>CP141143.1:19387091-20012091 GCA_035235625.1 Saururus chinensis
CTGGCAGTTCTATATCCCTCTCGTATAAGAATCTCTCTCTCTTCCGCCCAAATTGAGCTGGGAAGATGACAAGTCCCCTGTCAGTTCTATATCCCTCTCGTATAAGAATCTCTCTCTCTTCCTCCTCATCCTCTGACTCAGCAAGGCCGAAGTGCACTTTTCCACGTAGGTCTCACTGTTGTCTTGTAAGCGAGTAGTAGCGGGGTCATAGCTTGACGGTGACAAGCTCATATAGACCCATGGCCCATTTTCTGCCAGTCCAACTCTATCTAGTTCTACAGTTCTGTTGGGCTGGGAAGAGATACGAGGACGCAGAAAGATCAGATTGAAGTTAAACAAAGGGCTGCTCATGAAGAAGGAAGATCCGATCCAACTTTAGCATAATTTAGGTTGTGGTCTCGCTTTGTTAGTTCGTTGTCACTATAAGTCTGACCATTTGACTGCACGATTTATATATTGCAAGGCTAATTAAGATAATTGTAATTCGTGAGAAAGGAGAGAGTGTTGGATAGAAGTTCACGAAAGGCAGTTCAGGGGTGGTCCCTGGTGGTTGAAGGTTGTGGGTCGGTCTTAACTATGGATTGCCACTTACAGAGGGCTGAGTGAGTGGAAGACCGGACTGTTAGTACTTGGTTTTGCTGTCTCTGACGTATCATCAAGAAACAACGAATAGAATTGTACTTGTTGGCAGATATGAACAAAGTCTTTGGCTGCATTTGAATTTGGGCAGCAGAGCTGTTGGAGGATATCACTCCCAAACCAACCAAATAAATGCTTCTCTCCTTTCCCCCAGTAAACTTGCATAAACGAATATGGTCATTTGCTGTTGAAAGTAGTCAAATTATCAGCTGGTCATATTATTTTTGGTGAGCGATAACATTGTGAAGGCATGGTTTACTCATTACCCCAAAGGAGTGATATAATTCTCTCGGCCATGAGTCATCATCGGTAGTAGAATGGATATGATCAGCTGGGAGGAAAGATATATCCGAGTTGGAAAGATAGAAGAAATTGGTCTATGATGCTGATTGCCAAACTAAACATGTCACGGAAGTCATTGCCACTTGCCTTCTTGTCAAAACTGAGCAGCGACGTGTTAAGAAAGACTTCCAGGTTCCCTACATGCAGCCCCAATGAGACAAAATCAGTGGCTTAAAATAAAAGGCGGGCCTTTGGCAACGTCAATGTTGTATGAATTAATCTGCTGCATGGATATGCATGAAACTGCGTGTGGCAAAGAAATACGAGATCTAAAACAAGAGAGGCAGCGGATAAAGAGAAGTCGATCTTTTCAACCTTTGTTTGCAATTTAGAATCGGATATAACTTTAGTCAATTATATGGTTCTATGTGAACTTGATTGAATAAACTTCTGATCCGTGTTGAATACTCAACGATCAGCATCCAACTCATTAATCAATAGCGATCATTTGTGATGGGGTTGCTTCATCTTATTCATTATCATGATTTAGTTTGCATGCATATCTCCGCTGTATGCCGCCATGTACTGTTTGGCCAAACATTGGTTGCATAACGCTCATCCTCAAAACAGATAGAAATTCCACATATGACACCTTTTTTTTATTGAGACCCAACCAATTTTGCTAAAACCATTCAATGCAAACATATTCGAGCTCCACCCTTGACCAAATAGTCTATGGACGGACGACTGTATGAGTGTGGACTCTTAACGTTGCTGGACAAAAACAACCAAGTTGCAGAGGGGTTTATATCAGCTGGGTGGGAGTGCCTGTCATGGTGGGGTTTTTAGATCAGCTGGGTAACTTTCCACCGTGGCATCTATTGATTGGGCACTCCTGGGTGAGAGTGCACACCTAGTGAATCCGAATCAGTGGTGGAGACTTTTATCACTATTTTAGCAAAAACAAATAATTAAAAAATAAAAAACAGATCTTGTCACTCAACGAACAAGGGACAGCCAGAACAGGGTCAACAATGTTAGGCCCATCTGCTTGGGCATTGAGACAGTGCATGTGGAAGCAATGTCTAAATCGCCATTGTGTTAAGGTTTATGATTAAAGATGATGGTGATTTACGTCCTTGAGACAGTGGCCATTCACTAACAATGTTGTGCTATCGTAGCTGATAAGAGAAAGCAAAGATGGTGACAATTTGCCTTCCTGGTGTCTGGGCCTCACTGCCCTCAGGAAGCGTGACTTCTAAACTTCAGGAAATCTCGTATAGCCATATAAAAATTTAAGTACTATTTGTATGAGCTTCACACATATAAGTATTAGCCTGGCCTATGTGGCGCACATTGCACTGTTAAAAGATGGCTTTTGAATCCAGGGCTCACATTAAACGTGTAAGCCGTGGCTATTATTTTCTATTCCCAACAAGTAATTTAAAGAAAAATATATTTAAAAATATGCATTTAATCTACTGCATTTTGTCACGACTTGGGTATAAAAGGAGGGTGGGTGATTGAAAAACCCACCTGCTGTGCAACCGAAAATAACTTATCTGCTTGTGTATGATGCATATAAATGAGATTAAATTTATACTCCTTTTGTTCTGAATAAATTTATACTCTAATAGGTTGGAGTCAATTTTTAAAACTTAATTAAAATAATTATTTAGATAGGATTAAAATTTTAGTTGGTTCAACCCGACCCAACTTTTATAAAGATAATTCTAAATTTTTTATTTTTATATATAATTTAATAATATTTTAAAAAAAAATCCAGATAAGCCAAAGAGTCAATTTCGGGTTGGAGCCATTTGATCAAATTACCGTCTCTTAAATTTATCATTTGGGTTTGGCAACACCCAATCGACGGTATCCCTAGTTCTGAAATAAGTGTCCGATATAAAAAAAAGAATAATGATATTTTGACTTACTTCATCATTTTTACATTATTGATTAGTGGGACCTATTTTTGTAGACCCAGTGTAAAAATGATAAAGTACCATTTTAACGTGGGAATCTTAATGAAAGCATTTTTTAAGAAAAAATCACCGAAATGCATGTTATAGACAGTCTGACATGTATTTCCCCACGTGTTATTTTGTGGCCGTGTGCACTGCAGAGAATGTCTTCTGTTCTGCCAATCGTATAGTACCTTTTTTTTATTGACGCAAGGCAATGATATAGGAGTATTATATGGGTCACTATGAGGTACAAGCTATTGTCAGCAAATACAAAGTTTTTGGCTTACTAAAGCATCTGCATGATTAATGTAATCTACGTACTTAATTAGTAGTGCTATTGTTATATGTTAATTACATTATTATATCCGCATGGCCATCATCATTAGAGAAGTGCTCTGTGAACCGTCTGTTTTTTGTTTTAAAGGACGATTGCCTTTTGTGTCATATAATTCTTTATTCCTCAATACAATCTTTTTTGTCAGTAGGCAATAGTACTTAAGTAGGAACAGATTAATTAAATTATTGAGAAAATGAAATGGGCGTAAGTAACTGAGTTATAAGAAACGTGACCGGAGTTCTTGACAATTTTTTTCTTTTTTTTTATAAAAATTAATGTCCGAGTTGGTAGGCCCAATTGGCAAGGTCCACCTATCATATAAGCATCAAACAAATCAAGATATAATTATAATTATGTAATAAACGTATCAAGGGTTTGAATTGATGAATTTTTTAAGATCTCCCTAATTTTTATTGGGCCCTACAGGTTTGTGGTAGCTCATTAGGTGCGAAGTATCGGTAGAACCGTTCTACCACATGGTTACATCAATTCATCTTTAAATACATAAATCACAATTTATGCCTTAATTTACTTAGTTTTAAACACTTTTAAATGAATTAAATATGTCCCCCTTAAAAGGACATATCTACTAAGTGGCCCACGGTTCTACTTAAATAAATTTTCGCAAATGGGCCTCCTATGAATTGAAGAGAGTACGAAAACCCCTTCTCTGAGCCACGTGTATGACACGTCAGGGCGTGGCATCCCTTCCTGTCCGTGTAACTGTACTCTTAAGCCAAAAAAAACCAAAATCAAAATTGTAATATTCTTGTGGCGGGGGCGGGAGGGATGGGAGGCGGGAGGATAAAGTGGGAGCCACGGACCTACTTGTTGGGTCGGCCGTCCGGTCCGGTTCTCGAGAGCCCGTTGACCGCCACATTTCTCTCATTTAGAAAAAAGAATATCGCTCAAGACGTTCACCCAACTCAGGTCCTCTACTTGGACCGGACACTCCCTCTCTGACCGGATCCGAGCACTCACCACTAAATGTCTAATTAAGCTCCAAATCACTAACTAGTAAGTTAGTCACTACTCCCTCCCTTTCAAAATAAGTATTTTTATTTATTTTTTAAAATGAAATAAATTTAATTTATTTTAAAACATTAAATAAGACACTTACTTTCATTTTTATTCATAATAAGACAGAAAATACAAACAAAGTATAGTTAATGTAAAGTTTTACATGTTATATTTCATCAATAACTTTGAATTGTCCCAAAAGCGCATAACAATGACATCTTATTAAATTAGTTGTTGTAGGTGTTTATTAAATTTGCTTGCAAGTAAGACAAACACAAAGCACACAAAGCGATGAATAGATTATTTTCCATTGGCTCAATATGTGCCTTTTTCCCCTTCCTCCTAATCACTACCTCCCTTTCACCCACCACCAAGCAAACCTTGAATTCTTGGACATGTTTTGAAAGCGAAATCTTGCACCATGTGCATGCATCAATCGCTACATGACTTCATCTATTTCATGTTTTTTTCCTGTTCTAATCCTAATCCTAGACTAGGGGCTTCCAGCTCTGAACCTTTTAGTAGAAGTCCAATCCAATCTACATGACATGAAATATGCTATACTTGGAGCGTTCACATTGAAAATCATCCCATGCAAAGTGGACACTACTGAGTTCTATGTTCCCTTGACTACTATGAAAAACATTAAGTTTAATAACTCGTTCAACTATCAGCTAGCTTTATATGACACACAAATTCAAAGCCTTAAAGTTGAAAATGATAGTAAGTTGTAGTTAAACATGGGGCTAGAGATTTTCAACTCTACCCATAGACAAGATTTTACTTGGATAACAATATGACCCGGTTTATATGAGTTTGGGCTCATGCTATTTTATGAAATAATATATGCAGTTATATTTTGATTGGACAGAGTACATAATTCAAGGGGCAAATTGATGTATGTTCCTTTTGTAACATCAAATTAAGATCTAACAGCTATGCTTAATTTAACTGCTTTACGTTCTTGATCCCGGGCTCATACAAACATTTTCATAACAACGTACGTTTGTTGCATAGAAGCTGCGATCCGCCACCTACAATGGCAGTTAGTAGTGGTGACCGGCTGCTAATTAATGACCATCTCTCTTAATGCGGACCCAGATGTTCTGTTGTATGGCAATATGTTGGTTAGCTCACCTAACTCAGACGCAGTAAGTAGCCCTCTGACCCTGCTTCTTTCCCTTCTTTTCACGCTACGGCAACATAAATGCACTGCCACACTTCTCCATAAGTCAAAAAATTAAAGAGTAGTTCTTATATTTACGTTTGCCAATTTGATATAATTGCTTCCCCACTATTTATGTTAACACAATTTATGCGTGTTTCTCATGATTATGATTACACAACCATTTCAATTATTTCATTTCGTTAGATGCCTTGGTCCCAGTGCCTAGCTTTATTTTAATTCAAACATGGTGTATGAATGTGACGGGCCACGCCGAAAGCACGAGTGGAAACGGTGGTTAGAACTTATACATGTCGTGTCAATCTTGTTAAGTACCTTAATTAGATGGATAAGACTCATCCATGATCGCCATGTACAGGCTAAGCGGGTATTAATGCTCATGATTATGTAAAAACCATGAGCCAAAATAGCAATTAGAAGGCGCAAATGACAGTGAGACACACCCATTTTAGACACAACTGCAAGTGGACTCCGTTGGCTTTGCATCAGTGACTCAGTGTGCACTCTATATTTACAAACTAGTAGTCATCTGCGTGGCTAATTTTGGGATCAATCTAAACCACCATTTCTTAATCTGATTTCCCATTATTGTTTAAAATTTCTCATCCACGGCTGGATTTCATGATTTTTTTCTTTCAAAAATGCCTACTAAAGTGCACCACGAATCGATTATTATGAACCCAAAGGAGGCTAATCTGTATTAATTAAGCACAATTCTTCTTGAAGGGCATATAAGGTAAAGTTTTGGCTGTATAAAGTCAGAGCATACTGTAATGTCCGTGACATACTGGTCATTCTCAATACCCAAGAGAATCTTTTACATAGGTCTTAATTAATTAATACAAGAACAAGATTATGCACAAATTTTATTTAATTACAGCACCCAAATACTTATTTATATTTATTTTGTAGTCAATAAAATTAGGAAGGGACATCCAATAGTCCACAGGAATTTTCTAAAATCCGGGATTTCCCCGGCAAAATAGAAAACACACGGTTATTGACCAATGGACGTTGGGTCATGCCGATATATCCGCAGCCTATTTATAACTAAACACACTGTCTTAAATCCTAATCACAGTAAGGGTGACTAAGATTAATGTTAATTAAACTACTTACACTAATTTTTCTTGCCTTGCCACGGATAATTATGAGTTGGAAAATAGGAAATAGGAGATAAATGGGATTAGGATCCACGTAAGGTGGGACATGGCTAATTACGTAGGGCCCGGATGTCCAAATGTGGACCCCTCCCACTCTGTCATCGTGTATAAAAATGGCTGCAAAGCTTCCTTCTTTTGTAACACACAAATTTGACGCTCTCTCCCTCCATCTTTCACTGTCGTCCTCAAGTCTCCCAGCAGAGCTAAAAGAGAGAAAGTGAAGAGAAGATAGAATACGGAAAGAAGAAGAGAAAGCTGAAACCAGCTCCTCTGTTTCTTCACTTCTTCCATTCTCTGCAAACTTGCCTTTTTTTGGCTCTTTATTTGGATATACAGAAGGAAGAAAAAAAAGGTCCATTGCTTTGAGAATAATCTGTTAATGGGTAGGGGGAGCCCGGCCATGAGAGGGTCCGGGAGAGGTTTCCAGCTTATGTGGGTCATTTTGGCCCTCTGTTCATGGGTGGGCCTGGTTTCATGCTCTGTTTCCTACGACCGCAAGGCCATCGTCATAAATGGGCAGAGGAGGATTCTCATCTCCGGCTCCATCCATTACCCAAGAAGCACCCCTGAGGTATAAAAGTCCGTCTTGAAGGAAATGTGGGTCCTGGGTGACTCTTGTTATTTGGTTTTCGTTTGAAGCTTTTTGCTGACTTTTAATAATTGTTAATTAATTTTTCATTTTTTTGGGGTTCCATAGATGTGGCCTGGTCTGATTCAGAAAGCTAAAGACGGAGGCTTGGATGTCATCCAAACATATGTGTTCTGGAATGGACATGAGCCGTCTCCTGGTCAGGTATTGATACTTTCAATAACATTTCGATCATTTGTTTTCCTTTTTTCCCTTAGTTACTTATTGGATAGTTTCTGTTTCCTGTGTTTGTCGTAGTATTACTTTCAGGATAGGTACGATTTAGTTAGATTCGTGAAGCTGGTGAAGCAAGCCGGCCTCTATGTTCATCTCCGGATTGGGCCATATGTTTGTGCAGAATGGAACTTCGGGTAATTTCTTACTTGAGAAAAGCTGTTAAAGAGAACAACCACAATGTTGAGTGATAATTTTTTGTTAATCTCCAATATTTTGGAACTTCATGTGCAATCTTTCTTCAGAGGCTTCCCTGTTTGGTTGAAATACGTTCCCGGTATTAGCTTCAGAACCGACAATGGCCCCTTCAAGGTTGGCATTTCAAAATCCATCCTGGAAACTTGGCCTTTCTGGCATTTAAGACAATTTAAATAAGTGGCTTATTATTTTATTATCTTTGCAGGCTGCCATGGCGAAATTTACAAAGAAGATCGTTGATATGATGAAGGCAGAGGGCCTGTTCCAATCTCAGGGCGGCCCAATTATTCTGTCACAGGTAAATTGCTAGCGACTGGCCTTATGCCTGAAAAATGAGCTTACTCTTGGAGAATCAGGTTCTGTGTTTTCCCAACTTGTGTAAAGTTGGAGTTGTTTGCTGTTGCAAATAAATCATCGTTTAAATAGGCAATGTGGCAGAACTAATGTGCAGTTGTCTCTGTATGGCACAGATTGAGAATGAGTACGGGCCTGTGGAGTATGAGGTAGGGGCTCCTGGTCGTGCATACACACAATGGGCAGCAAATATGGCCGTCGGCCTTGGCACAGGAGTTCCATGGGTCATGTGCAAACAAGATGATGCCCCTGATCCAGTTGTAATAACTCACTTTCATATCTTTTCTTTTTCCTTCATTAGCTTTGCTATCTCTTATATGCAAGTGTTGCCTTTATTCATTTGTATTACACAGTTAATTAAAAAGGCAAGGGAGAACCATCTCTATGTCTTGTTAGTAGTTGCAAATACTTGTTAATGGTCTTCTCTAGCATAAAGCATTTATCAACCTTGCCACAGATTAACGCCTGTAATGGCTTCTACTGTGACTACTTCTCCCCAAACAAGAACTATAAACCCAAGATGTGGACAGAAGCTTGGACTGGATGGTATGATAAATTTCTTTCTAATTTGTATAAAGATGGGAAAGAAAGGGCAGGAGTAGTTAGTCTTTATTTATCTGTCTTTACAAACTTGCAGGTTTACAGGGTTTGGCACCCCAGTTCCCCATCGGCCTGCAGAAGACTTGGCATTTTCAGTTGCAAGGTTCATACTTAAAGGTGGTTCATTTGTTAACTACTACATGGTCAGTATTAGCTTTTTCTTTCAAGGAGCACCACATAATAAAGTATAAGTAGTTACTTTCTATGTAATAGTATTAAATATCTGGAAATGGCAGTACCACGGCGGCACAAATTTTGAACGAACTGCTGGTGGCCCTTTTATTGCTACAAGTTATGACTACGATGCTCCAATCGACGAGTATGGTATGTTGCTGTTTAGTGCTGTACCTAAGGTAAATACGATAGGCTATATGAATCCCTGACTTTGTATCATTTTCTAGGAATGCTGAGGCAGCCTAAATGGGGCCACTTGAAAGATTTGCATAGAGCCATTAAGATGTGTGAACCCGCTTTGGTTTCCAGTGATCCTGTTGTGACCCACCTCGGACCTGGTCAAGAGGTTTTACTCTATGAAGACTTTATTATTTGGTGAAACACATCCTTGTTGTATCGTTAACTAAGTCCTTTATCTTCTTATCAGGCTCATGTATTCAGGTCCAAGTCAGGAGCGTGTGCTGCTTTCCTAACCAACCTTGATTGGTATAAATATAAATCGGTGACATTTGAAGGAATGAACTTAAATCTTCCTCCTTGGTCTGTCAGCATCCTTCCTGACTGCAAAAACACAGTTTATAATACAGCAAGGGTAAAAAGAGACTTGGAACAAGGACTTCTTTTTTCTTTCCTTGATAAATTCCATAGCTAAGCACACATCAAATGTGCCCACAGGTCAACTCTCAGAGCTCGCAGATAATGATGACTCCAGTAGGTGGGAGTTTTCCATGGGAGTCGTATAATGAAGAAACTGCTTCCTTCAATGATAACACATTCACAACTGCTAAGTTATTGGAGCAGATAAGTGTCACCAAAGACACTACCGACTATTTGTGGTACATGACAGAGTGAGTATCCATAAATTAGTTTGCAAAGATTTACAAACTAATGTTGGCAAAAAAAGAAAAAAAAATATTTACAAACTAAGGCTGCTTATCCATTACTGATCTGTCCATCTCCTCAGGGTTACAATTGACTCAAAGGAAGCATTTTTGAAGAACGGAAAGTACCCTACCCTTTCTATCCAATCAGCAGGTCATTCTCTGCACGTGTTTATTAACGGCCAACTATCAGGTATGCTCCTTGGTTTTGTTGAGCTATGCATATTCTTTTGCTCTTAATTATAAGTATATAAACAATTTTGTTTGACAGGAACTGTTTATGGGAGCGTGGACCATCCAAAACTAACATTTACTGGCAATGTGAAGCTGTGGGCTGGCAGCAATAAGATTTCACTTCTTAGCATAGCTGTGGGCCTTCCGGTTAGTTAGATTTTCTTGGATATATATATATATATAGAGAGAGAGAGAGATAGATATTTGTGATTTAAAAAACATTTATGGAAAATTGCTTTCATACTAACACCGATTTGTGGTACTAGAATGTAGGCACACATTTTGAGACATGGAATGCTGGGGTTCTAGGTCCGGTCTCATTAAACGGCCTTAATGAGGGAAAGAGAGATTTGTCATGGCAGAAATGGTCTTATAAGGTTGTTCTTCTGAAGTAATGTTCATTATGTTCTGATTTTTATGAGATCTCTTACTGACTGAATTTTGGGTGCATATAGGTTGGTCTTAAAGGCGAAGCTTTAAAACTTCATACCCTCAGTGGAAGTTCTTCAGTTGAATGGGCACGAGGATCACTAGTAGCTCAAAAACAGCCATTCACTTGGTACAAGGTGAACAAAAATTATTTCTTTCAAGAATAAGTTCAGGAACTTTGGTCCTTTGCATAATGAGATACTCTACAGATAAGAGTTGCGAGGTAAGACATTTGGTAATAATATCTAATCCATTTTTCCATCTCATGTTGTCTCTCCAGACATTTTTTAATGCACCAGGAGGTGAGGAACCTATGGCATTAGATATGGCTAGCATGGGAAAGGGGCAGATTTGGATCAATGGACAAAGCATTGGGCGCCATTGGCCTGCATACAAAGCTCATGGAAACTGCGGAGAATGTTATTATGGAGGAACTTTCGATGAGAAAAAGTGCCAAACAAACTGCGGAGATTCCTCCCAAAGATGGTAAGTTTGTACTCATCTTTTCTTTTTGTTGATTGCATATAATACTACTCCCTTATAATTTGATAAATTGAGCAGGTATCATGTGCCTCGTTCGTGGATCAAGCCAACTGGGAATTTACTGGTCATATTTGAAGAGTTAGGCGGAAATCCTTATGGCATCTCTTTAGTCAAACGGAAAGTCACAAGTGTCTGTGCTGATATACATGAGGGGCAGCCAACGCTGACAAACTGGCGTCTTAAAGCCTATGGAAAACCCACAGCTCAACTATCATGTGATCCTGGACAGAAGATCTCGTCTGTTAAATTTGCTAGCTATGGCACACCACAAGGAATATGTGGGAGTTACCAGGAAGGAAGCTGTCATGCACACCACTCGTGGGATCCCTTCACAAAGGTAAAATTTCTGTTCTCTGTTCTGCATGTCTATCTCCATTTTTCTGATATTTCTTTCACGTCATCTCTTAACACAGGATGCCACTGTGCAGAACTGTATTGGGCAGCAATCTTGTTCAGTTCCTGTAGCCCCTGAAATGTTTGGAGGTGATCCATGCCCAAGAGTCATGAAGAAGCTTTCTGTTGAACTTATATGCAACTGAGACCAGGGATGTGAGAACAATTAAAAAAGGGAGAATACTGCAATCCTCATTGGCTTATAAATCTATACAGATGCTATAGTGTCTTGTCATTTCTTTTCTTATAGGTGAAGTTGTGCGAAGTGCAACACACCGTCAGCAATTGTAACACTATTTTTTTGTGGAAATAAAGAGATAAGACTAGTGTACATACATAAGTGAGCTTGCCGCTTTATACAGATTGAAGATTTGCACAGAAAGATATTTCGAATAGTGTGAAACAGACTCCATGTTGTGGTTGGGATTTTCTTACTCTTGTAAAGGAAACAAGCGAGTGGATGCTCTTGCTTGGAAAGAAATGTGTCTCTTTGAAGGCAACTATTTTGTTGCAAGCAATATATTTTAATACTACTATATCACCCAAATTGTCAAACTCCTAAGGTTTGATTAGTTATTGTAACGATGATCTGATGGAATGAACACAGAGAAGTGCTATCATTCCTGCCTTTTTGTGACTGTTCTCATATTGTGTCAAAGATGTTAAGATTGACCTTGTGGCTGACTGGTTCCTCTATTTTATCAAATTCCTAACTCATTCGATCAAAAACTGTTGGCCATTTTTTAATATTTCGGTGGACGCATACAAACTTTTTAGCTATCCCCTGTTCTTGTTATTGTAAATTCTGTATACAGAACTAAGAGAAACATCGATGTAGGCCGGTAGTTTGTCTTCAGTTGATTCCACTCTTGACCACCAATTACTTAATCGGGAATCAAACGCAAGAGCCCAGACTATCATTGAGAGAAAGATCAACACAAGATAAAAGGAGTTTCTAAGATAGTTGAAACAGAAGACTAGATAAGGTGCCAGTGTCGGTAGGCACAAAGAAACGAGGTTAGTTTCTTTAGAAGGCAATATGAAAGCAACAGGCTGATTCCTTTCTGTTATGAATTAGGGACCACCTTGAATTTCTTTAGTATAATCCAGAAAGAATCTACACTTCATTGCACAAAACAGGAAGATGCTGATAAGGAAAACAGAGCAAAAGCCGAAGTATAAGTGGGCACTTGAAGCTACAAATTTCATGGATGACAAAACGCTGCATGTACCCCCACTGCTCTATGACTGTGAGTGGTAACATGGGTCAACTAGTTCATTATCACGTCAGGGAAAGGTCCACTAAGGATCACCCCAGATATGAAAATCCTGAAATACTCTCTATGGAGATAGAACCGTGTCAAACATACCTATCAATCTGTTCAGGACTTTTAGGCCAGAGTAAGATGGGATCAACTACCTCATTATCTAAAAGTTCACACATCTTATCTCTGCCATCTCAACCTTCAAGCCAAAAGCACAAGAGGACAGTATACTCTGTGCTCTATCTGACTAACTCCTCCTTACCCACTATGTTTGTACACTTGCTTAGCCACATCCAAACTCCAAAATTTAGTAACGTCTAGACTTTGACATTATACATAAAGACGCAACAAATCTTCAACACTCAATACGCAAATCAGTGCTTAATATCTCCAGAGATACTCGGAACAACTCAACACAAAGGCCATCAAAAAGGTAAATACATCCGCTTCACTTGCCTCATCCTTATTCTCCCTAAAACCTAATAATATGTGACATTCACGTCAATTATTTTACCCCCGATATGACCATTCTTACATGAAATATTGCTATCTAACTACTACTTAATTTAAAAGTTTTTCTAATTAAATAGAAATTAAGGAAACTGTAATCCAAGTAGTTACGAGCGTGTTTGCACCTAGGCTTTACTCTTCAATATAAAATTTGTCCTGCAAATATTTTCTCTTCTACTCGTGCCATTATTAAAGAAGTATTTCGCAATGATAAAAAAGGGCTTCCCCCAACGTAGGTTGGCCTTAACATATTAACTCTTTAGCAGATGTTGGAATATTTTTCAATTAAAAAAAATCTTGAACTAAATTGAATGGGAAAATGTGATCCTTGTATCTAAGCCATTATTTGAGCATTGAAATAGAACTGACTATCCTAAAAAATTAATTTTCAACCATGTGTTGAAACTTGAAGTTTGCCTATACTTAACAAAATGATACTAATCTAACTCTCAAAATCTACTTGAACAGGAAATGAAACTAAGTCATTTTGTCCGACAGTAATAGTATGTTGCCCAGATGGAAGGACCATGAATGCTGAATTGGTCACCACATTCAAGCTCTTGTACACGTTCAATGAGAACTTGGCCGAGGCACTAAGCAGACCTGTGGGTGGGGATGAATATGCTATCAAAACATGTGACCCATCTCTTCTACCAATTGTGGAGTTGCAACTCATGTCATCAATTCGAATTGAAGGGCATGTTCGCACCACAGATTCGTCTGCATAGTTTAGCTGGTGGCAATGTTGAAGTGAACCCAACTTAGATGAAATGGACCGTGTTGCCGATTTGAGCTCCAAAGTGAAATTCGTGTAACTCAGACCATAGCCAAATGGATAGACAACTTCACCGTTGAAGAATTTGTATGTCCTTCCTGGGTAATTTAGATCATCATTTGGCCTTAACTGCATAGACACAGTCAGCATGGTACCACGTGATAGGCATTTTTCCACCTGCAAAACACGTAATCAAATGAATCAAATTTGAATTTACCACTAAACTTAAATAAAATAATATTTTATTTTATTTTTAAAAAGAACTCACTGGGATTGTAATGCCCAAAGTTCACATCAGCAATGACACGCCCACCCTCAGCACCAGGATAACCAGCCCAAATAATAGCTGAAATCTTTAGGTTGTTCTTGGCGAAAGAGATATCAACACCACCAGCAGATAGCAAGACTAAAACAACTGGACTACGTGCAGCTTAAGCAACTTCAGTGATGAGTTAGCTTTGGTAGCCAGGGAGGAGGAGATCCGTTCTATCAAGGCTCTCAGCCTCAATGGATAAGTTTAGTCCAGCTACTATGACTGTGGATCGGCACTCTTTCCTGTTATAACTGCTTCATAAATGAGGTATCATTTTTGCACTGGACAGAACCACAACCCATCTAGTAATCCACCTTAAGATGTTATGAAAAAGCATCTAAAGGAGTGACATAGTGACAAGGTTTGCCTACAT
This sequence comes from Saururus chinensis, assembly GCA_035235625.1. Classification (NCBI taxonomy): domain Eukaryota; kingdom Viridiplantae; phylum Streptophyta; class Magnoliopsida; order Piperales; family Saururaceae; genus Saururus; species Saururus chinensis. Next base: position 19,401,593 of record CP141143.1, read on the forward strand.
TAACAAAAAATGTACAATATCTTGTTAGAATTTCATCTTAGAGAGTGAAATTTTGATTAACAAAGGGATTATTAAAAGAAAAGATTATATTACCAGCATAGTTGCCTATCATTGAAAAGCTTGCATTGGCATGTGGGCCTACAAGTGCAATTTTGTCAAGGTTTATACGACTCTCAAAGGCAACGTCCCATTATTCTTGAGGAGGATAATTCCTTCTCTCACTGCATTAGTTGCAAGTTCAATATGATCTTTACTAGAAACATCTTCCTTTCCCATGGAATCATAATTTTCAGGGCTTCCATTGAAGTATCTGAGTCTCATAAGGACAAGGTAGAGATTAACCAATGCCTTGTTGTCACGACCTGAGCCTTGAGAAGGGTCCACAACCGCCAACACCATCGGAGTGCACCTGAGCTCAAACTGTGACAATACAATAACATATGCTACAAGGGATAAAGAATTTAAATCTGAAACATAAATAACTTTTATTGAATCAAATCAAAGGAGTTTCACCCAAGGGTGTTCATCTGCAACTACAAAGTAAATACTTGACCTACTCATGAGCATTAAAATCAAACTACTCCTAAGTTCTATGCTCAACCCCATGAACGGAAACTCTACTCTTCCTTGACGTTCCTACGCATCCAAATCTACAAACAAACCTGCGCGCAAAAATACGCCCGGTGGAACGGACATTCCACCCGTGAGCCAAAGCTCTGTGATAATACCTCAAACATAACATGTCTTATAATTTAGCAATCACCATTTATACAATGCCAAAGATCTAGATTCAAATTCAGCATAGTATACCTATACCTAACCATCATATATGCAATATCATTTTAATTTAATATCCACATAATTATTCATTGTAGTATAAGATTTGCATAATCACCATATGCCTAGTAAAACATAAAACATACACAGCCTATTCCCCATACCACCTAGAGAATTTAGCTGTGATCCGTGGGTTGCGTCGGTGCGAGAACACCGTGAGTGGTCATACGCGTCCACTCGTAATGACCCGTAAAAACCGGGAAGGAACTGCCAAAGGCTGGGGTCCACCCTCATCCCTACGTGGCACCTGGGTAAACTTATTATCTTGTTTCTGAAGTTAAGGCCCTACACCCCGACCTTAACTCCCCTTTCCCAACCTCTCTCTTAGGTTGGTTCTTAATTCCTGCTCTACCATTTATGCAATGTAGCACTCTCACATGCCCATAAGAAGAGAAAGTAGATTCTACACAGTTCAACCAAGACAACTTTCATGATTCATCCATAATATCTATTTAATTCATCAACCTGTCATAACATATGTATGCACTATTTACCATAGTTGGTATTTGACCCAAATTCATCACAACCTGCAGACAATAGCAATTATATATACGCATATCTATCTCAAACGTCAACACTCCTGCCTTTCTCTTGAGTATAACCTGTAACATCTTATAATTAAATCACAACCTACGCATATGACTGTTGTTGCACGACATACATCTTTACTTCATACCATAATTCCAATATAGCACAATTCATATAAATGAATCAAAACATCTAACCAACAATAGAACCATGCATATATTCACAACCTTTTCATATCTCAAACATTAGATGATATATTCCACACGTTAATGTATTCCATACGTTAGACCATAACTCATAATCCACTCAGCTTGCATCCCAAACATAATCATGCTTGTATTTACTACATAACATATCATAAATAAAGCAAACATACATCACCCATATCATGAATATTTCACAACAAACCTAGCATGAAGAATTCATTTTACACATGCACATATAATCACAAATAATTAATAGTTCATGCTAGAGAACAAGCAATGTTATAGGTGAGGGTTCTCACCTAAGCCTACTCCAAAGCTTACTCCAAAGCTTACCCTTCTCCTCTAAAACCTAACATAAAAACCCAATTCATATGCTTTAATTGAAGGCTGAGAATAATAACATATAATTGCATAAACTTGAGGAAGGAAAGACATGATTTTGGGCACTTTTACTCCTTCAAAAACTGCTGTGAATAGTAATTCCGAAATTGGAGTAGAGATGGGTTAACCCAAAACAGGGAAGAAGACACAAATTCCACCCAAAGGATTACCTTTCTTGCTTACCCCTTGCAGCCCAGCCCTCTAGTTGTCCAAAGCCACCCTCACAACTGTCGCTGGCCGCCGGAATCCTCCTTGAGTGGTGCAGCCCGCCGGAGGAGAGGAAAAGGGAAGTGGGTTGGCTAGGGCACAAGTGGAGAGGGGAGGGAAGTTGGGCTGAGAAGAAGGGCGCTGAGAGAGGGAGATGCAGGGAGAGAGAGATGCAGGGAGAGATGAGGGAGAGTCGCTGGCTGGGAAAGAAAGAATTCTCTTCTCAGGCAGCAACTAGGGCTGGGGGAAGAGAAAGTTTTCTCTCCCCCGATGCATCAGAAAAATAAACCCAGGAGTCCTAAGTTTTGGACCGGGTTCAAGCAGGAAATAAAAAAAAAAAACAGCCCGGTTAAGAAGTCACGGGTTTACACTTGTCCACTTCTTTTTCTTTTACTCTACCTTTCTCAAGTGCTGATAAGAGTATTGTTTGTATAGTATATTCCACAGTCCAAATCCAAACCTAAATTTTGAAAAATGTAGAGATTAATAGTTGAGATAATCAATCATGAAAGAGAAAAGAAGTCATAATTTAGAAGTCAAATTTTCACCAGCTCAGAGAACTTGTGCTACAACATCCTCTGGTTCATCGTTGAGCCATTTGTGACCATGGATCATGACTTCAATTGAGTCACAATATGAAACAATGTACCTGTACGAGAAATATTGATTACAATTGGTAGAACTATAACTAAAATCTACTAATCAACTACTAAAAAAATACAATGTTTAATCACCCATTGAGGTTTCCACTCTAATCTTAGGGTCTCGGCCACGAGCCTTGGATCAGCACAAGCTGGAATGCCATTGACACGGTTGTAAGAACACATGACATTGCTAACATCTCCATCCTTTACACACATCTCAAATGGGCAAAGGAAAGTCTCTACCATATCTAGCTCAGAAACCTTTTCAAAAAACATATCAAGGATCAGGATTCACCAAGGCTAATCATAATTTAATGGGTACATAAAATAATAGTATTTATATATGTATTACCCTTGCATCAAAGTGGTAGCGATCAACTCCCAACCAGTTGTCGACATCATATGCAGCATAATGCTTGCTTACAGCATGAGGAGACCTTAAGTGGCCTTGACTTCTTATCCTTTGGGTTTTCATAGCCTTCCACATATTGGAGACCTCTCACATAATTAACAGCATATCTATTCTCCAGGTGCATGTTTCTGTGATTCTTTCCCACCAGGGATCTCTCACAACATCAATATTAGGACTCCAATATGTTAAACCAGCTAGCCCTAGATTCTACATTGCCCTTGCCTCAGTAGAAACAACCTACAACAAATGACATTAGCGTATTATGCAATAAGAATTAAACTCAATTATTTTCATCTACTGGCACTTATGTAGCACACAATCTTTCATGAAAAAGATATACATAGTTTGTCGGTACTTGTTTACTAGCACTTCATTGAGTAATAAATAACAATTCCACAAGGAGCTTGTGAGGGTAACAAAATAATATTTACATGACATAAAGAGATGTGAAGGAGATTAAGGACAGTATGAAAAGCTTGTGATATACCATGCACTAATGTGTAGAAAATATTAACCTTGGGAAAATTGATCAACTTGCGCATACAACTCACAGCCCTAGAGAAGAATGAAGGAGATAATGTAAAATAGTTTATTTTATGTACAGAGTGGGGCCGACCTCTAAAATCATGTCATCTTTTATGTATTATGTTTTTGTAAATACACTTATTATTATTATTATTATTATTATTATTATCATTTCAGTAAATTTTCTTTGCTCGAAAGAATAGCCGGTAGCTAACTACACAAGACTTCTAAAGGGGGGCAACCATGAACCTTGTACTAAGTTAAAGATGAGCAAAATAACGTATATACATATATTTCTCTTTGCTACTATGCCTAAAAGACTACTATGTCTAGTACAGAGAAAATGTATGAATTTTTCTAACTTCCCAAGAAAAAAATATTATTTTTACTATTTGAAAAGAAGTTTTTTGTTAACAATCAACTAGACAATATGTATTAGATAAGCTATACATATAAAAAAAGAGCTTGCAACTCATTTACCCCCGTCAGCCCACACTCCTTGTTTCTAATGTGCCCTTAGTGTGATTCTATTCAAACTCTAGCACGGAACGGCAGCCTGCGGTGTACATCTAACCTTATATATATTATAAGTGATAACTATTTCTCAATATCAAATTTGTAGTTTCAATAAACGACTAATTGTGATACTAAAATTAATGTCACCTAGGAGCTGTGAATGACTATAACCCCACCGTCATTAAAATTAATTTATATATTCTTTACATAGAATTTACTGGTGTCCATACGATCGATATTAACTATTGGATAAGATGGCCACCCCAAGATGAATAAAAAGGAAACCTCAACTTATGATTAGGAGGATAAGAGTAGGACAATGGAGTCATTTTAATTAGCATTAATTGAAAACAAAAAACTTGTGAGGGCTGACATCAACATAGGCATCTGCGAAGTTGAATGATCATGATGCATACCATTATCACTAAAATTCCGACTTTATAGAATGGGGATCATGATAATTCTGCTTGGGAGAGATTTGGGAAATGTGGGATTTATGACAAGACAAGAAATAGAACGGAATTTGTAAAACAATGTTTCCTTTTTCTTATATAGCCAAGCATGCAAACGTGTAAATAATTTAGAGACAGTTTCCATCCACAAAATTAATACTCAACAAATTTTGGGAGCAAAGTAAAAGCCTTTTATACGAATTTTTTGAACATCCAATTTCCAAATTTATGATCATAAATATTACTTGTTTAATATAAAAAACAGCTTACAAGAAAACGTATGTTTTTTCTTTTATAGAGTATCTTCTCTTTGCTGATTTTTGAAACGTTGTAGAAAAATTAACAAGGGAAATATAAAACTGAAGTTGTACAACTTACTCCGAGCAAAAAAATATCGACCCAACAAAAAAGGAAGAAAATTAGAGTTTTAATTGTAACATGACATGATCGTGACACTAACCTGGCCAATTTTTTTCCATAAAGATTCATTGAAGGAAGCAGCGGTAAGAATAGGAGCCGGAAAGTTGGTGGCTCCGGGGACATTGGCATTGCTGAGGTGGGTTCCGGGCCCGACATCTGAAACACCATGTAACGGCCTCAGACCACCATTGATAAGGTGGTAAGCCCAGCCATGAGACCCCATAAGCCTTGTTGCCGAGCTGCAACACCTTCTCCCTCGTCGTCATTCTGCTGATCAAGTCCTTGGCCCTTGCTTCGTAAGAGAGGTTCTTGTTGCAAAACCCAAACTGGTTCACGTCCAACCAAAGGCCTGCCATTCGAACTGGGTCACAGACGTACGTGAAGTTCCTGCCAGGATGAGGAAGGGGAGGCGAAGCAGAACTGTCATGGTGCAAAACCCTGGCATGGGAAGAAAGAGAGAGCGAAGCAAGAAAAAGGAGAAACAGAGCGGTGGAAGCCATTCTTCGGAGGTTGTGAGGAATGGAGGGAGTTGGATGAGATGGGGTGGCATTTATAAAGTTTATGGTGGTTTGGATATGATTCTTGCTTGGTTGTGTCGTTTGTAGGGAATTTAAACAGCAGAGAATGCCTTTCCTGCTCAGGACTTGTCCTGTAAGCAAATTTCAGAGCATGTTTTTCGCTCAGGACACGTCCTGTATGCAAATTTCTAGCGTCTTTCGATGCCATCCCCCAAATTTAACGTAGCGCGTTTTAAACTTTGGCGCTTCATGTACATGCAATTGCACCACGAGCAGTAGACTACAACAGTTAAATATCAGATGCGCATGGTTCTCTTATATCTATAGAATTCATCTCCAGTAATGTTTTTGATTGAGGCTTGGCTCGTAGTGCCCTTTTACTTCGTTTCTTCACGCTAATAAAATTGCCTTGAACATTACTTTCGAAGAGAACAAGAAGTCAATTTGAACTCCTACAGGATACCTGTAATAATAAACTGATTTTTCTTGGCAAATAACTATACCTTATTTTGGATTTTCATTAAGTATTAAATGAGGAACAATGCAACCTAACTAATCTTTGTACGAGGTAGAAATTAAAAATTTAACCATGAGGGACACTCGCCAGTAGATTCGCGTCCAACACTTACGGTCTCTTCTCACTACTCAGTTGTGGCTCCATCTCACCAAGTTAACGCTGGTAGCATTATGCGCAAAGCTTTTCATGGAGAAAAAGATAGCAGCTGACTGGATAATTCTCCCACAAACAAACGATAATGAATATACGAAGACAGAGAAATCTCAGCTAATGAAACCAACAGTTTTTATCCTGTAACATCACATAAAAGTCCACGATTCTCTATCTTTTGTTTTACAAAAAACACAGAAGAAAGTCCATATGCTTTGCCTTCTAGACACCGACAACCTGCCTACCTAATTGGTGGTATGCCCGTGGAACAACTCGATAACAGAAGGATAAGCAAAAAATTAGAGGCCTCCCGGACCTTTCACAAAGCATTTCTCTCTCGCCAGGGCTTTGTCAAGTTCATAATCTGCGTCCTCATCGTCTTCTTCATCGTCCATCGTCATACTCATCTTCCAAGTAGTTAAGATCAGGCTCTTCTAAAGCCTTCCGAGTAAACCACATAATTGCATGAGGAATAATTCTCTCTCTTATGTTTGTCCTGCACGCATCAAATTTATAACTGAAAACGAATCTCTCCAGTGAGAAATATTATACCATTGCCTTAAGATCCATTAAGAAACAGAAAAGAGGCACATACCCTATTTCGAAATCGTGCTTTATTTGATCTTCGATTTGCTCTAACTGACAAACAATTAAAATTTTAAAGGTTAAGGCAACACAAAACAATTTACACATAATTGGCGGCTCTCAGCATATTCATCATCTCAAAAGACAGATCTGCACAGTTGATTACTTACAGTCTCTGCATCAAGGTTATTAACAGCATCATCAGAGATATGCAGTGGATTGAAGAAGTTGAAGAAACTTTTACAATTCTCTGTACGAAGACAAGGTTTGCCGTTCTCTAAGCACTTCCGATTTTTCTGAGTCAAGTTCCTCCCAATGTACCAGTGAATCTCAGTTCTGCATCATCAAAGATGTATCATTATACACACCAATACCTATGTAGAATTTTTCTTCATAAAAAGTGCCTTGAAAAGGTATGCACTGTCACTAGTACGCAGTAGCAAGTGAAATTACCCAATAGCCTTTTTTAACAATAGCTTTTTATCACCAACCAAGTGATACGTTTTTTCCAAAACAGAATTCGAGAAGTACGGATTGGAATCAAAGTGGAACTCAAGCTTGAACCCCTTGTCACTGTCAAGTCTGTAACACTTGATATCTTTTAGATACTTCAGAGGTTCCTTATCACGCAATTGAATCTGTGACAATGATAAAGGATGAATATGCTAACCATAATTCAGCATAAACTAAACCAGTGCTTTGCAATTAAAGAATCATTCACCTCGTTCACCAGCATTTCATTCGCAATCATTGCATTAAGCCAGAAATTTGGCACTCCTTTCTCCACAGACAAATACAAAAGTCAATACCATGTTGAAAATATTCAAGTAAAAATTCCTCAGGAAGAAATAAGAAAAAACCTTCATCAGCTTTATGTTTCTCAAATCCAGCTTCGGCAGCCTCATTCATGTTACTTTCTTCAACAACTCCATTTACAATTTCATATCTCTGTACAAATATTATCAATCAATACATTAAACTACACTTCGACCACAAGCATTATTAATGCAGTGCATTTACCTTTGCGTACAGAGGCTCATAAAGTTTCTGGTACTTGGCTTCTAGTGCATCCCTCTCCTCAAAAAACTTAATTTCAAGTTCATCATGTTGTTTCTACCAAAAAAAATGGAACCATCATTTATTACCAAGTAAATTCAATCATACAAGCTAAATTACGTCTGATCATTTTCCACAGCAACATTAACTGGAAACATTCAATTCAATCATTTGCATAGCAGGAACTCATACTCAATGACCAAGAATCGTACTTCATTTTATTTTTTTTGCCCTATTCGACTCAACTTGTAATATATCACAAATTAAGATCAAAGTAGCCATAGAACAAACATGAATCTCCCGCAGAAATTCTACACGGTTTCTAACACCGGGAGACAAGGTCTTTAAGACATCCGCCGGCTGGCCCGCCATTTTCAGTAGCGCATCCTGCCCATGGAACCGCAAAGAAAAGTGCATTACAGCAAAGCAAGCAGAGTGACGCAGAAATGACAGGGAAAAAGGATATATGGAAGGTACCCTCATGACGTCGGCGACCTGCGCTTCATCATTCGAAGCAAATGCTGTAAATTATATAACCAGCGTGAAAATAGAGAAGCGAAAAACACGAAGGCAACAAATCAAGGAGTTTCAAGTAAACAACAACAAGAAAAACAGAGGAAGCAGTGTAAGCAGAGCGGATTTTGCAGCGCAAGTGAAGTACCATTCTGAATAAGGGACTTGAATTCGAGAAGTCTGGGATCGGGATCGCTCATGACGGCTCGCTCTCTGAGAATCTCCGATCTCAGGGCGGCCAAATGGTGAGCGGAAGAAGGCGACCCAGCTGCAAAACGCGAGATTGAATGAAATACCCAAATAGAAGGGAAAATGGTAAGGGCGGGAAAAAACATAGGCAGGGCATTCTTGTCACGTGCCCTAAATATGCGTTTATGTTATAACTGTCACTACTCAGGTGTCTCCCAGCTGTTGGGTCATTTGGTAATTGGTAAAATACACGTGTCAGTATGGGAAGTATTTTTTATGCAACATATTCAGCGTGAGCTGAGCATAAGGAATGCTTGAAAATTGATAGCTTCTAAGTGTTCCTTACATTTGGCTTATGCTTTTTAGGAAACATAAAATACACTTCCGTCAGCATGGTGTATGATGAATTAATTTTGCACTTTTGTCTCTCTCTTTCTCATCTAATTTCTTTTTTTGAGACCCCTGTGAGCCCAAGCGTCACAATACCCAAGCTCTAGCTGGCGCACGTGAACTTAGCTCATGTTAACGTTTTCCTTTAAAATGGGGCTAATATAAGTTCCAAAGCTAAGAATTGTGGGTTAGCGGAAGAAGAGGCCAACTATGAGGGAATATGGGGGTTGGTGCATGAACAATTTGATGATATGGAGGTGTTTGTGAATTATGTTTGTTATAGGGTTGTATTCAATGGAAAACATTTAAGATGCTGTTATTTCCCCCAATATTGTCTTCGTACACTTCAATATATTCTATTATTTGCCTTTTTTTATTTCTTTCTTCCCCATGTGGCTCCTCCTTATTTACTTTCTTATTGCCCCATGTATCCCCCTCTTCTTACATTCTTTCCCTTCTTCGTTTAGTGCCAACATAAATGACATCACTCACTATACTTCCAACGATTAAAAGAGAGTTGCTCATCTTACCAACTACCAAGAAGGAGGAGAAAAAGTTGGAGGAAGATGAAGAGGAAGAAGAGAAAAGAAGAAAGAAAAAAAAGAAAAGGGTCATGGTCAAAGGCCCCTCTTTGCACTCATCAATAGCGAAATAGAGGAGGAGGAGAAAAAAAAGGTGGAAGATGGTTGGATTGGGAAGGGGATATCGACTACAGCGATAATGGCACTAGCACGAGGGAAGATGGAGTAGAAGTAGAATATATTTGTTTAATGGAAAAGAGAAGTGGGGTGTATGTGAGAAATTTTAGATTACTTAAAGGAAGCCGTAAATAATAGAGGGTATTGGGATAATATTAGAAGGAAATAGTAGCGTTCAACATTTATAACTAAATATTATAAAAGTGAGAGTAGTTAGAAGTGAGGGTTGAGCCCATTGGAAAACATTTGTAGCTAGAAATTTTGAAAGATATTAATAAGAAGTATTAAAAGTGTTTTATTTGATAGAAAGATTTATGTTTCAATTGAGTCGTTGCTCTTAGGAAATATTCTAATTCTAAGGGTGGTAGTGCACATTGCTTGTATCCGATATGGATTGTGATGAGAGATATAATAATTTTAATATGAACTCAAATCATGTCAGGCCAAGTGGCACATAGGGGCTGGGCCAGGCTAGTTTAATCTTAGGTGGGCTTCTAAAAGTCCAAACCTACCTTAACTCTAATCATGACTAGGGTTTGGTCATGGGTTTTTTTTTATTTTTTTAAAAATAATATTTGATAAAAAAAACTTATGACATTGTAAGTGTGGTCTCACTAATTGACCCAAAGGGTACAAGATTATAAACCTTTAATTTTTGGGTGAGATCTTTTACATTCAACCGTGATGACTTGTAAATTTAAATTTTTTTAAAATATGCAACCTCCACATTCCTTCCTTTCTTTCTAATTATATAAATAATTATTTTTACACTTAAGAACGGTTCAAACGGGCCTACAAGGTTTTTGGTCCCCCATCCTTAATTTAGCCCTATTTATATCAAACTGAAATTTTTTTGCCCAAACTTGCATTTTTATGGGGCAGGCGCGTATGGCTCTTAAAAGTTTCACCCTTACATATGAGGGCGTGAAGGTATATTTGTACCACCATTAAGCAATATAATAGGCATGATACTATAACATCCCTTTTTATGGTTTATTTATCCATAATCAAGTAACTATTAGACATTATGACTAATGTAGGTGGGAAAAGCAAGCCCAACTTTTAAGGGCATGTTTAGATAGAAAAAGTACAAAGAACAAAATAAAATAATTTCACAAATTGGGACAAGTTATAAAGAGAAAATATTTTTCTTACCAGCTCCATGACTATTGCCCATGACCATGCTATATGGGTCTCTTTATACGGCACATAGACCTCTATGCACCATGTTAGAGGTGAATACAATCTAATATCATACGTAGAAGTTGAGTTCACAACTATGTACCATGCTAAAGACGCCATGTAGCATGATCTAGGTATTGGTTACAAAGCCGGGTCAGGAGAGACGTGTCTTTTATAAAGCTCAATATTGTCAATTTATGCCAAGATTTTCCCTACAATCTTGCATCTAAACAAGCCTAAGGCCTACAAAGATTCCGTATAGACTAGCAAACCTTCAACCCCATCCGCCCTGATTTAGATGTACAAAAGCAGCCCGTACCAGTACCGCCCACAACCATCTCCGCTCATACGAATTATAAGTCAAGCTCATCTTACGTAAGATAACTAGGGACACAAAAACCCCAACTATAAAGGGCGTGATTGGATGCAAGAAATACCAATAATAAAAGGATCATGATATGGATTGGCGGACAATCTATCAATCCTGTTTGGATTGAAAAAGAGAGGGGAAGAGGGGATTAAAAACGTTTAAATTGTTAGAGCTTGAGTCAAATCAATCCGATTAGCTTTGATGAATATATAACCTAAGTATAAGATTACAAAATCTCTCACAGTTTTCGAAACAACGCAGACTGTGCACTATTAACAATCTGCGACGCTCTTTACAATCTGGTCTACATATTGTCCCAATAAAATTTTGAGACCTATCTAGTTTAATTCTTTAAATTATCTCTGTTTGTCCTAATCATACACGAAGCTTATAATGGATAAAAGGTTGACTTAGAGATTATTCTCCTATAAACAAAAGAAAACACATCTGTGAAGTTACATAAAAATCTCAGAGAATGAAAACAACATTTTTATTCTATAAAATCACATAGAAGTTCACGGTTTTATGTACTTATCTTGAAAAAAAAAAAAGAGTCCATACGCTTTAACTTCTAGACACTGACTGACTACGTATCCTAATTGGAGGTATACCATGGCACAACTGTACATAAAAGAATAAGCCACAGTTAGAGTCCTCCCGGACTTTCACAAACCATCTCTATCCGGAAAGGGCTTTTAACTAAACATCTAACGACACAGCACCGTAAACCCATATAAAAAATGTCACTGAGAAAACCCTGAAAATCATGCTGTACTTAAGCTTTTACTTGCTTGCCCTCTTGTAGCCTCTCCTGTCCTTCTTCAAGGGCAGCTCCTCTCTACAATTCCCAAAATACAAATGAGGATGGCAAAAGATGAAAATTTCGAGTACAAAGAAAAGGAACGAGAATGAGAGAAATGAAGGATTATCAAAAAGGAAAAAGAAAGAGAAACAAAAAACAAAAATAATGAGTCAACCGGTTCTTTAATACAGTGGATCCCCGAAGGCATACATGCCCAACTGATCAGCTTGCAGTAATGATTTATCCGGCTTTAAGCACCAAGTGAACTAGATATACTAGATAGATCACTTTACCTTCTTCCCAAGACACTAGGTTGTTTCTTCCTGGCCAGCATCATCGTTTTCTTCTTCATCAACTTTATAATCTCCGTCCTCATCATCTTCTCCACCTTCATTGTCCCCCTCCTCTACATTGTCCTGAATGTCCTGCTCTTGTACAGCCTCCCCAGTAAACCATAACACTGCATGAGGAATTATTTCATCTTTAATGGTTGTCCTGCACGCATCAAATTTATGAGTGAAAACTAATGTCCTCAGTGAAAAATACTCTATCACTGCCTTAAAGGTCCATTCAGAAATAAAGAAGAGTCACATACCCCACGTCAAAATCATCCTCCACCTGATCTTGGATTTCTTCAAACTGTTGTCAAAGAATAATATTTTTTTTAAGGTTAAGAATCCACAAAGCACTTTACATGCAACAGCCGGCTCTCAGCATATTCATCTTCGCGAAAGACAGATCTGCAGAGTTTATTACTTACAGTCTCTTGATCAAGATAATGAACCATATCATCAGCAATTTGCAGAGGATCAAATAAGTCAAAGAAACCTTCATAAATCTCAACTTTCGCAATGGGTTTAGTGTTCTCCAAGCCCCCCTCAGTCATTTGCTGCAGAAATTTCGCGGTCAAGTTCTTCCCAGTATACCACTGAATCTCAGTCCTGCACTATCAAACATGTATCATTAGATACAAAAATAGAAATGCAGATTCCTTTCCTCATAAAAATTGCTTTAGAAAGGTCTACACTGCCATCAGTATGCGGTAATGAGTGAAATTACCCGATAGCCTTTTCTAAACGTAGCTTTTTGTCACCAACCATGTGATAGGTTTTTTCCAAAACAGAATTTGAAAAGTACGGATTACAGTCAAAGTGGAACTCAAGCTTGAAGCCCTTGGGATTATGAATTTTGTAACACTTGATATCTTTTAAATACTTCAGAGCTGCCTCATCACGCTCTTGAATCTGTGCCAAGGATAAGGGACGAAGATGCTAACAGTATAATTCAGCATAAACTAAATCAGTGCTTTGTGATTCCAGAATCATTCACCTCGTCCTCCAGTTCTCCATTATTTTTCATTGCAGTAAGCCAGAAATTTGGCACTCCTTTCTCTGTAGACAAATATAAAAGTCAATTCTGTGTTCAAATATTCCCGTAAAGAGCTCTCACGAAGAAAATGGAAAACCTTCATCAGCTTTATCTTTCTCGTCTCCAGCAGCTTCCTGGGCGGCCTTTTTTGTGTTACTTTCAACTTCAACAACTCCATTTATAATTTCATATCTCTGTATAAATATTAGCAATTAATATATTAAACTACACTTTGGCTACAGGCATTATCACTGCAGTACAATACCTTTGCATACAGAGGGTCATAAAGTTTCTGATACTTGGATTCTAGTGCTTCCATCTCCTCAAAAAACTTAACTTCAAGTTCATCGTGCTGTTTCTACAAAATAATAGAAGAAAAAAAAACGTTGTGTATTACGAAGTACATTCAATCCTACAAGCTCAATTGTGTCTGATAATTTTCCACGGCAAGATAACTAGAAAGCATTCAATTCAATCCACTGCAAAGCAAAAATTATTTAAAACTCAAGTACAGGGGTATCAATTACAGGCACAATAGTTACAACATGGCAGAAAAGTAAGTGACTGAACAATATTGCTGCAACAATTTATTTGGAAAATTGACAATCCTCTGCAGCAAGATTGATGTGTAAAAAATGATGAAACACGATAATATACACTTGAGGGAAGAAGCATCTATGATGTGGTAGGATAAATTGGTTCCCAAATGATTTAGTGAAACACTTCCAGAAATTCCACTCTGAGTTCTTCTAGAACAGTACATACTGTCATACACAAGCAGTGATAGAACAAATATAAGAAAATTTCTCACAAGCTCACATAATTCTTAGTTATGATGGAAACTTTTTTATAACAATAATTGATTGCTATTAAGCATGACAAAAAGAAAAACAAGTGATGCTTCTGTGAGATCACAAAAAACCTGTTTCGTGTTCTTTAGACCAGCTAAAACTCTTTATGTGACCCAACTGAAATTCAACAGTCGAACTTTCCCAGAAAAGAAAATCCAACTAAACTTTAGGAATAGCAAGTGCACAATTAGGCCCAACACATAACAGTGACAATTGAGCAAAAAAACAAGTAATACCCAATACCAAGGCTCCTATGGAAACCATCATGTTTTCCTCCATCCATCATTAGTTTGAATATCTTATATTCTCAATAAAATACACAAGTACTAGCATGAAGAGAGTGGGAAGATCAATGCCAAGGCAAGCCTCACCAGTAGTAGATAATAAGGTTAAAATAAAATAAAAATCTCGCTCATAGAATGCATCAAAACGATGATAACCAGCGTTGGACACGGGAAAAAAGTTTCTAAACGGGAAAAGGAACCAGAAAGACTGCTAAAACTCAAACTCAATCACCAATAATCTTTATTTTTTAACGATTCTTTTCAAATTATGTTACTTAATCAGGGATTAAAGTAACCATAGAACAAACATGAAGCTCCTGCAGAACTTTTATACGCTTTATGACATTGGCTGAAGAGGTGAACATAAACGGGTTCCGGCCCTCCAGATGCTTAAATTGATTCTGCGCATAGAACAACAAAGAGAAAAAGAATTACGGGCCACGAAGGAAAATGGAGGCAAGTGGTGGCGGTAGTGAAAAATATACGGAAGATACCTTCACGAACAGCGCTGAGCCCTGCGAAGCAATTGCTGTCATTTCCCACATGAAAAGAAAGAAGCAAAAACACGAAAGCAAGAAGATCAAAACTTGCTAGTAAAACAACAACAAGAAGAGAGATGGATGAAACAGGGTAGGGAGTGCGGGTTTCTGCAGCACGAAGTGAGATACCATTCTCAGTAGCAGACATGAATTCGGGATCAGGATTGAATTTGCTCATGGCGCCTCGCTCTCTGTCTCCTATCAGAGGGAAAATGACGAATCGAAGAACCCGAGAATGGCGGGAGGAGGAGGCGACCCAGCCGGAAAACGCTCAAATGGAAGGCAATCGAAGGAAAATGGTAGCGGCGGGAAAAAAATAAAAGGCAGGGGCATTTTGGTCAGGGGAGGAGGAGGCTTTATGCAAAAGTTACCCGCCTGATATGTATTTCGGAAAACTTGGTTGTATAACTGGTACAAACTTGACACCACTCTATTTCTGATTTAATTTCGTTTTTTTTTTGGGTCTGGTTAGCCTTTGATTTATAATTAAATTAAGTCGGTAACCCTATTTATGGCTAAGATTATTTTTTCCTCAATTTATTTTTTTAACCTAATATATAATATTCTCTATGTCCTAAATTAATAGTTTTATTTAACAAAAAAGTTTATTTTGTATCAATAGCTTCATTTTGTTCAATTTAAGTAGTTGAGTACATAAAAAAAATACTATAAACTTATTTTTCCTTCTCTAAGATGTAAGTTTCATCATTCAATAAAAATTATTATTTTTTAAATATAACTATTAATATAGAACAAAGTAAGTATTTTATATTTGTTTGGGTCAAAAATAGAAAGAATTTGATGCATTACAAATTATACATAGTTGTTAAATATTTTATATGTTATTTGAAAAAATAGAGTTAAATTGTGACATTATAAGAGACATTTCCAAAATCACAACAATCCCACAAAACTTATTAATTAATTATCAAATAAAACAAAAACTTTAAGGCAAATAAAAATTTTAAGAATTTTTTTTTTCTAATCTTCTCCTCCTTAAGCCATGACAATACTAAATAATCAGATCTAGGTCAAGTTGCTTTAGTTATGTGGATACATCCCTAACTAACTCTATTTTAAAAAAGGTAAAAAAGTTGACCCTCACATTGACTCTATTTATAATGGTTGGGTGTGGGTGCGAGTTAGGTGGGCCAGGTTGAATTGCTTTAACCCTTACCTTTTTTCCTAGATCTCCAAATTAGCATTTGATAATGGAGCCAGTATAATTTTTAGGGTTCCCATCCACCTAAATAATAACTTACCTGTGTAACTTGACCAAACAAATACAACTAGTTTATTATAAAAATAATAATAAATCATTTATTATAATATTTAATTAATTTTTTTTAAAATTCTATGTTGTTGGAAGTGTGTTTTATATGTTTTATTTAACTTTCTAAACTAGTAATATGTAAGATATTTCTTCTAAATCTTAAGTTTATGAGATTGTTAGGGTATTAATGTGTATTCTTAATATGGTGTTTGGGGTTGTTAATGTCTCTTAACCCACAAAAATATGCACTAATACATTCCATATTTGTTCAAAATATGAACCATGCAAAATTATTAAGATATTTTTTGTTAGTGATTGTTATTCAGCCCTTTTAATTAAGAGGGTCAGATCTTAACCCAACCCATTTCAGTTCGGGTAAGGCCACCCAACACATTCTAACCGGAAGAGTTTTTCTTATAACAGTGAGCCAAGCATAAGATACACATGAGAATCATTCATCCACAAGATCGACGACACATATGTTAGTGCATGTTAGTATCAATATCACTTACGCTAACGTGTGCTAGCATATGTGTCATTGATTTTAAATATCAACGGTTCTCATGCATAACTTACGCTTGGCTCATTATTAGAAGGGAACACAAAAAACTCTTCCATTCTAACCAGACTGTACCCTTTTGATAGCCCTACTACCTAATAGATCGAACCAATGTACTAAAGGGTCAAGGCAATTATGATAGATATTCATTTTTATCACTTACTCATGCCAAGCATAGTGAGTTTTGAGAGAAATCTATTGGACCGATATTAAAAGGGAAGATGGGACGTAGAAATTATATTAAATTGTAACCTTTCAAGGAAATACAAGCAATGTAGGTAAGGAATAATCCAAACCTAAATACCAATTGATGCCAAGCGGAAGTGGGTTTTGAGAGAAATCCGTTGGAAAGATTGTAAAAAGGAAGATGGCAAGTGTAAACTATATTAAATTGTAACCTTTAAGAGGAAATACAAGTAAAGTAGGTAAGGAATAGTCTAAACCTCACTCTAAATCCGCAGAGAAATAAAGCAAAGCTTCATATACTAGACGAGATGTCCCAATTTCTTTTTCTTTTAAAACCCCCAAATTTTCCTTGTTTGATGCATAGGTTTAATGAAAAATCATAATTTTGTTAAATATGGATCTTTTGATTTAGGAATATTTGAGAAGTTTATTTGTCCTAGAGGCAAGGGGTTTTTGTTTGATTAAATTTTACTTGCATTAACACCATATTTGTAGGTGAAATCATGTCTTAAATATTGGATATGACTGAATCGTTTTTAATCTATGTTTTAGATTCACTATTTCATATACTTTTACTTTGAATTTTTCTCTTAATTTTTTTTGGAAATAGATTATCATGTATATATCGTATTTCTAATTTTCTAGAATAATATGTATTTATTATTTTTTTAGAATACATATTGTATAGTAAAATAGTTCTTTGTTTCCTTGTTTAAGAGTGTGTTTAGGATGAAAAAGTATGATTTTTGGGTTCTTATTTTCATGATGGATTGATATACATGTTATGAACATCCTATAAAAGTTTCAAGTCATTTGGAGGACGATAAGTCGATAACATAGTTATAAATTTGTAGGTCAATAATTCTAGCAAAATTGCATAGTCTCATTAATTAATTAAAAAAATATCTTTCATGCATAATTTTATATAATATGTATTTATATTATAATTAATACTATAATGTAGGTTTATGCAAATTTTCAAGTTGATTGGAGTTTATTTGCTATTTTTCCTAAAATGTACAAATTACATATTGTGATTATACTAAAACATCTACTTAATTTAGTATGTGAATAAATGAGATAGTATTGTTGATTGTGCTACTTTAGTACTTTCAGTATGTTTAATTTTATTAAAGATATTCATCATATATCTAAGGTTAATTTAGCAAATCCATGTTTTATGCATGTCTTAGTATATATGATTTTATCTACTAAATTATACCTTACATAAGATAACATAACTTAAGTTTGTACATGTAATCATGTTTATAATTCATTATAACATGAAAATAATTTATAAACTATTAATTAATCGTGGTTAATATAGATTTTTGTAGTTGTCGAATTAGTCACATTAGAGGTTTATCGAATCGGTTTTACGTCCAAAATGACTGGGTTTTATATCTAATAGACGGGGTTTTAAGTTCAAAAGGATAAGTTTATTCCTCTCTTGGGCTGAGATGATTGAGATTATTTATTTACTGAGACTTATGGAGTTTGATCCAGGCTGGTCACGACTCTTTTGATGGAAATGCTAAGATTTAATTGCACAGGTTTTTGTGTAAAGACTTTGTTTTGAAGGGACTCATGTGTTAGGATGGAAATGCAAGTGTTTTCAAAGCCTTAATGAGTTTATACTCACCCTTTCTTGTATTATAGAATCCTTCATGATCCGTTGTGTGATGGTGTCAGGCAAGTGCTCAGAACAACTTGTTTTTTGAGCAAAATGATAATATGCAAAACAATTGAGCGGGGAATTATGATTTACTAAGGGATAATTAGTAGGATATAAATGAAGAGACATTATGAAACTTCATATTACATGATATTGTTTTATTTCTAGTTGGTAGTTTCTTTTCTTTAGTTTGAGGCATATGCTATATTATTAAACTATAACTCTAATAGGTAAATATTTAATCATAGTTATGATAAAAGTAGTTAAATTTCTTTTTTACATTATTCTCAGGGTTGTTTTTAAGCAAAACGATAGTTCAATTATGCAATTTTGATCTAATACAGGGTTGGGTTAGGAATTGTTATGTCCTCTCACTGGTTTTGGGTCAAGGGGTGGGACAATAACTCTTCCACTTGCTCTTGGGGGATTTTATGCTCAATAGGTGTCATTTGATAACGTGGTAAATTTGGCAAAGACGCACCCAGAGTGAAATCGATTTGATGCTGAATATGGCATAGGGGTGGTAGACGAGGTGGTACTTCATCTGGCATCAAGCTTTGAAACTCATGTAGTAATTGTTGAAGTTGAGAAGGAATAGTAGTTGATGATGTTTCTCATTTTACCAAAGGGGCCAACACTACTTTATACTCTTTCAAATAAGGTTGAATATTAGTTGGAACCATAAAGGTTTTCTTATTTTTGGTTGCTGGTATGACCACTCTATTGAATTGGCCTGGGAGGAGGACCACTTTAATGTAGGGTTGGGAATTGGATCGGGTTGGGTTGGCCTTAACCCACACTGAAATCGGGTCTGGTCATGACCCGACCCTATTTTTAAATTGGGTCAAAAATCCAAACCCTAACCCTACTTGAGTTGGGTCGGGTATGCGGGTAACCCTACTTTTTTTCCTCAATTTTTTTTTTTAAACTCGTATTTTATACTTTCTCTTTGCAAAGGCCAAACACAAAAAGAAATTTAAATATATTGCAACATTAATTTGTAATGTTTGGTTTTTTGGTTGATTTGTGGCTAATTGGTTTTTGTAGTAGCCATCAACAAAGACCTTAAAAGGTGTAGTGTTGCATTTCTTCTATTATGAGAGAAGGATGACAAAACAGACTTTCAACGTTTGTTTACTCAAGATCAGCCCACTTGGCTTTCGATAACTCACATACAAATGCAAAACAGATTAAACATCATTTCCTTGATGCCCAAAAAGGATATGTGATTCAGCATGTCTTAATTTCAAAATCCTTATAACTGCTTCTCTATGACTGCTCCTTGCCCTACCCTCCTCAGTAGCTAGTGACACTTGCTTATAATTTTCCTCCTCCAAAAATTATCCCTTATCGAGCTTTGTCATCCACCTCTCTAGTTGCATAACCTACTCCCTATTATGACTATTAGGCCTTTCACATAGAGCTGAGTCTAGTGTGTGACGTGTCCTACCAAAAGAAAGAAGATGAGTAATAAATACAACAAAATATAACATATTTTCATTCCAATCACCACACCCAAAAAAATAACAGAAAAGAAATTAAACTATATAGTAATTAATCACACCTTGAAGATATCATCCTCTGTTATCCCAAAATGGATGCCTACCACAAAGCAAAATATATGTAATTACACTTATGCTCCAAACATCTTATTCATGCCCAAATTTGTGTTTAAGCACATTTGGTTCAACATAGTATACACTAAACAAATATCATAATAATAATATAAATAAGTCAAATAGACTAACACGATAATAATCTCACAAAAGTTACTAATTGAGTATCAAATAAAATAAAATCTAAAAGCAATAAGGCTTGTAGTCGGATAAAAGTCGGGTTGGCCGGGTTGTGCGGGTCAAGTTCAACCCAACCCTAAATCCAAAGCAAGTCAAGAGCCTAAGCCTGCACCCTAACCCTACTTGTAGTCTGGTCAGGTGCAGGGTTAGGCGGGTCGGGTTCAAGTTGGATAAACGGGTCAGGTTGAATATTCTCAACCCTACTTTAATGCCATTATGGTATAATGCATAAGTCTTATCCTTGACGTTGTGTTGGGCATTGACATTAGACTGCCATGGATGTATGAGAAGTAAGTGGCAGGCATCCATGTAATGCCCCAGAATTTCAACATTTTAAATTTTAAATGTTTGGGACCATTAATGGATTTTAAGGCCCAATAACGACTTTTCTTAAAAATAAATTGTTTTGAGCTTGATTCGTTCGAAGGAGCCTTAAGACACTTGATAAGGCTCGGCGAGACGAACATATCGAGCCCAAGAACATGTCAAATGGACACTGGCGTAGTAGGCTATGGCATCAAGAAGCATGTTGAATTTTACTAGAAAACATCACTTTGTGTGGTCTTATTTCGAAGGGCTCGTCGATATGAATCCAACGGTACTAAGAGCGCATGATTCCGAGTTTGGGGTAAAGATTTACACCTGTTTAAAGTTTGAATTTTTCATTTTCTATTTAAAACAAAAATTTAAATAAATAATAATAATAATTTTGCATCAGCGCCACTGACGCATGCAACAGCAGGCCATGGTCACCCATGACATGCATACCATGGCCTGTCACGCGCGTGAGTTGTGGCTGACGCACGCGTTGGCATGCGTCA
This sequence comes from Saururus chinensis, assembly GCA_035235625.1. Taxonomy (NCBI): domain Eukaryota; kingdom Viridiplantae; phylum Streptophyta; class Magnoliopsida; order Piperales; family Saururaceae; genus Saururus; species Saururus chinensis. The sequence goes on from CP141143.1 coordinate 19,423,043, forward strand.
GCCATGATGTAAGACGACTTATAGGCCGTTGGATGCGTGCCACATGGCACGCATCCGATGATTCAAGTCCTTTATAAAAGGGATGAGGGGGAGGTTCATTTCATAATTTTTTCTTTTCTCTTCTCTACCTGTCAAAACTTCAATCTCCCGTTTCTCGTCTAATTTCTTTGATTCAAAAACCGTTCCTAGCTAATTCGAGGGAACTCTATGTTGTAGAAGGGTCCATTTTTCAAGTTAGCTAATCTAAAGGGGGGAACGACCCCGGGTAAGGAGAGGCTCCATCTTCCGCTCTCGGGCCAGAAGGGAAAACCGCCCCAACGGTAGGGGAGGTTCTACCCGCCTTACTCGAGCCAAACAAGGAGACTATCCTAGCACTAGCAGAGGTTCTACCCACCTCACTCGAGCCAGACGAAGAGACTATCTTAGCATGAGGGGAGGTTCCACCCGCCACTCCTAAGTCCACAAACATGACAAGGATTCGACTGCCGGCCGTTATTTTGGACCGAAGTGTAGGTGGCTTTAACTTCTAATTTCGTGCTATGACTAGGCATTTTATTTCGTGATTTATTTGTCTCTTATAATAAATATTATTTTAAAAATTGATGATATTTATTAGAGGTAGGGCAAACACTAAGATAATAGCATGTCGTACACCTCTAAGATGGATTTTATTGTGATACGTACTTTATGATTATTATTATTTAAATTACATTTACGAATGATTATGACCGGATTTGAAGGGTAGTTATTCGGTATAAAGCCCAAAAACTACGATCGGTTTTGAAGGGTAGCTATTTGGTATAAAGCACAAAAGCTATTAGAGTTATGACTCTTAGGTGCCTATTATGGCATACGGCGCGCCCATGAAGTTTGATATCATGGGAAGATCCTCTTCATTCTGATCTAGGTGCCCCACGAGCACGGGTGTATTCCACTCCAGTATCGGCAACATTCTTTGAATGATGTTTTATCCGATTTTGAACTATTTATCGGATTCTGTGAAAGATGAATTATCTGATTCTGAATTATTTATCGGATTCTGTTTACGAACGATTTATCCGAGTTTATCAGATTTTGTGAAGAACTATTTTATCGGTATAAGAAGTGTGAGTCGACTTTTAAATATAAATGATTATGATATATTTATTTATGCTTCATGTTTTGGCATGCTAATAGAATTTAATTCTATCTACTTAGTGTATTTATACTCACCCACCCCTAGATGCTGCAGGTCCAAACGAAGATGTTGAAGTCAATGAAGATTGCATGTAGAATTTTGAAATATCTACGCTTTTTATTTAGTTTATCATGTTATTTTGTAATGTATTAATTTTGGATGTGCGTGACTTTGATTTTGTTGAGGCACGATAAGCCTTGTTTTGTAAAGTTTTTGTAATTACTTAAATTAATGAATAGTTACTCTTCTGTGCACGGTTGATCTTGGCCCACTTCTAATTACGAATTGGCAGCACTCCGACCTTTAAAGCAATTTGAAAAGTCGAGGTGCTACAATCCATCTCTACTACATCTCAAGTAATGTCCACCTAGTTAACTTTGCCAATAGAAAAAGGTACCTTGCATTTTCCCTTCACCTTGGTTTCCCCCACCTCCTTAATCCATCCAATGGAATATGGTTTTGGGTGAGGATAGGTCTGGAGCTTTAGCTTAGTCACCACTTCCTTTGCAATGATATTTTCGCTGCTACCACCATTAACAATAACGCTACATAACAGACTGTTCACTATCCCTTTAGTCCAAAAGATATTGTGCAGCTGACTCACATCTGTTAAGTGATTTCTTACAACAATAGCCAAAGGGTGAGTATCAAGATGCAGACCAATATTTTCTTCCACCAGCTCAATAGTTTCAGGAGTGTTTGGATCCACATCTTCATCTTCTGGAATTTCTTTCTTAGGGACTGCAGTTGCTACTTGGGCCACCCTTCGCAAAGGACACTGGTTTGACTTGTGATAAGGTTCAACACATTTATAGCATTTAATAGGTGGTGAAAAAGCATTTGGGTTGAATTTTTAACTACTAGCATTGTAATTATGTTTAAGAGCAGCCCTTGGAGTCTCATTCATCCTGGTTTTGGTACTAGAAGAATCACCCACTAGGATTGACATTTCGTTGGAGATGGGACTGGAGTACTGAATTTAGGCGCAATATTGTTCCAACTGCCTTGTCTTTCAAAATGGTCTTCAACTCTAGTTGTCAACTGCATTGCAGTATTCATTGTATAAATTGGTTGGACAGTAATCCCATCATGGATGTTGTAGCGCACACCTCCAATAAATTGAGAAACCTATTGCGATTCACTTCCTCTAAATTATTTGCAAGTAGTTAATCGATTAAATTCAGATGAATATTCTCGCACAATCCTATTTCCTTGTTGGCATTGCTGATATTACTAGAAAAATACTATTGATAGTCAGCTGGAAGGAATCTGGCAACTAGAAGCTATTTTATTTTCCTCCATGTTCTAATTGGATGTTTCCCATGTCTCATGCGACTAACTTGCAATTGATCCCACTATGCAACTACACTGGATTTTAACCGATATGCCAACTTAACCTTCCTATACTCAAATACCTCCATATAATCAAATAATTTTTCAACTTCATATAGCTAGTCTAAGAAGTCTTCAATGTGTAATTGTCTATTAAAAGGAGGTAGATATAACTTTAACGTGAAATTCCCCAAGTGCGAAATTGTCATATGGCCTCTTTGAAGCATTTGTTCATCCAACTCATCTTCACTTGAGTCTTCTTGATTTTGAGCTTGTTGAAGGAGGAAAGGGTTGACGGGTTCAACCCTCACTGGAATGTGTGGTCGCCTCCAATTATACACCCACACTATAGGATTGGGGGTTGGGGCTTCACCATTTGTGGCCGCTAAAGATGCAAATTCAATTGTTGTAATTGCTGTAAAATTTGGAGAAGTTACTGGTTTTTAACCCCATCGTCTGGACCGTTCATCACCATAGAAGCTAACTAAATCCCGCTTTGATACCAAACTCATGTCGAGCAGAAGTGAGTTTTGAGAGAAGTCCATTGGATAGATTATAAAAAGGAAGATGGAAGGTGGAAACTCTATTAACTTGCAACCGTTCAATGGAATACCAAACCTAAGTACCAAAATTATGCCAAGCAGAAGTGGGATTTGAGAGAAATATGTTGAACATATTGTAAAAGGGAAGATGAGAGGTGGAAACTATATTAAACTATAACTTTAGGGTCTGTTTGGATTGGTGGAAATCCAGAGAAAGGGAAAGAGAAAAAGAAAGTGAATCCAAGTGAAAGAAAAATTAGGAGATTCTTAAAATATTTCTACTATTTGGTTGCACAAATGATGTTAGAGAAAATTAACGGTGACAGTGCTGGTAGCGGTAGTGGTGGTGGTAGCAGTGATAGTGGCTATGGTAGTGGTTGTGGCAGCGGCGGTGGCAATGGTGGTGGTGGTAGCGGTGGCAGCGATGGTAATGGCAGTGGTGGTGGTAGTTGTCACGCCTCGGTGCCTGCCCGACCCAAGCCGAACCTGGTCCAAGGGCCGGTTGAACCACGCAAGGGCGACTAGATTGCATTGCAGAAGACTTTAACCCCTTAACCGGGTATTTAACACAAACACGAAGTCGCGCACCTTTAATCCTTTGTGCAAGAGTAATAAGGTAACAATAAAAGAAAATAATAATTCTAAAGTAAATCATCACTCTCAACCCACATGCATAACAATCCTGAGCCAACAGTTGCTCGAATAAAAAAATATGAGATAAGTCTAAAAGTAGAATATACACACGAGTCAGAAACATAGTAATCCATACAAGGTGTTCTATGATCATAATAGCATAAATCAAAAGACAAAATAACATCCAATAGTATATGTGCTTAATCCCACACATATCTCAGTCATCTTTCATATAAGAAATCCTGGTCAATTGCATGTTGTACCATACAACCTCAAAACAAAACACAAAAATGGGGTGAGTAAAACTCGGTAAGGTTTGAAATACGGTAGCATTAATAAGAAAATAACTACGGCACATCAACATGGTAATTTAGATCAGCATTGCACATAATGTGCCCATTTCTAATTAATCCCCTTACCATACCCCTAATTCCATAGATGACCAATCTGCATACAAGTATCTCATTCATACTAATCATGGTATGCATAACCACTATGGCATAACTCACCCTGCATAATAAGTGAACCTCACACAATCACATTCACAATCATGCATATCTAAGTTATTCTCCTTCATAGCATTCAACTTACATAACACATGTACTCATATTCATATTATTCATTCATAGATCATTCACCCTGCACGATAAGAATCTCAATTACATGATACTAAATCATGCATAATAAATCATAATTACATGTGTCACATAATCTCAATTATCCCTACACGTCCTGTGTAACATAGGCATAATATAATCTCATATACATGCATTATCAACAAATGGTGAATGTCTCCATCATGGAGAGAATACAAATAAGCCACATAGGCTGGACATAGTCCGGTTTCCAGACAAGAAACATAAAGTGTTCAAGGTAATCAGCCCCTAAGTCTGCTCACCCAGAATAATTCTGGTCAAGAACGTCTGAATTCTCACACAGAGAACCTAGAGCAGGTATATTCACCCAGGAATATCTTCTGTGGCGGGAAGAGTCTAAATATCCACACAGGAAACCTAGAACACATAGTAGCCGGTGTACAAAGGCATATCACTCTGGATTCTCAGGGTTCAGATGACTATCTCAAGAAATCTCAACTGTAAGACAAATACACAACTTGTCCTCATTTACCTTAACTCAATTCAGATCAACTCAACCCGAGGAGTATCCATGTTCTACACAGGAACTCAAATCGAAATCATATCCTTTCGAACCAACCAATGTTTGATAAGCCACTGATCAACTAATCTGACATGCAATCTCACATCATTGCATCCAATCGATCAAAACACAGCTAATCTCGATAATGTCTCAATCAAAAATCTATTTCATGATGCGTGTAATATGGTACATATATGGGCAAGGCATATATGAATCCTAATTTATTATAAGTGCTTAATTCAACCGCTCATGCATTATTTATAATTATAATACAAAACATCATCATACTCATCCCCCACATGTGTGTGTACATGGTAGAAATATTTAACTCTAACCATATGATTGTGCCTTGTAATTAACTCATTATTATACCACATATGCACCTTAACATCTAATCATAGTTCTAATTGAAATCATGGGTGAAAACTATTAATTAAGTCAAGTGTGATCTCATGCTAAACTTATGCAAGCATATTCAGACTACACTTGAATTTAGTCATGACACCATCAATCATTCATAATCCAATCACATTATAGGAAAACATATTAGTTCATTCTCATGCTAAAATCTTGTTGGAATCATGATAGAATATAAGAAATCATTCAATCATAAATTTAATATAGCAATTCTAACATGTGTAGCCAACAACATGCAATTTCATGTAAGACTTAAATACTCTTCATAATTTCCAACATCAATAATATGTTATTCCAAAGGTTCATTCTAGCTCAAATTACTTCATATAAACATTAAAAATGATATTTAAGAATAAAAACATAAAAAGAAACAAATCAAAATAGCCAAAACTACAGTTCAGATGTTCGATCGACCTACAAGGCCATTCGAACGCCAACACAGTGGCTTTGGTTTTTCTTCCCTACTTCGAATTCAAAATCGAAACTTCACATACACTTCATAAATTATCAAATAACATTCTCAAACTTTATTATAATCAAATTCATGCTTCCAAAACATTAAATCTAACAATTACTAAACATAAACACTAAGAAATTTCATAAAAAATTAAACTTTTCTAAAATCACCATTAAAGCTCATAATCATGGAATCCATTTCAAAACCACATCAAAACTTAAATCTGAATCACATCAATGTTTGAGACTAAAACTCTTACCTTCCAGCAAGCCTTGATTTAAAATGACTCTTTAAACACATTCAAAACCTACCCAAATACATGATTTTTATTAATACTTCTCAAATCTAATTTTAAAACACTTAAAATGTTCAAGAACAAGTAGATCAATGGTTCAAGAGACCCAAAAACGGAATTCCAAACATTAGGTTTTGAAATAAAAACCCAAATCAATAATTTTTGAGTCAAAATCAAGATTAATCCAAAGCAAATAAATATATTTAAAAGATTTAAACAAAACCCTAATAGATTAATGAATTATTAAGCAAAATGTTACCTTAATCTCCTTTCTCCTTTAAGGAAATAGGGATTAAGCTCTAATGCTCTAGGTCTCAGCCCTTTCCCAATTAAGAAATTAGCTGAGTATTCCCTTTTATAGTAAAGGGGAGTGGTAGACCTAATTAACTAGTGGGGTACAAATAGGGTTTTATTCTAAAAATAGTAAAACTTACTTATTTGAAACCCAATTTGATGTTTAAAATTTTTGAAATAATTACCCAGGGTCTTAGGTTAATGTTAGGGTCATTTTAGGGCTAAAAATCTCAATTTTGCCCGTAAGGCCCGTCAACCCTAATTTTTTGAAAAAATTCTAAAAATTTAAAAAAATTTCTAAATAACTTAAAAAACTATAAATGTGAAGAAATTTTTGGTTAAAACCTTTGTTAACTACTTTAATTTTGAAAATAGATCGATCAAAATTAACATTAAACCATACAAAAGTAATTAAATAGAATAAAATAAATTGGTTCAAGTTCAAAGATCTTACATTGGTGACAGTGGCAATGGCGGTGGTGGCGGCAGTGGTGGTGGTTGCGGCAGCGGTAGTAGCGGTGGTAGGGCTGGTGGTGATGAAGGCGGTAAAGGTAGTAACAGTAGTGGTGGTAGTAGCGATGGCAGTTGCGGCGGTGATGATGGTGGTGGTTATAGTGGTAATAGTGGTAGCAGTGGTGATGGCAGTGATAACAATGACAGCAGTAGTGGTGGTGACGACAATAGCAATGGAGCCAGTGACAATAATGGTAGTGATAGTAGCAGCAAAATATAAATCTTTAGTTCGTTGTTTTCTCCCAAAGTTTATAGGTTGACGAGTAAAAAATATTTTTGGCTCATTTTTTATCCATTTTCTCTCAATTTTTACTCTCATTCTCTTTCCCCATTGCACCTAATAATAAAAACTAAGATATTTTAAGAAGATTTTTTTTTCCCCATTAAAAGAAGAAATACAAACATCATTTTGAATCCACATAGCAAAACTTCATATACAAGACGAAACATCCTAATTTCTTGAATGCAATTGTAATGAATCCCTAACAATTTCCTCCATCGCCTTTTATACTCACACTAAATATCCTAAATTAACTAAAATGCCCCTGTAGTATCCCAGCCTATTTGAAACCACTGAAACGATCTGTTTGCTAAAATGCCAAGCCCGGTTACTTGAAGCTATATTAAATCCTAGATAAAAGTAACCTGCATCACTTACACCCACTGCATATTGGTCACGAGACAAGTAACCAGTAAATCTTAACGGCATTGCTAGGAAGAGCACTGCGACAGGTCTACAACGTGGGAGGCATCGCTTTAAGGACCATGAAGCTTCCATAAAGACGCAACAAACCTTGAAGGTTAGCACCCATACGCAAATAATTGCTTCATATCTCCTGGAAAAGTCAGAAAAATTCCATACAAAAACCGTAAAAAATCTCCTTCACAGACTGCCTCATTATGCCAAAAAATGCCCATATGCCCCATCAAGACTCCAGTATTTGATGATCAACACCCACAACAACCGCGGATTCTGCTTAAGTATTAGACTCCAGTATTTGATGATCAAAACCTCAACTACTGCTATGGCATTCGCAAACCTCGTCACGGATAAAAGATTTCAGCTACAAATGAAAGAAAAATTTTCATAGATGCCACAAAAATCTCAGCAAATGAAACCAAACTATAAGTCCATGATTATATATATTTTTCTTAAAAAATAAAACAAACTATTCATAAGATTTGCCTTCTGGGCACTGACCCCTGGCACACCTCGAAATAAAAAAATGTGCCAAAACTAGAATTTTCCCAGACCTTTCATAAAGCCTCTCTCCCGAAAAGGCTTTTGCAAACTTCTACAACACAGCACCGCATGACCCCCTTTCAACATTCCACTTGAAAAACACTGAAAACCTATCTGTAAATAGAGGTTCTACTGCTGCTTGCACTCTGGAGGCCGCTCCTGTCCCTCCCCAAGGGTAGCTCCACTCCTCTACAGTACCAAATACACAAATTAGGATGGCATAAAAATGGAAATTTAAAATACAAAGAAAAGATCCGAGAATCTGAGAAGTAGAAACAAAACACAAAAAATCATGAATCAATCGCACCTTTGATACAGTGGGTCCCTGCAGGCATTCATGCTGAATTGATCAGCATGCAGTAATGATTTGACAAGCATTAAGTACCAAGTGAACTAGATCTACCAGATAGAATAGCTTACCTTCTTAGGACGGCTATTGGTTGTTTCTTTCTCATCACCATCATCTTCTTCTTCATCATCTTCATCATCATCCTCATCATCTTCGTCCTCATCGTCTTCTCCATCTTCGTCCTCCTCACCCTCCTCACCCTCCTCACCAAGGCCCTCAAGGCCATCAGCTTGTACAGCCTCCCCAGTAAACCATGAAACTGCATGGGGAATAATTTTATCTCTTATGGTTGACCTGCATGCATCAAAATTACAAGTGGTAACTAATCTCTCCAGTAATAAATATTATTTCAATGCCTTATGATCCATTAAAAAACACAAACGAGGCACATACCCTATGTCATAATCTTGCTCCATTTGATTTTGGAGTAGTTCAGCCTGTCAAATAAGAAAATTTTCAAAGGATAAGATAATACAAAACACTATACAGACAATTGCTGGCTCTCAGCATATCCGACATTCCAAAAAGACAGATCTGCATAATTTATGACTTACAGTCTCTTCATCGAGATCATCATCATCATCAGGTATTTGTGGAGGATTAAAAAAGTTAAAGAAACTTTCACAATCCTCAGTTTTCGTAATGGGCTTGGTGTTCTTTGAGCCCTTCTTAGGCTTTTTCTTCAAAACTTTCTGAGTCAAGCTCTTCCCTGGGTACCACTGAATCTCAGTTCTGCATTATAACATGTTTTATTATATACCAAAAACAAAAATTAGAATTTTTCTCATCATAAAAATTTCATTTAGAAAGGTCTACACAGTTCAGCAGTAAGTCAAATTACCCAAATGCCTTTTCTAAAATAGGCTCATCATCATCAACCATGTGATATGTTTTTTCCAAAACAGAATTTGAGAAGTATGGATTGGAATCAAAGTGGAACTCAAGCTTGAAACCCTTGGGATTATCTATTCTGTAATACTTAATATCTTTTAGATACTTCAGAGCTCCCTCATCACGTTCTTGAATCTGTGCCAATGATAAAGGATGAAGATGCTAATCATATTCATCATAAACTAAACCAGTGCTCTGTAATTTGAGAATCATTCACCTCGTCTGCCAGCACATCATTGGTTTTCATTGCATTAAGCCAGAAATTTGGCACTCCTTTCTCTGCATATGAACATAAAAGTCAATACCGTGTTCAAATTCAAGTAAAAAACCATCAGGAAATTTAAAAAAAAACCTTCTTCAGCTTTATCTTTCTCATCTCCAGTGGCTTCTTCGGCAGACTTTTTTGTGTAACTTTCAACTTCAACAACTCCATTCACAATTTCATATCTCTGTAAAAATATTGGCAATCAATACATTAACTACTCTTTGACTACAGGCCATCACATGTAGTGCAATACCTTTGTGTATAAAGGCTCATAAAGTTTCTGGTACTTGGCTTCTAGCACTGCCCTCTCCTCAAAAAACTTAGCTTCAAGTTCATCATGTTCTTTCTACAAAAAAGAGAAAACATTGTTTATTAGCAAGTACATTCAATCATTCAAGCTGAATTGTGACTGATCATTTTCCACAGTTATATAGGAACTATTTAATTCAATCATTAGCATAGCACGAATTATTTTAAAAAAAAAGTAGAGAGAATTATTTTGCACAACTTAATCATAATCATAATCAAGTAGTGCATTTTTCCAACAATTTTGGGTCGGCAGCATAGATCTTACGCCTCCATTCTAGCATGTTTTGTGCCAACTCTTTAGTAAGAGAGAGCATAGTCATATCCGTACTTATTAATTTCATCTAAATTCTCTTAGGTCTCCCTCTCACTCTTTTGACATCATTTACATAAGACCCTTTCAACTTTCTTACCAGAAGGTCCATTGGTCTTCTTTGTACATGGCCACCAACACAACCTACACTCTCAACCTATACTCTGTGAGCTTCTCCCCTAAAAATGTTACCCTTAATTGTTCTGTATATGTTCATTTCAAATCATATCTTTCCCAGTTATTCCACACATCCACATTAACATCCTCATTTCAGCTACATTATTTTATCTAATATAGCTTTTCTTTGGTGCCCAACATTCTCTTCCATAGAGTATTGCGGGCATAATAACTGTCTTATATAACTTACCTTCAAGCCTATTTGGGACTTGCTTATCACATAAAACTCCTAACGCCGCCCTCTATTTTACCCACCCCGCATTAATCCTATATACCACATCACTAGTGATATCTCTTTCTATGTGGATAAGATAGCCTAAATATTGGAATTGCTCACATCTTGGCACTTCTTGCACATCTATTTCTCCTAAAGTTTTACTTATAGTTCTGCTATCGTTAAAGTTAAATTTCATATACTCTGTTTTCGTCTTACATATTTTAAAACCTTTTGATTCTAGAGCTTCCCTCTACAATTCTAGTTTGATATTTAACCCTACTATAGTCTCGTCAACTAAAACTACATCATCTGCAAAAAATATGCACCAAAGTATCCTATCTTGTATATGTGCAGTTAAGTCATCCATAGATCATTTAAATAAATCATTTGCATAACACAAATTATTAAAAGTAAAGTTCAGGGAATCCCTTACAGGCACAATATTCACAGCATGGTAAAAAGTAATTAACCTCACAATGTTACATGCAATAATGTATTAGAAAATTGACAATCATCTGTGGCCAACTTGGCCTGTCTAAAATGACTAAATGGAATTTTATACATTTGAGGGGAAAAAACCTACAATACTGTGGAAGAACAAAATGGTTCTTAAATGATCCGTGAAATATTTACTATAAAATACCATTTTGAGGATGACAAGAGAAGTACAAAAAAGTTGGTTTATAAGAACACTAGATCGCTATTAAGAAGCATGACAAAAAAGAAAACCAAATGATGCTTCCATTCACACAAAAAGACCTGTTCTGATTTCGAGAACAAAAAGTTGACACAAATATATGACTTGCACAATTACAAATACCAAGAGCACAATTCAACCCAACCACACAGCAGTGACAGTCGCGCATAAAAACAAGCAATACCCAATACCACGGCCGCTATGCCAAATGCCATGATTTCCTATATACATCGTCATTTAAGAGCTTAAAATTTTAATAAAATACGCAAGCATTAGCATCAAGACAGAAGGAAAAAAACACGTAGGAATTAATGCCAAAGAGAACCTCACCAGTACTAGATAATTAGATAAAGAAATTAAAAAGCTCACCCATATGAACAAAGCAAATGTAAGAGAAGAACTCGTGAAAAAAAAGGACCCAGCATTAGACAAAGGACGAAGTATCTTATCTAAACAAAAAGAAGAAATAAAACACCCGAAAGGCTGGTCAAACTTAAACCCAATAACCAATCATACTTCCTTTTTTATTTTTTACTATACTATTCATCTTGTAATACTCAATCAGAATCGAAATAGAACAAACCTGAAACTCCCGAAGAACTTCTACGCGCTTTCTGACATTGGGAGACAAGGCCTCTAATACATCCGTGTGCTGGCCCGCCAGATTCTGAAGCTTATTCTGCGCATGGAACCGCGAACAGGAGAGGATTACAACAAGCAAAGAAAAACGGAGGCAACTAGAAGCGGGAGCAAGGAGGAGATAATACCGTGAGGGCATTGACCAGCATCGTTCGGTCCTGCGAAGCAAGTACTGCAGTTTCCCGCGGGAAAAGGAAAGAAGCAAAAAAACGAAAAAGAAATAAGAGACTTACAAGTAGAGAGAGAGAGGGAGAATTGTGCAGGGGAAGTACCATTGGTGAGATCGGCGATGTTGAAGTCGGAATCAGGTTTGGAGTTGCTCATGGCGGCTGGCTCGGTCGGTCGCAGGGAATCTCCGGTGAGAGGATAAAACGAAGAACCCTAGGATGGCGGGAGAAGGGAGGAGGAGGGAGACCCAGCCGCAAACCGCAACGAGGGTGGAGGAGCAAATGATATATTTGATTGGCGCGGCGCGGCGCGGCGCGCCACTGGAGTGGAGAGGCAGAGGCTGGACAAGCCCGTATAAATGGGCACCTACTCTATTTGACACTCACCCCATACAAATCTAATATAACCTGTCATATTTACCCCACTAACAATATGATTCTTTTATCTTTTTGAATCACTCTTACCTCTTTCCTTTTGGTCACCTACCCGAAGCCTCTTTCCTGTTCTCTCTCATCATCCTATTGTCTTGGACTGGTGAGAGGGAAAAAGATTCAGACGGCTGCCTATTGAGAAGAAAATTTCATAGATGACAAGTAATTTTGGCAGTGTGAGAAGATTAACACTGGTGAAGAGGACTCCTACTTTTTCTGTGCTTTATTACGTTTGATTCCATGAATTTTTAGAGGCTTATTTTTTGTTAAATGAGGCAAGTGACAATTTCACAAAGGGGTAGATTCTAAATTCTTATTAACAAGGCGTTCTAGTTGAAAACATTACACTTAGGGTCCGTTTGGATTAATGTAATGTGGCGAGATGTCACAACCCAAGATTTGAAACACCTTTTAAAGTATTAGAATTGTTATAACTTGTAAATCTTTTTAAAACATTTATATGAGAAGATCCCAAGTCATGATTGTCGTTTTTAACCATGCTTATTAAAAATATCACGAAGTAAATTTTTTGAATAGAGTCAAGGATCATCCACGTGCCAACCACATAATCATCTAAATAACATTATATGGTACAAATTAGCATCTTGTGTGCTTCAATAAAATTTTCTTAATCAACAAAATTGTAGAATCCTACTATGCACTAGGTGTCCTTCCAAGTCAAGTCTCATGGCCGAATGGTTAGCTGCTGCCTCTCGGCGATGATCCTTTACTATTAAGAAGTTTGAGTATCTATATTTGTGTGTATATATATATATATATAGTAAATCAATCCAACAAACTAATGATTGTCTTATAAGCAAAATCATTATTCAGCCTCCTTTCTAAGTCTCAGGGTTCACTTGGTAGTTTACTATTATTTTTTCTTAAAGAGTTCATCATTTCTTGGTCTCATCTCAACTCACTCTTACAGAAAGCTCTATAATTTTGCCTTAATGTGTTCACACATCTCGTACTTATTTCGTGAAAATACTTCACCTGCTAAGTTGTATCCTTGCATCCACAATATTATTCACTTCTCTTAGTTTGCTTATATAGTTTCCTTTAGTATCTATGTCGATCTTCCCATGGCCAATGCCCTAGAGTTAATTATCATCACCACCCCCAGTAGCATATCTGAGGGTGTACCAATAATGGTGCCTCCATGTTACCACTACCTATGTCTCATACAATGGGTATTTTTTGATCTACTTATGCAACACTACACGTACCTACAAAACCGACCTTGGAGTTTTCTATAATCACACCACTTTCTATATTATGGTTATTTTGGCGAGTTATCCACGGTAATTCCTAGAATCCCACAATCGATCTTAGCTGAAAATGAACTCCTTTATTGGAGTGCCCTAAAAATCTATCATACTTGTTCAAGTCGTTGGAACGCTGATGGCCTCTTTCTCAAGTCAGCAGGTTGGACATCTCACATAGGTGAGCAACTTGAGTAAAGACTCCTCACATAGCGCTAGTACTCCAAAATAATCTTGTGAAGGTCAACATAAGTGAAAGCTCCTTTTCCGTTTAACACTTGTATGGTAAGACCTCTCACACAGGCATGTACCTTGAGCTGAGAGACTCACACTAATCAATATATTCTCGAGGTGTTTCTTTGCAGATCAATACATATGATGACCCCTCGATCACATATGTAACAACATTTGTTAAAATAAGACGGAGGGAGTATATGACAACTTAGGGTTTTAATCACAATTTCTAATAATATTAAAAATGAAAATCAGCGGGAACAATTTTTCTAACAAACCCAAACTAGTATAGCGGTCAATTATGTCAGGGCATCAGATTTGTTTTTCCAACATACAAATAAAAAATCGTTATACTCATAACAATTATTAAAACCATTTAACAATCTCTCAGAGGATTCATGTGCAAGTCATATAACCAACAAAGTAGGAATGGCATATCATGTGTCTTATTATAATTTCAACGTTGAAATTAAATAATAAGCAGTCGATGTCCTTACTATTCAATGTCCCATCAATATCCTTACCATTTAATATCCCATTAATGATACTCTTGAACACCTCAACAATTATTAGGAAAAGAACTTATATTATTAAAATATTTATATATATATATATGAAAAAGTTTATATGAGCCCGAGCTCATATATATATATAATAAAGATTATACTTTTATAAATACTAACAACCAGTTATATTAGGATTCATATTCGCATTAAATGTATATTATGTGATTATACTAAATATCATATACTTAGTTAAGGTCTAACAATCTTAAAACATGTATAATATTAATTATGATAAACTTAGTAAGTAATAAGAGAAGGGGCTAAACCTCACTTGAGCTCTAGCTTATGGGGCGTCAGATCATGATGTCACACCATTATTTGACGGCCTATAAGTTAGAGTTGTATTAAACTACAACGATGGTAAGGTTTTTCCCAGTAATAATTACATCTTTGGTCTAATGGGTCCATTCACTCAAAAGCCCCTATATATGTAGAAGCCCTCTTCTCATCTCCAACTCTAATTTTTAGAGTCAAATTCATGCCACATAAAGATTATGCCTTTTATTAAAATCATGGATACAAAGTGTCACGTCCCCAATTTTTAAAGCCATTTTTAAGAGAATTATTTGTCTTTTATTTAAAATTTTATAAAATACTCTATTTCATACTATGCAATAGAGAAAATTATATTATATATTTACAAAATATTGTAATATAAAATTAGGGATGTCAGAACTATTTTTTTACAAAACATTTGTTGTGATATTATGATAAATAATTATTTAAATATATAAAATATTAAAATATTTATAATATTCATAACTAAGTACTTGTCTGCTATAAATATACAAGTTAATAAAAAGATAAATGATATTTTTTTGTGTTTAACATCAAACTTAGAGAGGAAATAAATAATCAAAGTGAGGGTAGGTTCTACTCTACAGCTATGACCTTCTTACCTTTAAAATCTTTACCACAAAAGATGTTGAGTATACAAATATACTTAATAAAATTGTAATACAAAATAAAATAAATAATTTGATAAATATACTAATAAAAATATGTTGTTAAAATCAATACAAATGACATAGAAATTAAAATTCACACATAATTTTCAGTGTCAAGTATACTTACAACATGAAACTCCACAATAGGGTTCTCTATATATGGTAGCCTCATTTAGAAGATCCCACTCGACAAGATATTGGACTACCACGAATTCGACCTCTGTCTACACCCGAAGCCTACCCCTACTCATGCACGACATTAAATAAGGGCTCACTGGGGCTTATGAACCCTAGTGCCAAGATCTCAACTGTCATGATCGTAAAAACCTCCTCTATTGTGCTATGAGGGATCAAACATCTTCTTATTCTCTAGTCCATTTGAATTTGACTCCCGGGCCAAAGAAGCAACTCTACATAGGTCTTATCCTTAGAGAGCCGGAAGATCAGATCTTATTTTATACTATATCATTCTATTATTCGCGGCTACATGACTTACTTGAAGAGACAATAAGGCAATTATGAATCTCATTGTGATGACCGCCATTTTCAAATAATATAAATATCATAATTTCATCAAACACGTGTAAATTATACTCACGTGATTGAAAGTGATGGTCATATGTGTATATAGCAGACATAAATAGTACACATAGTAAAATACATCGGAGTAAAAGCACAGCCAAAACATGATGTATATATATCCAATTTACAGATTATTGTGTGTAGAGCTCATAATTATACAAAAATTGAGGCATATTCTGCATTCACATCACAAAAATAATTTTAAACTATATCTAGAGCAGTAACTGGATACAACTAGCTAGAGAGCTCTTGTTCTTATATCTCTGCTTTGTTTTTTATTCCTGCAAAGTCTAAGTGGGTGAGTATTTTTACTTAGTAGGTCATATTAATATCTAAAGTAATGCTAAGCAGAAAATTCACAAAATAATTTAAAATCTTATCTTTGTCTAAAAATATTTATTTCAAAAAATATTTAGAAACAAAAAACGTCAGTTCATCTATTGACAATGAATCCAAAAGTTGTGATACCAAACGATGTTCCCCCGACACTTATGTGGTATCGAGAGGCTCAAAAAGTGAAAAACTTTCTCATGATGCTCCACACTCACGCGTGTCATACCGATTATTTTTCTTTGTAGGTATCTAGATAGAATACGATAATTCCAAATTTTATCCAAAATTACCCAGAACATGTATTGCACCAAACCATAAAACAATATATGCAAAACATTTTACATATATAATATTTTTCAAAAAATAAATCAAATAAGCATAACAAAACAAGAATGGTTTAGAAAAATTAATACTATGGGCAAAGCATCAGTTTAGAGCTTAAGACTCTCTACCTCAAACCTAAAGTCAAATTTCATAATTGAAAAAGACCTCTAACAGAAAAAACAACCCCACTACTGCGTCCAACATGCTTGATTTAGCTAAAACAACTCTTTAATCGTCTAATTCAGACTCTGAACAAAGGAGAAATGAGGAAGAGAAATTTTTGGGGTGTAGAAGAGGAACTGGTGCACGAAGCCTATTTATAGGCTTGGTGCGCCAAACGGTGCATGATGCATCAACGGGTGCACGTTGGACATGTGTCACCTGAACTGCAATGCAACGTGATGGCATTCTGCGTAGCCCAACGTCCACCGTGACACAGGCACAAAGGATGTGCACTGACACTATTTTTTAATATTTTTTCTAAATTCCAAAAACTTCGAACGACAATATTTTTCAACCGTAAGTTGGAATCGTGCAATCTTGGTACCGATGGACTCGTATCAATGGGCTCTTCAAAACAAGACCACTCATGGGTAGGTTTTATTATAGTTTTTCAGTGGGCCCCATCCATGAGGCATGCTTCTCAAGGCCATTACTTATTGCCCTGATGTCCGATGCAAGTAATTCAAGGACCGTTATACTTGTCTTTTAAAGCTCTACCACGAACCTTTATAAACTTATCCTAAAACAATATTCTACTAATAAATTTATACTAAAAAATTCTATTATTGGTTTAAAAACTTACCTAAAAATCAGGGTTGTTACACTCATACCTTTCATGCTAAATGAATTAGTTTGGGGTGACAAAATCATCACATTATATAGTTTCATACACATGCATTAGGGCTTACTAACCCTTACTTAGTACACGGTTATTCAGAATTCATACACATCACAAAATCCTTAAAAATTATGCAATTATATGTAATTACTTTATGACTTATTACTTGCTATAAATCACAATTGAAATCCAAATCGTGAGGCACTATCGGCATCCTCACTAACGGGTCGGCCAAATCAATGATGACCAATGGTAGATCCACTAACATGTTAAAACCTCACCGACAATGGGTTGGCTGGGTAAGCCCACTTCACAAACGGGTCAACCAAAACACAATGACCATCAATAGATCCACTAACGTGACAAACTATCACCGACAGTGGGTTGGTTGGGTAAGCCCTCCTCGCCAATGGGTCAGCCTCATTGTTGATGACCCATCAACATGCATGGTACTGCATGCATGCAATAGTATTATTCGTCCTCTTCCTTTCGTTGGTGCAGTCATTGATGTGTCAATGACCTTACCGGTGATCAAAAAATAAATATTAGAAACTCCTTTTTAATTCCAAACATTTTTCTTTGAATAAAATCCAACAAAAATTATCCCAAACTAGGATATTAAATCATTTGAGACACAACATTAATATTAAACTACTCATAATTCGAAATCACCATGAAAGCACCTTCAAAACATGATATACTTCAAAACAAACAAATTCACGAGTACATGATCATGAAGAACTTGAAGAAAATTAGAAATTTGAGTATTTTTCTCAAAATCAAGTGTATATTGCAATCCATCTATCCTGATGCAGAAGTTTTCTTCACCCTACATGAGTATTCTTCCCAATTTGCACTAGTCTCTTGATGCTAGGATTTATCTGAGACTCTATTTTCTCTCTTAATTTAGTATTTCACTCTATTTATAATGGGATACTACTTATGGAGTTTTGTAACTATAAAACTACCTAATTTTATGAGATAACTGATGTATGTGTTATCATCAATAGACCATCAACATGTCAATGCATGCTGATAGTAACATTCCATTATATCATCGATAACCCATTGACATATTAGTGGCTCGCGAGTGATTTACAAAAATAAATTTTTTGGTTAAATAACAAGAAATAAATTTCGCCTTGAAAACACGGGTGTCACACAAAAGCATGAAAACAAGTCTTCATGATACTTGTAATCATCCTATATTGAGGGCACATGCAATTTTTAGGTCAATACCATAAAGGAAGTACCCAAACGAACCAAGTAGACAAAATAAATCAAACAAACCAATGTTGTAATTCCAAAATTCAAAACCACAAGTAAAGATCATATATAGGTCAATACTTTTTGTAATAACCCTAAATTTTTAGTACTATTTTTACCCTTAAATGGAGTTAATATTAGTATTGATAGCATTTTTTTTATTTAGTAGAGCTTATCATTTTATAAATTTTTTCGTGTATGTTAGAGCTCGAACAGACAAGCATAACAAGTCAAAGAATACAAGAAACAAAAGTCAGGAGTGAAAGTTACAACCTTGAAAAAATGTGTTATATAGGTGGGACCTACTTAAAAAGTGTGGGATAACCTGCTCATGAGGGGTCTAGTTTCATAGAGCTCTTCAATATGAGCTCAACGGTACCAAGAACACGTGAATTTGAGTTCATGATAAAAAGATGACATTTTGAAGTTAGAAATGTTTTAAAATAATAATAATAAAAAAAAGATAGTTGCGCGGTCCCACACAACACGTGCCACCAAAATTGGTTGTGCCAAGTATAAAAGGGGAGGGGGGTAAAAACCATTTCACACCTCATTTCCCTCCTCTTCTTATTTTTACTGTTTCTAAATCATTTTAAACCCGTTTGGGTCCATTCAAAAATTATCCTTAACTAAATCGAGAATGTTCTACACATCTGAGGGGTTGTTTTTGTGTGATGACTACTCTACAACTTAGAAAACCTCAAGGAGAGACTTCAATTGTGATATTTAAGATCGTAATAAGTTAATGTAGGGTGTTTTAATTTCTAAATTTATGCTTTACTAAGATTAAATGTGTTTTTTTTAAGAAAATGCTCTTATAGTGTTATTCCCACTCCGTTTTGAAAATACTCTTTATCTTTAAATGAACTTTTAGATATTTTAGGTAGTCGGACTCTTTAGGTAGTTATTTGGTATAGAACCCAAAAGCTATCGATTTTGGATACCACCACACTTGGCTCTGGCGCGCACAGAAAATCAGATTTCATGGAAATCCATTTCTTTCTATCTCACATTGCCCCATAAGGGCAGATGTAAGTCGTTTAGTATCGTGACATTTCGTGATTGATTGGGATTCTAAAAAACATATGCTTTTGAATGATTCTGAAAAACATATGCTTTAAATGATTATCTAGATTTATGAAATATATTTATATCCTCTTTAACATGAATTATTTGGAGAAGTATGTTTGTAGAACTTAATTCAACCTACTAAGTATAAATTCACTCACTCAACCCAAATTCTACAGGTGCAAGAGTATGTTTTGGGAGGAATGAAGAAAAGCTTACATAATTTGATGTGTTTAGTGTTTTGTTAATTTTAACTATGGTGACTTATGTACAAAGGCATGTTACGCCATCTTTTGAAACTCTGTATAATATAATGTATGTTAAGAGTTACTCTTCTGTAGTGGGTGATCATTGGCATTTATTGATAAATAGATGCACTTCAATAGTTGTTTTGTTTATTTTATTTTACTTTACTACTAATTTTGATGGGGCGTTACAAATGGTATCGCAGCCAAGGTTCTACTGACTATAGAAGAGTGACAAGCCCCTATACCATATGTATATGTGTGTGTGTGTGTGTGTATATATATATATATAATACACACACACACACCATATGTGTGTGTGGGTCGAATATGTGCTAGACTTTGAATTTTGTTTTAGTCTCTTTCATTAAATTCATGTTTAGATGTCACCTACTAATCGTCAAGAAACACAACCGTCAAATAGCTCTACCCCTGCTAACACCACAACTCAAGGTATTTTAGCAACTAGGGATTCCGTGTCCAAATTTTTAGATTTGATAATGCATAAGATGACCCAACATCTTCTAGCTCAAGATAACCAATCAAATCATCCTAATGAATCAAGAGAAGGTAGTCATGGTGAAAAATATAATTTGTTGGAACAATTCAAGAAACTCATGCCAGCTTTTACGGGAAAGGATGGCCCATAAGTTGCCAAAAAAATGAATTTTTGAATTGGAAAGGATCTTCAGAGCATTGAAGATCCCGAAGGATTGCAAAGTGTCAATAGCTACTTTTGACATGACAGGGAAGGTTACATTTTGGTGGCCAACATCAAAGAGAAACCTATTCCTAGATAGTAATAAAATCAAGTGGGAGGAATTCAAGGAGGTCGTATATAATAAGTATTTTCCTCCTCATGTTTAAGAGAAGAAAGAATGAGAGTTCTTGGACCTCCAACAAGGCAGCATGATGGTTGAACAATACATAAATAAATTTATCCGACTACAACGCTTTGTTTCATACACCTATCCCTCAAAATTAAGAAAGGCTCAGAAGTTCGTGAGGGGATTAAACTACGATATGCATAGCAAAGTTGTTGGCCTCCAACCTACTACATTTGTTAAAGCAGTATAGGTGGCATCCATTTTGGAGCAAGACCACCAAGAGTTTTTGGCCGGGCACAAGAACCAAGGATAGAAAAATGATCCCAAACCTAACAAGAGTAAGTGAAATTTTCCATTCAATAGCTATAATAATGACCACAAGTTTCAAAGACTAACAGAACCTCAAACTAAGGAGGAGGAAAAGTCAAAAAAATGCCCTAAGTGTAACCTCACACACCCTATTGGACTTTGTCACCTCATAGAAAGATGATGTTTTTATTGTGGTGAACAAGGGCATAAAGCTCGAGAATACCTGAAAAAGACAAGTCAAGTTGAAGTAAGCCCAAGTAGAAATCCAAAGTCCACGTATGAGTATTCACCATCTGCTTTAAAGATGCTCAAGACTTCTAATGAAATCATTGGAGGTACATTACTCCTATAGAATAAGCTCTAGCCCTAAACTCTTAATTCTTGAATCTACTAGAAAATTTATCGTATAAATTTTGAGGACAAAATTTCTCTAAAGGGGGTAAATTGTAATAATCCTAAATTTTTGGTATTATTTTTTCCCTTAAATGGAGTTAATATTAGTATTGCTAACATTCTCTTAATATAGCAGCATTTATTATTTTATAATTTTTTAAGTATATATTGGAACTCTAAGAGACGAGTGTAACAAGTCAAAAAATGCAACAAATGGAGGTCGGGAGTGAAAGTTACGACATTCAAAAAATGTATCATGTGAGTAGGAATATCTTGAAAGTGAGGGATAACCTACTCATGAGGAGTTTAATTTCATAGAGCTCATCAATACAAACTTAACAATACCAAGAACACATGAATCCGAGTTTGGGGTAGAAAGATATGACATTTTGAAGTTGAAACATTTAAAAAAAGAAAAAAATAGATGCATGTGAGACGTGTGGACCCATGTAGCGCTTTATTCAAGTGCATGACATTGCACGTAATGTGTGCCTCCATTTTTGGTGTCGCTGCCAAAAGTGGCAGTGCTGCACTGCGCCTCTGGGGTGGTGTCGCATCCCTCATCCTCTTCTTTTTTTTTGTTTTGTTTTTGAGTCATTTTAAACTCATTTGGGTTTATTCAAAAATTATTTATAACTAAATTGAAGGTGTTCTACGCATTGGAGGGGTTATTTTCATGAGTTAACAACTCTAGAGCTAAGAAAACTTTAAGGAGAGACTTCAACCATGATAATTAAGATCATAACATGTTAAGAAAGGGGCTTTTAATTTCTAAATTTATGCTTTACTAACATTAACTATGTTTTTCAAAGAAAATTCTCTTATGGGGTAATTCCCACTTTATTTTGAAAATATTCTTTATCTTTAAATGAACTTTTCAATGTTTTGGGTCTTCAAACTCTCTAGGTAACTATTTGCTATAGAGCCCAAAAGTTATTAATTTTGGATATCACCACTAGCTCTGGCGTGCACAAGAAATGGGATATCATTGAAAAATTCATTTCCTTCTATCTCTCGTTGTCCCATAAAGGCTAGTGTAAGTCATTTGGTATCGCAACATTTTGTGATTTATATGGATTCTAAAAAACATATGCTTTTGAATTATTCTGAAAAATATCTATTAGGATATGAATATAAAGCATAAAAATTATTTTATTATGAATTTTGACGGGGCATTACACTTTTGTGAAAGCAATTCTTGTGCTTATTTTTGTATCCTTGAATTATCAACCTACAAGGATAAACTTTTTAGCTAAATGTGGTGTGTCTAGTAGATACGACCTTGCAATCAAGAAAGCGAAGAGACTTGGGGAAGGAAAAGATATGTTAGGGAGAAGATTGTTGTAGTGCCCCAACTTTTTATGTAACTTAGGAGTCAGAGTGCCACTAATTTGTAATAAAAAATGGGTCAAGATCAATCGTGTACAGAAGAGTAACTATTCATTAATTTATGCAATTACAAAAATTTTATAAAACAAAGCTTATCATGCCTTAGCAAAATCAAAGTCACACAAATTTAAAATTAATAGAACTTGACAAAATAAATCAAAAGTGTAAATCCTTCATTCTAGGCCATCTTAGTTAAACATCAACTTCTCCGCTCATACCTGCAGCGTTTAGGGGTAGGTGAGTAAATTTATATTATGCGGATATAGTTAAATTCTATTAACATGCTATAACATAAAGTATAATTAACGACACATAAAATATTCTCTTAATGATTTATATTTAAAAGTCAACTCAAAATAATATTATCGACTAACTGAATCTAAAACAAAAACATTAAAAATTCTAGGGTGTTACAATTAGTCATTTCTTGATCCAGATTAGGGCATTGCTCCTACATTGTATTTACATAGGGTTTTAGGTTAGGGCATTCCTAATGGGCCTCTTAACAATAACCGTAAAGCATGTTATTCATAATCAATCAAAGACATTATAATTAATAAGCAAATAACTAATGAGCCTTCTAATAATAAGTGTAACACCTAAAAATTTCTCAAATAAAAGAAATTCCAAAAAGTTGTACCATGACCGGTCACCAACACATTAATGAAGGATGACCGGTAGAAACTATTACAAAAAGACCGGTAGAAACTATTGACGGCAAGTTACCAACATGTTGGTGAGACTGGTAGAAACTATTACAATAAGAACAAAGTTGGTTGCACTATTATGAGCCTAAAGAAGCGGTTATACCCCTTAAAAAGGCAAAAAATCACATAAATGTTGATAATCAAAGGAATAAGGGAGTACAAAAAGGAGTGAAAAGCCTTCGGCCAATAGAGCAAGACACCAACATGCTGGAGAAAAGAAAAAACATGAAAGACCAAAAAAGAATTTATATGCACACCTTAGTTTAAATCTAAAGGTTGAACGGAACAATTTCAAACCTTATACTTATGTTCATGATAATTAAATGTGTATGCCACTAAGATAGGATTTGTTAAGTATGTTTAGAATGAACATATGTTTCTTCAAACTAATGATTTAATTGAAGTCATTTTTAGGAAATTTTATGATTTTTGTGACGTAAATCTACTAAACATAATATTTCAATTACATTGAGAATTCTTTGGCCATTTTGGATGTTTTAGATGTCACATACAAACGTGGCGTTTCAAACAGCAAGTCACAGGACCTGTTCAATAAAGTTGAACACTGCACAATAACCGCACGAATCCATATGACCATGTCCAACATCCGTCAGAACCCACTCCTTATGACTGGGAACGGATTCTAGTTGCTGCAACAGGACAAACAAAATACCGAATCTTTGCTTTTTTCACCCTTTTCACTATTTCTACTTGTTTTCATATTCCCTGTCATAAAGTAACAGTTCCATCAGGCAATTTTTTTATATTTTATATTAATAATTTTATTTTGTTCAATTTAAATAGGCACTTAAAAAAAATATTATAAATTTATTTTCTCTTTCTGTGAGATATTAGTTTCACCGTTCAATTAAAAATATTATTTTTCTAAATATAATTATTAATATTGGACAGAGGCGGTACTATTACGTGGAAAACCAGAAACTTTTCCTTGTTTTTGGTGGCAGGTAAAACTAACATTAGCATAAGCCTGTGGACACAAATACCCCAAGTAGGAATTTACCGCACAATAGTTGTCAAAATTTAATTACAATTTAGTCTTTGTTCAACTGCTCGAGGAACCACTCCTTGGAAGCACCCGTCGAAAATCCTAACTTGAGCATGACTTCTTCCAACCTCTCTACATTTGTCAAGTAAAGGAACCCAATCTACACAATACAAGGAATTTGCTCATAAACTTGTCTCAGCCATTATATCTTCCACATAAATAGTGTGTGTGAGTGTGAATGTGTACCAAGTAAAGGAATCCAACCTACACCAATAATGACCATTATTCTTGCAATTTTTTTTTGAGTGAGTTATTCTTGTAATTTTATAAATGTAAAACTCACAAGTGCTTCAAGCGATGATGCTCTACCATAGACTGCCGCTCCAGCACGTTTCTTAGTCCGGGTTTTTCCCGATGCAATATTCTTTCCCCATCGTAAGATATCCCTGCACCCTATTTAGTTAAAAACTTTGATGCCAAAGATACCAGCTTATAGCAAATAAACAACTGCATTCAGAATTGACACATTTCCTCTAAAGGCTAGTAAAAACAATTTATCCAGCAAAATAAGAATTAAAATGCATCCCATTTTCGAGGTCATAAATACATTGCATAGGGAGTTTAATTTTCAAACTAATAAATATGTGAAGCACCAGTGATGAAAGCCCAAGGTTAATGAAGATAAGATTGACAATGTTAGATAACTACCTTTCTTCATCAGATAAAAAGTTGTCCTCAAGAAGTTTCTTCAGCAATGCATCCTGAACAAATGAAAAAAACAATCTGACCATAAGAATTTTGTGCATGAATACAATGTCTATACCTTTGTAATTACATAATCTCTTTATATCCCAGTTGCCAACTGGTTTATTCTTTTATCCTCTTATATCACTAATATTGGTGGAATTTCTCACATCAGGTGAAATTTATAGCACCGATATGTCAATCAATGAGACTAAGATTCAGTGAAATACGAATCAACAATTTCTCAATAATTTTTAAGAATCAGAAGAGGCATCTGAAAGTGAAAAAACTTTGCCCATTTATGACCATGTAATATCATCTCAAAATGAAACTATTACTTAGCTTCGCAATTGCAAATTATCTTAGGTCATCAATATCAGCAATAATAAAATTACATAGTATTACTAATGCTTTTACACATGCCTGCGCCTCGCACCTCACAACTTCCATCACACGTTCATTGTACTCATCCATGCTTAATGGTGGGAATAGAAAGTGCCTACGAGCATATAACTGCACATAGTTGATTAATCATCAAATTCTTGCATTCTTAATGAGGCAGTAGAACTTGTAAAAAAAAATATAGAAACCAACAATTATCTACATGTATGGATAGATTTGCTACTATGTGTTAAACCCGATCCTTAAGTTGTTAAAACAGCTGGAATAGAATAACTGCTTCCTTCTATAAATTTCAGAGCCTATCGAAATAAGACAATCCTATCTACCATCTAACTAGTCTTTAGGTACAATTTAAATCCTGTTATTTCAGTATTCCATACTAATTAAATCACGAAAAAGTTGCCTATAGTTCTAATCATATTGTGGCCATTCCTAGTAATTATCAAAAAGTTAAAAGTCAGAATTTCTGAACTTTGAAACGACAGCTTGATACTATTTAAAACACTAAAAGCACTTACTTCGTTAATGAGTCACTATATCACAAGCATAGAAGAACTATACAACAAAGAGCCATGTTATATGGCAGGAGTACCTCGTATATGCAATCTCCAATGTATGCTAGCGACGCTGCATTATATATAGACCGAGGGCTCTTTACTTGTGGAGGAGCCGGTAACCACCTCTCGTAACCAAGAAATAGCTCGTCCTCTATTAGAACAAAAACATCATTAAAAACACAAAAAACCAAGTATAAGACGAATGCCCATTAACAAACACATCATGGTGATTAACTTCACAAAACTAGCAAAATTCCAAAATGGGTTGTTAAAATATTCCAAAAAGTTAGTGGAAAATTACAGTAGCCACCCAGAGTGTGGAGATCGAATGGGCAGCTGAGATAAATCAGTTTCTATATGATGAGCTGCTCATGTATCAAGTATCTAGGCGGAATCAGCACAAGAAGATGAGGGAGAAGAGTAAGCTGTTTGGTCATAGAGAAGGGTTACCATAAGCTGGATTATAATGATGGTGACATCACGAAGCAGGGTGATGGGTAAGCCCACATATTTGGCAAGCTTGAGATGTGAATGAGTATTGTTAACTGCCATGGCCTGTAATAGATTGACCACGACCTCTAAAGGGACACCAAGGGTAAGAGGCACAGCTGGAAGAATTTGGTGTGTTGCTAGTAGTGTTGGTGGTGCGAGGAGACTCATAAGGAGAATGAAGATTCGTAGACAACTTTTTAGGCAACAACAATGTCCACAGTTCATAAACAGAAATGTAAAAGGCTCTTTCGCAGATGGAAGTCATGAATGAGTTGCAAGAAGAGGGTAATCCATTGAGTGTACGTAAAATGATATCTTCGTCTGGTATAGGAGAAGCAACAGCTTATTGATCTGAGATTTCTTTCATTCTGCCAAGATAGCAACCATAGAGGAGGCCCCAAACTTATGCTGCTAGAGCTGCATCTTAAGGTTGAGCACATGAGATCCAGACAGTGAAGTACAACACAGAAAGCCAAACCACATGAGCAGTGGATAAACCCGCGTGAGAGATGATTCTGGGTGATAAAGTAGCAGTGATACATGTAATGAGATGAATATCAACAAGAAGAGTCGACACTCTTCACCAATCTCTCAGGAGGATCCATCAATGTAGCCAAACAGATGATGAGCTTGGAGAACAGTCTTGAGTTGAGCACACCATATCAGAAAATTTGTGGAATCGAGTTTAATGGGAACCAAGGAGGTGAGGTTTGAAACCAGAAACATAATAGGAGGGGGTATGGAAGGCATCAAATGGAGAGGATGAGAAACAATGGAGAAGGATGTCTGCCTCCACTAGGTGAACCATAATGAAGAGCTAAATGAAATGAAACGCCATCATGATTTTCTCACTGATTTATGGCGCATTTTGAGTACAAGAGAATTTCCTAGAAGGACTACCAAACAAATTACAGGAAGTCAGGAACTAATAGTATACACTAACCTCCCCAGCTACAGTTGGACAGAATACGCCGTCAGTTCTGCTTGTACTCCATTTACCCGACATTTGCATCCAACATCCCACAAAACACACAAAGAGTACTGAGCAAGCAGAGATGGAGAGGGAGAGGGAGAGGGAAATTGCCTGTAATGGTTTTTTTGGCGGTCAGCAACTCGGAGACGGAGAGGCCCTTGGTCTTGAGGGAGATTGGGCTCGTTTCAAGCTTAGCGGGTGGAGGCTTGGGCTTCTTCTTGGGGTTGGGGATGACGGGAATCGGGTTGGTACTGATGTCCCAAGCGGCCGCAGCAGCTCTCAGCCCCAGGGCAGCCACAGCCGCCGCTGCCGCCATTTTTTCTTTCGAGTCTGAGCGCGGGGTCGGCAGCGTAATCCACACAGGCCGGATACTGATCTTCTCACGGGAAAAGCACCCACAAAAACTCGCGCTGTTTTTGGTTGGTTAAACTTAAGAAGTGAGTTTCACTTCGTTCACTTATTTAATCTAATCGATTTACATGTGAGCTTTTATTGTATATTTTTAATATATAAATCTTTTTATTTTTTTGCTTTGAACTGTCTTAACATTTAACATTTAGAGGTCTAAATAGATAGACGCGGACACAGACAAGGCTGTCCGCAGTCATCCACTTACCCATTAAAGCCTTGTCCGTCTATCTGTTGCCTGTGACGGGCATAAGAAAATAGCATATGAAAATCCCCCTTCAAGTATCAAACTAATATGCAGCAAGTACACAAACATCCAATCAGAACCAATGCAAGTAGTAGACACAGATCCAAATAGAAGACTTCCATAACCATAATTCTGAAGTAAATAACTTCGATTCAACCAGTAGCACACCGCCAATAGAACAAAAAGGAAGGCAGTAAGTTAGTAAAACCCCTTCCAGTCTGCTTTAGCATATATCGAGCATGTTTGTTTGGAAGTCTTCAAGACGGCCTACACACCGACGCCAGTCCCGCTCAGCGGCATGGCGAACACATCTACAACCCAAACGGTGTATTCATCCATGAACTCCCACAGCATCCACCCGCCTCACCTCCAAGACAACAACATCGAGAACCAGAAAAGGTAAAAAAAAACTAATTTTTTGAGTGAATGAAGAGGGAAAATTATCGTGCTTGAGCATCTTGAGAAGGACGAGGGAGGAGATGTAGACTTTCTCGGAGGAATCGAGCAGCAGGGAGTGTCCCATCTCGCCGGCACAGGAGAAAATCCTCTGCAAATGCTTCATTTGGGATGTGGATGGCGGGGATATCGAGGTAGAGGGTCGGCCTCGGAGGGGAGGCAGATGGCGCGGGGGGGTTGGAGCGTGGGGGGTTTCGGCGTGAAAGGGGTGGCGGATGGCGGGGGTCGCTGGGTGTGGGAGGATGGCCATGAACCGAGGAACGTAGTTTAGGATAATAAGGTTAATTACTATTTTTACATGTTGGGCACCAGTCTCACAAAAATAATAAAATTAATTATTATTATTATTTTTTAAATTTGGACAATATTGTCGTACTATCGGTTGCCTTTGTATTTAAGTAGATGATATTTTTAATTATATTTTAATAAAATTATATTTAAATATAGTTTTGTTTAATGACTAAAGTTTTTTAACAAGTATAGCATTGTATATATTGTATTTAAATATTTTCTATACGCAATCATATATCACAGTTAATGTAGAAAATAAAAACATTGGT
Source organism: Saururus chinensis (assembly GCA_035235625.1). Lineage (NCBI taxonomy): Eukaryota > Viridiplantae > Streptophyta > Magnoliopsida > Piperales > Saururaceae > Saururus > Saururus chinensis. Next base: position 19,452,698 of record CP141143.1, read on the forward strand.
AAATCAAATAAATTATTCTTTTACAAAATTTGATGACTAAATTACATAATCAAATAAATTAATTACGGATTTCAAATAATTATTTATATAATTAAATAAATAATTTGTTTATAGAGTTGTGATACTTAATGACTTATTTTTGTATTTATAGGGCCATAAAAGTCAGAAAGATAGGAGTTTTCTTATTATGCTTCATACTTGTGCATATTAGAACCAATTATTTCTTTCGGTAGGCAACTTTACTTAAATCCGTGATACCTAATGGCTTACCCCCTTATTCAGGAAGCCAAATAAGCTAGAAGGATATGAGCTTTTTCATAATGTTTATGCAGGCTATAACTTATTATTTCTTTCGATAGGCATCTGAATCAAGGCAGATTAAACCATCCCTTTCATGGGAATATTTCTCTTATTTTGGCCTGAAGATTGTAGACAAAGCCTCCCTTTACTTGGAAACATTTATCTCATTGTGGCCCGTAAGCCGCAGACAGAGCCTCCCCTTACCCATGAACATTTATCTTATTGTGGCCCAAAGGCCGCAGGCAGAGCCTCCCCTTACCTGGAATATATTTTCCCCTCTTGAAAGGTTATCTCTCAAAATTGACCCTCTCACAACGTAAAGTTCTCTTGATTTAGCTTAGTTTGCCTTTTGAATGGGTTAAAACGGGTAATAAACAAATGAGAGAAGGTACAAAGACAGGCGAAATCAAAGAAATCAAAACAAAGGAGAGTCAAAAATTGAATTTAGAAATGTGTGTGAAACCTGCCCCTATTTATAGGGGGCAGGGCAACTAGATGGGTGACCCATGGCATGCATCTAGTGCACCTGGAGCGGCCATGCCAAGCTAACGCACTGTCACGACATGGTGCAATTGATGCACCATAATTGATGCGCGTGTGTCAGGGGTAGTGTAGCCATGCTACACCACGTGCGACCAGGGATGCCACCGAGTCGGGTTTTGCCAAACCCGAACCCGATACCATTTAAGAAATGGTAAACCCGAATTCGACCTGAATAGCTGATTCGGGTTAAATTTGGAAACCCAAACCCGACTCGAATAGCTATTCGGGTTAAATTTGGAAACCCGACCCATTAGGGTGGGGTTGGGTTTTATCAAAATACAATAAAAAATATAAAAAATTATATTTATAACCTTATTCGGGTTAGGGTTTGCCAAATCTGAATCCGGTACTATTTAAAAAATGGTAAACTCGAATCCAACCCGAATAGCTAGCTATTCGGGTTAAATCTGCAAACCCAAACCCAACCCATTAGGGTCGGGTCAGGTTGGGCTTTACCATATACCTGACCCAAGTGGCATCCCTACGCGCGGCTGACACCCTACATGCATCAACACCTGATGCAACGCTTACAAAATATATTTTTTTAATTTTATTTTTATTCTAAAGAAATTAAAATTTTAAACGAGCGTAACTCCTTACCCGAACTTCGAATTGCGCATTTTTGGTACCATTGCACTCGTATTGACAAGCCATTTGAAACAAAACTACATAAGAATATCTTATCTAGCCAAATTAAAATTGGCCCCACCCACAACATGTTTCTTGAGGTCTAGCCTATGATCTCGATGTCCAATTGACGCGCACTTGGGCTAGATATGTTCATTTCTCTTAGTCCTATCAAATACCTTAGGCTCCTTCACACTAAATAAGTTCAAAATGGTTCAAATTTACAAAAATATAGTTAATGGGCCCACAACTTGCTTTTGATCCCAACAGAAAATTATTGTTCATAACATAGACGAAGCAGAAGAGAGGTGAGTGCAGAGTTTATGGACTGGCCTTATATCCTCACGGACGCGGACAACTACAGACATGATAGGCTTAGTCTGCAGCTGCGTCTGCTCAAGAGCCAGACCAAAATAAGTGTTTGCAGCCATGTCCGTGTCCGAGCAAACATAGAAAAACTATCTGTTTTAATTACGAACGGATGCAGCTACTAATGGACAACGAACAACGGACAATGGACACATGATGTTTGTTTACACCCCTACTAATATTCCTTGTTGAAGCCAACCTGTCGAATTTGGACCCGATTCAGGTGGTAATGTCGGGTCAAACCATGCCTCAGTGAATCCAACCCTACCCTATCTACACCTTGTGGTCTATCTGACACCTCTATTGCATAGGTGGTCAAAAGGGTCTGGTTGGGTCAAATCAGGTAGGGTTGGCCTTGACCCGAAGCTTAAAAGGGTTGGGTCACTCGACACTATTAATTAAAATAGTTGAACATACAAACCCTAACCCTATTTGGGTTAGGTTGTGTCGGTTTGCAACTTTGCACAGGTAACAAAAGATTATTTTAATATTATCATATTGTTAATATTTTTAATAAATATTGAATGTATTTTGTGTATATTTCCTTCCGGATAGGAGACATTAGCAACCCTAAGTACAAAAAATGAATGTTTAACACTATAACAATCCAAGAAACTTTGGATAAGGAGAAATGTCTCACATGTCAACCCTAACCTTTATATTAACATGATAGATAAATGGGTTTAATGGGTTATGTGGGTTAGTAAAGAAATTACCCTACCCTACCCTTATATTAATAAGGTTCATTTTTAGACCTTAACCCTTATACGAATAGGGTTGGGTTATGCGGGTTGGGTTCAGGTCGGCTTGGGTCAAGTTTTGACAACCCACTCACACCTTATACTAAAGTTGTAGTCCCTGTAGACCATAATTGCCAATTAACACATCTTAATGTGAAATGTATTATGCACATAGTTTAGGCTAGTAATCCTTGTGGAAATATTGATGGTTTTCTTCCTCCATAACTAATAGTCACTAATAATAAAGACCTTTTATCTAACAAAACTTAATACTAGGTTTTGATTGGACCTAAAATAAAATGGGTCTCACATGGTAATATAGGTCTCACATGACACTACGAAGACCTACTTTTCTTTGACCAATGTTGGGGGATTTCGGTAGTTCTCTATGCACAAGTCAAGAGAATGGATTGGATGATCCTTCCTTGCAAGGGATAGAGAAGAAATTTTTTTTTATATGAGACGACCTTCTCAAGACTACTCTTTATACTTTAGAGTGAGTAGTAGCGATTAATCAATTTTCAAAACCCTTCGATTAGTTGGCAAAATGGAAGAAACAACTGAAATTTTATTAAAATAAGAAAAGAGAATTGCCAGGAGAAGTGGATAAATAAGGAAAATTCTTCTTGAAGATGAGAGCTCCCCTTGCACAGATTCTTCTTCCTTCTTGAGTGCTTCTGCTTGTCTTCCAATTCCTCGATCTTCTTCGACTTTTTGAAGGTCAAGGCTTTTTAGGAACTTGGTGTGTGATGGACTTATGGATTTCTCTTTTGGAGGTTTCGTAGACTTGAAAGCCAAAAGCCCCTTCTTATGGAAACGAAGGGGTATTTATAGGATGAGAGTTGCATGGTTAAGCAAAGTAGTTGTAACGCCCCGACCCAAAATTGACCTGGGCGAGGGTCCGAAAATGACAAAAACCAAACCCAGAACCGGGAGTGGCGAACTCTGAGTGCGAGAGTCTTCTTGTTCCTCTGCGTGCTTCGGAACTTTAGTGCTCCGTTACGCGTAGGCTAGAACAAACCTAATTATAAAACTAATTTGGATCGGGCCAATGTTGCCTTGCCGTTGGTTGCCTACGCATATATCGGATGACACATGCGATGTTACTCTGATACGATCAGATCCATATGTAGTTCTGCCTACTGGCTACTACGTACATCAAACCATACGAAAACACATGTATACTCAAATATTTAATCGGGGTTATACGAAAACCCGTAAAACACCGACAACACATATTTCGCTCTATCATAGAGACGAGCACTACACGACCACCACAACATGTCTCACTCTATCTTAGAGCAAATCCATCACATTCACATGTCTCGCTCCATCACTGAGCCGAGACCACATGCATCACACGTCTCGCTCTATCACTTAGTCGAAACCGAACACACACATAACGCGTCTCTTTCTAACCCAGAGCGAGACGACACACATCATGGCATATAAGCATAGCATATCACAATATAAAGGATCATAGCATATCAAGGCATAGCGTATACCTTATCTAGCACATGCATTCTATAATTAAAATAGGAGGTCAGAAACGCTTACTCCCCTAATGTCTCGTGAGGTAACGGTATTTGGGGTACTCATTTTTTGGTGTCCTCCTCTTCGGATCTGGAGACAGCAAACGGAGCCTTCTCTAACCTCTGCATATTCCTTGCCTTTTGCTAAAAGACGACTAACCAACTGTCCCCTTTCTCGGAGACTTTTCATTTTCTGCACCTATAAGCGACAAACAGAACGTCCCTTTCCCCTGGACGTTTCTCACACTGCGTGGCCCTTCGGTGAAGGGCGGATCTTTCCCTACTTCGGGCGACGACCCATGATGCAATCCGTGATGGAGGACGGAGTCCCCCTTTCTCTCCGGGCTACTGCTCTCTCTTCATCAACAATCATATTTGCTTTGTCAGTAACCCTATCCGCTTCATCATCAACCTTATCTACTTGCGTCATCAATCATATCCACTGTGTCATCGATCTTATCCAAAATGATATTATTTTATTCAAATAATACTCTGTCCTCAAAATGCGATAACTTCCAACCTTGATGTTAGAATCACATGTTCTTGTTACCGATGGACTCGTGTCGACGAGCCCTTCAAAATAAGACTGCACATGGGTAGGTTATCCTGCACTTTTCATGTAGGTCTCGCCCATATGACATGCTTCTCGGGGTCGTAGCTTTCACTCCTAACCTCCGTTTCGCGCATTCTTCGATTCGTTACACTTGTTACTCTAAGCTCTACTCGAATACGGAGATTTCACCTAATGAAACTCCCTAATAATGATATTAAATTACCAAATTACCCTTAACCCTCCGGGTTAAGCATAATCAGAAAATGAGTCGTTACAGTAGTGTGGTGAGTTTGAAAGGTAGTTCGTAAGAAGTGGTGAGTGTATAAGTGGGAGATGGGAAATTGGTTAGTGGGAGGATTGGTAAGAACCACTTGCCTAGTGGAGGAAGTAGGAAGTGTGAGAGAAGATCTGACATTATACATTTGACTTGGTCCTCTCCACTTTTACACATTATCATTTTATTTTTATTTATTTATTTATTTATTATTATTTTATTAATTTTTTTATTTCATCATTATTTTTACAGTAGGGGATCACAAGCATCAGGGCTTTGATTTAATCTTCTCATTCTCTATGTGAGGCCCATGAAATTTTCTACATAACCTTTTTTTTTTTACTTTGAGTTCTTTTGGAATTTAACTTTTTTGTATTTTTAGCCATTTTGATCTTTCATGGTTGAACACGTTTCTTTTTTTTTAACAAAACAAAACTTAGCGTGGGACCCACAAGTCTTACCTAGTCTTTTCATTTATTTCTATTTTATGTCTATTTTGTTATGAGACTTGTGGGGTCTCACATAGCCCTTTACAAAAAAAAATTTATGTGGCCATGTGAGGCTTACAAAACCTCCCTTAGCCGTTTAACTTTAAATGTAAAGAGGCCCCATGATGTCGTCTCATAATAAAAATTTTGTTGGAAGCCTTAGTCCATTCCTACGTGTGTAAGATTAGATCTTGCCTCTTCACTTTTTTTTTGTTAAAAGCCTTAGTCCATTCCTACATGTGTAGGATTAAATTTTGCTTTCTTACTTTTTTTTTTTTTTGGACTTTGTCTCCTTCGGAGACTTTGTCCATTTAACAATTTGGTGGTCTCACTCAGAGCTAGTCAAACTCCAAAATCTTGGCCTTTAGATTTTAATAATTTTTTTTCTTTTAGACTTTGTCTAAATTTGAGACTTTGCCCATTTTAAAAATTTAGTATCATCCAGAGCTTAAGCTCTGAACTCTTGCCTTTGAATTTTGATTTTCTTTTAAAATACATTACCATGTGTGTAACTTTAGAATGTATTTCATTTTCGTTCTTTTTTTGGACTTTACCAACTTTGGAGACCTTATCTGTTTTGAAAATTTAGAGTTATCTGGAGCTAGTTAAGCTCCGAGATCTTTGCAATTGAATTTTAATTTAATTTTTTTTTATGTCAACAACCAATCAAAACCTGTCACGACCCAATTTTCCGGAGGAAATTTTTTTTTTTTTTTTAATAATAACAATATCATACTGATAAAAATACAATTCATACTGAAATATTCACTTCATAGAATTCCTCAAGAAAACCTGGCCGTTCATTTCCCATGATCTTTGGCTAGGATGATTACCAGGCCGATGAACTGCATTATAAAGATAACCAAATATCTGCATCTTTCAAGAGAAGATTAGTAACCTAATATTTGGATCGGATCGACATCATCTTATGTCAACTGCCTACGTACCACTTCAAGGTAGAAAAGGATCGGATCCATACGTAGTTCTGCCTGCCCTAGCATGATACTACGTGAAATGCATCACAAGCATATCTATTTGCATACCATTCATACATTATGCAGAATAACATGGTCATCATATCCAAACATGATATATCCAACACATGGTCATTATATACGTATCGTAACTTATCATAACATCTACATGATCATTTATCGTGTCATACGTTTGCATAATCACCATATGCATCATATATCATAATACACACACAGCTCATTCCCTATATCACCCAAAGAATTAGCTATGTGATCTGTGAGTTGCGTCGGTGCAAAAACGCCGTGGGTGGTCATACGCGTGCACTCGTAATGACCCGTAAAACCGGGAGGGAACTGCCAAAGGCTGGGGTCCACCCTCATCCCTACGTGACACCTGGGTAGTCTTATTGTCTTGAATCCTGAAATTGAGTCACCCAACCCAAATCGTAACTACCCTTGTCAACCCATCACTCTTAGGTGGATTCTTAATACCTGATCTACCAATTATGCAACGTATTCTTCTCACATACCCCTAAGTAAAGATTAACAATGATCATAATTTATAACATATTGAGCCATTTATGGTACAAGCATAATGTATGCACAATTCATTCATCAAATTATCCAACACGTATGGCTAAATGGATGCATTCCTCAAATAAACATGCATAACTAAACCTCTTAATTCAACACATATGTGTGAACATAACATCAACATAACAATTAACACTGACTAATATTAGAACCCAAAAATATAGTGCCCTTAAGCCCTTAACCCTTGTTTATAGATTCTGAAAATCATTTTCGTTTGCTTAATTCATTTCTTCTATGCTCATTAAAAAGTTTAGACTTTAGTCTAGTACACCTTAAACTTAATTTCTTTTTAAGGGCATTTTAGTCAATCACATTTTTTAAAGCTTCTTGATACTCATCTAACAGAGTTAATGTTTTCTAAACATGTTTATTTATAGGTAGCCGATAACCCTAGTCACTTATGTAAGTATTGAACCAAAAATTATACATAAGGGTATTCTCGAAATTTTCATAATATATTGATATCTCCATTAGATCTAAAATATAATTTCACAAGACAGTCATAATACTATAGTAAAATTCTTAAATCTTACCCTTTAGTATTTCCCCTTAAACCGTGACCGGTTTAGTAGGCAAGATAAAATTCACTATTGAGGGCAGACTTGTAATTTCTTACTACTATGCAGATTTTTAGTTAATCTAAAAACTTGTGGGGACGTTCCTCAAAACTCTAAGGTTCTTCCCCAATTTTCTTAAATTTGTATACTGTTTTTATCTCAGTAAACCGGGTCCAAATATCTTATTCCACTTTATTAGACCGGCTGGTTTTATTAGACCGGTCCGGAAATTAAATGCTAAACCGGACCGTCGTCTTCTACCTGTTGCATACTTAAAAAGAGCAGACGTTGCTCTGTTTTTACGTTTCCAGACTTATCTTCCAAAGACCATTACCCTGTACCCTCACAGTTATTACACAGCTCACAAATATTACTCAGCAAAATGATTCACTCTGTGATAATAACATACCTACTTCATATTGTATTAACACATTCTGGTCTAACATTAAATGCATGACAGATTTGCATCAATGACAAATTCAGGTATAACTTCATAAAATGCTGTTCGTTGAGTTGAGATCAGATAAAACTAAAAAGAGAACATTAAAATAAGAAGAGAAACGTTTTCACCGTGGATGAGCAGAAGAAGCAGAAAAGGTCCCAACTTGAAGAAAGGGTGCTCCTTCCGTTTTCCACCATGAATGCTGATTTCGTCCTCGTACGTATTTTTTTTTTCTTCATGAGATATCGAGGGCCTTGATTGGAGGGTAGTGAACAACAATCCTCCCATGGCCAAAGCCTTCCGCCTCTTCCTCGCTCTCTCCTCTCGATCGTTCTCCATCGTTCCTTTCTTTTTTTTTTGTTTTTCTCCCTGTGTTCTCTCTCGTTTCCACACTTCTCGCTCTCTCTCAACGATTCCGTCTCCCTCCGTTTTATAACCATCTAATTCCCTATTAAGCTAGGGCTCCAAAAGATTTAGTCTCATCCAAATCCCTCTCTTTTGATTAAATAAATTTTTAATTAAATTACGCCAACCAACCAAATAAAAATTCGTAATTAATAATTAAACTTTTATTATAAGTGGGTCTTACAAGTGCACGTTAACTTATAATTTAAAATTTGGTATAGATTAAAATAAATCTTTGAAAAATCAAATCTCCCTTATCTGACCTTCGTTTTTCAAGTTCTTAATATCGCTGCGACGAGTTTGAAATTTATTTTTTATCTAAACTCATTTTACACTTAAATTTACTAAGTGGAATATGAAATTAGATAAATAAGGTATTAGCATCAAAATTACCGATCGTTATATTCTACCCACCTTAAAAATAAACTTCGTCCTTGAAGTTCACCGCGTACTAGACTGGTTATCACAAAACCTAATTTAAGATTTTGTTAAATAAAAAATAATATAAAAAAATCATTATCCACTAAGAAAACACGTGTCTTGTGATAGAGCTTGTTTTTTCAAGTTTAGTTCCTCCATTTTAAACTTAAACCTCATTTTAGTTCCTCTATTTTAAAGAGGGAGAAAACTAGCCAACACATTTGTATTCCCTTTTCTTTTTTATGATCCCTCCATCTCATATTAACAGCTCCATTTAAAGTTAAGAATTTTTTATTGAACGGCGAGATCTACAGTTAATAGAACTTTTGAGATGCTTTTTTAAGTACATAGGTACATAGATTGAGCCAAATAGAGCTATTAATATAGGACAAAGGGAGTATAATAAATTGGTAAAACGAGGCTGGTTTGAAACCGAAGAAACGTGTTCAAAGTCCTTAGGGAAAAAACACCATAGAATTTTCTAACGAGTATAATAGCAAAATGCTGTAATTTTGTGAATTTGCATTCACATCAGATATACTAATATCTGTTCACAAATCAGAGCACAACTCAAGAAATATCATATACAACTCGGAAAACTAAATTTGCCAAGAGGGAAGCAAAATTGTTATAGCCAAGTGGGCATCGATGTTAAGAGCCAAATTATCTACACATACACCTCATGGCACTTGACTCCGTTTCTTTGTGCGTGAAAATGAATAGCTGAAACTTTTTCTTTTCAACTACTTGCACCCAGAGATTTACATGTTTTCACCTGAAATTAGATTAGCAAAAAATTATTAACCTAGAAATTCTGAATTTCTTCTTCTACTCAGACGGCAATGATTTAGCATAAAATGCGAACACACATTACTTTTGTATAGGTGGTACATGAATACTCATACGATTTGAGTAGAACATGAACTGCAATATGCTCAAAGATTTACCTTGTTTTTCTCTGCACAGTACCAAGGAAAAGAGCCCCGCAAGCCACAATAAGTGCGACACTAAGAGCCTGTAACAGTCACAAGTGCACTTCTTTACTGACATTTAACATACGCCAAAGTAGCAGAATCAACACAAAGTTTCTAACAGCACTTCTAACGATAAAAACTGATAGTACTGATGAGAAGAAAAGATAGTAATGAAGAAAGACAAGGAACCTGTTCAATCAATCCTCCAATATCTATTGAAGAATGCTTTGAACTATGATGTTTAGGATCGCTTATATTACCCAAATCCATGCCACTTTTGCTTCCGTTAGGATGAGTTTTTCTATGTTTCTGCAAATAGATTGGAACATCACATATAATCGTTAGTTGAGGAATAATTATCAGCTATAGTCCTGTAGACAATAGTCATAGGAGAAAAGAAGCTTAACATTCTGTGATTTACAAATGGAATTTAGTAATTAAATATTTATAACTTGAAAAACTTGCGGTTGTTGTGACATCTGAAAAAAAAATCCTCTCATCGTTTTACAATACATTTCAATGGCCACTAGTTCAGTACCAAGCATTCATATCAAAGGGGGTTGGAAGGTTGTTCATGAGAGGAAATGTTTGGTTGGTTATTTATTTCATTTCAATACCAAGTCAAATTATTAAACAGATCAAATAAATAATAAAAATAAAACATGAAAAACATTCTTCTGTGCAACCTCATAAACCAATGCTTTTGATATAAAACACAGGAAACATGAAAACAGTTTGTTCTCATAATGGCGTTCCCTTCATCGGGATGTATCACTAAGAACATCCAAGTGGATTCGTGCACTTGATATAAATTTCAGTGATGTCGATAACATGTTGTGAGCATCACTGCACAACAGCACCTAAAAGGACAATTTCACATGTTTGCTGCAAAACATATCTTTAAAATGCAATGTTAAAAACCGTTTCAACTAAACACCTCTCGTGTCTTGACAGATGACCCTGCTTAGAAGAATTATGATTGTTAATAATATCAGAAGTACTTCAATTGTTGTTCTTTTTAAAATATGATCAAACAGCTATATGTAGAACGTTATCTAATTTAAAGCAACCAATCAGAAGTTTATGTTATTTCCCCGAACAAAGACTACGCTACTTAAGGTGAATCAGAAAATATGGACCAAACTTCCATCCAACAAATGCAATTATAGCTATTTTAATGTCATAAGGCAACATAATACGCAATGCTACTTGGAACAGAATCATATACCTCTTCCAATGTTGGAAAGTATTCTTTCGTGAACTTGGCCTCCGGATTTAGGAAAGAACCATCTACATATTTCCTCACTCTATTGCTGACACTTGTCATGCAGAAGTGTCTACTTCCATCTAGGATTAACACGCTATTGTAATTCTCCATGAGAAGAAAATCAATTCCACTTTGTCCTATTAGTCGTTGCTTTTCACTAGGAGATTGGAAACTTAGGTGACTTTCGTCAGTTCTTTCATCACAAGGAACCCCAACTCTGTAGCTAGTGGATGCATCAAGCCCTGAACTGGAACCCCTGTGTTCTTCTGTTGTATTGACCTTTTCCCCATCTGTTGGCAAAACAACCTCTTTATTGCTCTTTTCTTCACTGTGTGCTGGTTCGGGACTTGTTTCTTGTAATGACAGAGACCCTCTACCCTGTACAGATTGCAACACCAAATCTGAAGCCACTTTGCCTTGTCTAACCATTGTGTTTACCCTTACACCATCTGAAGATACTTTCTTCTCAAAGAGAGTCAATTTTCTCTCAAGGCGTAGTGTCCCCCCTTGTATAATTTCCGACTCACGAGGTACATGAGACTCGTGTGCTTTGGCTTGCTCTGCAACAGTTGATGGTTTAAGGCAATCAGCAGTTTGTTGTGAATTTGCCCCTCTTTGAAACCTTTCTGTCTTCCAATCTGTTTCAGATTTGGCTTTTTTAGTTGCAGGATTGGTCATAGCATAGTTTTTCACTGTCGCCTTCACACTTGACTTGAGTTTATCAGGACTTTTATGATGTTTTACTCCCTGCATACATTCAATTTCTTTGGTAGTCAAATATTCAAAGAATAATATAATTGGTAAAACAAATAGAAATAGTCACTAAATGTGCCATTATTACCTGTGATTGACTACTTTCAAAAGCACTTACGAGTTTCTTTACACTGCTTGGACTAACCGTTGTAACGCACTCCACTTCAGACCCAGGATTTCCAAGGGAGTAGCTATTTGTGTCTTCGACTGGAGGAGGCTTCAAGCAGTCTAAAGCTCCTTGTTGGCCTCTGAACAAATCTTTAGACTCGATGTTAGTAGATTCAGGCACATGTCGTAGAAGCTTTTGAGACAATTGAGTTGAAGTTGCAGACTTGCAACTATCTGTAGCACTTGAAAATTTAAATATTGTTAGTTTGTCATAATCACCATCTATGTTGTATCGCATCTCCACAGGACCGGTAGCATAAGTGTATATAGCTATATATCTATGTCACAATCAAACTAATGAAAGAGAATCCATGTAAAGAAACAATTCGATGTTATTCCAGATGCAGCTTTCTACTGAGGGAGAATGAAATGAAAATTTACTGCTTTCATGATCGCACACTTTCCCCAATTAGTTAGGGTTGGGTTCACATGATGATAGTGATACGTTGTTAGATTACAACAAATATCTTTTCCACAAAGAACTCATTGTCCAATGTGGACAGAAAGCACTAATAGCAACTGGAGGCTGCAGAACCGATTCAGTGGAAGCAACAAAGTATAGCTGAGGCATGAACAGTGAAAAGAAAAAAGAAAACTCACGATGGAGAAAATCCTTAACTGGCGTCCCACGATCTGGTAGATCACGTATGGATTCTTCTCTAAGATCTGGGCTGGAATACGACCGCTTCCTGCTTTGGATGCGTTTTAAAACTGGAATTTCAGGAGATTCCTCTGCGATTTATTTATTTATTTTGTTCAAACGAAGTTCTTCATATTAAGAGATGACCTTTAGCACTCAAAAGAATGTAAAAATTCATGAAGACAAACACTACCAATTTCTGATTGCGTGAGGCTCTTCTGCACAAGATCTCCTTCTTTCTTCTTCAGAGCAGATTCTCTCTGTCAACCAAAACAGGACAAGGCTTCTTAAATGTTAACTATTATGGTACAACTTACCAAAATCGTTGAGAAAAAAAGAGTACCATGTCTCGAATCCGCCTCCTCTCATCTTCACTGAGGATGAACTGGAGCTTCATGTGTACCCGCCCACCCCCATTGAGAAGGAAAATGTCATCCCAGATTACCTTCTCGACCACAGTCTTCGTTTGAACGTCTGTCAATGCTAACTATTCTAATTGTCACCTCCCATCCATTTAAAACGTTTTTTTATGAAACTTCTAAACATGTTCACTGACTCATAAAAGAAAACTACCTGTTTGGGAAATCTCATTTCCTTCAGCATCCCGGAGTGTGACGATCAAATTATCACGTAGATTTATCAGGCAACTACAAAAGAGCGAAATTCAGAGGCCAAATCAAACTCAATGTAACATGAAACAGGGGAAAAAAAGTAAACCCCATGTAACCACGATATGTGCTTAAGAGAAAATTTTTCTCACAAAGAGAAGTCACCCGTGTCCCTCGTTTGATATTCCCTCTTACCAATCGCAACTGCAATGAACATCGCAGCACTCAAGTATGATTAACTTAAAACATTTCCATATAGATACATCACTAACAGAAAGAAAACTGAAGCAGCAGTGAGAGTAAGGCAGTCAGCTCACGATTTAGAGAAAGAGGAGAGCTTGCCGAGGATGGAAGGTCCATTAAGCCGAGAACTGTAGAGAGCAACGTCCACTTTACTCGTTACAAAAGAGAAGCATTTCTCATTCAGGGGGCGGAAACGAAGAGAGGACCCTGAAGGGAGAATTACCTGAAACTTGAACGGTGCCGGGCATTGAGTCCTGGAAAGAGACTGGGAGTGAGAGAGAAACAGGAGGAGGGAAAGAGAGAGGAATGGTTGGTGGTGATCGTCGAAGTTTAGCTGTTAGAAGCTCAAACCGGATTGGTCGCAGGAAGGCGAGTGGATCGGGGACACATCCCTGGCCCCCACCTGCGGGAAACAACAGTGAATGGGCCGATTATTAACGCTGTTTGGTTTTACGGGTAGTTGAATCGCACAGAAATTTTCAACCTAAAAAAAAAGCTCTGCACCGAAGTAACAATGGTTTGATGGTGTCATTTTTTTACCAAAAAGTGATTTGCCCCAATGGAAAATGATATTTATAAACTTATTTTTTTATATTATATGCCTTACTTTTAATTGGATAAGAAAAATGGGTCCCATCTAATTCCTGTATAATTATAAATAGTATAAAGCCATAGGTGTAGATAAAGGGGTGTAAAAATATCACTATCTAGCCCAAATATACCTCCAAAGACATAATGTTTGATTAATATAAAGTGGGAGTGGTTGTAGCTAATGATCGTTTTGATTTTTTTTTTTTTGTAAGTGATAGTCCCTCCTTCTCATTTTAATAGTCTTATTTAATTTTTTAAATATTTTAATATGTAAATAAATATTTAGATTTTTATGTTTCCTAGTTTATTTAACCTATTTGACCCCCACATGGACTAATAAAGGATATGGCATATCCAAATACTTCCTTCATCCTAAATTAATAGTTTTATTTTACAAAAAAAATTATTTTATATTAATAGCTTTATTTTATTAAATTGAATAATTAGGTACTAAAAAAGAGTATCATAAGCTTGTTTTCTTTTTTTATAAAAAATAACTTTACCTTTTAATAAAAATTATTATTATTTAAATATAATTATTAATATAGGATAGAGGGAATATTTTTTTAAATACGAATACATTTTTATGAAAATAATTGTAATCATTGAAGGCATTCCTCGTGGTAGAAAGGACTTAGTGTATGACTTTTTGTGCTCCCCTATGCAATGTGCCCAAAATAACTATGAAAAAAACTATAGCTCCTTAACTATCATATCATGGCTCTTTGGCTGTGCATCTTTGATAACTAATAAGCTTGCTATTACATAGGAAAAACTTTTTCGGGGCGTCATTAGATCATAGTTAAAATTATATTCCCTTCATCTTAAATTAATAGTTTTATTTGGTAACAAAAATGTTCTATATTAATAGTTTCATTTTATTCAATATTAAATATTTAAAAATAAGTATAATAAATTTATTTTTATTTCTCTTAGATAGGGGTTTCAACATTCAATACAAAATACTATTTTTTTCAAATGTAGCTATTAATATAAGATGGAGGGAATAACACTTTACCTCATAAAGTGGAGGTCATGAGTTCGAGCCCCCCACTATATTGACCACCCAAAGCGATTATTGAGATTTACCCATGTAATACGTGGGTGTTGCCCTAGTCACAAAGACAATATTCCAAAAGGTCTGTTGCCCTGGTCACAAGGACACTCACACAAAAAAATTCATAGATAAACATGGCTAAAAGTTGTATCTCACACAAACATATACTCCTACCATCCCATGTTGTTTGTTTAGATTTGGAAAAATATGAAATTTATAGAAGCTAATTTATTATTTTTTTTACTCCATCCACTAATCATTTTTACTCCATCTACTAATTAGTATAAGAAGTGATAACATGAAATAGGACAATAATATGGAATAAGTTTTTTTCAAATCCAAAAATTTTATATGGGACGGAGAACTTATGTCAACTTGTCTATGTAAACACTTCTCCCTGGGAAAGGCAATGAAATTGCTAATTGCATTGCTAATTTTGCTCTTACCAATTTCTCATGTGCTTGGCTATACACCCCTCTAGTTAGGGCTGCCAATGGTGGATAAAGACTTCTTCCATCACCATAATTGTTTCCTATATTTTTAGCCACAGCCGTTTCATTACTTGTTAATTGCTATTACTATTTTTTTCATTTGCTAACAATTGATAGTTCTAGCTTGATTTACATAGGACTTTAAAACTCCATTTTATTGACAATTAACCATTGGCCATTAAAATCTTCAAGTATTTGTGCCACATTTTCATACACAATTTAGACCTCCCTTATAATAAAAAATAACTAAAACTAATTTAAAAAGGTATTATTAAAGAAAGATCGGAGTTTCAAAAAAGTTGTTGAATGGTCTCTATATCACTAATTTTTATTTTGTAAACTTGGTGCATCTTATCTATCTATCTATCTATCTATATATCTATCTCTCTCTCTCTCTCTATATATATATAAATTATAAGATATCAAACAATTAAATGTCAACAATATGAGTTTCATTTAGAAGCGGCCAAGCTCATGTGTGATTGCATAAGCCTAGACAACTTTGACAGTTGGATTTATATCTAACAGCACATGTTACCAGGGGGCATTTAAGCCCTAAGTAACGTGAGTCGGCATATCTAAATCCGACGGCTCGTAGTGCCTAGGTGCACGTAATTGCGCATGAGCCTAGGCACTTTTTAATCTTTTCCATAACAATAAATAACTATTCTAAATATGATATGATTAGATAAAATTTACCTATTTTTTATTCAACAAACAACTTTAATCAATTTATTTAGTATTTCATTAGTTATAAATATAAATGTGAAACAATTAAACTTTGAGCATGAGAGCCTTATCTGTAAGGTCCCTGATTTTTCTATGATTTTTTGGGATTTTTTTGCCATTTTTCTGGTCATTTTTGGCAGAAAAATGTGACATTTCAGCGTATGTATATTTGTGTCTTTTCCCCGTATTTATACCCGTAGAGTCGGGTGTGGGGCTTAGTCGCGAGCCACGGGCCTCGCTGCGCGCTTACGGCGCAAATTTTGGAGGTTTAACGCGTAAACATGAGGTACGCGTGCATTGGGGACGTAAGTGGAGAAAAAAAAATTCTATGAGTTTTAAGAAAAAAGGATGAAAAATCTCGGGCATTACAGTTGGTATCGGAGCCCAGACAATCTGACTACGAGTCCATAACAGTCGCAAGTCCAGAGTCGTGGCATGTAAGAGTGAGTTGAGATTTGGTTTTGGAATGGGTCAAGGTGAATGTTTTCCCTTGATTCCGTTTGTTTCTGCCATTGGGCAGAGTTGAGCCGAAGTGCCTCCACTGTCGAGAGATTTGGTCGGTTGGATCGCACGTTTAGTGGCTAAGGAGAGCCATTGGCTGCTTTTGTATGTGTTGAGTTTTTGAAAGGTTGGCTAGTACTTTAATGGTTGTTAAGAGAGCCAAAGGTTGCTAGTGTTTGATTTGAGAGTATGAAGCACCTCGTTGAGGTTTTGTAAGCTCCGAATGACCGGAGAGTGGTTATGGCCACCTATGTTCTGACTAGTGAAAATCTGTCAGATGTAATTTCTTCCTAATTGGTCAGCTTGCGACCTAGATGGAGTGTGTTTCTGTGACCTTCGTTGTCAGAAGGATTTGAATCCCTTTTGCTAGGGGCAAGGGAGTTTGGTTGCGGTGGAATTTGAGACTCTTTGCACCTCCTTCCAGATATTCGTGGGTAAGAGCGGTTGAAAGGATGAGATTTTGAGCCTCCAAGATTGTGGACGGCCTTTGAGGTAACTGCTTCGACACTGGTGAGTGTGGTGGTTACAATTTTGAGGAAGGAGGGTGTGAGTTCGGTGTGGTTTTGATGATTGGTTAACCGCTCAGAGAGTAGTGGTAGACCATCATAAGAAATGTGTGATGTTTGTGTGCCCTGAAGGTTTGAATGTTGTATTCAGGGTGTTTGATAACGGTCAACCCTATGCTTTGGGTGAACCATTAAGGCCAGGTGATGCACGACTAAAAGTCTGCAGAGCCTTTTGGTGGGTTGTTTGAGATGTAGTCTCAGGGATTAGTCTAAAAGGGGTAGACATTGTCTGTGATTTTTCCGGACATGTTCCATGATAACTTACCGTGGTTTCCGCCAAAGAGAATGGTGGAGTTCGTTGAGTTAGTGTTTGTGCACTCTACCTCTAGGGCATCGTGCGGGATGACCTGCTAGAGTGAAACGAACTCAAGGATGAGTTTGCAGAACTTGTGATTAAGATGATTGTTTGACCAAGAGTATGGTCTTGGGGTACGTTGGTTTGTGTCGGTGAAGAGGTAGGTTGTATCCCTACGTTTCTGCATCGACGTTGTGTGTTGAATTGAGCGACTTTTGAGGATAAGTCTCTTGCTCAGGTTGGATGACCCCTTGGGTGGTCTTGTATGAAAAGACATTTTTGATTTGCCGGCATGTTGGGCTGAGGTAAGTGAGCTGTAGATGCTCAATTATGAATTGTTTGGCGCTGTGCAGACAGGTTGTAGTTAGCCAGGCAATGGCTTCAGACAGCTCAAAGCTGATAAGAGAGTTATGCTAATTGGAGGCGAAGTGAACTCCAGTTTGAGTTGCGATCACTTCAGTTAGATCCTTTGATGAAGAAGGTAAGTTGAGGATGACAAAGGTCATTCGTGTGGTGAAGATATTGTGGCAAGTATCATACTCCCGAGTTGGTGACTTGGGATGTTCAGGCGGATATGAGAGAGAGATACCCCGAGGTATTTGCTGTTTCAGCTATACGTTGTAAGTTGATCGTGAAATTTTGGGGATGAAATTTTTCCAAGGAGGGAAGAATGTAAGGTCCCTGATTTTTCTACGTTTTTCTGGGATTTTTTTGGTCATTTTCGGCAGAAAAATGTGACGTTTTAGCGTATGTATATTTGTGTCTTTTCCCCGTATTTATACCCGTAGAGTCGGGTGTGGGGCTTAGTCGCGGGCCACGGGCCTCGCTGCACGCTTACAACGCGAATTTTGGAGGTTTAACGCGTAAACATGAGGTACGCGCGCATTAGGGACGTAAGTGAAAAAAAAATTCTATAAATTTTAAGAAAAATGGATAAAAAATCTCGGGCGTTACATTATCTTCTTGGTATACTTTCTATAAAAAATTTAGAATAGTACTCCATAGACATTAAATTTTATATATAATATAATATTTATATATCAAAAACTTATACTTAAGTTTTAATTGAACAAAATAAATGAGCCGAAGTGAACTTTACGTCAGGCATACTTGTTTTATCTAATTAAAACCCAAGTATAAGTTATGTAAGGCTCTCATATTTTTTTCAAATTATAACTCAAGTGTGGGTTAATGGTATGCGAATATCACTATCTATTTTATATGTAATGATATGATCATCATACATAATAAACCTACCTCATCATGTAGAAATTATTGATCAGTGGGGTTTTAAAAAAAATTGGCCCTACTAATGAACGGTGTTCACCTATTAATCCATAAAGTATCTATTAAAAATTTAATAATACAAATCTCCATCATATAGTTTATTTAAAAAAATGTCCAAAATTCTAAAAAGCTCCGTACCTGAACCAGACGACTTGTGTTGGTATCCCATGGGGCCCACTGGAACCAGAAGAGAGCTAAACCGTAAAAAGCAAAACTGTTGAGCCGTTAAAAATCTTCGCAAACGATCAATGGCCATTGCCATCGCCGTGGCGGCAGCCAAACCCTCCCCCGGCAACCCCCTCTTCTCCGGCGCCAAGCCCTCCCCTGCCCCCTCTCAGCCGTTCTTCTTCCTCTCTCGCAAGTGCACACCGTACTCTACTCCTAGACATGGGCCCCGCCGCCCCTCCTCCTCCCCCCCCTTCCGCAATGGCAGCGCTCCGGAGACCGACTGCCCTGTTCCACCGGAGCAGCAGCCCGTCAACGAGTACCAGACCCTCGTGTCCTCCTTCCCCTTCTCCTGGGCATCCGCGGATCTCCCCATTTACGCCTCCCGCCTCCTCGTCCTCGGCTCCTCCTTCGCCCTCTTCCTCGGCCTCCCCGTCGCCTGGTTCGGCGTTGTTGGTGCTGACCGCGACGTCCTGAAATCAGCCCTCGCCGCAGCCTCCACTGGAATCCTCTCCGTCACCTTCGCCGTCCTCCGCATCTACCTCGGTTGGGCTTACGTCGGCAACCGCCTCCTCAGCGCCACCGTTGAGTGTGAGCTCTGACTGACAATTGAACTATTCGAAAACCCTTTTCTTCTAAGAATAAGCTTCTCGTATGTTCCCAAATTGAGTAATGACCACTATTGATGTTTGTATTCTTGCCTTACAGACGAGGAAACGGGGTGGTATGACGGTCAGGTACGAACTTTCTATGTACCTCTTACACATTTACTCATCTGAAACAGAAATCTAGATAAAACGGAATTTTTTTTACCCACAATTGATTTCGGAGAAGATAAGTGCAATGCGCCATTTCCTTCATTCTGTTCGTTCTTCATCTGTATATTGTTCTCGCCTCTCTTACTGGCAATTTTGGAATCCGTTTGTCATCTAGAGTCTTGTCATTTATGGCTCAGCCATCAGTTGGGTTCGCCTTCTCGTGTTGTACGGCCATCATTCGAGTATCTGTAAATACTAGTCTCAGTTGGATTCCTATCTCATGACGAGTGAACTTAACAAACATTAAATTGTCATGTACATGTACTAACTATGATTTATATTATTTATTGAATTGAAAATGTAGTGGACTGCACGTATAGAGCTTGATGTTGAGGTGGAATCTTACTAGTAAACCATGACAGAGTTTAACTGAACTTTGAATTATTCCAACCAGTTATTTAATACTCAGTCATCAGCACTAGACTGATGTTTCCATGCTTGATTTACGAAAATTCTGAGCGCTTGTACTTTTAGCAGTGATCGTTTTTACTCATTTCGAAATTCTGCCTGTATCTCTTTTTATAAGAGCCAACAATGATTTGTGTGTTGGTTTAAAAGAACACTTTCTTTCTGTTCATGTAATATACAAATAGTGTGCCTGTCTTTAACAGATTGAGCGCTACTGAAATCTACAAGCACATTTAGCAGCTATACATGCTACCTTTTCTGTGGTTCTTGGATAATGCTCTCTCTATTTGATATATCTGGTCTTTTTGGCGCACCAAATAAATAGGAACCATATTATCAACGAATGGTGCCATTTTGTATTCTCTGACCTTCTAAATATTGCAACCTTTTGCAACAAAACTGATGACAAAAAGGTTGCATTAGTGCATCTTCCTGATGTTTCAATTTAGTAGTGTGTACATGAGCTTATTGAATTAGAAAAGTGTTACTTTCTATATTTAAAAAAACAAGACAATGGTAGCCCTAGCATATGCTCTATTTAATTAGTTAATTTGAAAAAGTGGCCAAATACTTGCAGAAAACCATTAGTTTTCTAGCTAAAAGTGATCTATGATGGTGTAATTTAAGGGCAATGTTACTTTCACCTTAGAGAATGAACTTCTATATACTTTTACATGTTATATGTGTATATTCATGTCGAAGCTTGGATATCATGCGTAAATGAGTCCTTAAATCTTGTTCACTCTCCTGCTTATGGCAGATATGGGTAAAGACACCAGAAGTGTTAGCTCGTGATCGTCTTCTGGGTTCATTTTCCGTAAGTTGATCCTTTTGTTGCTTCTTTAAATAGTTCAGTTACTCGCCTTTTGGATTAATTTAGCGAAGAGAATCTTGTATTTAGAATTGTTAGAGTATAGACATCAAATAGTTAAAGAATTATTGTTGGTAAAATAATTTGATTAGTTTGCTTATTTTAATGTCTGTTCTTTAACTACAGGTCAAGCCTGTCCTAAGCCGTGTGAAATATACATTAGTAGGTCTGGCAATTTCTTTATTCGTCTGTGTTATTCTCTTCATCAATATTGAAAGCCCAACAGACAAAAAGGTCGCCAAAGGGAATGCCAATGGGATTACTGTAGCAGGAGTCTACAACGATGAATCGGCCAGATCATTTGAGCCTGAGGCGTTCTGCGGTGAACCTGATCTGTCTTAGCCCTTCTTCCTACAGAGGTTCTGTACTCATTTCTTGTTCAGTTTGTATAATTGTATAGTCTTTACTCGATAGTCAAGGTATATTAACTGTGAAAACAAATTTAGTCAATGATTCCTTGGTGGGTCTCATTGCAGAACTTTTGATATTCCTTCACTCTAGGTTAGCGTTATGAAAATCCAGCTAAAGGTTTTTTTTTATTGGCAAAAACTTGAAGTTGTCCTCAATGGCGTTTGATTTTCGTTCAGTCTCTTTGAGCATTTTCCAAGAGCGAGTCTATTTTGATCCCAAATTTTTCCCATTGTCGCCTATTTCTTTTTTGAATGCAGCTATTTCCCCCCAAAAAATGTTTAGAGCCCCCTCACTACAGAAAAATAATTGACATTAGTACCCCCCACACCTTGCTATAATTTTACTCACGCCACCCCAGCACCCCAAAACTTATAGAAGTTTTTTGGTGGGTGGTATCGTCCGCCAAATAAAATGGATTTGTACGAAGGCCTTAAGTTCCCGTCAAATTTTATATATTGTGGCGGTGACCACCCCTTGCCATAAGTTTTCCAGAAAGTTTTGTGGCTAGGGTTCCCCCTATAAATAAAATTGTATTATATGGGAAACGAAGGTCTCTGTCAATGTTTGTATATTGTGGTGGTGACCTTTTCCCGCTAGAAATCATCCAGAAGTTTAAAAATTTTTTGTAGGTTTATCAGCGAGGGATATTATCCATCAAATAAAACTTATTTGGACAGAAACCTTAGTTCTCTATCAAAATTTTCATATTTTAGCGATGACCACCCCTGCCAGAAACCATATACGCAGCAAGGTGAGGAGAAGAGGGAAAAAGATCGTGGAAGAGGAGTCATAAGTGAGGGGAAGAAGGAAAATGGTCAAGAAAGAGGAGCTATAAGCGACGGGGCAAATAGAAGAGTTTACGCCAGAGGAGGAAGATTGTGAATATGGTAATAATAAAGTAAAAATAGAGTTAAAAAAAATAGTAGGAAGCATAGGGGTATTTAGTAATTTATTAAAAAATTTTAGGGTGTGTGAAATATCTACTTTCCCTCTTTCTCTAAGCAGTCCTTACCCCACTTTCTCCTCTTTCTCTTGCCTAAGTTTGATCGTTGGTGCTAGAGGCTTGTCCTTGCTGCTGTAGCCAGATCTGGCCACAACAGACCTATGCATGTGGTCAACATGCTGCCACAACCAGATTTGGCTGTAGTTGGCCTATGCACGCAACCAACTCATTGTCGCAGCCAAATCTAGCCACGACAAGCATGAGTGTGCGGCCAGATCTGGCCGTAATGGGCCTATGCACATGGCCAATTTGTAGTTGTGACCAACATACTGGCCACACAGAGGTTCGCCACGGCCAAATCTGGTAGCTACGGCAAGTTGGTTACTACAAACCTGTGTATATGGCCGGCCAGATCTACTTGCGGCCAGCTTGCCATTCGGTTTGGCTTGTGCACATGGCCAGCTTGCCGCTACAGTTGGCTTGTGCACATGGCCAGATTTAGCCATGGGGGGCTTGTGTGAGGGGCCAGAGCCGTCATCGGAGGGAAGGGGATGAGCACATATTCGGGGAGGTATGTGCAAATATGGGGGAAATACAAGAAACTAAAGATAAATCGCTACGAGAGATCAAAGTGCGCTTGTTCAATAGAGTATGGAAGCATTATTAAAAATGTAAGTATGCTTAGTATATTGCCTCATTGCACCACATTCTTTACCACTTTTAAGATGGCCGTGTCGTCAACAGAGGGACAAATCGCCACGAGAGATCAGGTGCGCCTGCTCAATAGTATGGAAGCATTTTTTAGAAGTGTAAGTATACTTAGTGTATTGCCTCAATTTCACCACTTCACTTTATCACCTTTAAGATGATTGTGTCCTTAACATAGAGAAATATATTCCTGTAAGGAACACAGGAAAGTTTTTAATCTATTAGTGTATGCATCGTCAATCTAATGGATAAAATGCTCCCCTATATTAAGTAGCATTATGAGTTGGGAACATAAAAAATGTTCCCCTATATGATATCGAGAGATATCGTGAGCATCTAATCATCTTACTCGTTTACAAAGTCAAAATAAATTCATATTTGTCAATCCCATGTTCTACAATATACAGAGCTCCTTTGGTAGGTAGCAAAATCAATTTACAGTGGTCAGGGCCGGCTCAATGTAATTGGGGGCTTTAGGCAAATTATTTAATGTTAATATTTAATATAATAATAATATATTAATTAAATAATTTTACTTAATATTTATCCTTCTTGCTTTTTGAGTGGCAAATTTATTAATTAAATTTTTATAGTCAAGTTTTGCTAAGATATCTTTTTCAATAGATAAAATTGCTAACCCGCTTAATCTTTGTTGTGACATTGTCGATCGTAAGTAAGATTTTATTAATTTTAATTTTGAAAAGCTTCTTCTTCAGTAAGCAACGATTCTGGTATTGTCAATAATATCCTATAAGCAATACATGCATTTGGAAAAGAATCTAATTTTTTTATATAGTTTAGAGTTTCAATTGGGGTAAGTGTTTGTATTTGCACAATTTCTTTTAAAACATTTAATTCCGAAAATAAATCTAAACCATCAATATCAGCAAATATGTCATGTTTCAAATAATGTTCAAGATTAAGACAAGTTTATTTCAAACTATCATCATCTAAGGATTTCAATTTTTTCAAGGTAAATAAAAAACCAAAAATATGCTCATATATTTGAAACTGTTCAAACCTACTCTTAATAGAAGAAATAGCTTGGTCTACGATATATATAAAATAATTAATCCTAAAAGATTCTTCCGTGATTGCATTACCTCATTATTAACATTTTCATCAAATTATTTTTTCCTTCGAATTACACGTTTAACATTAAATATAGGTTCTATTTCCATTCCACTTGCAATCTCTTTAGCTGAAATTATAGCAGATGTGAAACCATTCTCTCTATATTTTTCTAAAAAAGAAATAAGTCCATGTAATTGATTTATTGCAACATCAATGTGCATGTCTTCAGATTGTAAGTTTTTACTAACAGAGTTAACTGCAAATAATATATCATACCAAATAATCATGCCTAATAAGAACTCAAAGTTTTCAAACTCATATGTTGCTAAACATTTAGCTTCACTTTTTATCTTAGGATCATCACTTATTTCTGCTAACTGAAGTAAAGCATCTCTTAATTCTCGAGCTTGAAATTTTATTGCTTTAACACTGTCAACACGACTTTCCCATCGTGTTTGCGACAATGATTTAATAGTTAAGACAGAAACATTATCTTGTAAAATTTTCCATCTCTTTGTAGAGGATGAAAATAATGAATATATACGCTGTACTACTCCGAAAAAAGATATAGCCTTAGGACAAGAATTAGCCATATCACAAAGTACTAGATTAAGATTATGACAACCACATGGTGTGTAAAATGCTCTAGGATTTATTTCTAATAGTCTTTTTTGTACACCTTGTTGTTTTCCTTTCATATTAGAACCATTATCATATCCTTGTCCTCTTATATTATCAATATCAAGTTCAAGATTTTTTATAGCACTTACAAGCTCATTAAAAAGTCTATTTCCAGAGGTATCATCTACTTTTAAAAACTCTATAAAATATTCTTCTATTTTTACTGGACTAGTTGAAATATCAACACATCGCAATATAAGAGTCATTTGTTCTTGATGACTAGCATCTGGAGTACAATCAAGTATAACAGAAAAATATTTAGCTTCTTTAATTTTACTAATTATTTTATTTTTTATTTCGAATGCTAACATTTGTATTAATTCATTTTGTATATTATGCCCAAGGTAATGATTATGAATTTCACCATGTTGAATGCGTCGAATATATTCTTGCATAATTTGATCAAATTCTGCAATCATTTCAATTAGGCTTAAAAAGTTTCCATTATTATCTTGATAGATCTTCTCATTTTTTCCACGAAATGCCAAGTTATTTTTTGCAAGATTCTTAACCACAGCAATAATTCTTAATAATATTTTTTTCCAGTGTTCTTTCTCTTTATTAATTTGTTCTTGGATGTCTTTATCAATTGTTCTATTTTTAAATAATCTTATTTCTAAATCCACCCAAGTATTCATGTTAGTTATATGTTCATTAGTTATCTCATGGCTTTTAAGCTTAATACTAAGATTTTTCCAATCTTTTGTTCCTTCATTGACTAATTGACTTGTACTAGGTTTTGAATTAAATAACTTACAACAAAAACAATATACTTTATCTAAATCTTTTGAATACACTAGCCATTTTCTATCATGTTTTTCTCCATTTGGTAGTTTACGAGTATAATGTGTAGTTGAAAAATGCCTAGAATCTTTATCTTTAGGAAAAATTATATTTTTTTCTCTAATTGGACCTCTTTCTACTAATAAATTTCTTAACTTTGTATCAATATTTACCCATTGTCCTGGATCATAAATGTTAATAGGAATAGAATGAGATATTTTATTAAAGTCTTCATCTTGTTCATCTATTTGAGTAAGATTTTCACTTTCTTCTATTTTATTTTTATTTTCTTCATTAGGAATAGAACTTGATGGTTTATTATGCTCATTGGTATCATTTTCATTTGCTAATTCATTATCTTCTAATTCTTTAAAAATTGGTTGTTCAATTGCTAAATTGTCGCTTAAGCTTCCCGTTAGATCTTGTTTATTACTTGTTACAAATTTATCAAGGGCTCCTTTTTGAGATTGAATTAATTTATCTACTCTTCTTTTCTTTTTTAGTTTTTCATATCCGGATTCATATTTTCTATTAGACATATTTGTTATTATATATTTGCAAACAAAACAAAGCCTTAAAATATAAAACAATGATAAAATTATAAGAAAAGAACAATATAGCTAAATAAGTAATATGAACTAAAATTAAAAAATCAAGAAAAGTTTGATGTGACCAGTAATCTCCAAATTTGCAAGAGATGAGTGAGCACAAGAGATGAGATGAGAGCCTTTGTCCTTGACACTTAAAAATTGAGATAGATGTAGAATCAAAATAGGTGAAAGATGAGAGGAGTTTAACTTATTTATAATATGCACATAAAAGAAAACCTTGGCTCAATGGCTCGTTATGGGCTTTGAAATTATTAATGGAAAGTGAAACTTAGTTTCCTTTATATTTTGGAAATTGAAATAAATTAAAGCATATAACCGTTGGCTATATGTATTTTCCTTTGTGACTTGGATTCTTGGAAAAGACAATTTCAAACTCATTAATTATGGGAAGGGACGTCGGACAACTTTGTGTCTTTCCAAAGCTATTTAAGTCTAGTTTTTATAGGCTATTAGCTAGGTAAGGAAAATAGGCTACTAAGTAAGGAAAAGAGTATATTAATTAAGGGGATAAGACAAAAAAGATTTTATTTCTTATAAATACATTAAAACTTTATCTATTAAATATAATATATAAATATAATATATATAGAATATATTTAATATGAGGCCTTAAGTTTTAGGTAGGGCCTTAAGTTTATGTGGGGCCTTAGGCAGCTGCCTAATGGTGAAGCCGCCCCTGACAGTGGTCAGGTCCCATAATCTACAATATACAGGGCTCTTTTGGTAGGTAGCAATTTTCATGACAGATTTGTTCAAGATCCACTCATTAGATCTCAACTCTCACCTCACTATCACACGTCGGCTTGATTAATTATAAAAATCAACAACTCGTGTTACAGTGCTTGCAAGTTGCAATTGCACGGCTCTCACCATCACACGTCCTTCCCATTCTTACTCCAAGGTGGGCCTGAAACTCAAGTGGCCCACCTGCAGGGCCCACCCTCATCCCTCCTCTTCTGCCATGTGCCCCGTTCTCGACTGTGCCATGCCCCCTTGGTCAAGACGTAGAAGGGTGGTTGAAGACTTGCAGCGTTGTCTGCTTACTACTTCTAATCTTCATCCTCCCCCTGTTTCTCATCGCCAGCACCAAGACTACTTGCTTTCTCTCTTGTCTTCGCTTCTGCAAATCCACACCCAATCTCAGGTGCAATCGGGTGACCGGACCGTCAGAGTCAATGACCACGTACGGGACGATCCCAACCGCTGCACCGGGCTCCCGCCTGGAATTCCTCTCCCAGGCCAAGGAGCGGGCCAAGTCCGCCCTGGCCACCCGCCGGCCCTGGATGGAGATGGTGCGCTGGCACGCCCTTGGCTTCCCCTCCGGCTTCGGCGACGCCTACCACCGTGCCCGGGCCAACCTGGCCTACTTCCGGGTGAACTACGCCATATTCGTCCTGGTGATCCTCTTCCTCAGCCTCCTCTGGCACCCCATATCCCTCATCGTCTTTGTCGTCATGATGGCCGTCTGGCTCTTCCTCTACTTCCTCCGCGACCAGCCCCTGACGATCTTCGGCCGCACCATCAGTGACCTGGTGGTGCTGGTGGTTCTGGCGGTGGTGACCATCGTGGTGCTACTGCTGACCCGCGTGACCCTCAACGTGGTGGTGGCGCTTCTGATCGGAATCGTGCTCGTGCTCGCCCACGCGCTGCTGAGGAAGACGGATGATCTGTATGTCGACGAGGAGGCCGCGGCGGGCGGCGCTGGTATGTATTCGGTGGTGGTGGATTCGGCCAAGCGCCCGCTCAACGAGCCCTCTGCTTCATCCTCTTCTTAGCGTCAGCGCCCGGAAGAGGTGTGTAAGAAACTTGCTTTCAAAACCTGTCATGTTATATCTCTTGTTAATCTCCTCGTCATGTGATTTGCGTTTACTGTAAGTGATGAACGTAGCGAGTTTAATTCTTTTATTTTTTTTAGAAGGTCGGATATGTTATTGTTTCATTGTGAATTGTGATCTCATTCGGACTGTACTGGAAGGTTGTCCATTGCCATTTGTTTTTGATGGAGTTATAAATAATAAATTATTGTCTGTTGGGAGGCTTCAAGCTGGAAAAACAGTATTGATGTTGGAAGATAAAAACCCAAATATACTGTTATATGCTTGCAACAACATAATGGAGGTGGTCGATCAATATTTGGGCAAGCTTATAGACTAGGAAAATTTTAACTAGCGAAGGGAAAACTAGAAGTTCAGTCAGCAGCAGGGGCATTGAAGATTCTTGACCAATCTATTAGAATTAGATCATGATTCCTAATTCCACCTATTAGGACATAATTTGCCACCCTTTCTTGTGCTAGCCCACGAACTTTTTACTTGTTTATTTGACTGCGCAATGTGCATATGTTTTAGGGTATGGAACGAAGCCAACACACCAGATATGAAATCTCACTTTGAGAATAAGTTGATAGCATCATGTTGAGTATTTAGATTAGTCCAAATGGTAATATTTAGAAAACAGATTAGTTTTAAGCTCTGATAGGGATGCTGAGAATAAGGCTGCACAGGAGCTGGAGACTGCAGATTATTGTTAGGAGCTCAGAAATCCAGACTGCTATATTACTCGTAAACTTCAACAAGCAGATAATTTAGGAATTAAGCTGCTTGAGATGATAATTGAACTAAGATAAGATAATGCACTCGTGTTCTTCCATAAGAAGGTAATCAAACAGACTAAGCTAGATATTAGAGCCTGACAGGGAGGAAAGCTGATTGGAGAAACTGTCGCTGACTCTTCTTGAGTTTTTAAAGCATGGAGATGGGAGTTGAGAAATGGTGCGGCGCTTGCTTTCGCACTCGGTCTTTCCGTCCAGAGTGTGGATGCCGGAATGTGGGGACTTCTTGTCATGCTGCCTGTGAAAGCTGTTTGTGTGCCTGCTCCTTCCCCCCTAAATGCTGATGCACAGATATCAATAATTACTGCTGAGTTTGAGTGCCTACCATGTCCTGTTCTTCTTCGCCTTTCTGGTGGTGATGAATGACTGACTAGCTAGCCAGCATGATAACTCAATCAAGTGTTCTGTGTTAGATTAGATGAGCCTGTGCAGCAAGTAGCATGTAGTACTGCATGTTTGTTTTTTGTGCCCTGTATTCTGTACTGTAGTCTGTGTGAGGCGTTGTTCATCTTAAAAGTTTGATGCAATGAAGGTTGGCTGCTGTTGGTTCTTACGTCTTGTGGGAACTCTGTTGAGTGAACATATGTTATTGTTTCCTTGTCCAAAAAAAAAAAAAATGCCATTGTTTGTTGTTAATCTCCTTGTCAGGTGATTGGCATATACCATAAGTTATGAGCTTAGCGGTTTAATTATTTTATTTTTTAGAAGGGTGGATATGTTATTGTTTTAGTGTGAAATTGGGATCTCATTCTGACTGTACTGGAAGGTTGTTCATTGCCATTGTTTGTTTTTGATAGAGTTGTAAGTTATTCTCTGTTAAGATGCTTGAGTCTGGAAAAGCAGTATAGGTGTTGAAAGATAAAAACTAAAAAATAGTGGTATATGCTTGCAACAACATAATGGTGGTGGTCGATAGATATTTGGGTAAAATTATAGAGTGGCAAAATTTTAAGTAGCAAAAGGTAAACTAGCAGTTCAGTCAGCACCACGGACATTGGAAATTCTTGACTAATCTATTAGAATTAGTTTATGATTCTCAATCCCACCTCTAAAGACATAATTTGGTACCCTTTCTTGTACTAGCCCACTAACTTTTTACTTGTTTATTTGACTGCACAATGTGCATATATGCTATGTTCAGGAATATATTTTTGAGTACGGAACGGAGCAAACACACCAGCTATAGAGTCTCACTTTGAGAATAAGTTGATATTGTCATGTTGAGAATTTAGATTAGTCCAAATGGTAATCTTTAGAAAACAGATTAGTTTTAAGCTCTGATAGGGATGTTGAGAATAAAGCTTCTCTGGACATGCGGACTGCAGATTATTGTTAGGAGCTCAGAAATCCAGACTGCTATATTACTCGTAAACTTCAACAAGCAGATAATTCAGGAACTAAGCTGCAAGAATTGATAATTGAACTAATATAAGATAATGCACTCGTGTTCCTCCATTAGAAGGCTATCAAACAGACTACGTTAATATTAGAGCCTGACAGGGAGGAAAGCTGATTGGAGAAACTGTCGCTGACTCTCCTAGAGTGTTTGAAGCATGGACATGGGAGTTGAGAAATGGTGCGATGCCTGCTTTTGCACTCTGTCTTTCTGTCCAGAGTGTGGATGCCGGAATATGGGGACTTCTTGTCATGCTGCCCATGAGAGCTGCTTGTTTGCTTGTTCCTTCCCCCGAAATGCTGACGCACAGACGTCAACAATTACAGCCGAGTTTGAGTGCTTACCATGTCCTGTTCTTCTTCACCTTTCCAGTGGAGATGAATGACTGACTAGCTAGAGAGAATGATAACCAAATCAAGTGTTCTGTGTCAGATTAGATGAGCCTGTTCAGCTAGTAGCATGTACCGCATGTTAGTTTTTGTGGTCTTTACTCTGTACTGTAGTCGTTGTTCATCTTAGAAGTTTGATGCAATGAAGCTTGGCTGCTGTTGGGTTTTTGCGTCTTGTGGGAACCGTGTTGAGTGAACTTATGTCATTGTTTTCTTGTCCCATGTTTAAAAAAACACTTATGTCATTGTTCATTATTATCTTAATCAAATGCTACAATCATTCCACCTGTGTGCCACTTCATCGTGTTCTCAACCTGATGTTTGACTATATGCTCTCCAGTCCGGAATAGGTGTGTTTGGAAATTGGAACTTGTATTAGAACCTATTGATATTAAACTTTAGGCAGAATCATAGAGATGAATTGATAGCTATAAATCATAGAATTTCACCGGATAACCATCCGAGCTTCGTCTTCCTCTCTCTTCTGCCCACAGCCACATGCATAGAAGGCTCTATTGACCGATATGGAGACTAATATGTATTCATATCTTCCCAGACTCATATGTATCCATATCGGCTGAGACTAATCCAATACTAGGAGTGGTACGCACCCTAATTAATTATTGATATGTATTGACTATATTGATCGATATGGTTGATTTGTATCAATACTAGATTATTTAGAAAAAGGTTTAATGTCTACTCCAGTGAGTAAACTTTTTCTAAGGGAAGGTCTAACAACTTTGTGAATTATTCATAAAGTCCATGTAAGTTATATTTTTGGATAAGTTTACCCTCTTCTTCTTCTTCTCCTTCTCCTTCTTCTCTTCTTTACTTTTTTATTACATTTTCTTCCTCTTTTGTTCATATCACTGCTCCCTTTCTTCTCCGTTCAAATCTATGCTTTAAGCCTCCTTCTCTTTCGTCTTCATCTTTGATAACTCTAGTGCCTCCTCCAGCATGCCTTCCTCTATTGCGGCATCCTCACTTGACCATAAGCCCCTCATTGCTGCCTCAACAGCCCCTTCATCCTTGACAAGTGACTCTCTCCTTGACAACAACTAGCTGTCACCGTTGCCACCAAAGATGTCATTGACATCGATCTCATTGCCCTTGTCAGAGTGGCTTTTGGTCCTTCCTTGTATGCTCTGACTTCAGTCAAATTTGGAGTTTTGTTATACTGCTACTAACACCGGCACCACCCTTGCCTCCTCCTCTGTCTATAGTAACTTCGATGCCTCATCCACCACGCTATCCTCCATTGACCACAAGTTCCTTGTTGCTGCCTTCACCACCCCCTTCATCCTCCACAAGCACCTCTTCCCCGATGACAACCTTGCTGTCACCATTGCCACCAAGGACCCTCCTAATAAAGAGACTAAATATTTACTCCCTTTGTATATAACAAAGTGAGTAAATATTTACGGTTTTCATTGTTATTCCCTCCGGATTCTGAGTGCTAGAGACTAAATACAAAAAATTACCCAAACAACCCTCATCTTGCTGCAAAATTAGCATTTGGGCCCCTGCTCAAGCCGGCAGAGAGCTCTGGTACTAGTTGGTGAGGGAGAAGAGGGCCATCTTGTTTGGGTAGGAATGGAAGAACATAGAAGGAAGGCTTCGACGTCACAAAGGATGCAGAGCTCTCACAGCTTCTTCACATTGGCCATTCCCTTAAGTAGATGCCAATTCTTCTTTTGCTCAGTCATTGTCACCATCTTCTTATTCTTTGTCACTTTATTATTATTGTTGTTGTCGTCCGTCTTGCTACCCTCCATCATCAATTTACCGTTGGTTGATGGAGAGACTGGAGAGGACGAAAGAGACTACTTGTAATATTTCCTGGAATGCTGTTCATGAAGTGGAGGATTCTCTTGGTAACAACTTGGTTACACCTGAAGATATTGGTAAGGAGGCTGTTGATTATTTTTAGACACTTTTTACCCCTTTCTCTTCTCCTTATATTATTACTTCTCATATAAAGAAGTGGCTTAGTGAGGACCAAACAAGTTCTCTCATTAGTTCAATATCTTTTGATGATATTCATCAAATTGTTATTAATTCTTCCTCAGATAAAGCCCCTGGCCCAGATGGTTACTCTAAAGAATTTTTTATTTAATATTGGGATATTGTGGGTGATGATTTTTGTCCGGTTGTTTCTTATTTTTTCTCCTCAGGTAAAATATTGTGTGGGCTTAATAACACTTTTTTAACCCTCATCTTGAAGGAAAATGGTGCCACTTCTTTTGACAAGTTTCGCCCTATATCTTTATATAATTTTTTATACAAAATTATCACTAAGATTATGGCTAATAGATTTGCTTGGGTTCTACCTTCTATTGTTAGCAATAATCAAACAACTTTTCTAAAAAGTAGGCTCATTTCGGATAATATTTTTCTTGCCCATAAGTTCTTTCATAATTACTATAGTAAGAGACATGCTAAGGAATTCTGTATCAAAGTGGATCTAAAGAAGGCCTATGATAAAGTCCGCTGGGATTTTATTCTTGGTGTTTTGGCTGACATTGGTTACCCCCCTACTTGGATTTGATGGATAAATGAATGTGTTACAACAGTTTCTTTCAGTGTTTTCATTAATGGATCAAACTATGAATATTTTTTGAGTAGTTGTGGGTTGTGTCAGGGTTGTCTTCTCTCTATGTTGTTGTTTGTTTTAGTTATGCAATCTCTCATAGGTATCCTTACAGATTTTTATAATGATGGGAGGATCATCATCCCTATTCATGGGAACGCTTCAGCCATCTCTCACTTGCTCTTTGTAGATGATGTCATCCTTTTTTCACATGCATTAATTTCCTCTACTACTGGATTAAAAGAGACATTGGATTTGTTCTCTCAAAGTAGTGATATCTGGGCTAATGAGTCTGAAAGTTATATTTTCTTTTCAGTTTGTACCCAAAAAGCTACAATTCTTCAGTTATTTAACTTTAGATAATGACATCTTCCGGTACGCTATTTTGGCCTTTCATTATTCTCGGGTTGTCTTCAGGCATCCATGTGTGCTAATATTTTTTATCAGTTTCATATAACATTAGCAGGTTGGAAAAAGAAATTACTCTCATATGCTGGAAGGTTAGAGCTCTTGAAATCTGTTTTTTCCAGTAAGCACATTTATTAGTCGCTTCACTTTCTTCTTGTAGTTAGTGTTATTAAATAATTAGAATCTTTTATGGCTAATTTCCTTTGGAGTAATTCTGACCAATCTCAAAAGTTTCATCCCCTTAGTTGGAAGAAGGTTTATCTTCCTAAAGATGAGGGTGTCCTAGGCATTAGATCTTTTGAGGATTGGTGCTCTATTGGTTTATCCAAGCATTTTTGGAGAATTTTATATGATAAAGAATCGGTATGGGCAAAATAGATTAATAAATTTTATATTCAGAGTTCTTCAATCTGGCATTGTGATACTCCTTCCTCTGCTTCACATTCTTGGAAGAATATTTTATCAATGCGTAATACTTTGTTGCATTTTATTTCTTACAAAGTAAATAACGGGAGAAAAATTCTTTTTTGGTTGGATCATTCGGCAGGTAATTTTACTCTTTTGCAAAATTATGGTAATCGTCTTATCTTTCAATTGGAAAATCATCCTCTTGCAACTATATCAGATTGTATGGTTAATGATAATTAGAAGGTTAATGATAATTAGAAGTGGACTGAACAAATAAACTTGAGATATGACCATTATTGCAAACTATAGTGCTGCTCTTGTGCTTAACCATAATGAGGATAAAGTTATATGGAAACCTCATTCATATGAACAGTTTACTACCAAATCTGCTTATAATGCTATCTCTAAATATGGCCCTAAGTTAAGATGAATTTCTCTTCTATGATTTAAGCATCATATCCCAAGTCATTTCTTAATTAGTTGGTTAATGCTTCATGGGAGACTGTTTACTTTGGATAAAATTCAAGTAAGAAGAGTTCAAATAGTTAATAAATATATTCTATGCAAGGCCAACTAGGAAACATCTCCACATTTGTTTTTCTCATGTGGTTATTCCAGATGGATTATGAGCTCTATTTTCAAATTCTTCAAGGTAGACATATCTTGTCATCAGGCTTAGTAAACCCTTCAACATATTCTTCATTTTAGTAGATCAATTTCGAGTTTGGGTTTGCTATTAAAGATATTCATGAATTGGGCAATTTATTTCATATGGCAGGAGAGAAATCAACGTATCCTCAAGGATGAATACACTCATAAGAGAGCTCTATTTAGTATATGTGAAAGTCAATTCAGATTTTATATCACTGCCAATTCCTCTTTAATTAAGCTTGTCTATGAATTTTCTTTCATCGCTACTAGATGACAATTGTAATTTTTCTTCATTCTTTGATATTGTTTCCCTTTGGTTTTAATTGAAGGGAGTTTTCTCCCCTTTTACCCTTTCAAAAAAAAAAAAAACTATTTCTAGAGGGTGGCAGATTGCTCCATGCCTAAGGCTCAAGGGGGAGGGATGATTTATGAAGGAGGATTCAAGATGGTTATTTTTGTCTTAATATAAATTTTAAAGTTAACGTCAGGTTAATGAATTTCAGCATGCTAAAGTGGAGTTATCGGGTTCAAAGTCTCCTACTTTGTTGTCCAAGTGAGATTGATGTCAGGGCATACAACAATGGTGACATTGGTAATGAATCTAGCAGTCCAAAGTGTCACCTATGCATAAAAGGGGCTTTCTTGGGGTGGAAAGATGTTTGTGGAAGTTTTTTGTGGCTTTAGACAAATTGTGGTTGGTCTCGATGTGGTGCCTGATGACCTGAGCTCCTTCCATGACTCGCACAAGGGGCGACTAGGGGTGAAAACGTGCCCAAAAAGGGATGTGGAGGAAGGTAGAAGTGGCAAAGGGCAGGCCCGGCCCTGCCCAGCCCCCATCGGTGGTGGGTCAAGCCGGGCCGGCACTGGCAGCCACCTGTGGGAGGGAGGGATGGGCCGACTTGTGGGTTGTGTCTAGGCCAAGAGAGTCGGGCCGAAAGCCTTTTTTTAAACAGGGGCTGGGGCAGAGCGGGTTGGCCAACCTGGCCCACCTGAAGGGCCGGGTTGGGTTAAGCTCCCCCTTCCCCCTTCGGGCTACGCCCAACCTTGCACACTTCTTGAGGAGGCGAGAACATGAAGGCCCGGCCCGTGGCCACCCTTAAGGAGGGGTCAAGGTTAAGATTACCGTAGGGTTTGCTAGTTGGAAGGTTGCCACTGACTGCTTAATCCTGAAACCCCCATGTACCAAGGTTACTAATCGCGATTTCAGATGCCGATGCCTAAGAACAAGGGGAAAAGGGGCACAAGTATGGGTAGGGTGTTTAGGAGTAGGGAGACAAGAAAAGTGGTGGCGAACACCGATTGTTGGCAAGGCTGATCGGTCACCACACAAAAACGTTCTATCTTAGCCTATTTTGATGGGAAAATGTTTTGGGAGGAGCAAAATGGCACTGGAGATGGGAAAGGGGGTGTGGGGAGTTAGATCCATGCCAAGGGTGGGGTGGTGGAGCTGTGGCCGGCCAAAAATGGCTCATGGTGGTGGCAAACATTGGCTTTGATAGCAGGTTTGGCCAAGAATGGAGAAAGTAGGGGGAGAAGTTGTCGGCAGATGGAAAGAGAGGGAATAGGGGAGGTGGCGGAGGCCAAGAATGGTGCCACACAGGCTGTGGCTACCGGACGACTGAGGTTTGGTAGAGGTGCAGTGGTGGCATGCTGTTGAGACCACCAAAAAGGGGGGGGGGGGGTCCTTTCGTCCTCACAGAAATACACATATCACATTTTGCATTCTACTTAAACTCCTTTTTTTTGTGTAACTCCTTCTTCAAATGTTGTAACTCCAAATCACGCACCGAAACTTCATTTCCTAGCACAAGAGATCTCCACAAGCACACTGATGCCCTCTATTTTTTTTTCCCGAGAGCCTTCCCAAATGTGCTGAAGCTTTAAAGTAGACACCAAAACCTAAATTATGCGTTGGACCCTCAAAACACATAAAACCCTTTCACTAATGCCCAAGGCTAAGCACAATACCAACTACACAATTATCGAGGAAAAGATGATAATTAAGATTGATAAAGGAATCATTTTCTCCTATAAAAAGTATATAAAGAACTATGGAAAAATTCAGGTTATTATAGGTAGTACTCACCTATGTACATGGTATATACATATAACACATGTAAATGCATGTGTTTGTTTAGGATATATGTAGTTTACATATTTATTGTGCTATAATGTAGTAGTAGACAAGCCTACTAGGCTTTGACTTGTAGGTGGTTCGCCACTGCGCATATTTTGTATGCATAGGTTTATGTAACAACGATAGAAGTTGGATATGGATGGTTCCTCATTGCTTAGTGATTATGTACTTCAAACTCACTGCTTCAAATCTTTAGAGTTGATTGTACTTTTTGTAAAAAAAATAACATTATGCTATAATTTTAAAAAATATTGGGAAGCTGGGTTGTGACAATGAGTCTCACCATTAAATAAAAATTATTATTTTTTCAAATAGAGCCATTAATTATATCCCCACACAACCTTGTTGGGGCATTTAATTAAGAATTATCTTCAGATGATAATGCTTCACTATTTAAGTTTGTTGGGTATTCAAGTGTGCGACCAAAAGAAATGAATTATAGTTATGTTCAAATGCAATGAATCAATTATGATTAGTTTAACATTTCACCATTTAATTTTGAAACTAGATGGCAAAAAACGAAGGAACTCAATTTGTGGGTTTAAGTTTGAAAATAAACAATGAATCACCTAATTATCTGCCAATGATATCTAGTTTCAACGGTGCATCACCAATAAATTCGCCCTTTAGCTTTGAAACTAAACAGAGATGCCCATATTGTGCCAATAATTATAATTTAAACAATGAAATTGCAAATATTTTGCCATCTAAGTTTGAAATTAAATAATGGGTCTCCAATGATTTCGAACTGAAAGTTAAATCACCAAATGGTTTGTCCTTGAAGTTTAAAAAGAAGCTGGCGAATCACCAAATAATTCACCAGTATTTTGAGCTAACCCAACACATCGCCAAATAATTTACCCTTAAGTTCAAAACTAAATGCAAATAATTCACTAAACAATTTTTTTCATATACAAATAATTTGCTAAATCATCATTGAGTACACATATTAGCTAATTTTGCCAAAGTCCGGGAAAACAAATTGCTCTTAAGAAACCAATTCGCCAAACATAACATGCATGGGCCAAGTTGTTCCGAGGATGCCAACAGATGTGAACTTGGAGAAGAGTTGTACATTACAATTGTTTAGTTCGCGAATGAGAGTAAATACACTTGATCGATCTTAGCCATAAAGGTCCAGAAAGGTATCACAAATGAGAGTAACACGTGACCAATATTCACATGGGACAGATTATAATTTTTCTGCGATATTTATGCACTTCCATGTGTGTTGTCAATCCAAAGCCATCAATTATTGGTGAGACTTCATCAACGATTCTGCTGGTGAAGCTTGACCAGCAAATTAGAGTTCTTTTATGGAAATTTTTAATGAAAAATTTAGCCTCTAAACAAATTAAATTGTCCGAAAGCCGATTTGCAGGATCTCTTTTTGGCATCATTTTTTAATGCAATGCTCGTGAAAATAAGGATATAATTTACTACCTCGCCGTGTGAATTTAGAAGTAGGACATGTTGGAAATAGCCAAAGTTGTAAGATGACCCACCTCTGTCAAACAGGAACGCCCCCACAATATTCATCATAATGGTACTACTGAACACCTACGTTTTCCATGCAAATTCGCAGCTTACCTGCTGCTATTGTAGGCAACTAAAAAAAACCATCTATAAAATGTTTGAATCTTAAACAGCCTTTAGACCTGATAGCTGCTGCTTCTCAGTGCTCTATAGTTAGTTTTAAATTAGTTTGTCTCCAGGGATAGAATGTATCTATATACACCCCATTAATTCTTTCAGTACCCCATTTTTACTCATAATTGGGGTGTATATAGACTCCTTAGGGATATAGGGAGAGACGAGATAAGAAAGAGGGGAAATATTTTTTATGCTCTGCGCTCATTATGAGCCGAGCGTAAAGAATGCCTGGGAGGTGTTTGTTTTCAAGATTGACGGTGCACATAGTAACATAAGTAATACTTACACTAACGTGCATTACCATGTGTGCCTTATGCTGCCGTATGTGCCATCAATCTCGAAAACGAATGCTTCCCACGCATTCCTTACACTCGGCTCACTGTCAGAGCAGAACATAAAAAATGCTTCCAAAACGATAAACTATAGAGATACTCATGCTAATTATTTTGGTGTTAGTTGGCTCAAATGGGAGGTGATGAGAAGGGGGAACCTTCATGAGCGTAGTGGTTGGTGAACCCTCACCGGCTAATTGTTGATCACCTAAATGGACTAAACACGTATTAGTGCATAAATTTTAAGAAAAATATTATTTTTTGTAAGTCTTATATGCTAATAAGTGCATTTTCTATTTTGGATGTTCGACTGCCGATAAACCTTCAGTGGCTAATCATGACTCATCACTGTAAAAAAAAAAGAAAGACAAGAGTAAAGACACTATACATGTACATATTTGCAGGAGACCTTTAGGTGAGAGGCTAATAGAAAAAACAAGAAAAACTTTTTAGAACATCTATGCACTCTAATTATATCCTCTCAGTACCCTAATTACTCTATAGACCCCCTTAATAAATATTTGAATGCATCTAATTCCCTCAAGATATATATACTCATGCCCCTTTATACTTTATATACCATAATAATTTAAAAAAATTACCCCACCCCACCCTAGTAATATTTTACGCCCAAAAGGTTAAATTTTTCGGCATTGACAAAATCTCTTTTCGAGCCATGGCTAAATAGTAGGGATGTCACTTGGGTCGAGTACATGGTAAAACCTGATCTGACCTTAATAGGTTAGGTTTGATTTTTAAAATTTGTCCCAAATAGCTATTCGGGTTGGGTTTGGGTTTTAGGTGATCTAACCCGACCTGACCCGAATATAATTATAAATATAAAATTTTAATTTTTTATATATTTTTAATATAATTTTTTTTTAAAAATAAAAAGAATTTTTAAAAATATTTTAATTCTATTCAAGTCAAATAGATTGGGTTTGGGTTAAATTTATTCGGGTCGAGTTGGGTTCGAATTATGGTTTTCTTAAGACGTATTGGGTTCAAGTTTGACAAAACCCAACCTAATGGCAACACTAGTAAATAAGATACCTGGCCCTCAGCTGCCGCGGCAATGGCCAAACATGAACATGTCCATGGCCTGATTTAGCCTAAGGCCATAATTTCTGGCCAGAGCCGCTGCGGCCATGGCCATACTTCATGGCTTAGCATCGTCTTGCCATGTAACCCCATGGCCATCAATCGTCACTGGCCACAGTGTTGCAGTTGGATTTGGTTAGAGCTGCCATGGCCGTGTTTGCGAAAAGGAAAAAAAAGAGTTGTCGATTTTCAGCTGCCAATAGCAAAATAATAAGGGGTCATGGGAGTGTTGAGTAGAAAAAAACATGCCGATTTTTTCTTTCCCTTGGGGTTGCTGATTAATATTAGTTGACGAGAAATATGCATGTTCTAATTATTTAAGTGAAGCGGAGCACTGGGGGATTATTGGATGCACATAAGATACTTCAACTTTAAAATCTACAGGTAAGTAACCCTTTAATAGGATGAGAAGCCACCGGTCAATAAAAAAATGGTAATCACTTCAAATAAAATTTGGAAAACAATTAATGAGTTCCACGTGGACGGAGATATTGAGGATAAAGCCGTGATATACGGATCTTGATTAGCAAAAATAAAGAAGAAAAATGTGTTATAGAATTATCTAAATGACAGACAATGTGTGGAGCTCAGAAATCCAGAGTGCTGCGTTCCTCGTAATCTTCCACTGACACCATCATCAAGGATAAATTTTTTCTAATGAAGTCATGGATAAATTTATGAGAGTCCCCTGGCATCCCGGAGATAACGATTTCCTCCTCTGCATGGTAGGGAGAAGGCCCCGAGTAGCCCCTCCCCCATATGGGGCAGCAAGTGCAAGGGCCGGGCCCCCGGCAAGGGGGGCAGTGGCGTGGCCGCTGAGGGGAGTGGGCAGGAGTCCATAAGGAGAGGTGGGAGGCAGCTCATAGGGGCCAGGGGCAGTGGGGGGAGAGGCCGGAGGTGGGGGCCCATAGTTAGCCGGAAGAGAAGGACGCCATCAGTGGAGGGCAGTGAAGGCCGTCGCCGGGGGTAGGCCTACAGTGGGGGTGGCAGGGGCGCAAGAGAGAGTGGCTTCTTCGGCGAGGAGAAGTGTCCAAAGCTCCGGGAGGGGAATGGTAGCACCGTGAGCATGGAGGGCGGTGGAGAAGACGAAGTACGCACCGGAGAGACCGTTTAGTGTCTTGTGAAAGAGGTCAAGGTCCGAGATGGGAGCCCCAACGGCGGCAAGTTGATCCACGTAGGCTTTAAGATCATCGAGATATGCAGTCATGGTGCCATCACCTTGGACATGGGTGGCAAGACGTTCTTTCACATTGAGGATGTGAGCTGGGGAGGTAGAGAGGAATCGATCTTCGGCTGCGGTCCAGAGGGCGGACGCAAGGCCTATGAAGTAGCCAAGCAAAGAAGGGGAGATGGTGGCACGAACGGCTGTGAGAAGTACCCTATCAATGCAGCGCCATTGGGCGGTGGTAGGGCGGGCGGTGAGGTCGCTGATGGCCGGGCGCGGGGTGGAGCCATCAAGGAACCCCATGACACCATAACCCTCAAGAAGGTCGCGGACTTGAATCCGCCAAATGAGGAAGGTGTTGGAGTCGCAGTGTACGGTGACAAGTTGAGGGAGATGAGAGCTAAGGAATCGAACCATTGCCGGCACGGGAGCGAAGAGGTCATCTATTGTGGTGGAGTGGGGTGGGGAGGAAGGGGGGCTAGGGGCTAGACCAGATGCGGTCATAGAATGGCCAGGCGACTCCATGAGTCGAGACTAATAGAGGCTGTGCGGAGGGGGGAAGAGTAAGCAGGGGCTAGAAGGGACTGGCGGCTGGAAAGATGAAGCCTTTCTGGAAGGAGGACTGTGGAGGCAAAGGGCCGGGGCCGGGACGGTGGCGTGCTGGTGGGACTGGACGGGGCGGACAGGGCAGCGTCGGGTCAAGGTGGATTTGGACAAGGCTGAGCAGATCTGGACAGGGCGGCGCCGGGGCGGAGCGGAGCGGAGCTGGACAAGGCAGCAGATCTGGACGCGGCGGCGTTGGGTCGAAGCAGATCTGGACGGGGAGGAGTAGATCTAGACGCGGCGGAGCCAGGCCGAGGTGGTTCTGGGCGATAGCAGAGCTGGACGGAGTGGGATCCGGGCGGGAGGCACCGGATCAGAGCAGAGGTGGGCGGAGCGGCGCCGGATCGGAGCGGAGCTGGACTAGTGGCACGGGATAGGTCAGATCTGGATGAGGCAGTGCCGGATTGGGATGGTGGGCACCGGTGACGAGGCGCCGGAGGCGAACGGGGCAAGAGGCCGGCGGGCAGAGTGAGGGGAAGCTTTCGGTGGGAAGGGAGATCGAACAATAAGGGGGAGTCCGGTGATGGGGAAGAGCACGGGACCGGGGAAAAGGGGAAAGAGGTTGGCCGGCGAGAGGGACGGCCTGGATACGGGCGTCGGTCTTTGAGGGAGGGCGCCGGAGAGTTTGCCGGACGGGAGGGCTTGCCGGTGAACGGGAAACGGGATACGGAGAAGGATTAAGCTGTTAGGCAGAGGTTTTGATACCATAAAAAAAGACAAAGATATATTTTATTTATAATAAATACAATTTTTTATAGGTACAAGTATATATTTTCTAATAGGAAATACACAATAGATGCAAGGGTGTATTTTTATATAAAAAGGGTGTAGTGACAAGTGGATGATGGTGATTATAAAAGGAGGGGTGTTCGGGATTGCCACTTGTGGCTAACATCGCAGCCTCTGAAGTCCACGGGTTTCACGTGGCTCTCTCCTCTATAAGAAGGCACCGACTTGTCAAGATAGACGAGCTGGGAAGAGATAAACAAATATGGAGATGAAGGCTTTTGGTCTGTTCTCGCTGCTGATGCTGGCCGTCTTCCTTGCCACTTCTGCTACTGAGGGAGATTTCCTCAAGTTACCAGTCGAACGTAATAAAAATACTTTGTCCTGTTTCTCTGTTTCTGCTATTTTTTAAGAGATGGCTTTGTCACTAAGATAATGTTTTCTTGTGCCATTGATGTGCAGTTGACGGTGGGCAAAGTGGACGTCCGGACTGGTGCGAACACTGCTACTGCACTCGATCCATCCCTCCCCAATGTAGGTGCGCGGATGTGGGCATTTCCTGTTACCCTGACTGCAAGCAGTGTCTGTGCACTCGATCCATCCCTCCTCGGTGCAAATGCACGGACGTTAAAGACCACTGCTGAGTTCAGGAGAGCTGCTACTTACTCTTTTTCATTATCTGAGAGAAATGTTCACTTGGATAGTAGGTAGATCCATTTTCTTTTCAGTAAGAAAATGGGGTCTAGTACTGCGTCATGGGACTTTATAAATAAATTGTTTCATGCATACTACTGCGTGACCGTGTTCTAATAGCTATTACTGTATTTTGGGGTCCGTAATGGGCTCTTCATAAGTCTTAACGAATGGTTCATCTCGGATGTTCATCTTCAGCTTTGGTGCATTAATAAAGCCTGGTTTTTCTTTCTTATTTTGGCTATGCATTTGTGGAAAGCATGGTGAGTAGGGTTGGTTAACTGTTTATCTACATGTGTAGCTGCTGGCTAAATGCTGACTTTCACCCCAATCCCCACTTGCAAGACCATGATAACTTATCTCATATCTATTGTTCAGCATGTCTTTCCACCATGCGGAATTGGCTGAGTGGGGTTCTTCTCAATAAGCACAAATAACCCAATCAATTTACCAATAGGTCCATAATATAATTTTAATATTATCAGCTTACGATGAATTTCCTTGTGAAGCTAATCGTGACCAATAAATGATAATCTTTATATAGTCTCACTTTGAGAATAAGTGATATCTTCATGTTGAGAATTTAGATTAGTCCAAATGGTAACCTTTAGAAAACAGATTAGTTTTAAGCTATGATAGGGAGGTTGAGAATCAAGCTTCGCTGCAGGTGCCGACTGCAGATTATTGTTAGGAGCTCAGGAATCCAGACTGCTATATTACTCGTAAACTTCAACCAGCAGATAATTCAGGAACTAAGCTACAAGAGATGATAATTGAACTAAGATGAGATAATGCGCTCGTGTTCCTCCAGAAGAAGGGTATCAAACAGACTACGTTAGATATTAGAGCCTGACAGGGAGGAAAGCTGATTGGAGAAACTGTCGCTGACTCTCCTAGAGTGTTTAAAGCATGGACATGGGAGTTGAGAAATGGTGCGACGCCTGATTTTGCACTGTCTTTCCGTCCAGAGTGTGGATGCCGGAATATGGGGACTTCTTGTCATGCTGCCCATGAGAGCAGCTTGATTGCTTGTTCCTTCCCCCCTAACTACTGATGCAAAGATGTCAATAATTACAGCCGAGTTTGAGTGCTTACCTGTTCCTGTTCTTCCTCACCTCTTCGGTGGAGATGAATGACTGACTAGCTAGGAAGAATGATAACTAAATTAAGTGTTCTGTGTCAGATTAGATGAGCCTGTGCAGCGAGTAGCATTTACCGTACCGCATGTTTGTTTTTGTGGTCTTCACTCTGAACTGTAGTCGGTGTGAGGCGTTGTTCATCTTAGATGTTTGATGCGATGAAGCTTGGCTGCTGTTGTGTTTTTGCGTCTTGTGGGAACCGTGTTGAGTGAACTTATGTCATTGTTTTCTTGTTCCATGTTAAAAAAAAAAAACTTATGTCATTGTTTGTTGTTATCTTAATCAAATGCTACAATCATTCCACCTGTGTGCCACTTCATCCTGTTCTCAACCTGATGTTGGACTATATGCTTTCCATTCCGGAATAGGTGTGTTTGGAAATTGGAACTTAGTATTAGAACCAATTGTTGTTAAACTTATAATAGGCAGAATCATAGAGATGAATTCGAAAA
Organism: Saururus chinensis; assembly: GCA_035235625.1. Lineage (NCBI taxonomy): Eukaryota > Viridiplantae > Streptophyta > Magnoliopsida > Piperales > Saururaceae > Saururus > Saururus chinensis. The sequence goes on from CP141143.1 coordinate 19,497,616, forward strand.
GGAAGAGCGCACCTTTGTCCATGGCTATAAAGCATAGGATTTTACCGGATAACTATCCGAGCTTCGTTTACCTCTCTTTTCAGCCTACAGTTACATGCATAGAAGGCCGTATTGACCGATATAGGAGATAATATATATCTATATTTACTGAGACTGAGATACATTGTATCAACTAAGACCGATGCAATACGTGGGGTGATATGCACCCTAAGGAATTGTTGAAATGTATTAACCATATTGTATTGATATGGCCAATTTGTATCGATACCTGATTATTTTATTAAAAAAATTAACATACACTCCTGCGAGGAGACTTTTTCTGAAGGTCTGACAATTAACTTTGTGAATTACCCCATAAAGTCTACATGAGTTATATTTTTGGACAAGTTTACCCTCTCATTCTTTTTTTCCTCCTTATTTCTCCATTTCTTTTTCTCCCTTCTCTATTCAGATTGCTGCTCCATTTCTTCCTCTATTCATATCTCTACTCCATGGTCTAGGCCTCCTTCTTTGTCAGTGACAGCTTCGATGCCTCCTCTAGCATGCCCTCTTCTCTTGACCACAAGCCCCTCATTACTGCCTTAGCCGCCTTATCCACGACAAGTGGCTCATTTTTGACAACGACCTAATCGTCTCTATCTCCACCATGGATGTCATCAACATCGGTCTTACTACCTCTATTGGAGTCAGCTCTTGGCCCTTCCCCGTATGCTCTAACTAGGGCTGCTAATGAAACGATATGATTACGGTATAACCTATTCCATTACCATTACCATAACTATTTTCCAAATCTTTATTCATAACCGTTCTTTCTGCTAATAATCAGCCAGCTAATCGGATAACTATTATCCATTATATTTTTTTAAATGTACTAAAAAAAGCTAAAATAAATATTTTTTATTTATTCAATTAGATATTACTAAAGTCAAAATTAACATCACTACTATTATTATTTATAGTTGTTGCAAATAAATTGCAATGATTGAACATGAAACGTAAATGGATATATATATATATATATATATATACATAATAAAACTACTTATTTTCTAATAATTATTTTATATCATATGAGTTCAGCTCGAAGACATCCATCTATTGCCTGTTTCAGCAGAATCCCAAATGTGAAAATAATAACAATTGTCTTCTCACAACCAGTTGTCTTTAAAAGTGTATTATAGGCAAGAATGAGACCACATGTAGTGATCCACATCATCTATTAGTGTCTATTTGAAGCAATATTTTAAAACCTAGCCATGACCTTGATCCAGATTAGTGGCTAGGCTGGGTCAACTCAAGTTGATCGAATGATGACATCATAACCTAAAAAAATTGAAAGAGTCCCCCCATATTTTAGAAATTTTTTTACTTAAGCCTACTCAAAGTTTTACTTAAACTTGTTTGGTCAATCAAAACTTGTTGATTCCAACCTATTTCAATAACTAAATCATACCAAATTTTGCAATCTCATATACAAACATTATTAGTAATATAACCATGATTCCGACCAACATATACGTAATATCAAAATAAACCACCTACATCACTCATTGAAAGTTAAGTCAACCAACACTTAAACCAAGCTAGTTTAAGATGAGCCTAACAAGAGTTTGGTTCTATTAGCCCAAATTTAAGCTTTGATTTGAGCTAACTTGAGTTTAGCCTTGAGTAGAAAAGAGCGGATTCAGTAATGCTACTCCAAACCGACCAATCATTTCCTTGCACAAACAAGCATTCCATAAGTTTAATTATCAAAAACAAAAAAAAGTCTCATATGTTTGAGTTATCAAAACAGAATCTAAATTATCCTTAGAGTTGCAAAAATATTTGTACAAAATGTCTATGTAGTTAAAGATTTTAGCACGTATGATTAAAATGAACTGTGACATAATGAGACCAGAAAAATTACACAAAGAAACCAAATGGGAAATATTGAAGCAAGGTGAGTTTAAGAGAATATAAAATATAAATTACGAATGGATATTTCTTTATAAAAAAAATGCAGTTAGATATGAAATGCTAGAAAAAATAAATCATCTTCCAAGTAGCACTTTGTAATAAGTATAATAGATGGCTGTAAGTAGTTAAATTAATTTAATAAATATTTAGGATTTTAATGATATCTTTTGTTAGTAAATCACCATTGTGAATCATGATATAAAAATTATTGTAAAAGACCATAAGTCAATCTTTCTTGAAATTGAACCACTTAAGACTAATGAGTATATATATATATATATATATATATATATATATATATATATATATATATATATATATATATATATATATATATATATATATATATATATATATATATATAATTTTTAAATATGACAAACAGGTAATGGATAAATGGGTATGGAAGCACTTTTTTCATTACCTTCCATTTAGATAAGGATCATATAAAATTATCCTCTTATTTACCCATTGAATAAATTCAACCATACCATTTAACCTTTTAACGGTATGGTACAGATAGTAGAACGGGTATCGTTGGTAGCCCTACCTCGTAATCCATGCAAGTTTGAGGGCAAGCTACGATAGCCGTGGCATCAATGGTGGCATAGGTGGCCAAAATCATCACACTAAGAGAGCTATTGTTCTAGAGATTTTCAGAGATGTCAAAATTAATCTCGACAATGAGGGGCTGATTTTTCTCATAGCAATCAATTTGGCTCACTAGGGCGGCCTGGCACAAGGTCGTGCCACCAGAAATGACAAATACAACCACACAATGGGGGGTGACTAATTGGAGGTCGGCCAACTGCTGAAAACACTTTGTTGGCCACAAGGCGTTAAAATTGGCCGTGGGCCACACCAAGGTGTAACAATTTTGCATTATCGAAGCCTCACAAAGGGTGGAGGGTTTGGTTGAGTACTCATAGGCATAGGAGAGATGGAGAAGGGATTTAGCGGGCTTACTTCAGCAAGATTTGGAGTATTGATGTACTGCCACTGACACCGACATAATCCTTGTCTCCTTCTCCTCTATATGCAGTAGCTCTGATGCCTCCTCTACCATGCTATCCTCCCTTGACCATAAGCTCCTCATCACCGCCTTCGCTGCCCCGTTCATTGTCGAAAAGCGCCTCCTCCTCGACGATGACCCCGTTGTCACCATTGCCACCAAGGACCCCTCATAACAAAGAGACTAAATATTTATTCTCTTTGTATATAACAAAGTGAATAAATATTTATGGTTTCCACTGTCATTCCCTCCAGGGTCCAAGTGCCAGAGACCAAATACAACAAATTACCCAAGCAACCATCATCCTTATGCAAAACTGGCGTTTGGGCCCTTGCTCTCATAGGTGGAGAACTTTGGTATTGGCTGACGAGGGAGAAGAGGGCTGCCTCGCTTGAGGGCTTTGTTTGGGCAGGAAGGGAAGAACATATAAGGAAGGCTTGGACATCACAAAGGATGCAAAGCTCCCACAACTTCTTCTTCAAGTTGGCCATATCCTTGAGTTGATGCTGTTTCTTCTTTTGCTTAGTCATCGCCACCATCTTCTTGTTCTTTGTCACTTTGTTAATGTTGTTGTTGTTGTCATCCGTTGTGCTCTCTGCATTGTCAATTCACCATTGGCTGATGGAGAGATTGGAGAGGATAGAGGAGACTACTTTGCTTGTAAACCAGAAAAGGAAAGCCGATAACTATTTCTAGATGGTCAAGTTTCCAATTTTGGGTGGCAGATGACTCCATGCCTAAGGCTTGAGGGGGAGGGATGATTTATGAAGGAGGTTTCAATAGGGTTATTTTTGTCTTAATACAAATTTTAGAGTTAACGTCAGATTAATGAATTTTCTTGTAGTTAGTGCCCAAATCCTATATTTTATTATTTTTTATTTTAAAAAATCCTAAAAACAGAAACATGATTTGAACCCAACCTCTTCAAAGGTTCAAAGATGTCAATGTTTTTTTTATATTAAAAATATTTTTTTAGAAATTGTATGAGATTAAATATGGGTGGGTCCATATAATTTACATAATTATTTTTCTAAATATAGTGCTCCACAATTATGCATTTACTTAAACATCTAACTTAGATGTTTCTCCATAATATTCCTATGACTCATATTAAGCATTTTATATGGTTCTAAAATAAATAATTTTAGAGCACTTAATATGGGATAGAGGAAGTAATATACTTTGTTTGGGACAAAGGGAGTAGTAGTGTATTGGACCAAAATGACTTAATTTTCACCTGTATCGGCTGATACGGTCGTCCATGATTTTATCATGTTAAAAAAGAAGTATTATAATGATATTTTCTTAATTATAACATTTTATTAAGTGTATCAAAGGGTTCACACCTGTTTTGGCATGTACCGAGTGTATTATTGGTGCGTACCTATATCCATAGTCATTGATATTATTATCTATATTGATATGGCCTTCTATGACCACATGGGGGGCACAAGATGAATGTGTAGGTAGAGGAGGGACTAGCTTTTATAGAGCTTGTGGGCCATCCATCTAGTTGTCTCAAGCCAAGACACCCCACACATTGTTGTGAAACTCCTTAAGTAAACCCTCAATGCCACTCTCTTAACAGCTAGTTAAGAATATGGGTGGTTACAACTTAAACTTACAACTTACAATTATGAGATATTTAGCTAGTCTCCCACGGAAAGCGAACTTACTGGGCTGAATTGTTTGTTGAGTTTTCTTTGAGAAGATTGGATATGATTCACTCTCTTGTGGTCCCATTTAGACTGTCTCATTTCTTGTTCTAATTGTTTGCTTGTTTTTATAGCTTGAAAACCAGTACTGATGTTTTAAATTATTAGTAACCTGCTTAATATATAATCAAATTGCTTAACAAAATCTTAATGACAAAAATGAAATGTTGGGTAGAATTGGAGGACTCCAACCTTTAACAACCGCTTTTTAGGTATTCCCATCAAGTGCTTATATTAATGTTCTTATTCTATTCTTTTAAAATGAGAAATTATGTTTATCAAACAAATGAGGTCTATTAATAGGATTTCCCAAGTCCCCATGTTCATTCATATTCAAACCAGCAATTAATTTAATGAGCAAAAATCAACCCAAGCACCACAATTTAAGTGCTTAAATCAAGGAAAATTGTGAGAGAAGCAACTAGCGATATAGGGGACATAAATCAACAAGTCAAATAAGTATTTCTAAGTGAAAAACAAGTAAACTTAAGCAAAAAACAGAATTCAAACCCTAGCACAAGAAAACAAACTATGAAAATTTAAAGCAGGGTTCTAAAGCAATATCATGGCAAAACTGATTGATATCAAGTAGTGAAATCAAAATTTCAATAATTAAACCTCAGCTACCAATTTTGAGTTGAATACCTACTTAGGAGAATATAGCGGATTAGTAGATTACTCTTAAAACTAATACTTCGATAAGTAAGAATAAAAGTTCTAGCCTCTTTGCGTAAATTTTTTTTATTAAGTGAAAGCAAGTAAATATTCTCTCAAAGCGCACTCTTACGATGAATCAATCAATAATCATCAATTAATTCATATATAAAAATAATAATTTATTTGGAAAACCCTAACACGGGTAAAAAAAACCATGACAGTTTCAAAAGAACCAAATCAATGAACTAGAAACCAAGACTTTACATTAACAGAAGCAAACCACCAGCCTTGTTTAGACTTTAACACAAGCTCCTCTTGTTTATATCGTTGTTGTTGACCTTCAAGTTTTCCTCTAGTCTTTAACAAGCAACTGATATTGTATTGACTTTTGCCTTACAGAATCTTCAATCTCGCATTAAAGATATGCTTCATCACCTCTTTGAAAACTTTGTGTTTTAACTTATTTTATTGTGAATTGTCTTCTTTAATTTACCATGGATCTTTAACTCAAAGCTTCATGTGAATTCTTTTTTAGAAAATAATAAAAAATATTTAAACTTTTTTTCTCTAATTTCCTCTAAGTTTTTCTCTCTTAAATTTCGTGATTTCATTATCCTTATATAGTTCTTTAAGTCGATTTAGAACTTGTAGTGAAATAATAAATAAAATTGAAATCAGAATATCTTAATTCATGTAAGGTAGGAGGCCATCGTGGCTAATTTATAGTAATTCCTTAGCAGTCACATCATTTTTCATTCTTATATAGCATTGTTCTCTCTACATAATCCCCTAAGATTCATTTTTTGAGTTTGAGGTGTTATTTTAATCTTCTTTGTAGGGATAAGTAGTTTATGTGGTTAGAAATTTTTGGATAAAAATAATAGAAGAGCGATAGCCGATAAAATGATGGAGGTCGACAATCACTAGATAGAAATTGGCATTTGCTATTGATGGGAATCATTGGCAAAAATAACAAATCACATTGAGCTCCGATCACTTCTTTGCTTATTGTCTTCACGATTAATTTACACAATTTAAACCTTAACCCTTGTTGTAGGGATATTTTGGTCTAATTTTTTTAAAATCGTGTAAACCCGAGTTTTATGAAATGTTTTTTACAAAACTAAAGAATATGAAATATTTTCATATTAGGCTAAGAAATATTGAAAAATCTCCATTTTTTATACAACCTAACTCCATGATGTAAAGAATTCAATGCTCGAGAAGATAAAGTAGATAAATTTCTTCCTCGTCATGTGAATTTGGAAGTAGAATACGTTTGCCATGAGGATTTCAGGTTGGTTGTTTTTGTCGGTACTAAATGAAATGTTCTGGGAGGTGATGAGGCTGTCACGAAGAAAGAAGGCTCATGGATGATTCACGGGTGAGAGACAATTGAAAAAATAAGAAAAGCTTTTTTACCTCCAAGAGTGATCCTTAGTGGAATGAGAAGCGAGGAGTAAGTGACCCTTAGTTGGATGAGAAGCGAGGAGTTCTATAAGAAACAAAAAGAAAAGATAATCACCTTAAATATTAATTGAAAAACAAAGAGTCGGACATTGACAGGAGATGATGAGAATAAAGATATGTGCGGTAAAGAAAACTCTGTGTATAATAATTATCTAAATGACAAAACCTTTGGAGCTCAGAATTTGAAAATCCACCGACAACATTATGAAGGATATTTTTTTTAAATGAAGTAAAAAATAATTTAATGAAAGTCCCATGCATGGCATCCCACCAACTTTGATTAGTTACGTAATTATTTCTGAGATAATAATCTCCTCTCTACATTTGTCCATGGAGTCCCTTGGAGCTTGTGCTTGTCATGGGGACCAGCCTCTCAAGTCCACGGGTTTGGCGTGGTTCTCTCCTCTATAAGAAGGCAATCAACACTTCAAGATAGACCGGCAGGGAAGAGACTGTGATTCTCTGAGTAGGGATAAGTTACTGTCATGGTTTTGTTATATCAATTAGAAGGAACTAGGATTTCTTTGCATTTGACTTTCCTTTTTTCTATCTTGCCGGGGTGGCACCTGTGCTTCTTTACTTAGTTATTTTCAAAATGTTACTGCCAACTAAATGCTGATTTTTCCCTCCCCTTATCTTACCACACTTGCACAACGGCAGCTTATCTAGGGGTGTAAATGGCTAGACACAAGTGCAAGGCAAGGCAAACACAGCCGTCTATTTTAGGGGTCGTTTGGGTACTGAATTAATTCAGTAGTAAATTAATTCAAAAAATTCACCGCTGAAACTGAATTACGTTTAAATAGAAGAATAAATTCAGATGTCGCGTTAAACTCAATTTTAAAATTTTAAACTAATATAACTCTTTCTCTCGAACTCCGATATGCATGTTCTTCGTACCATTACGCTTCTAAATTCAAGCTATATCAAACAAGATCCCACAAGGGCAGACAATTTTGAATTTTTAAAGTGGGCCCTACCTATATTGCACATTTGTCGAGACTCAAATTGATATGAACGATAACTATTGAAAAATATAGAATCTGCAATTTTTAAAACGGTGATTAGGAGACTGAATCGACTGAGGTGATTCAGTGATTCAGGCTTGAAACGGCCTGAATCTAACTACAGTACTGAATTTTTAATTCAGCGCAGCTTCTGTACACAAATAAGATTTTAAAAATTCAGTGCTGAATCGACACTGAATCAACTGAATCTTCTCACAATTCAGTACCCAAACAGCCCCTTATACGGATCATGTATTTATCCATTTGCATATATTCTTGACAGACATGAAAAAAACAGATAAAAATGACCAAAATAAAAGTAAAAGTTTAATATTCAACTACTTTATTTTCAAATTTGGGGTGTTTAATATAAAATTAATTAAAAAATAAGTTATAATAATTGTTGGATTGTCTAATCTAATAAATAAATAATAATGTTATGGAAGACACATGACAGTATAACTTGCATTTTTTACAATTTTTTTTAAAGATTAACTATTAAGATAGGTTAATAATTTAATATAAATTAATAATAATAATAAAATATATAATTTGCATACATGGAGGGTTGCACATATGGACAACCATTGTCTATGTCTATCCACATTAGGGCCGGATAAAAAATAATATTATTAATTTTAGTGCAAATAGATATAGACACAAACATGGACGCAATAGATGCCGAACAAACATACGTCATTTACAACCCCAAGTTTATCTCATATATGTTGTTCATCAGTTATCCAATCTCTCCTTTGGGATTGACTTTGATTTGCTCTATTTTTGTTATAGGATGTTAACAAACAAGTAAATAATCCCTCTATGAGGGAATTCAGCGCCTCTAAAATTAAAAAAACTAAGAAGGGTAATTAATTTTTGATCCACTGAAAAGCATAAATCTTGTGGCTACATATATCTTGTTGTCTTCCATTTAAGCACGAAAATTTGGGCCTAAATCTTTTCCCACTAAAGATGCATCAATCCTCTTAACTAAATACCTTACGTCTTATGTGGTGGAATGCTTAGTTCCTTTCCTTTTGTAGATGACACCTATGTAATCATATAGTAATAAATCACTGTAGCTCTCGAGGACCTCTGGGACACGGCGACTGCCATTTCAATCGTTGGCAGCTAGTCCACAGTTACATAATTTGACCTCCTTTGTAAGACATGGACGATGCATGGAGGAGGAGAGTTTCCACTAAGGGTCTGTTTGTTTAGCTTAATTAGTTCTTATCTAATTAAGTATCTTATAAGTAAGATAAAAGCCTACTTATAAGGCTGCTTGTTTTGAACATATTTAAGAGCAGATTAAGCTGAAAAGTAAGCTCATGTTATTTATTTTGGCCAGGAAATAAGATGGGTTTTGCCGGCTGATTTGCTGAAAATCCATAGCGATTTCCGTTCCCCGCCTTCTTCCTCTCTTCCATCCCTCACCTACTACCCTCTTCTATGGCTGAAGCCCTCTCCCATTTCTACCTCCATAGTTGAAGCCTCCTGCAAATCATCCATGGTATCCAACGACCCTTTACACGAACCTGGCCTCCCCCTCGTCATCTCCGTCATTGTCCCATCTCCCCAACGAATCGTTGTTCCTGCTGATCAAAGAACTGCATGAAGGAGTAGAGTCTAGCTCCTCTTTCCGTGCCAGATTCACCGCTATTTTGGAAAGCTGTCATGCACTGTAGACGGTTCCGGGAACCTCTCTGTAGGACTCAGGGAAATTGAAGGCGAAAATTAGAGAGAGTATTTTTCCGTCCAACCCCGACCGCCCAACCTGGCCAGTGTAGTTGCTCCCTTGACCATCAAGTGCTTCCTTTCAGATTTAGAAGCCAATTGCTCTTCTTACTTGTGCTATCGTCTCCCCTGCTTCCCTCCTGTTGGGCACTATGCTTCAAATTTTAGACCCAGATATTCCTTTTCACAGACAAAAACAAACCCAAACATTCTTTGCTCGTGTTATTGCTTGTCGATTGTTTTGGTTTCAATTTTCAGTAGCTCACTAGCTCAGCTTCGTATACTATTGCATCAATTGTTCGATATTGCAGAAAGCTTTGTTGACTGCAACACTGAATTGATCCAAAAAACAAAAAATTTCCCAAGCTCAGATTTATTTGCTTGCGAGCTTCAAGATTTGGAGAGATTACTACCCACTAAAATTTTCAAACAAATTTACATGCATGTATATAATGCTTTTTATTTTTTGAGTTTATGCTAAATTTGAATTTTCAATGGCTTCCTAGATATTTTTCCACACCTACCAATTGAGATGGTCCAGTAATGTGCAAGAGGGAGAAACGGAATCCTATTCAATAGTTCATGTAACACCTCTCATATTTTTGAAATAAAAGAAATTAATTTTTTGAAAACGTAACGAAATTTAGTTTCCTCATGCCAAGGATTACCGTGTACCAAAAGAGTAATTACAACACAATTTTGTAATATACAAGGATTTTTCAAAATTGGGCATAACACTCCTTTATACATTAGTCATTACAAACATTACATAAATTACAAAAAAAGTACAAAAACTAAAATTTAAGAAGTATCTTCATCGGCTCATGCAGATTCAAGTGACAGACCTGTAGAATCTAAGAGTGGGTGAGTAAATTTATACTCAATAGGTTGAGTTAAGTTCTAAAAATATGCTTCGTGGGCATAAAAAAAATTGTGCCATCTTTCTATTAAAATCATTCAGAAAATAATAAAAGTCTGAAAACACGGTCACTGAATGTTGCGATACCAGACGACTTACACCCGCGCTTATGAGGCAAAGGGAGACAGAAGGAAACAGAATCTCCCATGATATCGCAGTTCCTGTGCGTGCCAGAGCCAAATGTGTTCGATAAACCAGGAACTATCTAGAAGGTACACTTACCCAAAACTCGGAGAAATCTTTTGAAAAGAGGAGATGTTTTTAAAAATAGAGTTTCTTTCTAAAATATAAAAAAAAGACCTTTAACAAGACTTCGATGCGTCAAAATATCAGCATACGATTAGAATTTAAAACTACCTACCTCTAACACGTGCCGAGTATAAGAAAATCCCTTCGTAGGATATAAAGAAAAACCCTCCTTAAGATATTAGTCTTCAAGTGGTCAACTCGGCAGAATAACCTTCCCAACGCGTAGAATGCCTTCGATTTTATAAGGTATGACTCTTGAATGGACTAAAAAGGGTTTGAAACGGTCTAGAAACAGTAAAAAGAAGAAAGAGGAGGATTAGGAGAGGGGTAGGGTTTTCTTAACTTTAGAGAGGTCACCTTGAGAAAATGACCCTTCCATTGCATAGAGTACCCTCGATTTAAAACGAGTCTTGGATCGGGTAATTCAGATTTAAAATAGGTCAAAGGCAGTGAAAAAAGTGAAAGGGGAAGAAAGGAAATCATATGAAAAAAAATTAACAAAGGGGAGGTGTTTTATAGCCACCGGAGAGTGGTGCCGTGCTGCTAGAAATGGCGGCGCTGCCAATTCCGGTGGCGCACGCATTCGGCACGGTGCGTTGACATTTTTTTTTAAACCTTAACTTTTAGATACATGTAACTTTCTAACCCAAATTTAGTTTCAAGCATTTTTGGTACCATTAAGCTCGTATTGACAAGCCCTGTGAAACTAGGCTACTTATGAGCTAGTTTACCCGTACTATAAAAGTGGGTCCTTCCAGTAAAACACACTTCCTGAGGTCGTAACTTCTGTTCCCGACCTCCGATTTATGCATTTTTTAACTTGTTATACTCGTTTCTACGAGCTCTAACTGAAACTTAAGAAACTATAAAAGAATAAACTTTATAAAAAAGATCATGTCAGAAAATTAGGCTCATTACAGTTCATCACTTTTTTGTCCTTTCTGTTTCTGCCGACAACCGGTCCTCCTCTTCTTGCTAGCCTTGCATCTACTTTCTTAGAACTTAGTGGCGGTTGCCATCAGACTCTGTGTTCTTAGTATGGTTTGGGAAGTCTATCCGAAGAATAATTGTCTAGTTTAGATATAAATATGTAATTGTGGTAGACTTGCAGTCATGACTTTGGTTGAGTTTCTCCCTCACTAAATTTTTGTATTGGATTTCAATCTTCAGTGTGCTGTCAAGCAACAATGAGAACTAGGAGAGCAAAGCGTTCCCAGGTATACATTTAGTGCCTAACAGTTCTTGCTTCTTGTGTTTTGGTTTGCCTTTTCAGTTATAGTTGTTACAATATAAATTTGAGAAATGGCAATAATTTTGACGAAAGGGCACAAGAATTTCTAATCAAGGCCAATATAATTTCAATTCTATATTCATCGTTGTGATCATCATTTCTAAATAGGCTTTGCCATTGATTTAGTAGTGTCAGAACAAGAAGACATTTCCCGAAGTAACTTTTTAACGCTCTAATTACATGACTTGAAATAAACAAAATTTAATTGATGAGTTTAGCACTCAATTATGGCTCGTGAGCTTGATTATGTGGGGTTCTATGAATATATAACACAGAATTTATTGAATTATCCTTCCCTTAAACTGTAGGAAGTATTCATGATGATTTGATTGCAACATTTATAGCCTCTGGCAGAATTAGCATCCATCCTTTTGCCTCTACCTCGGGTATTATTGGGGAGCAGTTCATTGAGCATATCTGAATCATAAATTGACCAATAAGTTGAAGGTCATTTCCTTAACTCATCAATTGAGATACTCCTGTAATTCTATTAAAAGCTAACAATATAGTACTTGTGAAAAAAGATCTGATCTTGGTACTATGGACCATTTTACTCCTCCAAATTTTTTTTCTCCAAAATTTTGAGGATTGTGAAGTGATGATACTTCTAGATGAAATGATTGCATAAAATTGCTGGGACGACAGTTGATTGCACCAACTCTCTATACCATGAAGCTAACTCTGCATTAATTAACCTTGCCTCCTTATTCAGCTTTTCAGTAGAATAGCTTATGTGAATGAGCTGATAAAAAATATGTATAAATTGATCATTGATGAAGTTGTGTGTGTTGTCCATGTCAATTAGGACCAAGCCCCGCTTCTTCTTTATTTGAGCATTGAACCTCATAATGTAATGGAAGATGCAATTGTTAGCCTTTTGGTAGAATAGCTTATGCGAATGAGTTGGTAAAAATAGCTTGAGCCAGCCTGTTGCTTCTACCATACTTGCAAGACCACAATAGCTTATCTCATATATGTTGTTTATCAGTTTATCTAGTCTTTCTTTTAGAATTGATTCGGATGATTGTTTGACTATTCACCCTCCTGATTCACTTTATTTTTGTTTTAGGATGTTAACAAACAAGTAAATGGTTCCTCTATAAGAGAATTCAATGCCTATAAAATTGAAAAACATAGATTGAATCTGCTTGCAGAAGGGAAAAAGATCGAGGCCTGTCTTTAGTATGCTTCACTTTATTTTGCTTGACATTGAATGACTTTGGGGATTAATTATATGAGGGACTAGTCAAGGTTTACATCCTCAAGGGAGGGAATACATAAATATTATTGTTTTTTATATATTCTTTTATAATCTAATGCATGGTCATTTGGATTTTGTGTAGGTAGGTTAATGATGGATGATGCTATGATGTCAATTTACAAGAGTAATTCATGTTCCAGACATAGTTTTTTTGTTTTTGAATTTTTCTTATTTAATTCATATTTATGATTTAGTTTTATAAACAAGTGTTGGGAACTTAAACTTAGTAACATTCAATTGTTATAGTGTTTTGAGACTAATGTATATGTTTGATACTATTCTATCTTTGTTCTAATTAATTAAGGTTTTTTTAATTTATGAAGCATGTTGATGGTTGAATTTAATTGTACTATATATGTGATGGTTATTATACAAGGTTTGTAGAAATGAAAATGGAAAATAGATGTTTATTATACAAGCTTTGTAATGAAAATGAAAAACAGATGTTTATTATACAAAGTTTGTAGAAGTAAAAACATATAATAAGAAAAAAATGTTGGCCATGGAAGGACTTTGCGGCGGTCTTAAAAACTGCCCCTATTACATTTTGAAAACCGCCACTAACAAAGTTTACTGTGTTCATATGTACATACCATTAACCCTCAAATCCTCCTTTGATAATCAAATAAACATTATAGAGTTAGTGAGCTCCCACAATGTCAAGATGACTTATTAGTTTCATTAATTAAAAGAATATTTTTTTCAAAAATAGAAGAAAAAAAGAGCTAGAAATTTAAGTTGTTCCCTTGCCATTTGACGGGGATAAAATTGGGCCAAAATTATGCACCTTGCCTACGTGTTTATCTCATATGATTCTGAGAGACCAAAGAGGCTCTACTAATCAGATTGAGCTAATTTAGCTTCAAATGCAATTTCATATTCAGCTATTTCAGCTTTAGATTGAGCTAAATCAAATAATTAATTTTTTAATTAATTAAAATAATTTTTAGATTAAGATAATTAATTTTTCAGTTAATTAAGATGACTTTTAGATTAAGATTTAGCTTAAACAAACGACCCTTAGTCTAGTTTTACTAGTAGAACGTAATAACAATACTTTGTCCTATTTCTCAGTTTCTGCTATTTTTTAATAGATGGCTGTGTCACTAAGATAACGTTTCGTGTGCCATTGATGTGCAGTTGACGGTGGGCAGAGTGGTGTTGCGAAATGGTGCAACCTCTGCTACTGCACTTGGTCCAGGCCTCAGCATTGTAGGTTCCGGGATATGGGCACTTCCTATCACCCGACACCCTGCCTGCAAGCAGTGTCTGTGCACTCGATCCTTCCCTCTGCAGTGCCAATGCAAGGACGTTAAAAATCACTGCTGAGTTCAGGCGCCTCTTTCTCTATCTCTGAGAGAAATGTTCAATTGGATATTAAGTAGATTAGATCCATTTTCTTTTCAGTAAGAAAATGGGGTCAAGTGTTGTGTCATGGGAATAAATAAATGAATTGTTCCATACTAGTATAGTAGTTTAGCTGGTTATGTTCACGTGTTGCTGCCGCCAAAATGCTAATTTTCCCCTCCCCCAACCATACTCCACTTCCAAGACAGACCGCGACAGCTTATCACATATCTATTGTTCATCGGTTCAGCGGGTCAGTCTTTCCTGCATGCGGAATTGGCTATGCTGATTTCGCCCCTTTTAATTCGCTCTATTTTTGCTTTATGATAATAAAAACAAGTAATCTCCCTATGAGGGAATATCAGTGCCCGTAAAATTGAGAAACTGAGGGTTATTACATTTCGATCCGCACAAAAGCATCAATCTTGTAGGTATATGTATCTTGTGGTCTTCCATTTGAACGCGAAAATCTGGAGCCACATCTTTACGAATGAAAGATTGCATCTTAAATGAGATGCAACAATCCTCTTAACCAAAATAAATCACTGTAGCTCCTTATTATTTCCCCCTCAAAAGACGATCAAAAGAATGACCTTCAACACAGGACAAATCCATTGAATTAGTAAAAACTAACCAAAAACATGGAGGTGGTGGGTGAAAATTTTGACGTGTAATAAAAAAGAAAGGGGAGAAGGAAAAGGATCAACTTTTAAAGCTTGAACGAGAGCGTAGGTGAGTTTGGAATGTGGACATGTGAAGAGGACGGCTGCAAAGGAAGGAAAGAAAAAGAAAAGAAAGGGGGGAAAGCAGGGAGAGGGGAACCACCATCAAGCGAATTATCAGACACTTCACCACCCAAAAAACAAACTTGAAAGAAAGAAGGGGAGAGGGAGAAGACAGACCATCCCAGAGTGGCCAAAACGTAGACAGTCAGGCGGATAACCGGCTCCGGCGACAGGGGATCAGAGCCAGAAAACAGAGGACGAGAGGTAGCCTGCAATTACAATTCCTAACATGCACAATTTAAGCATTTAATTTTGTGGCCTGCGATTCATGTGAGAAGCGATAACTTTGAAATGCAAATTAGTTCATAAATGTGAGCACTTAAATTGTCAAAGGACCAAATTTCTAATATAGTTGTTATCTAATGTTTTAGGTTGAAGATGTAGTAACATAATCCATTTTGAGAATGTAAATTACTTCAAGAATATTGTACCTTTTGAAACAATCATCCATATATTTTAAATAGATAAATTTAATAGGATAGTAGTCCTATGGTAACCCAACATTGGACAACCATAAAATCCAATTAACTTATACTAGACACAGACAAATCTTTATGAATTTCAAATATGAACCGACAAAATGACTAGATGGCTATGTATAGCAACACGGTTGAATTCTAACAATAAAAGTTGTAGTAGTAGCAGTTACGGAAGAAGAAAATACTTTAAGTTTGTTCACATACAAACACAACTTCAAGACCAAAAAAAGGCTCTTTTCTGCTACATGTCATTTTCTTTTTGAAAGATTCATCATCCATATAGAATGTTATTACGGGAATCAAATCCATTCCTCTATCTCAATTTTTCTTTTTTACTCATATTGTGATTCTATGTAATATTCTCATAAGATACATGATCTACTGTAATATTCTGAAGGGATTTACCATGGATTTGTCTTTGAGGGTCTTCCCTATAAATCCTGTACAAACATCGTTCTCATTTTTTTACTGAAAATCAATTCCTCTTCATGGTATCAAGAGCCGGTGGCTAAAGCCCTTCCTCCCCTTCTCAACGCCCTGAGTGACCATTTGTCTCCCACAAGTTTCCCTTTGTCCCCTCCTCGAAACTGTCACCCAGCATCGGTTTCTCTTTTCCTATCTCTTCCTACCATTTCCCTACGATTCCCAATACCCCTTCTGTCATACTCAACTACAACCTCGAGCACACCAATCTGCACCTTTCCTGTTCACCTCTCCCGTCACTGTTCCTCGTTTCTCTCACACCTGTCGTCTTGAGCCCACCAACCTGCATCTGCTCACCCACTCACATATCTCACCCCTCCCATCACTGTTCACTTTCTCCCCCACTCACAGATCTCGTCTCCCCCCTGCTCGTCACCGCTGCTCATTTCGTCGCCGGCAGGCGTCCACCACCCCCAGCTATGTCTCAACATCCTCCACTACCCCGCCTCTCTACCTCTACTCACCCTTCACCGCCTGTCCCTTGCCACCAGTCACCTCTCTCCGGTCGGCTTCTCGTCACTCCATTCCTCTTCTCCAGCCAGTCGCTCCTCTAACCTCATCATCTCGCACCTCCCTCCCTCCATGCTGTAACGCCCGAGATTTTTTATCCCTTTTTTCTTAAAACTCATAGAAATTTTTTTTTCTTATAAATCGGAGTCAAAACGATAAAATCAAAACCTGTATAAACAGTTTATAATTTTAACACATCATACGGTTAAACATCGTACAATCAAATCAAATATCCCCAGGCGCTACTCGAAAACACACGTACAAATAAACTGCTATGATCATAGACTTTTAAATACAAATCACTCCCAGGCATCCCTGAGTACAAGTCCCATAACAGTCCACTGACTAATCCAAATGAAAGTCTAGAATAAACATCTTAAAGTCTCATCTCACCCAATACAGGAGATCGTGGCACAAAATACTCGCAGTGAGTAAAGCAAATACCTGAGTCAACGGGAATCAATCTACCGCTGAAACGAGCATCCATCTCCAGGAGCTCTCCGCACAACCTGCAAAACCTCCCGTACAACGGTGCTAAAAAGAAGTAGGGTGAGTATTTTCATACTCAGTAGGAAAATACCCAGTAGGGGAAATCCCAAACGGTGAACTCACAAGTTCATATTCACATGCGTCATGCAACTCAAACATGAAGCAGAAGCATATCAATATCATGCTCAAACTCATACAAACATACCAAATGCACCAACGTGCCACAAACATAGTGAAGGCACCCTCGTGCCAAAATCATACCGAAGGCACCATCGTGCCAAAATTATACCAAATCAAACTTACACAAACACCCTTATCCAGGGTCATACAACTTACTCGTACCACTGTACGCATACTCATACAACATACGCATACTTGTATGACCTTACTCGTATAATCGTATGCTCACTCATACAGCTTACACATACATGTACGACCTTACTCGTACAATTAGACTCGTACGACCTCACTCGTACAGTTTGCACAAAATCATACTTACTGTCTTACTCAGAAACATATTCTCACAATCGTACTCATACTCTTATAGTCGTGCTCATACTCATATGCTTATAGTCCTGCTCATACACACTCTTACAGTCCTGCTCATACACATACGCTTACAGTCTTACTCATACTCATATACTTACAGTCCTGCTTATACACATACAGTCGTACTCACACTCGTACAGTCGTACTCGTACACATATCAACGACCACTGAAGCTCATTACAACTAATAAACTCCAGCGTCGAAATGGAAAAGAATGCCACTGGGGCAACACCTTAACCTCTGGGGAGTGACTAGACGCCATGGACTTTTCCGAAGGTAAGGCACACCAATGCTCATGGGGCACTGGATCAAACAGGTAAGAGTAGATCCATGATACTACTTACCTGAGCGCGCAAACATAAACACCCACACATAAGGGGTCATATAGTTGCCCACCATAATGGGTCTTATAGTGCCATAGAATCGCCCACCATAATGGGTCTTATAGTGCCAGAGAATTGCCCACCATAATGGGTCTTATAGTGCCAGAGAATTGCCCACCATAATGGGTCTTATAGTGCCATTGCCACTCTTGGGCAGAAAACATACAGTGCCACTCTTGGGAGGAAACATATAGTGCCTCTCTTGGGCAGAATCATACAACGCTCTCAGCAGAGCATCAGACGTCTGGGCTTACACAGCACACAGACCAAATCAGAAACATACGTCGCTCTCAGCAGAGCATCAGACGTCTGGGCTTCATACAGCACGCAGACAAAGTCAGAAACGTACATCGCTCTCAATAGAGCATCAAACGTCTGGGCTTATATAGCACGCA
The DNA here is from genome assembly GCA_035235625.1 of Saururus chinensis. Classification (NCBI taxonomy): domain Eukaryota; kingdom Viridiplantae; phylum Streptophyta; class Magnoliopsida; order Piperales; family Saururaceae; genus Saururus; species Saururus chinensis. The sequence goes on from CP141143.1 coordinate 19,516,313, forward strand.
GACCAAATCAGATACAATGTCGCTCTCAGCAGAGCATCAGACGTCCGGTGCTCTACACAGCACACAGACAACATCCCGCAGGATAAACACCATGGCAAGACATGAGAAATGCTCGGCCGACTCATTAGCGGCCAGCACAAACACGGAACTTAATCCGTCGAACCCTCAGGTCTCAAACTCACAACGCTATCATTAGTTGTGCTTATAATTCAAGTTTGAATTAAGTATATTATGCGGTACAATTATGCCACACAACTCAAGTCCTCGACTGGTCAAACTGAAGCTGAGCCCGATCCGAAACCCAAGTTCGTCAGGGCAGCAGACTTCACTTACCCGTCCACATCATAGACAAAACTCATCGTACAACAAACCCTTACAGTCTTACACACTTCGCCATCCATCTTATGGCCAAATCAGCTTACACTGACATCCTCAAATAACGCTCCTCAGAGCCAACCCAGTTGTTGCCCTCTTACTTATATCTCACTTATTATACTTATTTTTCACTTCATAATTTGTACGTTATGCTTATACAATTATGAACACTCTTACTGTCTGACAAATGCCCAACACACAATCCACCCCAAACTGATCCATTCTAATCCTTGCCCGTCATACTCTTATCCTCTGTCATACGCTTACACAACTGCATCCAAATCCAGACAAAGTCTCTGCCACCTCTTACTGTCCATCGCCCATACATCTGCCCACATACTCTTACACATAACCATATCATAGGCAAAAGCCATCATACATACGTATGTCTCACACATACGTACAACATACACATACGGTCATACATACATAACTTACAACATGCACGCTAGCCATCACTAGCACATGCATACACACGTCAAACATGCACGCTAGCCATCACTAGCACATGCATACATCAAACGTACACGCTAGTCATCACTAGCACATGCACACAAATTCATACGTACTTCAAACATGCACGCTAGCCATCACTAGCACATGCATAACACATACGTAGCATACTGACATATTTGCTAGCCATCGCTAGCACATACATAGTCCACATCCATAAAACGTGCATACATCTCATGCATATCAATCATACCATACACTCATGCTTACACGCACATCATGCAATCGGATCGTTACTTACATCCAAGCATGGAATCATACAATCCTAGCATGCTGCTACTCATTCAAAGCATGCTTCATGAATTTACGAGTTCAAAGCTCCCCTACCTCGTAATCATGGCGTTCGATGGCGAGTACACGACGGTGGCGGCGTCGGCGGCGGAGTTGGCGGTCAAAACCGTTGCCTGGCTGAGAGAGCTGCTGTCCCGAGGATTTTAAGATGCGCCAGAACTAGTCACGGCCAAACAGGATGTCAGAAATCAATGCGGTAAAACCCGCGATCCACAGCGGCACACTAGGGCGGCCGGGAGAAATATAGTGCCAACCTATGTGGCGGTGCGATCAGATGTCAAGGGTGTACACTCTGAAGATTGGCCGGTGGCTAAAACATGCTCAACCGGCCACAAAGACGTTGAAATCGGCCGTGGACAGCACCCAACGGCGACGATTTTTGTCAACAAAGGCCCACATAAGGGCGGAGAGCGTGGGGCAATGCTCGAGAATCAAAGGAGAGGTGGAGGACGACTCTAGTGATCAACTCCACTCGGTGGCAAAGCCAACCGATGGTTAGGTGGCACGAATGCGGCGCCTAAACCCAGAAGTACACGCGTGGCCACATGCGCACGCGGCCCAAAGGGCGGGGGAAATGGCTGAAATGAGGCGACTCAAGGCCCATAAAAGCCAACAGGGCTAAGGCCCTTAGCTGTGGCCAATCTAAGCGGCGACATCGCCGATCGCCACCCACAACCAATACCCATAGTGCGGGCGGCTGTGCATCTCGCACGGTATAGGGCAAGGGGAGGGTTCACAGTCGAGCAAAGGCTATGAGGCCGTCACTGGCCAAGGCCTAAGCAGGTGAACTCGTCCACCTTCGGTCACAGTAAGACATATAAACTCTTGCCCGAGGCCGTTCGGTACCGACGGCGTAAAATGGGCAAGAAGGGTCAACGACAAACATGCCGGTAAGGCGGAACTAGCTGCGGCTATGGGCCGCAAGGCTGAACAAGGCCTAGAGGGGTGGCCCATTGGCATCACCGGGCTGGGGCGGAGCCGAACTAAGGTCCACCAAAACAAATCCGGCGTCCGACTGATAACGTCAGTCACAATGTCCAAAACGGACATAGACCAAAAATAGGGGATGACCGGGGAAAACCCATAAGGGCGGAGCGGCCATGGGGTCGGAGGCTAAATCAGTCCAAGTGGGTGGGACCGTCCCTGGGCCATCGCCAAGCCGGGGCGGAGCCCACGGTGGTCAAGTCACCACGATGGTCAAGTCACCACGATGGTCAAGTCACCACGATGGGGGTGCCAACTCACAGGAGAATCCACCCACAGTACCGTGCAAATCGGACTGGGCGGAGCAGAGGACGGCAGAGGGGATGGAACCGGGCTGGGTAGGGTGGTCCACTGCCTTCGCCGGAGCAAGGCGAGGCTGGAGGAAGGCCAAATCGGCCACGAATCACCGTCGGCGGCCACTGTTTGCCCAAAACAGTGCGTCGGCGAAACAGTGCAGAGAGGGGGAAAGAGGATGGGGCGGCGGTGCCGAGGCCCACCGGGCCGGGAGGAGTGGCTCCTCGCCGTCGCCAGCCCAGGGCGGAGCCGTGGCCGGCCGGTCGGGCCGTGCCGGCCCGTGGCGGCGATGGAACAACACTAAACAGAGGGAGCGGAAACAGGGGTAGTGGGGAGAGTAGAGCGGGACGGCGGAGCAGAGGCTGGGGGAAGTGTCCTCCCGCCGTCGCCGGCCCATGGCGGAGCCGTGGGCGGCCGGCTGGCCCTCGCCGGCCCACGGCGGCGGCGGAATCAAAAAAACAGAGAGAAAGGGGCAAACCGGGGGAAGAGGCGGCGCGGCTGTGGGGGCCGGGAATGCGGCTCCCCTGCCGTCGCACGGCCGGGGCGGAGCCGGTGCGGCGGCCCACTGGCCCACCGGCGGCCGGCGGCAGCCGGGCACAGTGAACAGGCGAAAAGGGGGGGGGCGGCGGTACTGTTCATTCAGCCAAACCAGTGGATCGGGATCCCGATCCCGATCCCTCTTTTTTATTTTCTTTTATTTATTTTTTCCAAACGTACGCTCAACGCGCGTTAACCCACTGGTTACGCGTCGAACCTCCAAAATTCGCACCGTAAGCACGCAGCAAGGCCCGTGGCCCGCGACTAAGCCTCACACCCGACTCTACGGGTATAAATACGGGGAAAAAACACAGATATGCATACGCTGAAACGTCACATTTTCCTGTCGAAAATGACCAGAAAAATGGCAGAAAAAACCCAGCAAATCGTATAAAAATCAGGGACCTTACACATGCAGTCGCCTCCGCTCCCTCCACCTCTTAGTCCCCCTGCGATCAGTCCCTTCCTCTCTGGCTTGTCACCATCTGCCCGTGGCCGATCTCTCTATCTCCGGCCAAGATCTAGTCTTCCCCCTACCCTCCCAGACTCCGTCTGTCCCCTCACTCCCCATGGCTTCTTTAGCTTCTCCCGCACCCTCCATCGTCTCCTCCCCTTCCGATCACCCTCTGTCCGTTGTTCCCCCCACAGCGACCGACTTTCTCTAGATAGTCCCCTCTTCAATCAAGTTCCTCGTTTCGAACCTCACCAGTCTCATCACCGTCCGTCTCGACGGCTCTAACTTTCTTGTCTAGCACACAACCACCGCCTCCGTTCTGGATGCCTACCACCTCCTCCCCTACTTTGACGGCTCTTTGCCTTGCCCTTTTCCGGTGGACTCTATCGCTCGGCCCTCCTATTTTGACTGGATCGCCACAGACCACCACCTGCTCGTGTTTCTCCGGGCCACCATTGACCCGACTCTCGTCTGCCACTTCCTCACCTACACCATTGTTGCCGCTCTCTGGACCATTGTCGCCGCTCACTACCTGTCTGCTTCTCCAGTCATCTACCTCATGGGTGAGCTTCGGCGCTGTCACTTCGGTCCACTCGGCATGGCGGCCTACCTCGACCAGCTCCGTTAGTTGGTCGACCAGCTGGCTGCCGTCGACGTACTAGTCAATGATGCCGATCTACTGCACCAGACCCTCGCCGGCCTACCGCCTGACTATGCCACCTTTGCCGCCGGCATACGTGCTCGTGGAGCCATCATACCTCTCGCGGAACTGTGGAACCTCCTCTTAGCCGAAGAAGCTGCACTCAAACTTCAGCACACAGCACCCGCCAGACCACTGCTCGCCCATCCCACGGCCCTTCATGCCGCTGCGGGTCACTCCTCCTCCGCCTCCAGCCCATAGGCCCTCCTGGGTCCCCTCACAGCGGCCCTGGGCCACCTTCTCCTCGCCCCCCCCTCGGGTGTCCCACCGGCCGCCGTGGCCCCCTCACATGCTGCTGCCACTGCTTTTGCAGCCCTGGGAATTCTTCCCACGCCTATTATAACAAACTATAGACCCCCCCGCCCCAACTTTCGTCGCGGGGGTGGGGGTTACCCACTCTACGGTTGTGGGCGTGGTGGCTTCCGTCCCTCACGCCCTGCTTGCCAAATTTGTGGCTCCTTTGACCACAACACCATTAAATGCGGTGCCCGCTATAATGCTACCTATATGGGTCCCACCGGGAACCGTGCCCTGGCCATGAATGCTCAAGGAGGGGTCCAACGCTCCTCCAATTTGCTCTTAGATTTCGGCGCCAGTGAACACATTACCCCGGACGTGAACCACCTCACCTCCCCTTCCCCCTACCCCGGTCCCCCTCCTTATGTCAACATAGGTAACGGTCAATCCCTTCCCATCTCCTCCACTGGTAGCACCTCTCTCATTCTTCCCCACTCTACCCTCCACCTTCCCACTATCCTCCATACACCCTCTATTGCTCATAATCTTCTCTCTGTCCACAAAATTGCACGTGACAATGACTGTTCTCTAACCTTCTCTGCCTCTGATGTGTCTATCCAGTATAACAAGACCGGTCACCTCCTCTATCGTGGTCCTAGTCGGAATGGCGTCTACCTGCTCTCTCCCACCCCCCCAAGTGTCTTCACCACCACCACCTCCTCCTCTACCACTTGGCGTCAACAACTTGGTCACCTTGCCTCCGCCACCTTCAACACTATTGTTTCTTCTTTCCCTTTCCATATTACCAAAATAAAGCACTTAGAGTGTAATAGTTATCATGTTAGCAAATCTCATAAATTACCCTTCTCCCTGTCCCATCGTTCTACTACTCGCCCTCTCAAACTCATCCACTTTGACCTTTGGGGACCTTCTCCGGTCACCTCATTCCTTGGCTACCAATACTACATCATCTTCGTAGATGACTACTCCCACTATACTTGGCTCTACCCCCTAAAACTGAAGTCGGACGCTTTTGACACCTTCCTTGTCTTCCAATCCATGGTTGAAAATACCTTCCCCCACCGTATCACCACCTTCCATTCTGACAATGGCCGTGAGTTTGTCAACTCCCGCTTCACCGCTCACTTTCACACTCGTGGTATCACTCACCAGTTTTCTTGTCCCCATACACCCGAACAAAATGGCGTCGCTGAACGCAAACACCGCCACATAATTGAAACCACCCTTACCCTACTTACCTCTGCCTACATGCCTTCCACCTATTGGGTTGATGCTGCATACACTGCCACCTACCTCATCAACAGACTTCCCTCCCCTACCCTCCACCATATCTCCCCTTACCAACTCCTTCACAATACTCCCCCTGACTACTCTCACCTTCGCGTCTTCGGTTGCCGCTGTTATCTGTGGACCCGTCCTTACTCAAAACACAAACTTGACACCCGGTCTATCCCTTGTGTTTTCATTGGCTACTGTCCTACCACCAAAGGCTATAGCTGTCTCAACCCCTCAAATCATCGAGTCTACATCTCTCGCCATGTTCGCTTCTTGGAAGATGACTTTCCCTTTCGCAACCCCCCCCCCCCCCCCCTTTCTCCTCTACCCCTACCCCCTGCCTCTTCCTCCCACTCCCCACAACCTCCTTCCCCTCCTCCCTTCCCTCCTATGTTTCCTACCTCTCTCTCCCCTACCCCCCTACCCCCCTCTCCCCCTCATTCCCCCCACCACTCTCCTCTCCCCCTTGTCTCCCCCACCCCCTCCCCTACGACAATTCCCCCTCTCCCTACTCCCACCCATACCCATCACATGATTACCCATAGCAAAGCCAACATCTACCGCCCTCGTATCCCTCTTTCCCTCACCGCCCAATCCCCCTTGACACAGAACCCACCTCCTATCGCCTTGCCTCCCAAATCCCAGAATGGTGCGATGCTATGTGCTCTAAATATGGAGCCCTCCTCCGTCAAGGCACCTGGACCCTTGTACCACCCCCACCTGATTCCAACATCATTGGATGTCGGTGGACCTATAAGATCAAGCGTGGCCATCTCCAGGTACAAGGCTCGCCTGGTTGCCAAAGGCTTCACTCAAGAAGAAGGCCATGACTATCATGAAACCTTCAGCCTCATGGTCAAACCTTATACCATCCGCATTGTCCTTAGCCTCGCTCTCTCTATACGGCCGTTAAGCGGATTCTCCAGTACCTTCAAGGCACTCTCTCTCATGGTATTCTATTACAGTCAGGGCCCTGTTCCTTCACTGCCTACTCCGATTTTGACTGGCCCGGTGACCCCCTTGACCGCCGATCTGTCATTGGGTACTGCATCTTCATGGGTCCTAACCTTATCATTTGGAAGTCCAAAAAATAAGCCATTGTTGCCCGCTCATCCACTGAAGCCGAGTGCCGTGCGCTCTCCTCCACGGCCACAGAAATTGTCTGGGTCTCCATGGTTCTCAAATTCCTTGGCCTCTCCTCCACCGCTACACCCACCCTCCTGTGCGACAATCAGTTTGCCATCGCTCTCACTGCCAGCCCGGTATTCCATGCTCGCACCAAACACAATGAGATCGATCATTACTTCATTTGGAAGCAAGTTCTAACCGGTCACATGCAGGTCCATCATGTTTGGTCCAAAGACCAACTTGCAGACATTCTTACCAAGCCACTGCCCATCCCTCAGTTTCATACTCTCACTACCAAACTCATGACTACTCACCCGCCCTGAGTTTGCAGGGGCATATTAAGGGAATCAAATTCATTCCTCTGTCTCAATTTTCCTTTTTTACTCATATTGTGATTCTATGTAATATTCTCATAAGATACATGATCTACTGTAATATTCTGAAGGGATTTACCCCGGATTTGATACATGATCTACTGTAATATTCTGAAGGGATTTACCCTGGATTTGTCTCCAAGGGTCTTCCCTATAAATCTTGTACAAACATCGTTCTCATTTTTTTTATTGAAAATCAATTCCTCTTCAAATGTAAACATAAATACAATTGTGAGACCCAAAGAATGTAGCATCACAGCGACTGAATCTCAGCGTGGCCCAAAAATCAATTTTGTGCCAGCCAAACCAAGCTGAGTGAAGTAAGTATACAAGAATAAACAGATGAAGAACAACTGCCTAAAAATGGATACATCTCAGCAATGGGAAAGCCTGAGGTAAAGCATAGCTAGAACCATTACTATAGAGAAGCATAACTAAGAAAAATCCCGACATGAAAAATTAGTAACATATAGAGCACTTACCGGAGAAGTTGGGGGGGGGGGGGTATTTATTTCAAAACGTTATTAATATATGTCAATTTTTTATACATTACCTAACTCTGAGATGTAAAGAATCCAATGCTCGAGGAGATAAAGTAGATGAATTTCTTCCTCGCCATGTGAATTTGGAAGTACAACACGTTTTCCATGAGGATTTCAGGTTGGTTGTTTTGGTCGGTACCAAATGAAAGGTTCTCGGAGGTGGGGAAGCTGTCACGAAGAAAGAAGGCTCATGGATGATTCACGGGTGAGAGACAATGGAAAAAACTAAGAAAAGCTTTTTTACCTCCAAGAGTAAGTGACCCCCAGTGGAATGAGAAGCGAGGAGTTCTATAAGAAGCAAAAAGAAATGATAATCACCTTAAATATTAATTGAAAAACAAAGAGTCGGACATTGACAGGAGATGATGAGGATAAAAATATGTGCGGTCAGAAAAAAGAAAGAAAACTGTGTGTATAATAATTATCTAAATGACAAAACGTCTGGAGCTCAGAATTTGAAAATGCACCGACAACATTATCAAGGATATTTTTTTTAAATGAAGTTAAAAATTATTTTATGAAAGGCCCAAGCATGGCACCCCACCAACTTTGATTAGTTACGTAATTAATTCTGAGATAATAATCTCCCCTCTACATTTGTCCCCGGAGCTTGTGTTTGTCATGGGGCCAGCCTCTGAAGTCCACAGGTTTCACGTGGCTCTCTTCTCTATAAGAAGGCAATCAACACTTCAAGATAGACGGGCAGGGAAGAGACTGTGATTGTCTCAAGTGTTAGAAGCATGGAGATGAAGGCTTTTGGTGTGCTCTCGCTGCTGATGTTGGCTGCTTTCCTTGTCATTTCTTCCGCCGACGAAGATATCCTCAAGTTACCAGTCGAACGTATTGTCCTGCTTCACTCTTTCTCGCCTTCTGCTATTTATTTTTAAGAGATGGCTTTGTCACTAAGATAATTTTTCCTTTGCGATTGATGTGCAGGTGACGGTGGGCAAAGTAGACCCCCGAACCCGAAATGGTGCGACTTCTGCGCATGCACTTTCTCCATCCCTCCCCTATGTGTATGCAAGGATAAGAGGCGCCCTTTTTGTTACCCTGCCTGCGATTTTTGTGTGTGCACTCGATCCATACCCCCGCAGTGCCACTGCGCTGACACTAAAGACTACTGCTGAGCTCAGGAGCACTGCTACTTTCTCCCTCTCTCTCGGGGAGAGAAGTGATCAACTGGATAGTAGGTAGATCCATTTTCTTTTTGTAAGAAAATGGGTCTAGTAATGTGTCATGGGACTTATATATAAATAAATTGCTCCGGACTAGTATGTGACCTTGTTTCTAAGTATTACTGTATTTTGGGGTCTGTAATGTTCTCTCTCTCTCTCTATATATATATGCCTTAACCACTAGTTTGTCCGGGTGTTCATCTTAAGCTTTGGTGCATGAAATCAAGCTTCTTTTTTTATTTTTTGCTCACGCATTTGTGGAAAGTATGTTGAGTAGGGATAGGTTACTGTCATGGTTTTGTTATATCAATTAGCTGGAAGGAACTAGGATTTCTATGCATGACTTTCCTTTTTTCTATCTTGCTTAGTCAGATGGTTATTTTCATGCGTTGCTGCCAACTAGATGTTTATTTTTCCCTCCCCTTATTTTACCACACTTGCATGACCACCATAGCTTGTCTAGGAGTGTAAATGTGGATAGATACAGATGCAGGCAAGGCATGTATATAGCTGTCTATTTTTATATGGATCATGTATTTGTCCATTTTCATGTCATTGACGGACATGGACAGAAATGGATAGACATGACCAAAATGAATGTGAAAATTTGATATTATACCACTTTATTCTCAAATTAGGGATGGTTAATAAAAAATTAATTAAAAAATAAGTCAATAATTGTTGGAGAGTCTAATCTAAAAAATACGTATATAATAATATTATGGAAGACATGTAACAGTATAACTAGCATTTTTTACAAATTTTTATGAAGATTAACTATATAATATAGGTTAGTGATTAAATATAAAATAATAATAATAATAATAAAAATAATAAAAACAATAAAAATATAATTGGCAGATGTGGAGGGCTGCAGATATGGATAACCCTTGTCTATATGTCCCCATTAAGGTAAAATAAAAATAATATTATTCATTTTAGTGCAAACAAACATAGATACAGATACGGAAATGATGGACACCGGAAAAACATACATTTATTTCATATATGTTGTTCATCAGTTCATCCAATCTCTCCTTTGGAATTGACTATGATTCACTCTATTTTTGTTATAGGATGTTAACAAACAAATAAATAATCCCTCTATTAGGGAATTCAGTGCATCTAAAATTGAGAAACTAAGAAGGGTAATTAGTTCTTGATCCACATAAAAGCATAAATCTTGTGGGTACATATATCTTGTTGATTTCCATTTAAGCACGAAAATTTGGGCCTAAATCTTTACCGACGAAAGATTGCATTTCTAAATCAGATGCATTAATCCTCTTAACTAAATACCATACGTCTTGTGTGGTGGAATGCTCAGTTTGCATGCTTCCGGTAGCCTTTCTATTGTAGATGGCACCTATGTAAACTCTTTATGTATAGTAATAATCACTGTACCCCTCGAGGGCCTCAGGGACACAGCGACTGCTACATCAATCGTTGGCAGCTAGTCCACAGTTACATAATCTGACCTCCTAAGTAAGACATGGACGATGCATGGAAGAAGAGACTTTCCACAATGCATGGCTAAGTATGTAAACTCGTTTCTAATTATAAAAATGGAAATCTATCCATGAGCGTAAATAGGGAATAGTCTTCTTCACTTATTAATTAGTCGCAAGAAGTGCAACAGAGTGAAGCCGGAAGAATAAAAAATGAGAACTGTCAGTCCGCTCCTTGTGTTTTCAGTGGTTCTTGCCTTAGCCCTTCTTGCTGCAGTCGTACCTTATGAGATGGAAAACAGCTCCATTGTCCTAGGTATTGTTCCTCTCTTTCTCTAACTTCAGTCTTAATTGAAAACTCGACTAAAGGAAGATCAAAGTGATCACTCGTGATGGGTGAAGGTTCATTTGGAATTTTTTTAAAGAATTTCAACAAAATTATGAGAACCTTGTCACTATGTACGACCTTCTTTATCGAATTCCAAACCACCTTTTAAATGAGTATCGATTTTTTTTTATAAAAGAAGGGCATATTAATCTTAAGGAGGATAAAGTCCTTGGAAAAATATGCCCAAGCATTACTCTCATGGTAGCAGCCAGAAAACATTTACATCAAATTGAAAATTTTCCATTAAAATGCATCAAGTCAGTGTTGGAATATAGAATAAATTATAAATAAAATTTCCCTTGGACTCAAGCTCTTCCAAACCCCCTTTTCTTTATCAAATTCCAAACCATGTTTTAAATGAGAGTATCAATTTTTTTAAATAAAAGAAGGCTATACCTATAATATTCTAGAATTTCTTAATTTTTTAATTGTGGACATGTAAAAAATAGTGAGTTTGACCTTTATACCTTCTTAGTTAAATAACTTATGATATAGATAGATTTTAGGGTTGAGACCATTGCATATAGAAAATAAATGGAAAGAGTTTAAAAACACCACTAAAAACGTGTACATAAGAGTTCAGATAAAAAAGTTATGACAATTTAAAATTGAATATGGTGCACAAGACTTGTTTACCTGAATAAGATTGCTTTTGGTTTCTGCCTTGTCTTGTGATCATTTTCCTCACGATTCAGTTATAACCTTCCATATTCTGGTGCGAAATCCCTATATGTATTGGCGGTTAGCTACTAATTCCTTGCTAGAGTTGGCCACATATTAGGATTAGTGACTTCAATGGTAGTTTCCTCCTACTCCCTACAAAGGAAATCTGCATCAGGGGTTTAATTTGTCCCCCACCACAAGTTGGCCTCTAAAGGGGCCCTATTTGGTAGTGTTTTTGGTGTCATTTTTACAATAAGTGGATAATTTACTACCTTGCCATGAGAATTTAGAAGTAGGACCCATTGGGAATAGCCACAATTGTAACCTGACCCACCTCCAACAATAGGAAAGCTTTGCCCCCCAACATTCATAATAATGGCACTGAACACCTATGTTTTCCATGCAAATCTTGTAGCCTCTATGCAGCTATTAAAAGTAGGGATGCTATGCAAGTTGGGTATTGTTTAGATTTTTCTTTATATTCTTATAAAACCCGACCCTAATGAATTGAATGTGGGTTTTAGAATTTAACCCGAATAGCTATTCGGGTCTATTTTAGGTTTATTATTTTTTAAGTAGTACTGGGTTCAGGTTTTAGAATTCAACCTTAATAGCTATTCAAGTCTATTTCAGGTTTATCATTTTTAAAATAGTTATTGGGTTTAGGTTGGCACAACCCAACCCAGTGACATCCCTAATTGAAAGACAATTAAAAAAAATACCTCTATAAAATGTTGAATCTTAAACACCATGGATCTAACAATTGTTATCTTCTTTGTGTTCTATAATTAATTTTAAACCAGGTTGTCTTCAACATTAAGGGAGAGACAAGGTAAGGAAGATGACCGAGACTATAAAGTGTAATACCCCGTTTTTCGATTATGCCTAACCTGAGGGGTTAGGGGTAATTATATAAAATTTAGTTAAAGTTTAGGGGTTTTCAAGGGATGAATCTTTGTATATTGATAGAGCTTGAAATAACGAGCATAACAAATCAAAAAACATATGAAACTCAAGCCAGGAACTAAAGTTATGACTTCGAGAAGCATAATTTATATGTGGGACCCTCTTAAAAAGTGCAGAATAACTTACCTATGTGTGGTCTAGTTTGGAAGGGCTTGTCAATACAAGTCGATTATTACCAAGAACGAATGATTCTACTTTGGGGTACAAAGATATCGCGTGTCAAAGTTGTTATAATATTTGGTGAAAAAATAAAAAAAATGAGAAAAAACAAATTAGCTGGCATTAGTGGTTGGAGCCGCGCCGCGTCATGCATGGATTTGCATCCTCATGATGCACACCAGAACCACGTGGATCCATGACACACGGTGTACAAGCAGTGTTGCCACATGGATGCGTGGTGCGTATGCATACACATACCACTCCGTCCACTTGTGGATTTCTCCTTTATAAATACAAAACTCTGGCTAATCTTCCAAAATAGTTTTTTGGCTCGTTCTAAGTCCATTTTCGTCAGTTCAAAAGATGCTCTTAGCTAATTTGAGGGTGTTCTACACTATGGATGAGTCAATTCCTCGAGTTGGGGACTATATAAGGGGAGAATGTCTCAGAGTAAGAGGTGGCTCTGCCAGTCACCCTCGAGCCCTTAAGAGAGAGAAGTGGCTCAGAGCAAGAGGAGGCTCTGTCCTCTATCATCGGGCCACAACGAGAGAAGTGGCCTAAAGTAGGGGAGGCTTTGTTCTCCATTGAAGGGGCCACACAGTGAGGGAAATGTCCCCAGGAAATGGGAGGTTATGTCCACAACTTATGGGCAAAAAAAGAAGAAAGAGTCTCTAGAAAAGGAGAAGGTCTGTCCTTCACCTACAAGCGCGGAGAGAAGTATCTGCAAGTAGGGGAGGTTTTGTTTGCCACCTACGAGAGCAGGAAGTGTAAAGTGTCCAGGGTTACAAGGTAGTTATGTCCATCGCCTTTGGGCATAAAAAGTGAAATGTCATGGGTTAAAGAGGGGCGATGTCCACTGCCTTTTGAATCAATGAGAATAATGTTATGAAGCTAGAGGATGTTTTGCCCACCATCTTTAGACCTGCAGGGGAGGACGCCCTAAAGAAACGAGTAACTCCGATTGCCGCTACTTCCGAAACTATATAAGAATAAGCATTTATGACTTTTCAATATAATATGACTTATATGCATGCACATCTTAATTAGTAATATTAATATAATAATTAAGATATATGATTTGCTATGATTGGATGGATTCTGATATGTTCTAATTCGATCTGCTTTGATATGCTGCATTTTGATCCAATCTGCTCTAAAATGTATTGTGTTTTCATCTGATATGCTACAATCTAGTCTGATATAAACTGTTATGGTTGGATCAAATCTAATATGATATGATAGGATCTGATATGATCTAATTGATTTGTAGTGTGTTCTGCTCCATTTTGTGATAGAGTGGGATGTGTTATTCCGCTAATGTATTGGCTTCCGTTTGATTCCAATGATTTATGAGATTTCTATCTGACTCCGAATGATTTATTCGGATATAAGGATATATGTATTTTAATAAATATGATTTTGTGATGTCTTATGAATGTAATATCTGTTATGCAGAACTACGTTCAGATCCGATCATATTGGAATAATATCATAGATGTTATCCAATATGTATGTAGGCAACCAACAGTAAGGCAACATTGGCCCGATCCAAATTTGTTATAAAATTAGGTTTATTTTGGCCTATGTGTAATGAAGCACTAGAGCACTATTGTGCATAGAGGAACGTTACGACTCTTGCACACAGAGTCTGTTGCTCCTAGTTGGTCTTGTTTTGGTTTTTATGAAAAATTCATTTACTCCGATTTTATTTTTCGAACCCCTGATCCGGGTTGGTTTTCAGGTCGAAGTGTTACAAATAGTGTTGGAGTTTTTCTCTATCTGTGAGAGGAAAATATTTTAAAAATATAGAGTGATTTGATTTGAATCCCAATTTTAAATCAGAATTAATCTCGAATATTGTTCTAACTGTGTTACATCGAATTTAAAATTTGCACATTCTATTTTGTAAGTGTTGCAATTGATTTAATACGAATTCTAAATTGAACTTTCCATTCTGTATCTATGACATTGGATTTAATACTAACTCTGATTTTACGATTTCTAATTTTTTAATCATAAGTGATTTGAAAATTTTGTTCTAAATAAGTTGTATCGAATTTGATTTGAAATTCTATTTTGTATGTGTTGCATCGGATTCAAGACGAACTCCTATTTTGTGAATTTTAAAATTTTAATCAGGAATGATTCAAAATTCTGTTTTGCATGTGTGACATCAGATGTGATCTGAACTCTGATTTTACGAATTTCGATTTTGAATTTGAATCAATTGGAAATATCTATTTTGAATCCGTTACATGATTTTTTAAAATGATCTTTGCGACTTCGATTTCAAATAGCATGTCAATTAAAAAGAAATATAATATTTTTGATGAAAATCAAATATGTTTTAAACGACTGTAGAATTACTAAGAAGTAATCATCAAAATTCAATTCAATGGTTACTGAGGTATTGAAATAAAATTCAATTCGTAATTATTTGTTTTAGAAAATGCATTTGATTAAGAAATGATTTTTTTAAAAGACGGTGGAACTACCAAAGAGTAACCACCAAACGTCTGCGGTATGTGTAAGAACTCTTATCTTAAACCGGTTTACTTTCAATTTTATTTATTATTTAATCATCATTATGTGGTTTAAGCCATTTTTTATTGATTTTAATAATTTTTGAAAATAAAGGTAGTTTCCACCGGTTTTAATCAAAACTAACTTCACTTTTATGAGTTTTAAGTGAATTTAGGTCAATTGTGAATTTTTGGAATTTTATGAATTTTTTTCAAAAATTAGGGCTTGACGTGGGCCCCACGTCGAATTTGGGGTTTTTTGTCCAAAACATCCTAGACATTAAAATAGGTAATTAGAATAGAATTTTTTTTGGTCCCTATTAGGGTTTAAATAGCTAAATTACCTACTTCTAGTTATGAATTCTATTTACACCCTAATTTTTAATTAGGTCTAGCCCATTCTTTCCTATAAAAGGAAAGTGCTGACCCCTTTTCTGTTTTGGGAAAGGGCTGAGCTAGGGAATCTAGAGCCTAATCCCCATTAGGCCCAAAGAGGAAAGTGATTAGAGGTAATATTTTCTTAATTCTTTCTTAATCATTAGGGTTTTTCATAAACTTTTATTAATCTCCTCATTCTTTATTGATTCAATTTATTTTTAAGTAATTAAATCACTGATTTACACCTCTACTTCAAACCTTAGCTTTTAACTTTTTATTTTTATGTCTCTAAAGCTCTAAATCTAGGATTTTTCCAATAATTTTCATGTTTAAATCGGATTTAGGTGGGTATTAACAAAAAAATCATATTTTTGGAAGGTTTTAGAGGTGATTGAGAAGCTAATCTGACTCAAAATAAGGTGAAAGGTAGTGGGTTTTAGTCTCAGCCTCATTATGTTTGCAAATCTTGATTTTTATGTGTTTTACTTGAATGGTTTCATGTTAAGGCCTTTAATGGTAGCTTAGTAAAAAGTTAATCCTTTGCATTAATTTCATAGGGCTTTGGTTGATAATGGGTAGATTTAGCATTGTAGGAGGTTTGATTAAATTTTTATGAAGTTTAGAGCTTTGATTTGAAGTTTTAAGTTCATTTGATGGTGTTTCGGTTTGGTTTTCAAAATGAAGAAGACGAACCAGATCTGTTGTTATGACGATCGATCGCCCTTGTAGGCCAATAGATTGGCTGCACAACAGATTTGGGCATTTTGGGTTTTTATGTTTGTTTCGGTATTTTGAATCCCAATTGATATTTCTAATGTTTATGTGGAGCGTTTTGAGTTATAATAAGATACTGGAAGGGTATGTTATTTAGGTTGGAATTTATGAAACATGCTTAAGTATTATGCGGGATTACATGATTATGGTTAGACATGTTAGCTTGAATCTATGGTTGATGAAATTCTTATGTTTTAAGCATGTTTCCAGCAAGGTTATTGTATGACAATGATATGATATGTCATCTTATAATATGAATGAATTGTGGGTGAATGGTGATATAATGTTCTAGCTTCATGCGTAGAATAATTATGCTTGTAAGAGTTTAGCATTTGATTTCACATGAATGGAATGATGGTTTATAATAGATTTCACCCATGATTTTTGTTGGTAACCATGATTAGATTTTTTCAAAGCATTTGTGTATTGCCTTATGAGCTATTGTCAAAGCATGGTCATGTGCTTAGAAATGTATGAACACACACATGTGGGGATATTATTATGAAATCATGGTTATTTATGATTTGAATGTGGGGACTGATGGGAGCACATTCCATGTGTTGGAATTCATGTAAAGATTGCTCGCATATGTATCATGTTGCATACATCATGAAACAGATTTCATGTATGAGACTTTAACGATGTTTAGCCGTGTTTGATCGATTGGATGCAATGGTGTGACATTGCGTGCCAAATTAATCAATCATTGGCTTAATCAGAACTTGGCTGGTCCAAAAGGATATGATTTCGATTTGAGTTCCTGTGTGGAACATAGATATTCCCCGAGTTGAGTCAATCTGAATTGTTAATGGGGTTGAGATTTATTTATTGAGATAGTCAAACCTAGACCCTGAGAATCCAGAGTGGTATGCCTTCGTGCACCGGCTACCACGTGTTCTAATTTTCCCGTGTGGGATTTGAACTCTCTCCACCACAAAGATGTCCAAGGCAAACATACTGCTCTAGGTCTTTGTGAGGAGATCGGACATTCTTGGCCAGGACTGTCCAGGACGAGTAGACCTGCTCTAGGTTTCCAAAAGGAAATTGGACATCCCTTGTGGATTGTCCAGGGTGAGCAGTGGGGCTGACTACCCCAAACACCATAAGTTTCCTTTTGGAAATTGGATTGATGTCCAGAGCGGGTTGACACCCCAAGTTTCCATGTAGGAAATCAGATACTATCCAGGGCGGGTGTATGTTTGTATTCACTCATTGATGGAAGCATTCACCATTTGTTGATAATGCATGTGTATGAGATTATATTATTGTCAAGATTACACAAGTTGTGTAGGGATCATGTGGCACATGTGGATATGATTTATTATGTATGATTTAGTATAATGTGATTGAGACACTTATCGTGCAGGGTGAATGATTTATGGATGAATTATATGAATCTACATTATGTGATTATGTGTGTTAAAGACACTTCTCATGCAGGTTTATGTGATATGAATGCATGATCAGAAAGTGTGTTAGAGGCATTTCTCATGTAGATTACTTGGGATATTATGCATGACTGTGATTGGGTGAGAGTCACTATTTATACACGATGGATGTTAGGTCACATTATGATCATTATACCCTGATTTTTTAGATATGTGTTATATGATGTTAGGTCACATTATAGACAAGAAGGACACTTCATATGATGGTGTTTTACTTTATGATCTCCTCATTTCTGACACTTGAGAACATTATGTGGTGGATTATGTATGCTACTCATGTTTATTTGTTGTTGTTAGACATCTCTGAACTTTTCAAATTTTGAGCCATGTGTAGGCTCCAGAGATTATGATGTGGGTTGTGTGTGAGGATAATTATGATGGCTTATTTTATTACTCTTGCTCAAAGGACGTGAGGTGCATTACTCTGTTAGTTGAACTGCTCGTATGAGGGGCAAAGTCTTCCGTAAATTCATTATCCATTCAATTTTGTCGTTCCTATGCACTGACTGGCCCTTGGACCGGGGGTTTAGCTCAGGTCGAGCGGAGCCGGGGTGTGACAGTATGGGATGTAAGTGTTAGTGGAAAACTCTAGAGTTAGTTCTACTGGTATATTGAAATAAAAATTCAACTTTGAAATACCTACATTTTGAAAGTTTAACAAATCTATTTTGAAAGACAATGGAACTACTTGGGAGAAACCACGAAACACCCATGCTATGGGACGTGAGGTGTTAGTGGATAGCTCTAGGGTTAGTTCTACCGATGTGTTGAAAATAAAATTCGATTTCAAATTGTTTGTTTCGAAAAATTCATTTGCTTATAAATTGAATATATTTTGAAGGAAAAAGTTTACATGAGCCTGGGCTCATATAAACCTACGTGAGCCCAGGCTTTATGGGCCGTCGGATTTACATCCGGTGGCCTATAATACTCATGGGTTTAACTAATGAGTTTAACCCATGAGTATTATAAGCCGCCGGATGTAAATCCGATGTCCCATAGAGCCCGGGGTCACGTAGGTTTATATGAGCCCGGGCTCATATAAACGGGTCTCTATTTTGAAAGGTGGTAGAGTTGACAAGAAGAAACCACTAAACACCCATGGTATGAAACATGAGTTGTTAGTGGAAAGCTCTACAGTGAATTCTACTGATATATTGACATGAATTAATTTTGAAATGTCTGCATTTTGAAAGTTCATTTTTGAAAGAAAAAAGTAGAACTCCCTAAGAGGAACCACTAAACGCTCGTGGTATGGGACACACGGTATTAGTGGATTGCTCTAGACTTAGTTCTGCTGGTGTATTGAAATTAAACTCAATTTTGAAATGTCAGTATTTTAAAAGTTCACTTTAACTTAGAGCGAATTTGTTTCCAAAAGATAGTAGCATTCCCAAAGAGAAACCACTAAATGCCCGTGGTATGTGACGCATGATATTGGTGGACCACTCTAAGGTTGAGTATGCTAGCTGGCTTTGATATAAAAACTTAGTTTTAAATCCTCCGTGTTTTGAAAATAATTTGAATTTGTAAAGTTGTCCTAATGGACAGTGGACTTGCTATGGAGAAACCATCAAAATGTATGTGTTATGGGACATGCGGTGTAGGTGGGTATCTCCTAGGTTAATCCACTTGTATATCGAGACAAATTTTTGAATTCAAGTATGGCTTGGTTTGTAATATTTGTTCTGAATGTGATTTGAATCTTAAATGTACATTCTGACTTAAATGTGAAAAGTATGTTTCCAATCGGATGATTTCATTTCCAAAAGACTATGAGAAAGTCTATTTTCTATCAGATAATTTTTGGTCAGATGTTTTAATTTCTGAATGACTCTATGAAAAGATTATAATTGACATCTATTTCTGACAAAGAAAATTTGTTTTAAAAAATGATATGTTGTGTACAATGATATGCGAATGCTTGCACTCTCTAGATACCCACCAGAAATATAATTGGTATCTGGCGCATGCATATAGGTGTGGAGCATCATGGGAAAGCTCATAACCTTCTAAGCCTCTCACAGCCCCCTAAGTGTCAGGGGGAGCATTGTACGATATCATTGCCACTGGTTTTCTCATCACTTAGACGAACCAACAATTTCTGCATCAAATTCTAAATCAAAATGCTTCTAAATGATTTGTTTTCTAACACATGATTTTATGAAAAAGATTATAATCGTTTTCATATATTTTTGTTTAGCATTATTTTAGATTTTAACTCAACTTACATTGTAGGGGGTTTTAAATTCTAAATTCATGCTCTTCTTATAAAAGCTAACTATTATATACTATTTTTGCTCGATTATGCTTATTAGTCATGTTTTCTTTAAAAAAAATATCATATTTTTGAAATGATTTACATGTGTTGCATTATGTTTTGAATATGTGCACTCTCTTGGTAGTTTTAGGGTAAAACCTGGGATGATCAGTGCACTCTTTGTCTAGATACCTACTGAGAAAAATAATTAGTATCTAGCATGTGCACATATGTGTGGAGCATCATAAAAAATCTCCTATCCTTATGTGCCTCTCGTTGCCCCATGAGTGTCGGGGGAATGTCGTTTGGTATCACAACTTTGATCTATCTGTTTTGTTCCAATTCTAAAAATTTATCTAATTTTAAAATAATAATTAGATTTTGTTATTTGATCATAAATTATTAGATTTTGATTGTGTTATCATAAATTATCTATTTTGTTATTTTGATCATAAATTATTAGATTTGTTTCTGAATTAACCTATCTACTTTGCTCTGATTTGCTTCTCTCGGATTTGAACTGCTCTATTTTGATTCTAAAAATGATTTATCCGATTTTATAATTCATAATCAAATTTTGTATGATATAATTTTTTCGATTTAAAATTAATAATCTGATTTTGTTTAAAGTGTTTTATCCTACCATAAGCTATTGGATTATGTTTATGAAGGTTATATCTAATCTTATATTATCATATCCTGCTTATGAATGTGAAATCCAATTTTTATCTATTGGATTCTGTTTACCAGTGTTTAATCTAACTATAATTTATCGGATTTCATTTTACTTTATCCATGTAATTATCAGATTCTATTTGTGTGTGCATGTTTTTATCAGACTTTGACTATTGGATACTTTTTATTTTTGAATGTGCTATTGGATTATGTTCCGAATGTTTTACCCGAGTAGTTATTGGATTATGTTATCCGATTATGGCTTATCAGATTGTGCTTCTAAATTTTGTGTCCGATTGTAAATTATCGGAATCATGTTGGTGATTGCTATCTGAATAACGATAAGATTCTGTTCCAATTTTGTTGTGTTTTGAATAGTGTTTTTGGGCAAAATGCGAGGACGCAATTCGTTTAATGGGGGAAGAGTGTAACACCTCATTTTCTGATTATGCCTAACTTGAGGAGTTAGGGGTAATTATATAAGTTTTAGTTAAATTTTAGGTGGTTTTAAGGATGAAATCCCCCATATATTGGTAGAGGAAGTAACAAGCGAATGAATTAAACAACACGTGAAACGGAGGTCGGGAACTAAAGTTATGACCTCGAGAAATATGCTACATAGGCAGGACCTACTTGAAAAGTGCAGGATAACGTCAAGCACCAAAGAGAGAGAAGTGGCCCGGACCAAGAGAATGCTTCGTCCTCCATCGTTAAGCCACAACGAGAGAAGTGGCCTAGAGTAGGGAAGGCTTTGTCCTCCACCGAAGGGGGGCTCATAGTGAGAGGAACGTCCTCGGGAAAGGGGAAGTTATGTCCGCAACTTATGGGCACAAAAAGAGGTAAGAGTCTCCGGTTAAGGAGAAGGTATGTCTATTGCCTATAAGCACATAGAGAGAGAAATGTCTCCAGGTAGGGGAGGTTCTATCCCTCGCTTACGGGAGTGGGAAGTGTAAAGTCCATCGGGTTAAGTGGAGGTTATGTCCATCGTCTTTTGCCATAAAGAGAGAAATATCCCAGGTAAAAGAGAGGTGATGTCCGCCACCTGTGGAAACAATGAGAATAATGTTCTGCAGCTAAAGGAGGTTCTGTCTGCCATCTCCAAACTTGAAAGGGAGGACGCCCTGAAGAAATGAGTAACTCCGAACACCGCTACTTCCAGAACTATATAGGAGTAAGTGTTTCTTACTTTTCGATTTAATATAACTTATATGCATGCACATCTTAATTAATAATATTAATATACTAATTAAGATATATAATTTGCTATGATCTGATAGATTCTGATATGTTCTAATTCGATTTGCTCTAAAATGCTCTGTGTTTTAATCTGATATGATATGATATGATCTGTTATGGTCGGATGAAATATGATATGATCTGTTGAGAGTCAATATGATCTAATTGCTCTATTGTGTGTTCTTCTCCACTTTGTGATAGAGTGGATGTGTGATTCCGCTAATTTAATGGCTTTTGTTCAACTCCGATGATTTATGAGATTTTTGTCTGTGTCCAAAAGATTTATTCAGATATAAGGATTTATGTATTTTAATATATATAATTTTGTGATGTCTGATGTATGTAATAGTTGTTAGGCAGAACTACATTTAGATCCAATTGTATTGAAATAATATCATAGATGTTATCCAGTATGCACGTATGCAACCAACGGTAAGGCAATGTTGGCCCCATCCAAATTACTTATAAATTTAAGTTTATTCTATCCTATGCACAACAGAACGCTAGATCTCTGTAGTGTTACGACTCTCGCACATACAGTCCGACGCTCCTGGTTTGTCTCATTTTGGTTTTTATGAAAAATAAATTTACTGCGATTATGTTTTTTGAACCCGCAGTCCGGGTTGGGGTGCTACATTGAGGTACTCATGTTGGTGGTTTTGATGTTGGTCAACATCAGTTGGAAGGTGTTGAGAAGCAATGAGATGTGGTTCAGGCTGATGTCGTCACCGTCATGAGGAAAGAAGACACGAGTAAAGACAAGTATACATATATAGATTTAATAGCAGATTTATGGGTTAGAAGCTGATTGAAAAAACAAGAAAAACTTTTGCATCCATGGGTGAGTGACCCTTTAGTAGGAAGAGAAGCCAACACCCTATAAAAACTAAAACAAAAAAGTAATTACCTCTAATAAAATTTGGAGACAAAGAGTCGGACAATGGATGAAGATATTAAGGATAATAAAGATGTGTACCGACCTTGATTAGGAAAAACAAAAAAAAAATTGTGTATAGAATTCTGAATTTTTTGTCAAAATAGACTTGAAGTCCTAAGGTATACCAAATATATGTGCAAGTTTGCTATAATTCCCAAAGTACACTCGTGCACATGTGAGGTTGGCGGCTTGTGCAGGGAAATGACCTTGTTTACCCCCAAATCTTGTCCTCGTGCCAAGACAGTAAGACCAATTTAGCGGAAACATTTAAGCCCTTGCCAGCCACTGCTGGAAACATTTTAAATCCCATTCAACAAAGATACACCCAAATTCCACCATTGCCGGGCAGTGGAACTGTGACTAGAGAAACATTTTAGCCTCACCATCCTCTCCCTGATGTTGCCCTCTCCATCATTCTAGATGGGCTCCTCTCTCCACATGGCATTGTTGCCATGCACATCCTTTTGTTCGGCCATGCCTTACTACCTCAAATTGCTCCACACAACATATCCCTCTCAACACTTGTGATTGGAGAAGTAGAAGCCCAGAATAACCCATGAAAATGAACCATAGTTTGAAATCCTATATGTCTCTCTTCTCATTTGGAAGTATTGTTATTGCCTAGAATTTTGTTCTACAACAATTTCCAAATGAGTAAAGAAAGACTCTAGTGAAGTTTTTCAGTGGCACGAGAGAAGTGCATATTAGAAGAGAGAAGTAAAAGAAGACCAAATACCAAAAGCCAGATAAGCAGAACATCAAATACCAGATAACCAAACTTAAACGAAAATAACAAAAAGTAAGCAAAGATAATACTAAAACACCTGAATTCAACTGCATGATACGAATAAACAAAAATTGAACACGAAACCAAACTTAAGTATCATATGAAGTTACTAAAATATGGTAGTCACCATTTCGTGTTATCAATTACACGATGATCTAAAATATATAGACATGGTATGAAGAATGTCATGTTATCGATAACACGGTGGGAACATTACCATAGGAGTAGTGGCACACTAAACTAAAAATGATACTCATTGCTAACACATCATATCACATCGTATTTGCAAAGATATGGTAATTAACATAGTCGTATCATAACACATAAGATTTTTCATAACATGAAAAGAAATGTATTCATATGCCTTGATTCAGAAGAGTAAGTAGGGTTGAAAAGGCAAAAAGTCAACTTTGATCTAAGTTAAATCGTATATGTGAGGACAATTTATCCAGAATGAAAACTTTCACACTTATTATCGGCTTATCCAATTGAGAAAAATAATATATTTACCATTCACATCTTTTTTTAAACAAGCACAGTCACGTCAACTATCAAATAAACTCCTACAATCATTTCATAGACTTCAGTCCCCCATATATTTTTTGCCTCCATTGTGACATTGATATCATGCCTGATTATAACCCTTTTTTTCTCAATTGGATAAGCCGATAATAACTGTGAAAACTTTCATTCTATATAAATTGTCATCACATATACAGTCCAACTTAGTTCGGATCTGACATCTTGCCTTTTCTCCCATACGACTATTTTAATTGTCATATCTTTGAAAGCACGATGTGATATGACATCGTATTAACAATGAGAATATCATTTTTGGTTTAGAGTGTCATTTCTCATATGGTAATCAATATTTTCATCATGTTATTAATAACATGGCATTCTTCATAGTATGTTTGTATAATTCAAATCATCATGTAATTGATGATACAATATGATGATTATCATATTTTAGTAATTGCATATGATATCATATTATGTAAATGACTTTAGGTTTTTCGTTAACCTTTGCTATATGCATGTTTAAGGTTGGTATTTTGGTGATTAAGTGTCACATTTTGTTATTTGCTCATTTTTTGTTATTTTTGTTTACATTTGGTTATTTGGTACTTGGTATCATGCTTATCTACCATTTGGTATTTGGCCTTCTTTTACTTTACACTCTTTTGTTATGCACTTCTACCATGCCACAGAAAAACATCACCGTAGTCTACCTTGCCCATTTGGAAATGGTTGTACAACAAAACTTCTAGGAAACAACAACACTTTCAAATGAGCATAGAGACATCTCGGATGCAAACTAGGGTTCATTTTTGCGGGTTTGCTCTAGGCTTTTCGCTTATGCAATCACAAGTGGCAAGAGGAATACATTGTGTGAAGCGATTCTAGCTTGCAGGATGTGTAGAGTGATCGGATCAGTGGAAGCTTGGTGGGAGGGGGAGGGCGCACAGATCAAAAATCAAAACTTTACCTTGATCTACACAAAACATGCATCAATCTAATAACAATTAGCAAGATAAATATGCATCTATTCAAATCAATCAAAAGGACTATAGTATAAAGAAAAGAAGACGAACTGACCTGGGCTTTTTCAGCCCTTGCATGCCCTCCTCATATAGATCTAGCACACCAAACAAGAGATCTAATCAAATAGAGGATAGTAGAGTACCTTATATGTAGATCCCTCACAACCTTGCTTGGATGAAGGAAATTCACAGCGAGATCACCCCCTTGAACCAGCCACCACGTCCCAATCTTGGAGAGGATGAATCTCCCTTGATCAGCCAGCCAAAGTCACCTTAGAGAGGGGAGGAGGGGCGGCCAGCAACTTCTCCCAATGGAGGAGCATGCCGCACCAAGAGAACAAGGGAGAGAGAGGAGGGGGGCATCCAATTGGGAAGAGTAGATCGAAAAAAGGTGGGTCGGCCCTTCCTTATAGGATTAAAGCATATTCTCTCTTATTCTCTCCCTTAATTACTCCCCTACATTCCATATTTAGGCGGGTCTTGAATTGACTATTCTTTAATGGGCTTTTATGTGGGCTGATTCAAAATTGGGCCAACCTACTTAATTCATTCCAGTTTCACTAGAGGGTTTAACACAACGGGAGCGGGCTTTGTTCCCACAAAGCCCGCGGCGGCCTAGACCCCCTGCACACGGCCAAGCCCGTGATAGGATCGACTCCTCACTTATCACGGGTCCCACCCTCGACACCTAATTCGCGCGTCTGGGCCCCACAATATGTAAATGCACACCTAGATGTATGTCTGGTGTACGTGTGTGACATATATGGGTCCCACTCGAATTAAGTGTAACGAAGGCACATGTAGGGTCGGCGCGACCACTCCCACCACCCTTGGACCCCGTGGCCCATACTGGTCACCCAGACTGTGACACGTTAGACCAAACCGGGCCCAAGCCCATACCATGGTCCAACATCCCCCACTATAGGTGAAGGGTTCATATGGTCCAACAACGACTTGCGCTAGTCTTGTCGCAAACCAATGCTATGAGCGTGCTTAGAAAATAGATCTATCGTTAAGGCCTTAGTGAACGGATCTACCAACATCTTAGAAGTAGGAAGATGAATGATAGTCATTTTCCCCCTCAGTAGCATGTCAAAGATATAATAGTAATGCACCTCAATGTGCTTCCCCCTGGCACTGATCTCACCATTCTTAAGTGTTGACACTGTAGCCAGATTATCACAATACATCTACACAGGAGCATCAGTCCAGTTTTCTTGCCCCAGTTTTGCTAGAAACTCCTTAATCCATACTGCCTAGGAAGCTGCAATACTGCATGCATAAAACTCAACTTCCATCGTAGACTTAGAAACACTCTTCTGTTTCTCGCTTGCCCACGATATAGCACCGCCTCCAAACATGAAGACATATCCAGTAGTGGATTTCATGTCATCTAGATCCCCTGCATTGTCTAAATCACTATATCCAGCCAATGACAAACTTTCCACCTGATAGGTGAGTTTTTGACTCTTAGACCCTAATAGGTACTGAAATGCCCTCTTCACTGCTTGCCAGTGCTGAAGACTAGGGTCTGCTTGGTAACGGCTTAACAAGCTTACCACTAAACTCAAATCAGGTCGAGTACAGGTCATGGCATACATCAAGCTGCCAATAGCCTATACATATGGCACTGACACCATCCGGAGTCGGTCTTCATCTGTTCGAGGAGTCATATTCTTAGACAACACAAAACCCTTATCAATAGGGGATTCAATGGTTTTCCAACCAATGACATTGAAGCGTTTGAGAATGCTCTCTATGTATGACTCTTGAGATATACTAAACTTCCTAGCTTTTCTATCTTTGTCAATTTGCATCCCGAGGATGTAGGATGCCTCACCCATATCATTCATCTCAGATTGGGTTTTGAGCCATTCCTTTAAATTGACTATCATACTGAGGTCATTCCCCATCAAGAGTATGCCATCTACATACAATGACAACATCATATACCTAGTCCCATCCCGGAAGGTATAGACACAATGATCGTATTCGTTTACTATGAACCCATACTTACTAATCACTTTATGAAAAGTGAAGTACCATTGCCTGGGAGATTGATTTATGCCATACAATGATTTTATGAGCTTGCACACCTTGTGTTCCTCTCCAGGAATCACAAAACCCCCAGGTTGTTCCATGTAAATCTCCTCCTCTAAATCTTCATTTAGGAATGCAGTCTTTACATCCATTTGGTGCAACTCTAAATCAAAATAAGCAACGCATGCTAAGAGACATCTAATCGAGTCAAATCTTGACACCAGTGAGTATGTCTCTTTAAAGTCCATCCCATACACTTGGGTGAACCCCTTGGCCACTAATCTAGCCTTGTTCACTAATCTAGCCTTGTCTTTATCTATAGACCCACCAGCCTTAAGCTTCTTTTTGAAGATACATTTACACCCAATGGGCTTTTGCCCTTCAGGTGGATTCACTCTTTCCCAGACCTTGTTCTTTAGGATAGAGTCCATCTCTTCTTGAATAGCAACCTGCCATTCTTGAGCGTCTGGAAGACTTAAAGCTTGCTCAAGGGTAATTGGGTCATCTAGAATAGGTTTATCTAACATGACATTGTCTTTCCTAGCGTTGTATAGAAGTCCCTCAATAGAATTGAAGGTCTTCTTTTCCTCAATGCTTTGGGTTCAGGTTCGGTTTGGTTTTTGATTTGATCCAATTACTTCCCCTAGGGAAGTGCTTGGACCAGCCTCTTTAACCACCTCGAATAAATCAACTTTCTTCTTGTTAGGAATTTTTGGGTTTAATTCTTCTTCCATGAAATAAGTGTCACTCAATAACCCCCACTATCCCATCTATGTGGTGAACCACAAATCGTACCCCTTAGAGTGGTCACAATAACCAATAAAGTTGCACTTTATGGTTTTGGGGTTTAGCTTTGACCTATGCTGGTCAGACACCTTTACATGTGCCCTAGACCCCCACACTCTAAGATGCCCTAAGTTTGGACGTCGACTCATCCATAACTCATAAGGTGTCCATTGGACTACCTTTGTTGGTACACGATTAAGGATGTACATAGCGCCTCACCCCAGAAGTTGGTTCCTAATTAGAATGATTTAACATGGACCTTACCATGTCCATAAGCATCCTATTACGCCTTTCTGCCACTCCATTTTGCTGTGGAGTATATGGTAGGGTGCACTAATGCACTATTCCCTGATCAGTATAGTAGTCTTTAAACAGGCCAGAGGTGTACTCGCCACCCCTGTCAGTCCTCAAGATTTTTACTTTCCTGCTTAACTGAGTCTCTACCTTAGCTTTAAATTCCTTGAATTTATCTAAGGCATAGACTTCCTACTTATTAAATGCATGTACCCGAATCTTGAATAGTCATTAATGAATGTAATAAAATATGTCATCCCTCTGTGGGTCTGAACATTCAGGGGCCCATAGATGTCAGAATGTACCACCCCTAAGAGTTTGTTTGCCCTTTGTCCCTTTTGGAAGGATTGCCTGCTCATCTTACCCGATAATCAATCCTCACACACACATAGGTCTTTGGAAATTTTGGGTAACAACCCAGCGCTTGACATCCTATGTAGTTTGTCTACATTTACATGGCACAAACGCATATGCCAAAGCAAGGTATCATCCACAGACAAAATAATATGCTCAGAAGTGCTTATTTCATTAGATTCAATAGAGTTCATTACATCAAAGCAGTACAATCCATTAACTAAAGAAGCAATAAATAAAACGGTCCGACCCTTGCCCATAGTTGCCTTACTCCCCTTGAACCTAACTTCAAACCCCTTCTTGGTCAAAACAGGGATTGAAATTAAGTTCTTCTTGATGGAAGGAGCAAAGAGCACATCTTTCAAGACTAGGTTAGACTCATTCTTCAGAGGAATCTTGTAGCTCCCCATAGCCTCCACTTTGCAGTACGTGTTGTTCCCTATGAAGATTTTGTTCTGGCTAGGAATCAGATTGACCATCTCACCCCTGGTTCCCCTAGAGTGGGAAACATGCACAATAGCTCATGAGTCCAACCACCAAGTCTTCTCCTTGATGTCAGTAAGCATCACTTCAGAGACAACACTGACGATATCCTCACTCTTGCCCTTGTCCTTGCTTGAATGGTTATCCTTTTGAGGATAGTTAGCCTTGAAGTGACCCATCTGGCCACATTTAAAACATTCACCTTTGGGTTTGTCATTCCCTTTTCCAGTGCCCTTGTTCTAAGGCTTCTTCCCCTTCTTCTTAAAAGCTTTCTTAGAAGGACCAGGCCCCTGTCCACCTTTCTTGCCCCCACCAAAGTTGTGTACTAAGTTGGCAGTAGCTGCACCCTCAAAAGCCTTCACATGGTTCCTCCTTTCTTGCTCAAGCCCAACCTTGGCAGTCAAAGCCTCCATTGTGATCTTCTGGTCACTCATATTCAGATAGATCACTACACTCTCCCAAGATTTGGGAAGGTTGTTCAATACTATTGACACTTGGATTCCCTCATAGATGGGGTCCTCTAGTGTCTCCAGGTCATCAGCAATGATGGTCATGGTACTCAGGTGCTCATTCACATCATCTCCCTCCCTCATCCTGAAGTTTTGATACTTAAAAGTATAGCATCCTCTTATGAGCTTCAGTATGCTCCCCATACCTCATAGACACTGCATCCAGCATCTCTATGACAGTTTTGTACTTCTCAAAGAGCTTTACAATCTTAGGCTTCATGAAAGTTAGAATGATGGACCTAGCCTTATTGTCATCATCCCTCAACCTCTCAAGTGCTTTAAATTGATCAGCTAATGCCCCCTCTGGCGGTGGCTTAATGACCTGCTCAAGTATATGAGCAAGATCAGAAAGAGTAAGGATGTGATGAATACTTCTCTTCCACACCAGATAGTTGTCAGCATTAAGCTTCTCAGTTTTTCTTAATTCAGAAGTTAGCATTTTAGAAGTCATTTTGTATCTACAAGGAAAAAACAGGCAGTGAGCAGGAAATTAGTACTATTTAAGGAAGGTTGACTGCTTCAACGATAGGTAATTGCTTAGACAAACTCTAAATCTAAATATAAGCATAGGGACAAATTGAGTATATTATTCTGAGTTTTCTTATTTAGAAACACTTAATTAGGGTTTGGGTTACTTACCAAAAACAACCATAACTACTCCTTAACCCCTTAAAGGAAGTTACCCTAATTAATTATTTATATATTTTATGAATTTAAAATTCCCAAAACACCTAACCTAGCACACAAAACAGCAAACAAACATAATTTGAGCCTGTTTGAATTTTAAAACTTTGTCCAAAAAAATTTTGGTGCAAATTTATCAAAATGCCCCTAGGGTTGTTTTGGTCTTTTCCACCCTTAAGGACACACCAAAATTTTAACACAGCAACTTTATCAAGTTCTTTAACATAGAGAATAACAAATCTGAACAGAACAATATTCAGCACACACAAGGCACATGTAAATTGTCCAAAACGCCCTAGGGGCATTTTGGACAATTTACACCCTTTAAAAATAATTAAATTAATTTATTTAACAACAAATAAATCAAATACCCTTCCTGTCCATTAAGGGACATGTGTGCTCAAATTGTGACCAGAGAAAAAATATGCACAAAATATATGTGGTGAAATTGCCACTATGCCCCTCAAGCATACAAGCGTGCACAAAACTCAATTTTTAACTGTAATCACGTGTAACCAGCATACTAAACATTCATAAACATGCAAAATACAGTCAATTTCAATCCAATATGAAAGGCCCCTTTGATTTGAAAAGTAGATCAAGCGATTTTAACACAAATCCTCAATTCTAGCCTTATAGACCTAGATCAGGTAATTCTAATTGACTTTTGATCAAACCAGTGACCAACCTCCCCCTAGAAGGCTTTGATACCACTATAGAGTGGCCAAATCAGTGGAATCTTGGTGGGAGGGGGGGCGCACAGATCAAAAATCAAAACTTTACCTTGATCTACACAAAACATGCATCAATCTAATAACAATTAGCAAGATAAACATGCATCCATTCAAATCAATCAAAAGGACTATAGTATAAAGAAAAGAAGACGAACTGACCTGGGCTTTTTCAGCCCTAGCATGCCCTCCTCATGTAGATCTAGCACGCCAAACAAGAGATCTAATCAAATAGAGGATAGTAGAATACCTTATGTATAGTTCCCTCACAACCTTGCTTGGATGAAGGAAATTCACAGCGAGATCACCCCCTTGAACCAGCCACCACGTCCCAATCTTGGAGAGGATGAATCTCCCTTGATCAGCCAGCCAAAGTCACCTTAGAGAGGAGAGGAGGGGCGGCCAGCAACTTCTCCTAATGGAGGAGTAGGCCACACCAAGAGAACAAGGGAGAGAGAGGAGGGGGGCGTCCAATTGGGAAGAGTAGATCCAAAAAAGATGGGGTGGCCCTTCCTCATAGGATTAGTGCATATTCTCTCTTATTCTCTCCCTTAATTACTCCCCTATGTTCCATATTTAGGTGGGCCTTGAATTGACTATTCTTTAATGGGCTTTTATGTGGGCTAATTCAAAATTGGGCCAACCTACTTAATTCCTTCTGGTTTCACTAGAGGGTCTAACACAACGGGAGCGGGCTTTGTTCCCACAGAGCCCGCAGAGGCCTGGACCCCCTGCACACGGCCAAGCCCGTGATAGGGTCAACTCCTCACTTATCACGGGTCCGACCCTCGACACCTAATTCGCATGTCTGGGCCCCACAATGTGTAAATGCACACCTAGATGTATGTCTAGTGTACGTGTGTAACATATGTGGGTCCCACTCGAATTATGTGTAACAAAGGCACATGTAGGGTCGGCATGACCGCCCCCACCACCCTTGGACCCCGTGGCCCGTACTGGTTCACCCGGACTGTGACACGTTGGACCAAACCGGGCCCAAGCCCATACCATGGTCTAATAGGATGCAGTCAGACAGGATATGCAGGGCGATGATACTGTTTAGAGCTTGGAGTCCATCCAGAGTGACGGAGGGGAAGGGGGGCATTAGGGAGGGGATGATGAGGCTGAAATATTTTCTAATCAGAGTTTCAATGGTGGGCAAGGGTGGAACCGACTGTGGTCATTAGACAGGGCTAAAATGTTTCTGGCAGTGGGTGGCAACAACTGAAATGTTTTCACCGGACTGAACTTACTGTTCTAGCAAGAGGAGGAAAAGCATTGGGGGTAGACAAGGTCATTTTCCTACATGAACTACCATCCTCTCATTTGCACAAGTCCTCTTTGGGAATTACAGCAAACCTGAACACATATTTGGTATTCCTCAGGAGTTTAGATATATTTTGGTAAAAAAATTAAGTTTATATAAATGACAAATAATGTTTGGAGCTCAAAAATCCAAAGTGTTGTGTTCCTCATAATGTTAGCATTTTTTATGCTCATCACTGACAAAGCACTTAGCGTAAGGAACACATAGGAATTATTAATATTTTAAATCAATGGTGTACAAACTAGCGCATATTAATTAGCATCAGTGCCTTGATGCTAATGTAAAGTAGCATGTATACTAGCTCTCATGGGTTCCTTATGGTGAGCACTTAGTGAGAAAATGCTTCTTCCACTTATGTCATCGTTAAGGATAATTAAATTTTGTTTTTTTTTAAATGAAATCACTGGTAATTTTTTGAAAGTCCTATGGCATTAGCATCCCACCAACTTCATTACGTCGTCTTCGTCTAAGATAATAATCTCCCTTTTTATATTTGGGAATAGTTTTTAATATTTTATTCTAATAATAAACTCAGCGTAAAGAATTCATAAGAACCCTTAATATTTAAAATCGATTGCATATATATTAGTGTACATTAGCACTCAATCTTATAAATAATTCTGTTAGGCTTATTAAGAGAGTAAAACATAAAATATAATTCTTTACATTTATCCCAGAATCCGTGGAGCTTATGCTTGTCCTCACATCCTTTGAAGACCACGGGTTTCACGTGGCTCGCTCCTCTAAAAGAAGGCACCGACACGTCAAGATAGACGAGTTGGGAAGAGATCCTGTGAAGTATTACAAGAATGAAGAGGTATGTTCTCGCTGTTGATGTTGACCGTCTTCCTTGTCACTTTTGCGGCCGAGGAAGATTTTGTCAAGTTACCACTCGAATGTAATAACAATACTTTGTCCTATTTCTTGGTTTCTGCTATTTTTTATATGGATGGCTTTGTCATTAAGATAATGTTTCTATTAAAAACCACCGTTGAGTTCAGGAGCGCTGCTACTTGCTCTTTCTCTTGAGATAAATGTTCACTTGGATATTAAAGTAGATTAGATCCATTTTCTTTTCAGTAGGGTATAATATTGTGTCATGGGACTTTATAAATAAATGAATTGTTCCATACTAGTACGTGACCGTGTTCTTGTAGCTATTACTGTATTTTGGGGTCTGTAATGGGCTCTTCGTAAATCTTAACGATTAGTTCATCTCGGTTGTTCAGCTTCAACTTTGGTGCAGTCAAGACTGGCTTTCTCTCATTTAGCTAGTAATGTTCATGTGTTGCTAGCGCCTAAATGCTAATTTTCCCCTCCCCCACGTCGTACTCCACTAGTAAGACAGCAACAACTTATCCCATATCTATTGTTCACCAGTTCAGCGGGTCAGTCATTCCTGCATGCGGAATTGGCTGTGCTGATTTCGCCCCTTTAATTCTCTCTATTTTTGTTTTATGATATTAAAAACAAGTAAATGGTTTGTCTATGAGAGAATATAAGTGCCTATATATTTGAGAAACCGTGGAGGGATATTAAATTTCCATCTGCACAAAAGCATCAATCTATTAGGTATCTGTTGTTGGACTAAAGTATGGGCTCGGGCCCATTTTAGTCTACTTTGTTCACAGTTTGGGTGAGCTAGTACAGGCTAGGAGTTCAAGGTTAGTGGGGGCGGTCACGCCTACCCCACACGAGCTATTGTGACACGAATTCTAATAAGATCAGCATTCGTTACATACGCACACTAGTCATGTGATTAGGGTGTACATTAATAAGTTGTGAGGCCAACTCATGAATTAAGTGTCAATGGTCAGACCTGTGGTTAGCGAGGGGTTGACCCTATTTCGGGCTTAGCCATGTATAGGGGGTCCAGGCCCGTGGGCTATGAGGAGCAGAGCCCACTCCAGTTGTGTCAGACCCTTTAATTATAACCCAAAAATTCAGCAGGAAGTCCAACTTATGAAGCCCGTCTAAGAAGCCCACATAAGAGGTAAGTGGGAGGGGTATAAAAGGGAGAGAAGAGGGAGGAGTGCCCTAGCTGGTGTAGGACGCCCCCCTCTCCTCTCCCTTCTCCCAATTCGCCCCCTCTCCCTATTTGGTTCGGCCTCCTCTCTCGTGGTTGAGAGACTTCTTTGCTGGCCGCCCCTCTCCTTCTCCTCTAAGCCTCTCTTGGACGTCATGCTTGAGGGAGAGCACCCTCCTTGCTAGTTCGTGGCTTCAAGGACAAGCTTTAGATCATCTTCTTGCTGAGTTTTCAATCCAAGAGAAGGGTGGTAGAGGGGTCTACACATAAAGAGGTAAAAGCCGCATACTTTGTTTGTTCAATTGTGATCGGATGCCGGTGTGAACGGTAGAGCACGTCCAATAGGCTGATAGGCCCAAGGTCAGTTCATATTTGCTCCATAATTTCATTTTGATTATTTGTATGCCCTTAATTACATGATTTATTGCTTATGTAATTACATGTTTATGCTTGCTTGTGTAGTTAATTGAAAAAAGATTGTTGTTAGCCACTTTTCACTTGTATCTTGTGGTCTTCCATTTTAACATGCAAATCTGGCCCCATATCTTTTCGAATGAAAGATGGCATCTTAAATGAGATGCAACAAACCTCTTAACCAAAATGGGCTTAGTTTAAAAAAAGGAAGTCGTGTGTTGCGGGTCATGCTGTCAATGCCTAGCCCATAACATTCAGGGAGCAACCGGTTTTGAGCACCCACCCGCCCCCTTATTTGCTACAATCCATCATATCACGACACATACTTTTACACTAAAAAAACATCCTTAGAATGGACTGCAATGTGCCAAACTCAGTACATGCTTCATCAATCTTTTGCAACTATTAGATAATCTAGCTCTTGGACGAGGGTATGTGCTCGACCACATTTTGATCTACGTTGTTTGCGGTTTGGGTGAATCAGTAGGGCCATGGGGTCCAAAGTTAGTAGGGCGGTTGCGCTAACCCCACATGAGCCATCGTGATATAAATTCTAATGGGATTTGCATTCGTCACACACATACACTAGGCATGTAACTAAGGTGTGCATTAACACATTGTGGGGCCCGACTTACGAATTAAGTGTTAATTGTAGAACCTGTGGTTAACAAGCGGTCGACCCTGTCACAGGCTTGGCTATGTGCAAGGAGTCTAGGCCCTCACGGGCTCTGAGGAGCAAAGCCCTCTCCCATTATGTCAAACCCTCTAAGTGGAACCCGAAATTTAACAAGAGGTCCAACTTATGAAACCCATTTAAGAAGCCCACTTAAAAAATTGTGAGAAAGAGTATAAAAGGGATAGAAGAGGGAGATGAATGCCCTAGCTGGTGTGTGATGCCCCCTCTCCTCTCCCTTCTCCTAATCCGCCCCCTCTCCCTATTAAGGTTCAACCTCCTCTCTTTATTATGAGAGACTTCCTTGCTCACCGCCCCTCTCCTTCTCCTCTATACCTCTCTTGGATGTGGTGCTTGAAGGAGATTACCTACCTTGTTGGTTTGTGGCTTGAAGGACAAGTTTTAGATCGTCCCTTTGTTGTGATTTCAGTCCCTTTGTTGTGATTTCAATCAAAAAGAAAGGTGATAGAGGGATCTACATATAAAAGGTAAAGCCCCATATTTTACTTATTTGATTGTGTTTCAATTATGATAGGATGTTGTGAAAGCTAGAGCACATCTAAGGGGCTAGGTTAGTTCGTATTAGCTCCATCATTTTGTTTTGATTATATGCATGTCCTTGATTACCTAGTTTATTGTTTATGTGATTGCTTAATTATATTTCTTGTATAGTTAGAAGATAAAAATATTAAATTTTTATGCTTCCATGCCACTCTTTCACTGGCATTCTAAGTAACACATGGACTACGCATGAAAGAAAATGAAACTTTCCACGACAGATGGCTGGTATCGTTTCTAATTATAAAATGGAAATCCGCACATGAGCGTAAATGGGGAGTGGTCTTCTTCTCAATTTACTCAATCGCCAGAAGTGTACCAGAGCGAAGCCCGAAGAATAAAAAATGAGAGCTGTAGGTCCACTCCTTTTGTGTTTTCAGTGGCTCTAGCCCTGGCCTCTCTCGCTGCAGCTGTACCATATGAGATGGAAAACTGCTCCACTGTCCTGGGTATTGTTACTCTCTTTCTCTAACTTCAGTCTTAAGCAAAAACTTGATTAAGGGAAGATGAGGGTGATCACCCGTGAAGGGTGAAGGTCTACAGGTCTAGTTATTTGTTATTGAATGATCATGATGAATGACCTTCAATGGCACGATGAATGCTGTCTGTTTTTGTGCAGGGAACGAAGCATATGCAGTTGCGGCCTTGGCTTTGGGGAGGCTGCTGCGATGTGTCACGGCCCTACTCGATGGAAAGGCTACCGTGCGGCACTTGCAAGGCTTTCCGCCCGGCAAGTCAGCCTATCGAAGGGACAAGAGTTCTTGCTGGACAAGGCGTTGCGCGGATCACGTGCGAAGGGCCTTGCAAAGCAAGAGGTAGGGGGAAAGAGAGTGCAACATTGCAAAGAAACAAATAAACACAAGCAAGAAAGTGGATTGCATTCACTATCAACGTGTTTACAAAGCAATGACAACCATTCAAGCACTACCCTCCCCCTATATAGCATAAGGGATTTTTCGGATATTGCTGGAGTGGCAGCCAAAGTGGCTGTACGGGCACAAAGGGGTTCGGACCAAGTCCGTAACAGATGCCTGCAATTGCGGAGACGAAAAAGGCAGCTGCCATGGATCATGCAGAAACTGCGTCTGCAGAAGGCTTGTCACGTGTGGGAAATGTGGCTGCAGGAGGGGGACGAAGACTACTCCCACATGTGTCTGCCATGACGTAAGGATAGCTGTGACCGCCCTTCTCCCAAGTGCCAAGCCCCACGAATAAAACTCACATCAATGACGGCAGAAATGCTTTGTAATGGATTGTATCATAAACATGTTGTAATCTTGCCCTTTCAACATAATATATATCTACAGACCATCTTGAGTAAGTTATTAGTACGCTTCTGTTTTTGGATGAGAAGCGTGTTTTATGTTAAGAGCCGACTATAAAAAGTGTCGACCAACTGTGAACATGTTAGTACACATTAGTGTAAGTATTTGCTAACGCATACTAAGTGAATACTTACATTAACGTGCATTAGTAAATATTTATATTAATATACACTAATATGCTCACTGTTGATCTTGAAAATAAATGTCTTATAAGTGTTCTTTACGCTCAGCATACGACGAGCAGAGTATAAAAAATGCATCCCATTTGATGAGAAACACTGGGATCACAACAATTTTAGGCTTCCAAACCCCCCTTTCTCTATCAAATACCAAACCACATTTTAAATGAGATTTTTTTTATAAAAGAATATTATATTAGTCTTAAGGAGGATAAAGTCCTTCGAAACAGTACAAAGGAAGAAGAGGAACTTCTAAGCTCTACCCACACTGGCTTGAATAACTCTCACAGTAGGAGCTAAACATGAATAAGAACATGTACATCAAGTCAAATCAAGCATTTTCCAAAAACAAAATGCCTACTGTTTATTTTAAAGATCAACGGTAAACATGCCAGTATATGTTAACATAAGAATTATTTATACTAACATGCGCTAATAAATATTTATGATAATATACATTAGCGTGCTCACCGTCAATCTTGAAAATAAATGCCTCCTGAGTGTTCCTTAGGTTCGGCTTACAATAATAAGGGAGTAAGAAAATGCATCCCTTTTGTTGAGAGACTGGGATCACGGCAATTTCAGGCTTCCTAATCTCCCATTTCTCTATCGAATTCCACACCACGTTTTAAATGAGAGTTTTTTTTATAAAAAAAAATTATATTAATCTTAAGGAGGATAGAGTTCTTCAGAGCACTTCAAAGGAAGAAGAGGAACTTCTAAGCTCTACTTGGAATAACTCTCACGATAGGAGCTAAACATGAATACATACATGTACATCAAGTCAAATCAAACATTTTCCATGCATAAAGCACAATTTAAACATACCTCATAAAATAATCATATAGATAACCACATAGATTTAGTTGATTCTCTACAGAGTACTATCATAAACCTAAATCTATAGAAAATCAATCACCACGGGTGCTCGAAGCTGATAGATAATCATAACCAATCTCTGGCCTAATCACCTTAAGGCAATCTCTAACGGGTCGGTCCAAAGTTGATTTATAGATAATTACCATATCTTTACGTAGGAGATGAAGAATCATCGGGAAACATGACTACCGCAAACAGTAGCAACATACGCCTACGCCGAAAGATGATTGTTTGGCTATACCAAATTGAGATGGTTGGGTGGGAGCGGGCGCGAACACCTGTTGCTACGGAGGTCTGTTTCACTTTCCAAAGATGTCTACTTTTGTTGGAAAAGACGAGAATGACCTTTAACACAGGACAAATCCATTGAATAGGAAAAAAACTAACCAAAAACATGGAGGTGATGGGTGAAAATTTAGACGTGTAATAAAAAAGAAGGGGAGAAGGAAAAGGAACAAGTTTTAAAGCTTGAACGAGAGGGTGGGTGAGTTTGGAATGCGGATCTGTGAAGAGGACGACTATAAAGAAAAGAAAGAAAAAGAAAAGAAAGGGGGGAAAGCAGGGAGAAGGGAACCACCATCAAGCAAATTATCAGACACTTCACCACCCAAAACAACAAACTTGAAAGAAAGAAGGGGAGAGGACGAAGACAGACCATCCCAGACTGGCTAAAAGGGAGATAGTCATGCGGATAACCAGCTCCGGCGACAGGGGATCAGAGCCAAAAAGCAGAGGACAAGAGGTGACCTGCAATTACAATTCCTAACATGCCACAATTTAAGCATTTAAATTTGAGCGACCTGCAATTCATGTGAGAAGCCGATAACTTCGAAATACAAAATGGTTCATGAATGTGAGCACTTAAACCGTCAAGGGACAAAATTCCTAATATAGTTGTTATAAATTAATTGAGAAATAATGATATGCCAAAGTTCTACTCTGGTGACAATGCTAATGTTTTTAGGTTGAAGATGTAAGTAACACAATCCATTTTGAGATGGAAAATACTATAAGAATATTGTACTTTTTGAAACCGTCATCATCCATATATTTTAAATAGATAAATTTAATAAGATAGTAGTCCTATGGTAACCATAAAATCCAATTAACTTATACTAGACACAGAAATATTTATGAATTTCAAGTATGGACCAACAAAAAGACTAGATGGCTATGTCTAACAACAAGGTTGAATTCTTACAATAAAAGTAGTAGTAATAGTAGTAGTTAAGGGAGAAGAAAATAGAAAAAAACAATCACAAAAAATACTTTAAGTTTGTTTACATACAAACACAACTTCAAGACAAAAAAAGCTCCTTTTTGCTATCTGTTTACCGTTTACCGACATTAATAGATATAATTAACGTTATTTATTTTAAAACGTTGTTAATATATGCCATATAGCGACTATTCTCAAAAACTTCACTACATGTGTATGGTTAATACCCCTTTTTTTTTTGTTGTGACGGATTTTTCAATATGCTGTCGAGAACATATTAACATTTTTTATACATTACCTAACTCCGAGATGTAAAGAATCCAATGCTCGAGAAGATAAAGTAGATAAATTTCTTCATCGCCATGTGAATTTGGAAGTGGAACACGTTTGCCATGAGGATTTCAAGTTGGTTGTTTTCGTCGGTAAAATAATGTTTTCCGTATTCCTTGGATGGCAAAATGTGGTTACTTTATTCTTATCTAGGCTCACCAAACCTTATCCTCATCCACATTTCCTCTTAATGACAGAAAAACAGATCTTCCACAGTCCAGACTGAATCTAATACACATACAATAAAATCCCATTACCAAAGCAAGTACGGCATTACAAAGGTTTGCTCTTAGTAGCGTCTCTTGCATTCTCTTATGTACACATCAGCACCACACACCACCTTAAGTAGCCACTTACAAATTATAATTAACAAGCATTAATATCGTAGAATAGTTGTTTTGGCTAAGTAACAATCAATTATTAGAGACTAAATACAAGATCAGACAGATCTCATATGTGCCATGGTCCCATCTCCGGCTACGGTATCAACGGTGGTTGCTCCGGGTCTCCCTACTGTAAAGCCTGCAATTGCAATTTGCATGCACACATGAATCCACGCGCTATCATTTCATGGTCAAGCATGCAGAAAATTAATGAAGAAAATATTAATTCGTTTTTAGCATTTGTATGATATGGGGAGGCCATCGCCGTAAGGAAGAGAGAAGGCTCATGGATGATTCACGGGTGAGAGACAATTAAAAAAATAAGAAAAGCTTTTTTACCTCCAAGAGTAAGTGACCTTAGTGGAATGAGAAGCCAGGAGTAAGTGACACTTAGGGGTCGTTTGGATACTCAATTAATTTAGTAACAATTCGATTCAGTAGCGATTCAATTCAGTAAATTCATTACTGATTATGAATTAAGTTTGGCTATAGAATTTGTTAAAATAAATTCAGATGTCATGTCAAACACAGTCTTAAAACTTTAAACACCTCTAACTCTCTCTTTCGAACTCAGATATGCACGTTCTTGGTACCATTACACTCCTAAATTCAAGCTTTATCAAACAAGATCCCACAAGGGTAGGTAATTTTAAACTTTTAAAGTGGGCCCTACCTATATGACATGTTTTTCGAAGCTCAAATCGATATGAACGATAACCATTGAAAAATAATAGAATCTGTAATTTTCAAAACGGTGATTAGGAGACTAAATCGACCAGTGATTCAGGCTGAAACGGACTGAATCTTACTACAGTGCTGAATTTTTAATTCAGCGCAGCTTCAATACACAAACAGGATTCTAATAATTCAGTGTTAAATTGACATTGAATCGGCTGAATCTTCTCACGATTCAATACCCAAACAGCCCTTTAGTTGGATGAGAAGCGAGGAGTTCTATAAGAAACAAAAAGAAATGATAATCACCTTATATAATATTTGAAAAATAAAGTTATGTGCGGTTAGAAAAAAGAAAGAAAACTGTGTATAATTATCTAAATGACAAGACGTTTGGAGCTCAGAATTTAGAAATCCACCAACAACATTATCAAGGATATTTTTTTAAATGAAGTCAAAAATAATTTTAAGAAAGGCCCATGCATGGCATCCCACCAACTTTGATTAGTTACGTAATTAATTCTGAGATAATAATCTCTCCTCTACATTTGTCCCTGGAGTCCCCTGGAGCTTGTGCTTGTCATGGGGGCCAGCCTCTGAAGTCCGCGGGTTTCACGTGGCTCTCTCCTCTATAAGAAGGCAAACAACACTTCAAGATAGACGGGCAGGGAAGATATAGTGATTCTCTCAAGTGTTAGAAGCATGGAGATGAAGACTTTTGGTGTGCTCTCGCTGCTGATGTTGGCTGCTTTCCTTGCCACTTCTTCCGCCGACGAAGATATTCTCAAGTTACCAGCCGAACGTATTGTCCTGATTCACTGTTTCTCGCCTTCTGCTATTTTTTTTAAGAGATGGCTTTGTCACTAAGATAATGTTTCCTTTGCCATTGATGTGCAGGTGATGGTGGGCAAAGTAGACGTCCGAAATGGTGCGACTTCTGCGTATGCACTAAGTCCATGCCTCCCCAATGTATATGCCGGGATGAGAGGCGCCCTTTTTGTTACCCTGCCTGCGATTTTTGTGTGTGCACTCGATCCATACCTCCGCAGTGCCACTGCGCTGACACTAAAGACTACTGCTGAGCTCAGGAGCACTGCTACTTTCTCTCTCTCTCTCGGGGAGAGAAGTGATCAACTGGATAGTAGGTAGATCCATTTTCTTTTTGTAAGAAAATGGGCCTAATACTGTGTCATGGGACTTTATTTAGAATTAGAAATAAATTGTCCCTTACTGGTATGTGACCTTGTTTTTAAGTATTACTATATTTTGAAGTCTGTAATAGGCTCTCTCTCTCTCTATATATATATATGTCTTAACGACTAGTTTGTTCGGGTGTTCATCTTAAGCTTTGGTGCATGAAAATCTTAAGCTTCGGTGCATGAAATATGGTTCTCGTAATAATTTTTTTGGCTCATGTCTTAACGACTAGTCAGTACCGAAGTAGATTCCGCATGTAGAGGGTGAGGAAGATACGGTGTTTCGTGAAGTTGATTCTGAAGTGGGTGAAGGAGATTTAGCAGTCAATTTGATTAGCACAGAGGGGAGAAGAAATCTCATTGCTAACGACCCACAATCCCTGAGATGAGAAAATGCGGGAGAGTGGGGGAAGGGAAGTGTCGTGCTAATCTAGGAGAAGGGAAGGCAGTCGATTGTGTTTGTATATCTCATCTAGAGACCGTTCTAAAAAATGTCGCTATATGTGTCGTTGATATCTAGCTACTTTTTTTTAGTGATTCAAAAACATAATATTCTTGACAATTGTCAATATTTGTTATTGATACAAGTGTATATCAAGTCAGGGAAGAAAACCTCTAGGATCATGTACATGCTTATATAAAATATTCTACACAACAAAACTTGCATACAAAAAATTATATTAGAGTCACACTTTACACAGTAGAGTAGGAGGTCATAATGGCTATTCTATATATTACTTCCTTAGCATTCACATCTTTTTCTATTTTTATATAACCTTATTCTCTCCGAATAAACCCCAAGATTAATTTTTTGAGTTTCAGGTATCATCTTAATCTTCTTTGTAGGGATAAGTAATTTATGTGATTAAAATTTTTTGGACAAAAATAATATAAGAAAGATCGCCGATAAAGTGATGGAGGCCAACAATCACCAG
The DNA here is from genome assembly GCA_035235625.1 of Saururus chinensis. Taxonomy (NCBI): domain Eukaryota; kingdom Viridiplantae; phylum Streptophyta; class Magnoliopsida; order Piperales; family Saururaceae; genus Saururus; species Saururus chinensis. The sequence continues at coordinate 19,559,398 of CP141143.1, forward strand.
ATAGTAATTGGAATTTGCTATTAATGGGAATTGCTGTCGTAAATAACAAATCACCACTGACCTCCAATCACTTCTTTGCTTATAAGTCTTCACGACTAATTTACATGATTTTAAACCTTAACCCTTACTGTACTGTAGTGATACTTTGGTCTAGTTTTTTCAAAATCGTGTAAACTCAAGTTTTATGGAATAATTTTTATAAAAATAAGGAATATAAAATATTTTCATATTAGGCTAAGTAATATTGAAAAATCTCCATTTTTTATACATTACCTAACTCCAAGTTGTAAAGAATTCAATGCTCGAGAAGATAAATTTCTTCCTCGCCATGTGAATTTGGAAGTAGAACACGTTTGCCATGAGGATTTCAGGTTGGTTGTTTTCGTCGGTACCAAATGAAAGGTTCTGGGAGGTGGGGAGGCTGTCACGAAGACGATGGCTCATGGACGATTCACGGGTGAGAGACAATTGAAAAAATAAGAAAAGCTTTTTTACCTCCAAGAGTGATCCTTAGTGGAATGAGAAGCGAGGAGTAAGTGACCCTTAGTTGGACGAGAAGCGAGGAGTTCTATAAGAAACAAAAAGAAAAGATAATCACCTTAAATGTTCATTGAAAAACAAAGAGTCGGACATTGACAGGAGATGATGAGGATAAAGATATCTGCGGTTAGAAAAAAGAAAGAAAACTCTGTGTATAATAATTATCTAAATGACAAAACGTTTGGAGCTCAGGATTTGAAAATCCAGCGACAACATTATCAAGGATATTTTTTTTAAATGAAGTCAAAAATAATTTTATGAAAGGCCCATGCATGGCATCCCACCAACTTTGATTAGTTACGTAATTATTTCTGAGATAAAAATCTCCTCTCTACATTTGTCCATGGAGTCCCTTGGAGCTTGTGCTTGTCATGGGGACCAGCCTCTCAAGTCCACGGGTTTCGCGTGGTTCTCTCCTCTATAAGAAGGCAATCAACACTTCAAGATAGACGGGCAGGGAAGAGACTGTGATTCTGTGTGTTAGAAGCATGGAGATGAAGGCTTTTGGTGTGCTCTCGCTGCTGATGTTGGCTGCTTTCCTTGCCACTTCTTCCGCCGACGAAGATATCCTCAAGTTACCAGTCGAACGTATTGTCCTAATTCTCTGTTTCTCGCCTTCTGCTATTTATTTTTTAAGAGATGGCTTTGTCAGTAAGATAATGTTTCCTTTGCCATGATGTGCAGGTGACGGTGGGCAAAGTAGACGTCCGAAATGGTGCGACTTATGCGCATGCACAAAGTCCATCCCTCCCCAATGTATATGCGGGGATGGCAGTCGCCCTTTTTGTTACCCTGCCTGCGAGCATTGTGTGTGCACTCGATCCATACCTCCGCAGTGCTACTGCCGTGACATTAAAGACTACTGCTGAGCTCAGGAGCGCTGCTACTCTCTCTCTCTCTCTCTCTCTCGGGGAGAGAAGTGATCAACTGGATAGTAGGTAGAGCCGTTTTCTTTTTTTAAGAAAATGGGCCTAATATTGTGTCAGGGGACTTTATTTAGAAATAAATTGTTCCTTACTAGTATGTGACCTTGTTTTTAAGTATACTGTATTTTGGGATTTTGGGGTCTGTAATAGGCTCTCTCTCTCTCTATATATATCTTAACGACTACTTTGTCCGGGTGTTGTGCATGAAATCTGGCTTGCCTTTTTTATTTTTATTTTCTCATGCTTTTGTGGAAAGTACGTTGAGTAGGGATAAGTTACTGTCATGGTTTTGTTATATCAATTAGAAGGAACTAGGATTTCTCACTTTCCTTTTTTCTATCTTGCCGGGGTGGCACCTGTGCTTCTTTAGTTAGTTATTTTCAAATGTTACTGCCAACTAAATGCTTATTTTTCCCTCCCCTTATCTTACCACACTTGCATAACCACGACAGCTTATCTAGGGGTGTAAATGGCTAGACACAAGCGCAAGGCAAGGCAAACACAGCCGTCTATTTTATACAGATTATATATTGTCCATTTGCATATGCCCTTGACGGACATGAAAAAAATATATAAAAATGACCAAAATAAAAGTAAAAGTTTAATATTCGACTACTTTATTCTCAAATTCGGGGTGTTTAATAAAAAAATAATTAAAAAATAAGTTATAATAATTGTTGGATTGTCTAATCTAATAAATAAATAATAATGTTATGGAAGACACATGACAGTATAACTAGCATTTTTTATAATTTTTTACAAAGATTAACTATATAAGATAGGTTAGTAATTTAGTATAAATTAATAATAATAATAATAAAATATATAATTGACAGACATGGAGGGTTGCACATATGGATAACCATTGTCTATGTCTATCTACATTAGGGCCGAATAAAAAATAATATTATTCATTTTAGTGCGAATAGATATAGACACAAACGTGAACGCAACAAACACCGGACAAACATACATCATTTACAACCCCACATTTATCTCATATATGTTGTTCATCAGTTCATCCAGTCTCACTACAACAAAAAGGACCATTGATAAAAAATATGTATAAATTGATCATTAATGAAGTTGTGTGTGTTGTCCATGTCAATTAGGACCACTTCTTCTTTATTTAAGCATTGAACCTCATAATGTAATAGAAGGTGCAATAGTTAGCCTTTTGGTAGAATAGCTTATGCGAATGAGTTGTTAAGAATAGCTTGAGCCAGCTTGTTGCTTCTACCACACTTGTAAGACCACAACAGCTTATCTCATATATGTTGTTTATCAATTTATCCAGTCTTTCTTTTAGAATTGATTGTGATGATTGCTTGACTATTCACCCTCCTGATTCACTTTATTTTTGTTTTAGGATGTTAACAAACAAGTAAATAGTCCCTCTATAAGCGAATTCAGTGCCTGTAAAATTGAGAAACATAGAATGAATCTGCTTGCAGAAGGGAAAAAGATCTAGGGCTGTCTTTGGTATGCTTCATTTTGTTTTGCTTGACATTGAATGACTTAAGGGATTAATTACATGAGCGACTAGTCAAGGTTTACATCCTCAAGGGAGAGAATACATATATATTATTGTTTTTTTATATATTCTTTTATAATCTAATGCATGGTCATTTGGATTTTTTGTAGGTAGGTTAATGAAGGATGATGCTATGATGTCAATTTACAGGAGTAATTCATGTTCCAGACATAGTTTTTTTGTTTTTGAATTTTTTATATTTAATTCATATTTATGGTTTAGTTTTATAAACAAGTGTTGGGATCTTAAACTTAGTAACATTTAGTTGTTATTGTATTTTGAGACTAATGTATATGTTTGATACTATTCTATCTTTGTTCTAATTAATTAAGGTTTCTTTAATTTATGAAGTGTGTTGATGGTTGAATTCAATTGTACTATATATGTGATGGTTATTATACAAGGTTTGTAGAAACGAAAATGGAAAATAGATGTTTATTATATAAGCTTTGTAATGAAAATGAAAAATAGATATTTATTATACAAAGTTTGTAGAAGTAAAAACATATAATAAGAAGAAAAAAAAGTTGGCCATGGAAGGACTTTTAGCAGCAGTCTTAAAAACTGTCGCTATTACATTTTAAAAACCGCCACTAACAAAGTTTACTGTGTTCATATGTACGGACCATGAACCCTCAAATCCTCCTTTGATAAACAAACAAGCATTATAGAGTCAGCTCCCACAATGTCAAGATGACTTATTAGTTTCATTAATTAAAAGAATAATTTTTTCAAAAACAGAAGAAAAAAAGAGCTAGAAATTTAAGTTGTTCCCTTGCCATTTGACGGAGATGAATTTGGGCCAAAATTATGCACCTTGCCTACGTGTTTGTCTCATATAGTTTTGAGAGACCAAAGAGGCTCTACCAATCAGATTGAGCTAATTCAGCTTCAAATTTAGTTTTAGATTCAACTAATTTAACTTTAAATTCAGTTAAATTAAATAATTAATTTTTCAGTTAGTTAAGATGACTTTTAAATTAAAATTAAGCTGAAACAAAAGGACCTTAGTCTAATTTTACCAGTGGTACATAATAACAAAACTTTGTCCTATTTCTCGGTTTCTGCTATTTTTTAATAGATGGCTGTCTCAGATAACGTTTCGTGTGCCATTGATGTGCAATTGACGGTGGGCAAAGTGGAGTTGCGAAATGGTGCAACCTCTGCTACTGCACTTGGTCTAGGCCTCCCCAATGTAGGTGCCGGGATATGGGCACTTCCTGTCACCCTGCCTGCAAGCAGTGTCTGTGCACTCGATCCTTCCCTCTGCAGTGCCAATGCAAGGACGTTAAAAATCACTGCTGAGTTCAGGCGCGCTGCTACTTGCTCTTTCTCTATCTCTGAGAGAAATGTTCAATTGGACATTAAGTAGAGTAGATCCATTTTCTTTTCAGTAAGAAAATGGGATCAAGTGTTGTGTCATGGGACTTTATAAATAAATGAATTTTTCCATACTAGTATAGTAGTTTAGCTGGTTATGTTCACGTGTTGCTGCCGCTAAAATGCTAATTTTCCCCTCCCCCAACCATACTCCACTTCAGACCGCGACAGCTTATCACATATCTATTGTTCATCGGTTCAGCGGGTCAGTCTTTCCTGCATGCGGAATTGGCTATGCTGATTTCGCCCCTTTTAATTCGCTCTATTTTTGCTTTATGATAATAAAAACAAGTAATCTCCCGATGAGGGAATATCAGTGCCCGTAAAATTGAGAAACTGAGGAGGGTTATTACATTTCGATCCGCACAAAAGCATCAATCATGTAGGTATATGTATATTGTGGTCTTCCATTTGAACACGAAAATCTGGAGCCACATCTTTTCGAATGAAAGATTGCATCTTAAATGAGATGCAATAATCCTCTTAACCAAAATAAATCACTCTAGCCTTTTATTATTTCCCCCTCAAAAGACGATCAAAAGAATGACCTTCAACACAGGACAAATCCATTGAATTAGCAAAAACTAACCAAAAACATGGAGGTGGTGGGTGAAAATTTTGACGTGTAATAAAAAAGAAGGGGAAAAGGAAAATGATCAACTTTTAAAGCTTGAACGAGAGGGTAGGTGAGTTTGGAATGCGGACATGTGAAGAGGACGGCTGCAAGGAAGGAAATAAAAAGAAAAGAAAGGGGGGAAAGCAGGGAGAAGGGAACCACCATCAAGCGAATTATCAGACACTTCACCACCCAAAAAACAAACTTGAAAGAAAGAAGGGGAGAGGGAGAAGACAGACCATCCCACAGTGGCCAAAAGGTAGACAATCAGGCGGATAACCGGCTCCGGCGACAGGGGATCAGAGCCAAAAAGCAGAGGACGAGAGGTAGCCTGCAATTACAATTCCTAACATGCACAATTTAAGCATTTAAATTTGTGGCCTGCGATTCATGTGAGAAGCGATAACTTTGAAATGCAAAGTAGTTCATAAATGTGAGCACTTAAATTGTCAAAGGACCAAATTTCTAATATAGTTGTTATCTAATGTTTTAGGTTGAAGATGTAGTAACACAATCCATTTTGAGAATGTAAATTACTTCAAGAATATTGTACCTTTTGAACAATCATCATCCATATATTTTAAATAGATAAATTTAATAGGATAGTAGTCCTATGGTAACCCAACATTGGACAACCATAAAATCCAATGAACTTATACTAGACACAGACAAATCTTTATGAATTTCAAATATGAACCGACAAAATGACTAGATGGCTATGTATAGCAACACGGTTAAATTCTAACAATAAAAGTAGTAGTAGTTAAGGAAGAAGAAAATAGAACAAAAAAAATCACAAAAAATACTTTAAGTTTGTTCACATACAAACACAACTTCAAGACCCAAAAAAGGCTCTTTTCTGCTATATGTCATTTTCTTTTTGAAAGATTCATCATCCATATAGAATGTAAACATAAATACAATTGTGAGACCCAAAGAATGTAGCATCACAGCGACTGAAGCTCAGCATGGCCCAAAAATCAATTTTGTGCCAGCCAAGCCAAGCTGAGTGAAGTATACAAGAATAAACAGATGAAGAACAACTGCCTAAAAATGGATGCATCTCAGCGATGGAAAAGCGTGAGGTAAAGCATAGCTAGAACCATTACTATAAAGAAGCATAACTAAGAAAAATCCCGACATGGAAAATTGATTACATATAGAGCACTTACCGGAGAAGTTGGGGGGGAGTGTCGTGCTTATCTAGGAGAAGCGGAGAAGTGGGCTGTCGTGTTATTTATTTAAAAACGTTTTTGATATATGTCATATAGCGACTATTCTAAAAAATGTCGATATATGTGTGTCACTAATATTTTTTTTGTAGCGATGGATTTTTCAATATGCTATCTAGCACATATATTAACATTTTTTATTAATTACCTAACTCAGAGATGTAAAGAATCCAATGCTCGAGAAGATAAAGTAGATGAATTTCTTCCTCGCCATGTGAATTTGGAAGTACAACACGTTTTCCATGAGGATTTCAGGTTGGTTGTTTTGGTCGGTACCAAATGAAAGGTTCTGGGAGGTGGGAGGCTGTCACGAAGAAAGAAGGCTCATGGATGATTCACGGGCGAGAGACAATGGAAAAAACTAAGAAAAGCTTTTCAACCTCCAAGAGTAAGTGACCCTCAGTGGAATGAGAAGCGAGGAGTTGTATAAGAAACAAAAAGAAATGATAATCGTCTTAAATATTAATTGAAAAACAAAGAGTCGGACATTGACAGGAGATGATGAGGATAAAAATATGTGCGGTTAGAAAAAAGAAAGAAAACTGTGTATAATAATTATCTAAATGACAAAACGTTTGGAGCTCAGGATTTGAAAATCCAGCGACAACATTATCAAGGATATTTTTTTTAAATGAAGTCAAAAATAATTTTATGAAAGGCCCATGCATGGCATCCCACCAACTTTGATTAGTTACGTAATTATTTCTGAGATAATAATCTCCTCTCTACATTTGTCCATGGAGTCCCTTGGAGCTTGTGCTTGTCATGGGGACCAGCCTCTCAAGTCCACGGGTTTCGCGTGGTTCTCTTCTCTATAAGAAGGCAATCAACACTTCTAAGACGGGCAGGGAAGAGACTGTGATTATCTCAAGTGTTAGAAGCATGGAGATGAAGGCTTTTGGTGTGCTCTCGCTGCTGATGTTGGCTGCTTTCCTTGTCACTTCTTCCGCCGACGAAGATATCCTCAAGTTACCAGTCGAACGTATTGTCCTGCTTCACTCTTTCTCGCCTTCTGCTATTTATTTTTAAGAGATGGCTTTGTCACTAAGATAATTTTTCCTTTGCGATTGATGTGCAGGTGACGGTGGGCAAAGTAGACCCCCGAAGCCGAAATGGTGCGACTTATGCGCATGCACTTTCTCCATCCCTCCCCAATGTATATGCGGGGATGAGAGTCGCCCTTTTTGTTACCCTGCCTGCAAGAATTGTGTGTGCGGTCTATCAGAGCCTCCGCAGTGCCGTTGCCATGACATTAAAAACTACTGCTGAGCTCAGGAGTGCTGCTGCTTTCTCTATCTCTCTCGGGAAGAGAAATGATCAACTGGATAGTAGGTAGATCCATTTTCTTTGCTTTAAGAAAATGGGTCTAGTAATGCCTCATGGGACTTATATATAAATAAATTGCTCCGGACTAGTATGTGACCTTGTTTCTAAGTATTACTGTATTTTGGGGTCTGTAATGTTCTCTCTCTCTCTATATATATATATCTTAACCACTAGTTTGTCCGGGTGTTCATCTTAAGCTTTGGTGCATGAAATCAAGCTTCTTTTTTTATTTTTTTGCTCACGCATTTGTGGAAAGTATATTGCGTAGGGATAGGTTACTGTCATGGTTTTGTTATATCAATTAGCTAGAAGGAACTAGGATTTCTATGCATTTGACTTTTCTTTTTTCCATCTCGTTTAGTTAGATGGCTATTTTCATGTGTTGTTGCCAACAAGATGCTTATTTTCCCCTCCCCTTATCTTACCACACTTGCACGACTACCATAGCTTGTGTAGGAGTGTAAATTGATAGACACAGGTGCAGGCATGACATGTATATAGCCGTTTATTTTTATATGGACCATGTATTTGTCCATTTACATGTCATTAACGGACATGGATGGAAATGGATAGACACAACCAAAATGAATGTAAAAAATTGATATTATACCACTTTATTCTCAAATTACGGGTGGTTAATAAAAAAATAATTAAAAATTAAGTCATAATAATTGTTGGAGAGTCTAATCTAATAAATAAATAAATAATAATATTATGGAAGACATGTAACAATATAACTAGCATTTTTTACAAATTTTTATGAAAATTAATTATATAATATAGGTTAGTAATTAAATATAAATAATAATAATAAAAGTATAATTGGCAGATGTGGCGGGCTGCAGATATGGATAACCCTTGTCTATACATGTCCCCATTAAGGCAAGATAAAAATAATATTATTTATTTTAGTGCAAACAAACATAGATACAGACACGGAAACGATGGACACTATAAAAACATACATTTATTTCATATATGTTGTTCATCAGTTCATCCAATCTCTCCTTAGGAATTGACTCTGATTCACTCTATTTTTGTTATAGGATGTTAACAAACAAATAAATAATCCCTCTATAAGGGAATTCAGTGCATCTAAAATTGAGAAACTAAGAAGGGTAATTAGTTCTTGATCCACAGAAAAACATAAATCTTGTGGGTACATATATCTTGTTGACTTCCATTTAAGCATGAAAATTTGGGCCTAAATCTTTACCGACAAAAGATTGCATCTTAAATCAGATGCATCAATCCTCTTAACTAAATACCTTACGTCATTAAGGCTCAGTTTGCATGCTTCCGGTAGCCTTTCCTATTGTAGATGGCACCTATGTAAACTCTTTATGCATAGTAATAATCACTATACCTCTCGAGGGCCTCAGGGACACAGCGACTGCTATATCAATCGTTCGCAGCTAGTCCACAGTTACATAATCTGACCTCCTAAGTAAGACATGGACGATGCATGGAAGAAGAGACTTTCCACAATACATGGCTAAGTATGTAAACTCGTTTCTAATTATAAAAATGGAAATCTATCCATGAGCGTAAATAGGGAATAGTCTTCTTCACTTATTAATTAGTCGCAAGAAGTGCAACAGAGTGAAGCCCGAAGAATAAAAAATGAGAACTGTCAGTCCGCTCCTTGTGTTTTCAGTGGTTCTTGCCTTAGCCCCTCTTGCTGCAGTCGTACCTTATGAGATGGAAACCAGCTCCATTGTCCTAGGTATTGTTCCTCGCTTTCTCTAACTTCAGTCTTAATTGAAAACTCGATTAAAGGATGATCGAAGTGATCACTCGTGATGGGTGAAGGTTCATTTGGAATTTTTTAAAGAATTTCAACAAAATTCGGAGAACCTTGTCACAATGTACGAAACGACCTTTTCTTTATCGAATTCCAAACCACGTTTTAAATGAGAGTATCAATTTTTTTAAATAAAAGAAGGTTATACCTATAATATTCTAGAATTTCTTAATTTTTTAATTGTGGACATGTAAAAATTAGTGAGTTTCACCCTTATACCTTCTTAGTTAAATAACTTATGATATAGATGGATTTTAGGGTTGAAACCATTGCATATAGAAAATAAATGGAAAGAGTTTAAAACACCACTAAAAACATGTGTATAAGAGTTCAGATGAAAAAGTTATGACAATTCAAAATTGAATATGGTGCACAAGACTTGTTTACCTGAATAAGATTGCTTTTGATTTCTGCCTTGTCCTATGTCATTTTCCTCATGATTTAACTATAACCTTCCATATTCTAGTGTTAAATCCCTATATGCATTGGCAATTAGCTACTAATTCCTTGCTAGAGTTGGCCACATATTAGGATTACTGACTTCAACGGTAGTTTCCTCCTCTCCCAACAAAGGAAATATGCATCAGGGGTTTAATTTGTCCCCCACCACAAGTTGGCCTCTAAAGTGGCCCTATTTGGTAGTGTTTTTGGTCTCATTTTTACAATAAGTGGATAATTTAGTACATCACCATGAGAATTTAGAAGTAGGACACAATTGTAACCTAACCCACCTCCAACAACAGGAAAGCTTCGCCCCCAACATTCATAATAATGACACTAAACACCTATGTTTTCCATGCAAATCTTGTAGCCTCTATGCAATTATCAAAAGTAGGGATGTTACGATAGGTTGGCTATTTTTTAGATTTTTCTTTATATTTTTATAAAACCTGACCCTAATGGATTGAATGTGGGTTTTAGAATTCAAGCCGAATAGCTTTTCTGTTTCAAGTTTATCATTTTTTAAATAGTATTGGGTTTGAGTTTTAGAATTCAACCCGAATAGCTATTCAAGTCTATTTTAGGTTTATCATTTTTAAAATAGAATTGGGTTCAGGTTGGCACAACCCAACTCAACCCAATGACATCCCTAATTGAAAGACAATTAAAAAAATACCTCTATAAAATGTTGAATCTTAAACACCATGGATCTAACAGTTGTTATCTTCTTTGTGCTCTATAATCAATTTTAAACTAGGTTGTCTTCAACATTAAGGGACAAACAAGATAAGGAAGATAACTGAGACCATAAAGTGTAACACCCTATTTTTCGATTATGCCTAACTTGAGGGGTTAGGGGTAATTATATAAATTTTAGGGGCTTTTAAAGGATAAATCTGGGTAGAGCTCGAAATAACGAGCATAAAGAATAAAAAAACATGTGAAATGCAGGTTAGGAACTAAAATAAAGATTTCGAGAAGCGTAATTTATAGGTATGACCCACTTAGAAAGTGCAGAATAACCTACCCATGTGTGGTCTAGTTTTGAAGAGCTCGTCAATACAAGTCGATTATTACCAAGAACGCGCGATTTTAACTTTGGGGTACAAAGATATCATATGTCAAAGTTATTATAATATTTGATGAAAAAATAAAAAAATGAGAAAAAAACAAATTAGCTTGCATTAGTGGCTGGATCCGTGCCGCGTCATGCGTGGATCTACATCCTCATGATGCACACCAAAACCATGTGGACCCATGACATACGGTGTACATGCGGTGTTGCCACATGGATGCGCAATGCATGGTGCATACGCATATGCATACCACACCGTCCGCTTGCGGATTTCTCCTTTATAAATACAAAACTCTTGGCTAATCTTTCGAAATAGTTTTTTGGCTCGTTCTAAGTCCATTTTCGTCAATTCAAAAGATGTTCTTAGCTAATTGAGTTGGAGACTATATAAGGGGAGAAATCTCAGAGGAAGAGGTAGCTCTGCCCGTCACCCTCGAGACCTGAAGAGAGACAAGTGGCCTAGAGTAAGAAGAGGCTTTATCCTCTACCATCGGGCCACAACGAGAGAAGTGGCACAAAGTAGGGGATGCTCTGTTCTCCACTAAAGAGGCCACACAGTGAATGAAACGTCCCTAGGAATGGGAGGTTATGTCCACAGCTTATGAGCAAAAAAATAAGAAAGAGTCTCCAGAAAAGGGGAAGGTCTGTCCTTCCCCTACAAGCACGGAGAGAAGTGTCTGCAAGTTGGGGAGGTTTTATTTGTTACCTACAAGCACATGAAGTGTAAAGTGTCTAGGGTTATGGGGAGATTATGTCCATCGCCTTTGGGCCATAAAGAGTGAAACATCATGGGTTAAAGAGGGGTGATGTCCATCACCTTTTGAATCAATGAGAATAATGTTATGAAGCTAGGGGATGTTCTGCCCACCATCTCTAGACCTGCAGGGGAGGATGCCTTGAAGAAACGAGTAACTCCGATTGCCGCTACTTCTGACACTATATAAGAGTAGGTGTTTCTGACATTTTAATATAATATAACTTATATACATGTGCATCTTAATTAATAATATTAATATAATAATTAAGATATATGATTTTCTATGATTGGATGGATTCTGATATGTTCTAATTCGATCTGCTTTGATATGCTCTGTTTTGACCCGATCTGCTCTAAAATGCTTCGTGTTTTTATCTGATATGCTACAATCTAATATGATATAATCTGTTATCGTCGGATGAAATCTAATATGATCCGATAGGATCTGATATGATCTAATTTGATTTGTAGTGTGTTCTACTCCATTCCGTGATAGAGTGGGATGTGTTATTTCGCTAATGTATTGACTTTTGTTTGACTCCAATTATTTATAAGATTTCTATCTGACTCCAAATGATTTATTTGGATATAAGGATATATGTATTTTAACATCTATGATTTTGTGATGTCTTATGCATGTAATAGCCATTATGTAGAACTACGTTTAGATCCGATCATATTGGAATAATAGCATAGATGTTATCCAATATTTATGTAGGCAACCAACAGTAAGTTAACATTGGCCTAATCCAAATCAGTTATAAAATTAGGTTTATTTTGACCTATGCGTAACGGAGCACTAGAGCTCTATTATGCGTAGAGGAACGTTACGACTCTTACACACAGAGTCTACCATTCTTGGTTGGTCTCATTTTGGTTTTTATGATAAATTCATTTACTCTGATTTTATTTTCCAAACCCCCGATCCGGGTCGGTTTTCGGGTCGAGGTGTTAAAAATAGTATCAGAGCTTTTCTCTATCTGGGAGAGAAAAATATTTTAAAAATATATAATAATTTGATTTGAATCACAATTTTAAATCGAATTTAATCTCGAATATTGTTCTAACTGTGTTACATCGAATTTAAATTTTGCACATTCTATTTTGTAAGTTTGCAACTGATTTAATACGAATTCCGAATTGAACTTTCCACTTTGTATCTGACATTGGATTTAATACTAACTCCGATTTTACGATTTCTAATTATTTTAATCAGAAGTGATTTGAAAATTCTGTTCTAAATAAGTTGTATCAAATTTGATTTGAAATTCTGTTTTGTATGTGTTGCATTGGATTCAAGACAAACTCCTATTTTGTCAATTTTGAATTTTTAACAAGGAATGATTCGAAATTTTGTTTTGCATGTGTGGCATCGGATGTGATCTGAACTTGAATTTTACGAATTTCGATTTTGAGTTTGAATCAATTGGAAATATCTATTCTGAATCTGTTACATGATTTTTTAAAATGATCTTTACGACTTCAATTTTAAATAGTATGTCAATTAAAAAGAAATATAATATTTTGGATGTAAATCAAATATGGTTTAAACAATGGTATAATTACTAAGAAGTAATCATCAAACGCTCAAAGTATGGGACATGAGGTGTTAGTGGAAAACTCAATGGATAATTCTACTCGGGTATTGAAATAAAATTCAATTCTGAAATATTTGTTTCAGAAAATGCATTTGATTAAGAAATGAATTTGTTTTAAAAGACGGTGGAACTACCTAAGAGCAACCATGAAACATCTGCGGTATGTGTACGAACTCTTGTCTTAAACCGGTTTACTTTCAATTTTATTTATTATTTAATCATCATTATGTGGTTTAAGCCGTTTCTAATTAATTTTAATAATTTTTAAAAATAAAGGTAGTTTCCAAATATTTTAATCAAAATTAGCTTCACTTTTATGAGTTTTAAGTGAATTTAGGTTAATTGTGAATTTTTGGATTTTTTTTAAAGTTTTTAAAAATTAGGGTTTGACAGGACTCCTTTATGGGCCCCATAGTCGAATTTAGGGTTTTTGCCCAAAAAATCCCAAATATTAAAATAAGTAATTAGAAAAAAATTTAGAAGTTTTTTTCTAGTCCTTATTAGGGTTTGAATGACTAAATTATGTACTTCTAGTTAGGAATTCTATTCACACCCCAAGTGTGAATTGGGTCTAGCCCATTCTTTCCTATAAAAGGAAAGTGATGTATGTGACAGTATGGGACGTAAGTGTTAGTGGAAAACTCTAGAGTTAGTTCTACCGGTATATTGAAATAAAAATTCAACTTTGAAGTACCTACATTTTGAAAGTTTAACAGATTTGTTTTGAAAGACAGTGGAACCACTTAAGAGAAACCACAAAACACCCATACTATGGGACGTAAGGTGTTAGTGGATAGCTCTAGGGTTAGTTCTACCGATGTGTTGAAAATAAAATTCGATTTCAAATTGTTTGTTTCGAAAAATTCATTTGCTTATAAAATGAATATATTTTGAAAGGCGGTAGAGTTGTCAAGAAGAAATACTAAACACCCACGGTATGAAACGTGAGTTGTTAGTGGAAAGCTCTACAGTAAATTCTGCTGATATATTGACATGAATCAATTTTGAAATGTCTCCATTTTGAAAGTTCATTTTTGAAAGAAAAAAAGTGGAACTCCCTAAGAGGAACCACTAAATGCTCGTGGTATGGGACACATAGTATTAGTGGATTGCTCTCGACTCAGTTATGCTAGTGTGTAGAAATTAAACTCAATTTTGAAATGTCAGTATTTTAAAAGTTCACTTTAACTTAGAGCGAATTTGTTTCCAAAAGACAGTAGCATTCCCGAAAAGAAACCATTAATTGCTCGTGGTATGGGACGCATGGCATTTGTGGGCCATTCTAAGGTTGGCTATGTTGGTGGCTTTGATATAAAAACTTAGTTTTAAATCCTCCATGTTTTGAAAATAATTTGAATTTGTAAAGTTGTCCTGATGGACAATGGACTTACTATGGAGAAACCATCAAATGCATGTGTTATGGGACATGCAATGTAGCTGAGTATCTCCTAGGTTAATCCACTTGTATATGGAGACAAAATTTTGAATTCAAGTATGGTTTGGTTTGTAATACTTGTTTTGAATGTGATTTGAATCTTAAATGTACATTTTGACTTAAATGTGAAAAGTATATATCCAATCAGATGATTTCATTTCCAAAAGACTATGAGAAAGTCTATTTTCTATCGGATAATTTTTGGTCAGATGTTTTAATTTCCAAATGACTGTGAAAATATTATAATTGACATCTATTTTTGACAAAGAAAGTCTGTTTAAAAAATGATATGATGCGTATAATGATACGCGGGTGCTTGCACTCTCTAGATACTCATTAGAATGATATGCGTATAATGGCATGTACATATAGGTGTGGACAACAAAATGCTAGAGCTCTGAAGTGCGTAGAGGAACGTTACGACTCTCGCACACAGAGTCCAACGCTCCTGGTGTAATATCTCGAATTTTACTGGGTTTCGAAAATTAAATACATAGAAAATAGGGTATTTGACCCATTGACATTCTTAGTATAATAAATACCTCCATAGATAGAATTTGTGGCTGAAGCTAATTCTATTAGAAAGTAGACAGGTAGAGCTTCGGATGAGGGAGATGTGACTGTTCGAAGTTAAGTATGTTGCATAAAGCCCGTTTACCCGATTTAAACTGTTTTTGGCCCGTTTAAGTTGTTTTGCGGGCCTGGTTGTTTATAATTTCGAAATTAATTTTTAAGGTCCTAATTAGGTGGCCTAATTGGGGAGGATTACCCAAAATTTTAGAGGGATTAGGAACTCTAATCCCCATATTTATAAAAGGCTTTTGAAGGCACAATTAAGGTGGAGGCCGCATACTCACATATTTTCTTCACCGACTGGCGTGAAGAGTTCCTTCTCTTCAAAATTCAATGATGCAGACACGATTCCGAGTAAACAGCCTTTTTAAGCAATTTGTTTTGGTGAAATCCCTTCCATAGCATAGAAGAGAAATAAAGAATGACCCAACCCCGTCGAGAGGTCGGCGGCCGAATGCCTTGGGCAACCCCTGGTTCCTACCCGATGAACTCCTTTGCAAAACTCCTTTGTGATGCATCACGTGGACAAGGGAGATGTTGAAAGAGTGAAGGATCTCACATTAGTGGAGTTTCAACAGTAGAATAACTGGCACAAGCGGGTTCTCATTGAGGAACTGGGAGAGACACGGCCTGCTAGAGGAGCACTGGTATGAATTCGCAACAAAGAGCTTGATTTTCTTTTGAAAGGGTATAGGTAAGTCAATTATACACTCCTATGGTTATTCAATTTTGTTGACTATTCCTTGCCTTCTAAACTCTGTGTTTTGGACGATGTATAGTTTCTTTGGTTCAATTTTTGAAATTGGTTAAGTAAGCAGAAATCTTATTTCATTGTGAGTAGTTTACTCTCTGTATCGTTTGGTGCAAGAGTTATTTCAAAATTAGCATGGATTGGCAAGTAATAGCATGAGTAGACAAAGCACAACTTGCAAACTAGTTTGATTGAGGGATATAGGGTAATTCTTTTTTTGAGAAAAAAAATCCTGAACTGACACAAAATAAGAACAGAACAACGTCTGTTCTGTTTTTGTGCAGATAGGGGTTGAAGACGACGGTCTGGTTCGGGTTAGATTTCCGAACCGGCCCAATACAGGTATAAAACATGGAAACCATACCTCTTGACCTGGTTCACCCTCGTAAGAGAGTTAGAAAAATTCTAGAAAATTATAGAATTTCCATAAATTCCTACTGAACATCTCCAAAAATTTTCAAAGCAAAATAAAATCTACAAAAGGTGTTTAATTACAATTTTACCTTTATAAGTTGAATCATATAATAATTATTAGACCCAACTTAGGGGCTCCGCTTCAGTAGCCTATGAGTGATTTTAAAAATTGGAAAAATTCTCAGTGAGAGTGTAATAGGTAACCTAAATTTAGACTAATCTACAAGGTGGGGAAAAATCCCAGTATGTAGATAATTGACTGTTCTACCCTAGGGTTATTTATAAACCGTTAAGTCAACCCGGGTCGGTTCAAGGGGTTCACAACTCCGTCACATGCCAGGAAAATTACACAGAGTCCATGAAGTTAAGTAGTATGCTTGAGTTCAATTTTGAACCCGTTAGATGTATTAAAGGCCTTAAACCAAATGACAGAAATATACCTATGCAAATCGGCCCCCATTCGTGTGGATGTTATTAATTGGCCAATGTGATATTGAAACCTTTGAAGAGGTTAAAGACTTACCCGAGAGTAGAAGGATTGTATCCAATGTTGGATAATTACTCTAATGCCCTTAGGTGCATTACGACTAGTTTCATAAAGATTTATTAAGATAACCCAAGGAGGGTTAGGGCACGAGAGCTCGAATAATTCTTATATCATTAATGAATTTTATTATTGATATTATGATCTGCTTGGACCTGTGTAGTTCTGATGGTTTATGTTGTTTTTTGTTTCAATTTTTGATATTGATGTTGTGATAGTAATTTATCACTATCTTAAGATTATCGAAAGATTAATTAATAGGGTTTGATAGTTTTGGATTGGGCGAGAACACCTAATCAAGATAAAGTCTAAAATACCTTAGAGGGGTCTGAGACTAGTTCATACAGTGAACAAAGCCTTTGACCTGACAATTTGCCTTGGTTGATGAACTGATAGCATGTCTCGAGTTGTAAACCTTAGTCTAGAAGGGATTAATAGGGTTTGGGATAGTCATTCGGAATCCTGACTTATAGATGAGCAAGATAGGGTTCAGAATGGTTTCCTAAGTTTTAACTCTTTTGAGAAGCCACTAATTTGACCGTGTAGTTGCACTTCCCCATTGGAGGGAGTTCCGTGTGAGTCGGGCTCACCACATGTCTATTGAGGATCTTCTAGTGTACACGTATTTAGGGTCGCTGACATCCTGCTTGGTTGGCGTATCTGACCACTTCTGTTCAGGTGCAGTTGTGGGCCATGCCCTTCCACTCTGGTCAGGTCCTTATGGGCTAGGTTGGGAGATGGCACTTCCTGGTGGATTCCAGGGGCCTGGTGGATTCCAGGGCATTTCGTTGTCATTTGTCACTTAGGTTGACATCTAATGAGTCTGTCTGTCATCGGGATTAGACGGGAATATTAATTATCGAATAATGGTTCAAGAGATAATAAATAACATTGATTGATATTGCTTGTTTAATTAGAACAAGTGGAACAATTAAAGGACTTGCATAAAATGTAGGTTGCTTGAGGGGCCTGGTGGATTCCAGGGTGTTTCATTGTCATTTGTCACTTAGGTTGACATCTGATGAGTTTGTTTGTCATTGGGATTAGACGAAAATATTAATTATCGAACAATGGTTCAAGAGATAATTAATAACATTGATTGATATTGCTTGTTTAATTAGAACAAGTGGAACGATTAAAGGACTTGCAAAAAATGTAGGTTGCTTGAAAATACTTAAGCATTGCATGTGTGATGCTACGCTTCTTAGTATAATATAGTATTAGGCAGAACTACTTTTGGATCCGATCTTATTGGAAACATTGGAGATGTTGTCTGATGAGTACGTAGGCAACTAACATTGGGTGATGTTGACCTGATCCAAAAAATATTAAATAATATTTTTGTTCTTTTCAATGCTCTTCCAAGGGGGAGGAGATGCTTTGTTGCCTATTTGGTCTTGCTTGCTTGCAGGTTCTTTAGATGGGGACGTTGCAAGGTTAGGACGTTGGTGGGCATTTGAGGACGACGTTGCATGAGTGGGATCTAGTTTCTTACTTATGCAATCTTGTAAGTAATTGTAATTACTAGCATGAGAGCTAACTTTACTTAGTTGTTTATTTTCGGACAAATGACAAACTTGTAGTTAGAGGGTTAACCTGCTATTTACGAAATTTGACACGTATAATAATATCATATGTTTTGATATTTGTATTTGTGAACCCCAGTTATCACGACCTGGATATTTAATCGGATGATTTGTTTTGTGTTTAAGAAAGAAAAAAATTATTTTGATTTATCGTGTGCCCTTTATTGTAAAAAAAAGTTTTAAAAATCCAGGCCGTGACACTTGGTTAATCTCATTTTGGTTTTTATGAAAAATAAATTTACTTCGATTATGTTTTGCAAACCCCCAGTCCAGGTCAGGTGTTACATAGAGGTACTCATGTTGGTGGTTTTGGTGTTGGTCAACATCAATTAGAAGGTGCTGAGAAGCAATGAGATGGGTTCAGGCTGATGTCGTCACCATCACAAGGAAAGAAGACATGAGTAAAGACGAGTATACATATATGGATTTAATAGCAGATTTATGGGTTAGAAGCTAATTGAAAAAACAAGAAAAACTTTTTCATCCATGGGTGAGTGACCATTTAGTAGGAAGAGAAGCCAACACCCTATAAAAACTAAACAAAAAATTTGGAGACAAAGAGTCCGACAATGGACGAACATATTGAGGATAATAAAGATGTGTACCAACCTTGATTAGGAAAAATGAAAAAAGAAAATTGTGTATAGAATTCTGAACTTTTGTCAAAATAGACTTGCAGTCCTAAGGTATACCAAATATATGTGCAGGTTTGCTATAATTCCCAAAGTACACTTGCGCACATGTGAGGTTGGCGGCTTGTGCAGGAAAATGACCTTGTTTACCCCCAAATCTTGTCCTCCTCGTGCCAAGATAGTAAGACCAATCTGGCGGAAACATTTAAGCTCTCGTCAGCCACCGTTGTAAACATTTAAGTCCAATTCAACAAAGATACACCCCATTTGCTGGCCAGTGGAACTATGACTAGAGAAAAATTTAGGCTCACCATCCTCTCCCTAATGTTGCCCTCTCCATCATTCTAGATGGGCTCCTCTCTCCACATGGCATTGTCGCCATACACATCCTTTTGTCCGGCCATGCATTGCTACCTTGAATTGCTCCACACAACATATCCCTCTTGACACTTGTGATTGGAGAAGTAGAAGCCCAGAATAACCCATGAAAATGAACCATAGTTTGAAATCCTAGATGTCTCTCTTCTCATATGGAAGTATTGCTATTGCCTAGAATTTTGTTCTATAACAACTTCCAAATGAGTAAACCAAGACTCTGGTGAAGTTTTTTAGTGCATAGGAGAAGTGCATATTAGAAGAGAGAAGTAAAAGAAGACCAAATACCAAAAGCAAGATAAGCAGAATATCAAATACCAAATAGCCAAACTTAAACAAAAATAACAAAAAGTAAGCAAAGATAATACTAAAAAACCTTAATTCAACTGCATGATACAAATAAACCAAAATTGAACATGAAACCAAACTTAAATGCCATATGCAATTACTAAAATATGATAGTCACCATATCGTGTCATCAATTACACGATGATCTAAAATATGCAGACATGGTATGAAGAATGTCATGTTATCAATAACACGGTGGGAACATTACCATATGAGTAGTGGCACACTAAACTAAAAATGATATTCTCATTGCTAACACAACATCATATCACATCGTATTTTCAAAGATACGGCAATTAAAATAGTCATATCATCACATAGAAGAATTTTCATAACATGAAAAGAAATGTATTCATATGCGTTGATTCAGAAGAGTAAGTAGGGTTGAAAAGGCAATAAGTCAAATCTGATCTAAGTTGAACAATATATTTGAGGACAATTTATCCAGAATGAAAACTTTGACACTTATTATCGGCTTATCCATTTGAGAAAAATAATATATTTACCATTCACAACTTTTTTTAAACAAGCACAGTCTTGTCAACTATCAAATAAACTCCTACAATTATTTCATATACTCCAGCCCCCCAGATATTTTTTGCCTCCATTGTGACATTGATATCATGCCCGATTATAATCCTTCTTTTCTCAATTGGATAAGCTGATAATAACTGTGAAAACTTTCATTCTATATAAATTGTTATCACATATACAGTCTAACTTGGATCGGATCTGACATCTTGTCTTTTCTCCCATACTTAGTCCCCTAAATTAAGGCACATGAATACATTTCTTTTCAAATTATGAAAAATTGTATGTGTGATGACACGACTATTTTAATTGTTGTATCTTTGAAAACATGATGTGATATGACATCGTATTAGCAATGAGAATATCATTTTTGGTTTAGAGTGTCATTGCTCGTATATATGGTAATTAATATTCTCATTATGTTATTAATAACACAACATTCTTCATAGTATGTATGTATATTTCAAATCATTGTGTAATTGATGATACAATATGATGATTATCATATATTAGTAATTGCATATGATATCATATTATGCAAATGACTTTAGGTTTTTCGTTAACCTTTGCTATATGCATGTTTATGGTTGGTATTCTGGTGATTAAGTGTCACATTTGGTTATTTGCTCAGTTTTTGTTATTTTTGTTTACATTTGGTTATTTGGTACATGGTATTATGCTTATCTACCATTTAGTATTTGGCCTTCTTTTACTTTACACTCTTCTATTATGCACTTCTACCCTGCCACAGAAAAACATCACCGTAGTCTACCTTGCCCATTTGGAAATGGTTGTACAACAAAACTTCTAGGAAACAACAATACTTTCAAATGAGCATAGAGACATCTCGGATGCAAACTAGGGTTCATTTTTGTGGGTTTGTTCTAGGCTTCTTGCTTATGCAATCACAAGTGGCAAGAGGAATACATTGTGTGAAGCGATTCTAGCTTGTAGGATGTGGTCCAACATGATATGCAGGGCGATGATACTGTTTAGAGCTTGGAGTCCATCCAGAGTGACGAAGGGGAAGGGGGGCATTAGGGAGAGGACGATGAGGCTGAAATATTTTCTAATCAGAGTTTCAATGGTGGGCAAGGGTGGAACCGACTATAGGTCTTCATCAGACAGGGCTAAAATGTTTCTGGCAGTGGGTGGCAACAGCTGTAATGTTTCCATCGGACTAAACTTACTGTTCTAGCAAGAGGAGGAAAAGCATTGGAGGTAGACAAGGCCATTTTCCTACACGAACTACCACCCTCTCATTTGCACAAGTCCTCTTTGGGAATTACAGCAAACTTGAACACATATTTGGTATTCCTCAAGAGTTTAGATCTAATTTGGTAAAAAAATTAAGTTTATATAATGACAAATAATGTTTGGAGCTCAAAAATCCAAAGTATTGTGTTCCTCATAATGTTAGAATTTTCTATGCTCCTCACTTACAAAGCACCTAGGGTAAGGAAGACATAGGGCATAAGAGTTATTAATATTTTAAATCGATGGTGTACAAACTAGCGCATATTAATTAACATTAGCACCTTCATGCTAATGTAAAGTAGCATGTACACCAGCTCTCATAGGTTCCTTATGGTGAGCACTTTGTGAGAAAATGCTTCCTCCACTTATGTCATCCTTAAGGATAATTAAATTTTATTTTTTTAAAATGAAGTCACTGGTAATTTTTGGAAAGTCCTATGGCATTAGCATCCCACCAACTTCATTAAGTCGGCTAAGATAATAATCTCCCCCTCTATAATTGGGAATAGTTTTTAATATTTTACTCTAACAATAAGCTCACCACAAAAAATCCATAAGATCTCTTAGTATTTAAAATAGATTGCATATATATTAATGTACATTAGCACTCAATTTTATAAATAAAAGACTTCTATATATTCATTATGTTAGGCTTATTAAGTGAATAAAAAAGAAAATATAATTCTTTACATTTATCCTAGAATCCTTGGAGCTTGTGCTTGTCCTCACATCCTTTGAAGACCACGGATTTCACGTGGCTCGCTCCTCTAAAAGAAGGCACCGACACGTCAAGATAGACGAGTTGGGAAGAGACACTGTGAAGTGTTACAAGAATGAAAATGAAGGCTTTCGGTCTGTTCTCGCTGCTGATGTTGACCGTCTTCCTTGTCACTTCTGCCGCCGAGGAAGATTTCGTCAAGTTACCACTCGAACGTAATAACAATACTTTGTCCTATTTCTTGGTTTCTGCTAGTTTTTATATAAATGGCTTTGTCATTAAGAGTTTCCTGTGCCATTGATGTGCAGTTGACGGTGGGAAAAGTGGAGTTGCGAAATGGTGCGACCTCTGCTACTGCACTCGGTCCAGGCCTCCCCAATGTAGGTGCCGGGATATGGGCACTTCTTGTTACCCTGTCTGCAAGCAGTGTCTGTGCACTCGATCCTTCCCTCCGCAGTGCCAATGCAAGGACGTTAAAAACCATTGCTGAGCTCAGGAGCGCTGCCACTTGCTCCTTCTCTCTTTCTCTCTTTCTCTTGAGAGAAATGTTCACTTGGATATTAAGTAGATTAGAGGGGTATAGTATTGTGTCATGGGACTTTATAAATAAATGAATTGTTCCATACTAGTACGTGACCGTGTTCTTGTAGCTATTACTGTATTTTGGGGTCTGTAAGGGCTTTTTGTAAATCTTAACGATTAGTTCATATCGGTTGTTCAGCTTCAAGTTTGGTGCAGCCAAGACTGGCTCTCTCTCATTTAGCTGGTAATGTTCACGTGTTGCTAGCGCCTAAATGCTAATTTTCTCCTCCTCCACGTCGTACTCCACTTGTAAGACCACAACAACTTATCTGATATCTATTGGTTACCAGTTCAGCGGGTCAGTCATTCCTGCATGCGGAATTGGCTGTGCTGATTTCACCCCTTTAATTCGCTTTATTTTTGCTTTATGATATTTAAAACAAGTAAATGCTCTGAGAATATCAGTGCCTATAAAATTGAGAAATCGAGGAGGGATATTAAATTTCGATCCGCACAAAAGCATCAATCTATTAGGTGTCTGTTATTGGGCTAAGGTATGTGCTCGGGCTCATTTTAGTCTACTTTGTTCGCAGGTGGGTGAGTTAGTATAAGCTACAAAGTTTAAGGTTAGTGGGGGCGGTCGCACCTACCACACATGAGCTATTATGACACAAATTCCAATAGGACCCACATTTTTTATACACACACACTGATCATGTGATTAGGGTGTGTATTAACATGTTATGAGGCCTGACTCATAAATTAAGTATCGATGGTCAAACCTGTGATTAGTGAGGAGTCAACTCTGTCATGGGCTTAGCCATGTATAGGGTGTCCAGGCCCCCCGGGCTATGAGGAGCAAAGCCTGCTCCCGTTGTGTCAGACCTTCTAATTATAACCCTCACATTTAGCAGGAAGTCCAACTTATGAAGCCCGTCTAAAAAGCCCACAGAAGAGGTAAGTGGGAGGGGTATAAAAGGGAGAGAAGAGGGAGGAGTGCCCGAGCTGGTGCGCAATGCCCCCCTCTCCTCTCCCTTCTTCCAATTTGCCCCCCTCTTCCTATTTGGTTCGACCTCCTCTCTTGTGGTTGAGAGACTTCTTTGTTGGCCATCCCTCTCCTTCTCCTCTAAGCCTCTCTTGGACGTGATGCTTGAGGGAAATCATCCTCCTTGCTGATTCGTGGCTTCAACGACAAGCTTTAGATCATCCTCTTGCTAAGTTTTCAATTCAAGAGAAGGGTGGTAGAGGGTCTACACATAAAGAGGTAAAAACCTCATACTTGGGGGCCGTTTGGGAGGCGATTTCTGCCCCCAAAAAGCAATTTGTTGAGGGCAGAAATCGCTTTCGCCCATGAAAATGGTATAGAAGGGCGATTTAAAGGTAAATTTACTTTTCCTGTCAGAAATCACATTTTGGGTCAATTCAAACCGATTTCTTCAAGAACTCACCTCAGGAGGTAAGTTCTTTAAGAAAGCGATTTAAGATTTGAAATGATGTGAAAAGAAGTTTTGCCCACCATTTCTTTTGTATAACAATTATGTTGGAGGATATTTTTATCATTTTACATACAAAAACCAAAAGGGAGCCAAAATCTAATTTCCCTCTGAAATCATCCACTAAAACTTGAACCATACATCTTCTATTTTTGCTTTTCTTTTCAAAAATCAATTTTAAAACCAATCCATTTTCTTTCTAGTTAAAATTATTTGCCAAACGACCCCTTTGTTTATTCAATTGTATTTCAATTGTGATCGGATGCTGGTATGAATGGTAGAGCACGTTCAATAGGCTGATCAGCCCAAGGTCAGTTCATATTTGCTCCATAATTTTGTTTTGATTATTTGTATGCCCTTGATTACATGATTTATTGCTTATGTAATTACATGTTTATGCTTACTTGTATAGTTAATTGAAAAAAGATTGAATTTTTATGCTCTACACCTCCCCCTCGGCTCAAGGATCGCCATGATTCTGCTGTTAGCCACTCTTCACTTGTATCTTGTGGTCTTCCATTTGAACATAAAAATCTGGCCCCATATCTTTTCGAATGAAAGATGGCATCTTAAATGAGATGCAACAATCCTATTAACCAAAAAGGGCATAGTTTAAAAAAAGGAAGTTGTGTGTCACGGGTCATGCTGTCAATGCACAGCCCATAACATTCAGGGAGCAGCTGGTTTTGAACACTCACTGGCCCCCTTATTTGCTACAAGCCATCAGATCACGACACACACTTTTACACTTAAAAAAACATCCTTAGAATGGACTGCAATGTGCCAAACTCAGTACATGCTTCATCAATCTTTTGCGACTATTAGATAATCTAGCTCTTGGACCAGGGTATGGGCTCGACCACATTTTGATCTATGTTGTTTGTAGTTCGGGTGAATCAGTATGGGCCACGGCGTCCAAGGTTAGTAGGGGCGGTCGTACCGACCCCACATGAGTCATCATGACACGAATTCGTCATACACATGTACTAGGCATGTAACTAGGGTGTGCATTAACATATTGTGGGGCCCGACTTACCAATTAAGTGTTAATTGTAGAACCTATAGCTAACAAGCGGTCAACCCTGTTGCAGGCTTGGCTGTGTGTAAGAGTTTAGTCTCTCACGGGCTCTGAGGAGCAAAACCCACTCCCATTGCGTCAAACCCTCTAAGTGGAACCCAAAAATTCAGCAAGAGGTCCAACTTATAAAACCCGTCTAAGAAGCCCACCTAAAACATTATAAGAAAGGGTATAAAAGGGATAGAAGAGGGAGAGGAGTGCCCTAGCTGGTGCATGATGCCCCCTCTCCTCTCCCTTCTCCCAATCCGCCCCCTCCCTATTAAAGTTCGGCCTCCTCTCTTGATTGTGAGAGACTTCCTTACTCGCAGCCCCTCTCCTCCTCTATACCTATCTTGGATGTGGTGCTTGAAGGAGGTCACCTACCTTGTTGGTTCGTGTCTTCAAGGACAAGTTTTGGATCATCCCCTTGTTGTGATTTCAATCCAAGAGAAAAGTGGTAGAGGGATCTACATATAAAACCCCATATTTTACTTATTTGATTGTGTTTCAATTATGATCAGATGGTGTAAAAGCTAAAACACATCCAAAGGGGCTGATCAGCCCAAAGTTAGTTCGTATTTGTTCCATCATTTTGTTTTCATTATATGCATACCCTTAATTTTGCTTGATTATATTTCTTGTATTGTTAAGAGATAAAAATATTAAATTTTTATGCTTCCATGCCACTCTTCACTGGCATTCTAAGTAAGACATGGACTATGCATGAAAGAAAAGGAAACTTTCCACGACACATGGCTGGTACATAAACTCGTTTCTAATTATAAAATGGAAATCCGCACATGAGCGTAAATGGGGAGTGGTCTTCGTCTCAATTTACTCAATCGCCAGAAGTGTACCAGAGCGAAGACCGAAGAATAAAAAATGAGAGCTGTAGGTCCACTCCTTGTGTGTTTTCAGTGGCTCTAGCCCTGGCCTCTCTCGCTGCAGCTGTACCATATGAGATGGAAAACTGCTCCACTGTCCTGGGTATTGTTACTCTCTTTCTCTAACTTCAGTCTTAACAAAAACTTGATTAAAGGAAGATCAGGGTGATCACCCATGAAGGGTGAAGGTCTACAGGTCTGGTTATTTGTTATTGAATGTAACGATCGGTAATTTTGATGCTAATACTTTATTTATCTAATTTCATATTCCACTTAGTAAAATTAAGTGTGAAATGGGTTTAGATAAAAAGTAAATTTCGGACTCGTCGCAGCGATATTAAGAACTTGAAAAACAAAGGTTAGACAAAGGAGATACAATTTTACAAAGATTTATTTTAAATATTATACCAAATTTTGAATTATAAGTTAACGTGCACTTGTAGGACCTACTTGTAATAAAATTTTAATTATTAATTACGAATTTTTATTTGGTTAGTTGGCCTAATTTAATTAGAAATTTGTTTAATCAAAGAGAGGAACTTGGATGAGACTAAACCTTTCGGAGCCCTAACTTAATAGGGAATTAGATGCTATATAAAAAGGGGAACGTCGAAAAAAAAAAAAGAGGGGGGGAGAAGAGGGGATCGATCGAGAGAACGATAGGGAAAGAGACCAAGAAAAGGCTTGTTTGCGGTCGCCTTTGGTGGCCACCCAATTGTCGTGCCCATCTTCCTGCTATTCACCATCTCAGCTTCTTTCTTCACGTCCAGATAAGTGTTTGTTGATTTTCTTTTTATCGACTTTGCTTTAGATACGTATGGTTGGATTATTTTATCGGATTGGTGGAATCCCATAACCTTGTAACTTGGAGGGGCTTCTTATTTGCATAAGATGATTCAGCTTCACTTCAGAATTCCTTAAGGTGGCCAGAGATGATATCTATGTTTGTTAAAATTAAAGTACGTGGATTGGAAAGGATTTCATAGATGTGGTAATGTAATTAGAACTGTGATTTGAAGTATGCTTTCTGAAGTCCATGTTTGTGGTATTAATTACATATGTTTGTTCATATGATGAGTATACCTTAATGGTTGCATTGCTTTGCTCAATGGATGGCGAATAGAGAGCAGACTGCTCTGTTTTGTGCAGACGTGGGTTGAAGACGACGGTCCGGGTCAATATTTAATTTCCGGACCGGTCTGGTCTAATAAAAAGGAATTACATATTTGGACCCAGTTCACTAAGATAAAAACAGTATAAAAATTTAATAAAATTATGGAAGAACCTTAGAGTTTTAAGGAACGTCCCTACAAGTTTTTAGATCAACTAAAAATCTGCATAGTAGTGAAAAATTACAAGTTTGCCGTCAATAGTGAATTTTATCTTGCCTAATCCGGTCATGGTTCAGGGGGAAATATTAATGGGTAAAATTTAACAATTTTATTGTATTATTATGATTCTCTTAGAAAATTATACTTAAAGTTTCAGATTTAATGGAGTTATCAAATAGTATTAAAAATATTTTGAGAGTACCCTTATGTGTGATTTTTATGTTCAATGCTCAAATAAGTAACTAGGGTGTTGGTTACTTATGAACATGTTTAAAAATTGTTAACTCTAATAGATGAGCACTAAGAGGCTTTAAAGAGTATGATTTGACTAAAATGCCCTTAAAAAGAAATTAAGTTTAAGGTGTACTAGACTAAAGTCTAAACTTTTTAATGAGCATAGAAGAAATGAATTAAGCAAACGAAAATGATTTTCAGAATCTATAACCAAGGGTTAAGGGCTTAAGGGCACTATATCTTTGGGTACTAATATTAGTCTTTGTTAATTGTTATGATGATGTTATGCTCACATATATGTGTTGAATTAAGAGGTTTAGCTATGCATGTTTATTTGAGGAATGCATCCATTTAGCCATACGTGTTGGATCATTTGATGAATAAATTGTGTATACATTATGCTTGTACCATGAATGGCTCAATATGTTATAAATTATGATCATTGTTAATCTTTACTTAGGGGTATGTGAGAAAAATACGTTGCATAATTAGTAGATCAGGTATTAAGAATCAACCTAAGAGTGAGAGGTTGAACGAATGGAGTTAAGGTCAGGATGTGGTGCCTTAACTTCAATAGCAAGATAATAATTTTACCCAGGTGCTACGTAGGGATGAGGGTGGACCCCAGCCTTTGGCAGTTCCCTCCCGGTTTTACGGGTCATTACGAGTGCACGCGTATAGCCACCCACGGCGTTTTCGCACCGACGCAACTCACGGATCACATAGTTAATTCTCTGGGTGATATAGGGAATGGGTTGTGTGAATGTTACGTTATATGATGATTATGTAAATATTATGATATGGTGATATTGAATGATCATGTACATGATAAAGTTATGCTACGTATATGATGACCATGTGTTGGATATATCATATTTGGATATGATGATCATGTTCTTTTGCATAATGTATGAATGATATGCAGATAGATATGCTGAGTGATGCATTTCACGTAGTATCATGTTAGGGCATTCAGAACTACGTTTGGATCCGATCCTCTTCTACCTTGAAGTGGTATGTAGGCAGTTGACATTAGACGATGTCGATCCGATCTAAATATTAGATTACTAATCTTTTGTTGTAAGATGTAGGTATTAGTTATTTTCATAATTCAGTTTATCAGCATGATAATCGTCCTAACCAAAGATCATAGAAAATAAACGGCCAAATTTTTTTAAGGAATTCTATAAAATAAATATTTTAATATGAGTTGTATTTTATGTCGATATAGTATTGTTATTATGAAAAAGATAAATTTCTTTGGAAAATCGGGACGTGACATTGAATGATCACGTTGAATGAACTTCAGTGGCACGATGAATGCTGTCTGTTTTTTGCGCAGGGAACGAAGCATATGCAGTTGCGGCCTCGGCTTGGGGAGTCTGCTGCGATGCTGCAGTTGCGGAGACGAAAAAGGCGGCTGCCATGGATCATGCAGAAACTGCGTCTGCAGAAGGCCTGTCATGTGTGGGAAATGTGGCTGCAGGAGGGGGACGAAGACTACTCCCACATGTGTCTGCCATGACGTCGGATAGCTGTGACTGCCCTTCTGCCAAGTGCCAAGCCCCACGAATAAAACTCACATCAATGACGGCAGAAATGCTTTGTAATGGATTGTATCAGAAACATGTTGTAATCTTGCCGTTTCAACATAATATATATCTACAGACCATCTTGAGTAATTATTAGTACGCCTATTTTTTTGGGGCGGGGGTGGGAAGCATTTTTTATGTTACGAGCGGACTATTTAGTGCCGCCGTGAACAGTGCACGCTAGTTAGTGTAAATATTTGCTAGCTCACATTAGTGAATATTTATATTAACGTGCACTAGCAAATATTTATACTAACATACACTAAGTATATTTATTATCAATTTTTAAAATAAATGTATTGCATGTGTTCTTTACACTCAGCTTACGACGTGCAGAGTATAAAAATGCATCCCTTTTAATGAGAGACACCGGGATCACAACAATTTTAGGCTTCCAAACCCCCCTTTCTCTATCAAATACCAAACCACGTTTTAAATGAGATTTTTTTAGAAAAGACTATTCTATTAATCTTAAGGAGGATAAAGTCCTTTGAAACACTACAAAGGAAGAAGAGGAACTTCTAAGCTCTACCCACACCGGCTCGAATAACTCTCACGGTAGGAGCTAAACATGAATACATACATGTACATGTCAAATTAAAGATCAACGGTAAACATGCTAGTATATGTTAGCGCAAATATTATTTATATTAACGTGCGCTAGTAACTACTTACATTAACATACATTAGCATGCTCACCGTCAATCTTAAAAATAATGCCTCACAAGTATTGTTCGTCTTACGATGATAAGGGAGTATAAAAAATACATCCCTTTTATTGAGAGACACTGGGATCACAGCAATTTTAGGCTTCCCAATCTCCCTTTTCTCTATCGAATTCCACACCACGTTTTAAATGAAAGATTTTTTTATAAAAAAAAATTATATTATATTAATCTTAAGGAGGATAAAGTTCTTCAAAGCACTACAAAAGAAGAAGAGGAACTTCTAAGCTCAACCCGGAATAACTCTCACGGTAGGAGCTAAACATGAATAAATACATGTACATCAAGTCAAATCAAACATTTTCCATACATACAGCACAATTTAAACATACCTTATAAAATAATCACATAGATAAGATAACCACATAGATTTTGTTGATTCTCTATAGAGTGCTATCATAAACCTAAATCTATAGAAAATCAATCACCACGGGTGCTCGAAGCTGATAGATAATCATAACCAATCTCTGGCCTAATCACCTTAAGGCAATCTCTAAAGGGTAGGTCCAAAGTTGATTTATAGATAATTACCATATCTTTACGTAGGAGACGAAGAATCATCGGGAAACATGGCGTATGCCGAAAGATGATTGTTTGGCTATACCAAATTGAGATGGTTGGGTGGGAGCGAGCGCGAACACCTGTTGCTACGGAGGTCTGTTTCACTTTCCGAAGATGTCTACTCTCATTGGAAAAGACGAGAACGACCTTTAACACAGGACAAATCCATTGAATAAGCAAAAAACTAACCAAAAACATGGAGGTGATGGGTGAAAATTTAGACGTGTAATAAAAAAGAAGGGGAGAAGGAAGAGGAACAAGTTTTAAAGCTTGAACGAGAGGGTAGGTGAGTTTGGAATGCGGATCTGTGGACGGCTGTGATGTGAAGGAAGGAAAGAAAAAGAAAAGAAAGGGGGGAAAGCAGGGAGAAGGGAACCACCATCAAGCAAATTATCAGACACTTCACCACCCAAAACAACAAACTTGAAAGAAAGAAGGGGAGAGGGAGAAGACAGACCATCCAGACTGGCTAAAAGGGAGATAGTCATGCGGATAACCAGCTCCGGCAACAGGGGATCAGAGCCAAAAAGCAGAGGACGAGAGGTGGCCTGCAATTACAATTCCTAACATGCCACAATTTAAGCATTTAAATTTGAGTGGCCTGCAATTCATGTGAGAAGCCGATAACTTTGAAATACAAAATGGTTCATGAATGTGAGCACTTAAACCGTCAAGGGACCAAATTCCTAATATAGTTGTTATAAATTAATTGAGAAATAATGATATGCCAAAGTTCTGGTGACAATGCTAATGTTTTTAGGTTGAAGATGTAAGTAACACAATCCATTTTTAGATGGAAAATACTATAAAAATATTGTATTTTTTGAAACCGTCATCATCCATATATTTTAAATAGATAAATTTAATAAGATAGTAGTCCTATGGTAACCATAAAATCCAATTAACTTATACCAGACACAGAAATATTTATGAATTTCAAGTATGGACCAACAAAAAGACTAGATGGCTATGTATAACAACAAGATTGAATTCTAATAATAAAAGTAGTAGTAGTAATAGTAGTTAAGGAAGAAGAAAATATAAAAAAACAATCACAAAAAATACTTTAAGTTTGTTCACATACAAACACAACTTCAAGACAAAAAAAGCTCCTTTTTGTTATCTGTTTACCGTTTACCGACATTAATAGATATAATTAACGTTATTTATTTTAAAACGTTGTTAATATATGCATATAGCGACTATTCTCAAAAACTTCACTACATGTGTATGGTTAATACCCTGTTTTTTTGTAGTGACGGATTTTTCAATATGCTGTCGAGAACATATTAACATTTTTTATACATTACCTAACTCCGAGATGTAAAGAATCCAATGCTCGAGAAGATAAAGTAGACAAATTTCTTCATCGCCATGTGAATTTGGAAGTAGAACACGTTTGCCATGAGGATTTCAAGTTGGTTGTTTTCGTCGGTAACAAATAAAAATCTTCCTTGTGAAAGAGGCTCTACGAAGTGACGCTGTTAAGAGGACGCATTCCATTTAACAAAACCACGGACTCAACGAGTAAAAAGGGCCAGACCCCACACAGACATTCAATCCCCGCAAAACGACGATTCCGTCAAAAAATAATGTTTTCCGTATTCCTTTGATGTCAATTGATGGCAAAATGTGGTTACTTTATTCTTATCTAGGCTCACCAAACCTTATCCTCATCCACATTTCTATCTTAATGACAGAAAAACAGATCTTCCACAGTCCAGACTGAATCTAATACTCATACAATAAAATCCCATTACCAAAGCAAGTACGGCATTACAAAGGTTTGCTCCTAGTAGCGTCTCTTGCATTCTCTTATGTACACATCAGCACCACACGCCACCTTAATTAGCCACTTACAAATTATAATTAACAAGGATTAATATCGTAGAATAGTTGTTTTGGCTAAGTACCAATCAATTATTAGAGACTAAATACAAGATCAGACAGATCTCATATGTGCCATGGTCCCATCTCCGGCTACGGTATCAACGGTGGTTGCTCCGGGTCTTCCTACTGTAAAGCCTGCAATTGCAATTTGCATGCACACATGCATCCACGCGCAATCATTTCATGGTCAAGCATGCAGAATTAATGAAGAAAATATTAATTCGTTTTTAGCATTTGTATGATATGGGGAGGCCATCGCCGTCACAAAGAAAGAAGCTCATGGATGATTCACGGGTGAGAGACAATTGAAAAAATAAGAAAAGCTTTTTAACCTCCAAGAGTAAGTGACCCTTAGTGGAATGAGAAGCCAGGAGTAAGTGACCCTTAGTTGGATGAGAAGCGAGGAGTTCTATAAGAAACGAAAAGAAATGATAATCACCTTAAATAATATTTGAAAAATAAAGTTATGTGCAGTGTATAATTATCTAAATGACAAAACGTTTGGAGCTCAGAATGTAGAAATCCACCAACAACATTGTCAAGGATATTTTTTTAAATGAAGTCAAAAATAATTTTATGAAAGGCCCATGCATGGCATCCCACCAACTTTGATTAGTTACGTAATTATTTCTGAGATAATAATCTCCTCTCTACATTTGTCCATGGAGTCCCCTGGAGCTTGTGCTTGTCATGGGGACCAGCCTCTCAAGTCCACGGGTTTCGCGTGGCTCTCTCCTCTATAAGAAGGCAAACAACACTTCAAGATAGACGGGCAGGGAAGATATAGTGATTCTCTCAAGTGTTAGAAGCATGGAGATGAAGACTTTTGGTGTGCTCTCGCTGCTGATGTTGGCTGCTTTCCTTGCCACTTCTTCCGCCGACGAAGATACTCTCAAGTTACCAGTCGAACGTATTGTCCTGATTCACTGTTTCTCGCCTTCTGCTATTTTTTTTAAGAGATGGCTTTGTCACTAAGATAATGTTTCCTTTGCCATTGATGTGCAGGTGATGGTGGGCAAAGTAGACGTCCGAAATGGTGCGACTTCTGCGTATGCACTAAGTCCATGCCTCCCCAATGTATATGCCGGGATGAGAGGCGCCCTTTTTGTTACCCTGCCTGCGAGCTTTGTGTGTGCACTCGATCCATACCTCCGCAGTGCCACTGCCGTGACACTAAAGACTACTGCTGAGCTCAGGAGCGCTGCTACTTTCTCTCTCTCTCTCTCGGGGGGAGAAGTGATCGACTGGATAGTAGGTAGATCCATTTTCTTTCTGTAAGAAAATGGCCTAGTACTGTGTCATGGGACTTTATTTAGAAATAAATTGTTCCTTACTAGTATGTGACCTTGTTTTTAAGTATTACTGTATTTTGGAGTCTGTAATAGGCTCTCTCTCTCTATATATATGTCTTAACGACTAGTTTGTCCGGGTGTCCATCTTAAGCTTTGGTGCATGAAATCTGGCTTCTCTTTTTAAGTTCTTTGGCTCACGCATTTGTAGAAAGTATGTTGAGTAGGGATAGGTTACTATCATGGTTTTGTTATATCGAAGGAACTAGGATTATTTTCATGTGTTGCTGCCAATAAAATGCTTAGTTTCCCCTCCCCTCCCCTCTATCTTACCATACTTGCACGACCACGATAGCTTATCTAGGGTATAAATGGATGGACACAGACACAGGTGTAGGCAAGGCATGTTCATAGCCGTTTATTTTTATAGGGTCTATATATTTGTTGATTTGCATATGTCCTTAACGGACATGGATAGACACGGATAGTCACAACCATAATGAAAGTAAAATTTTGATATTAGACTACTTTATTTTCAAATTAGGGGTTGTTGATAAAAAAATTGATTAACAAATAAGTTATAATAAGTGTTAGATAGTCTAATCTAATAAATAAATAAATAATGTTATGAAAGATATGTGACAGTATAAGTAGTATTTTTTTATTTTTTTAAATTATAAAAAATAATGTATAATTAAAAAAAATCATCCTTCTTTTTCTCTTCTCTCTCTCCCCTTTCTCTCTTCTCTCTCCCCTCTTTCTCTCTTTTTTCTCCCATCTTTCTCTCTCTTCTCTCCTTTCTCTCTCTCTCTCTCTTCTCTCTCACTCTCCCCTCTTTCTCTCTCTTCCTCCCTCCCTCTCTCTCCTCTCCTCTCCTCTCCTCCCTCTCTCTTCTTCCCTCTCTCTCCTCTTCTCCCTCTCTCTTCCTCCCCCCTCTCTCTCCCTCTCTCTCCTCTCCTCTCCTCCCTCCTCTCTCTCTCCCTCTTTCTCCTCCCCCTCTCCCCTCCCCTCTCCTCTCTCTCTTTCCTCCCTCTCTCTCCCCCTCTTCCTCTCTCTCTCCCCCTCTCTCCTTCTCTCTTTCCTCCCTCCCTCTCTCTCTATCTTCCCTCTCTCCCCTCTCTCCCTCTCTCTTCCTCTCTCTCTCTATTATATAATTATTTATTAAATAAAATTAATTAATAAAGATATTAGCGACACTTGTTTACAAGCATCGCTATTATTTCTACATTTTAATTTTTTATGTTAAATTCATAACTATTAGCAACATTTATAAAAGAGCATCGCTAATAACATAACTAATTGTGACACATAATATAAAGTGTCGCTAACATGTTTAGTATTAGCAACGCTTTATGTTATGTGTCACTAACATATAACTATTAGCGACGCTTAATATAAAGCGTCACTAATGATAATTTCTTTTGTGACATTTTTTTATATATCACAATTAGTAGTTTTTAGCGATGTTTGTGTGTGCGTCGCTAATAATACATTTTTTTGTAGTAAAACCAAGAGATTTCCCATACTTCCACCAAAAATAGAAAAAATCGAAAGAAAGAAACACAAATTGTCTTCCCAAAAGAGACCATAATAAAAAACAAAAAGAGAATTGAAGTGGGTAGGGAAAGGGGAGAACAAGAAGAGACTGAAAATACCATGTCTTGGGGATTCACTTCAATCTCGAAGTGGGTGCCCTTGAGCGTCTTCACAAAAACCTTCATCTTGTTTGATCCGCACCTCCCTTTCTGAACAAGTCCAATAAAAGACTTGAACTTTTACTGAATTTGGAAGAAGGTGATGTGGTGGCAGTCAATCAGAAGAAGGCTGGAGGGGATTTGGGCGAAGAAAGTTGTGGTCAATCAATACCAAAGTAGATTCCGCATGTAGGGGTGAGGAAGATACAGTGTTTTGTGAAGTTGATTCTAAAGTGGGTGAAGGAGATTTGGCGGTCTAGGAATTTGATTGGCACAAAGGGGAGAAGAAATCCCATTGCTAACGACCCACAATCCTTGGAAAATAGGCGCTTGCAGAGACAGGAAAACGCGGGAGAGTGGGGGAAGGGAAGTGTCGTGCTTATCTGGGAGAAGGGAAGGCAGTAGATCATGTTTGTTATCTCATATAGCAACTGTTCTAAAAAATGTCGCTATATGTGTCGTTGATATCTAGCTACTTTTTTTTAGTGATTCAAAAACACAATATTCCCGCCAATTGTCAATATATGTTATTGATGCAAGTGTATATATGTCGGGAATGACAACCTCTAAGATCATGTATATGCTTATATAAGATATTCTACACAATAAAATTTGCATATAAAAAATTATACTAGAGTCCCACTTTGCACAGTAGGGTAGGAGGCCTTCATGGCTATTCTATAGATTCCTTCCTTAGTATTCACATCATTTTTCACTCTTATATAGCCTTGTTCTCCCTGAATAGTCCCTAAAAATTCATTTTTTGAGTTTAAAGTATCATCTTAATCTTCTTTGTAGGGATAAGTAGTTTATGTAACTAGAAATTTTTGGACAAAAATAATAGAAGAGCCATCGCTGATAAAGTGATGGGAATCGCTATTGATGGGAATTCGCTATTGGAATTCGCTATTGATGGGAATCGCCGGCAAAAATAATAAATTGCCACTGAGCTCCGATTACTTCTTTGCTTATGCGTCTTCATGACTGATTTACACGATTTTAAACCTTAACCCTTACTATAGTGATATTTTGGTCTAGTTTTTTCAAAATCAAGTAAACTCAGGTTTTATGGAATATTTTTTACAAAACTAAGGAATATGGAATATTTTCATATTAGGCTAAGTAATATTGAAAAATCTCCATTTTGTATACGTTAGTAACTCCAAGATGTAAAGAATTCAATGCTCGAGAAGATAAAGTAGATAAATTTCTTCCTCGCCATGTGAATTTGGAAGTAGAACACGTTTGCCATGAGGATTTCAGGTTGGTTGTTTTTGTCGGTACCAAATGAAAGGTTCTAGGAGGTGGGGAGGCTGTCACGAAGAAAGAAGGATCATGGATGATTCACGGGTGAGAAACAATTACAAAAATAAGAAAAGCTTTTTTTACATCCAAGAGTGACCCTTAGTGGTGTAGAGTAGCCGGCCCGCAGCGGAAGCAGTGGTGAGAGAGGTGGCGCAATCAAAAAATCCAATCTTTATATGATCTACAACATAAGCATGCAAATTCTAACAACAATTAGTAATATACATGCAACACATACAATCAATCAAAGGGAGATAATTAAATATAGGAGAGATACGAACTGACCTGGGCTAGATCCAGCCCTAGCATGCCCTCTTCTTGAAGATCTAATCTGCCAAAAGATAGATCTAATCATCAAACAAACAAGAGAAGCAAGGATTACCTTCAACGATTTATGTGTTGATCCCTTCTAGCCTTGATCTTGGATTCAATCTTAGCAAAGTCTCTCCTTAAAGCCCCAAATCAGTGAGCTCCTCTTCCAAACTTGCACTACCCACCGTAGGAGAAGGAAGGAAGAGTCTCGAGGAAGAAGAAGGGGCGGTCAAGAGCTTCTCCAATGGAGAAGCAAGTTCACACCCAAAAAAGAGGGGGCGGCCAAGAGAGAGAGAGAGGGGGGGGAGAGGGGGATGAATTCAATTGAATGAATTCCTAGATCCAAAAAGAGGGGGCGGGGGGGGGGGGGGCATCCCATTTTAGTTTTGGAATAAGGGAAATATTCTCCCTTATTCTCTCCCTCTCCATAAATCACCTTCCTTTCCAAAAATAGCACGGGCCAGAAATGGACATCCTCTCATGGGCTCACTGAACGGGCTCAAGACAATGGGCTTATATGCTAAAACACTGGCTTAACACAAAGAGTCATACACAACGGGTGCAGGCTTTGTCGCACAGAGCCCGCGGAGGCCTGAACTCCCCTGCACACGGCCAAGCCCGCGACAAGGTCGACCCCACACTTAATCACACAGGTCCCACCCTCAACACCTAATTCGGGCGTCTGGGTCCCACAATGTGTAAATGCACACCTAGATGTATGTCTAGTGTACGTATGTGACATATGTGGGTCCCACTCGAATTATGTGTAACGAAGGTACTAGTGGGGTCGGCGCGACCGCCCCCACCACCCTTGGACCCCGTGACCCATACCGGCTCACCCGGACCACGACATGTTGGACCAAACCGGGCCCGAGCCCATACCATGGTCCAACATCCCCCACTATGGGTGAAGGGCTCATATGGTCCAACAGCAACCAGCGCTAGTCCTGTCGAAGACCAATGCTATGAGCGTACTTTAAAAATAGATCCGTTGTTAAGGTCTTAGTGAACGGATCTGCCAATATCTCAGATGTAGGAAGATGACTCACAATCACTTTTCCTCTCTGTAGCATGTCGAAGATGTAATAGTAATGCACCTCAATGTGCTTACCCCTGGCACTGATCTCCCCATTCTTAAGTGTGTACATTGTAGCCAGATTATCGCAATACATCTAGACAGGAGCATCAGTCCAGTTTTCTAGCCCCAATTTTGCTAGAAACTCCTTAATCCAAATTGCATGGGAACCTACAATACTGCATGCATAAAACTCAGCTTCCATCGTAGACTTAGAAACACTCTTTTGTTTCTTACTTGCCCACGATATAGCACCACCTCCAAACATGAAGACATATCCAGCAGTGGATTTTCTGTCATCTAGATCCCCCGCATAGTCTGAATCACTATATCCAGCCAATGACAGACTTTCCGCCTAATAGGTGAGTTTTAAACTCTTAGACCCTAAAAGGTACCGAAATACCCTCTTCACTGCTTGCCAGTGTTGAAGACCAGGGTCTGCTTGGTAACGGCTTAACAAGCTTACCACAAAATTCAAATCAGGTCGAGTACAGGTCATGACATACATCAAGCTGCCAATAGCCTATGCATATGGCACTGACTCCATCCGGAGTCGGTCTTTCTCTGATCGAGGAGCCATACTCTTAGACAACACAGTACCCTTGTAAATAGGGGATTCAATGGTTTTCCAACCAATGACATTGAAGAGTTTGAGAATGCTCTCTATGTATGATTCTTGAGATATACTAAACTTCCTAGCTTTTCTATCTCTGTCAATTTTCATCCCTAGGATGCCTCACCCATGTCTTTTATCTCAAACTGGGTTTTGAGTTATTCCTTTAAATTGACTATCATACTAAGGTTATTCCCCATCAAGAGTATGTCATCTACATACAATGACAACATCATATACCTAGTCCCATCCCGGAAGGTATGAACACAATGATCGTGTTCGTTCACTATGAACCCATACTCACTAATCACCCTGTGAAAAGTGAAGTATCATTGCCTGGGAGATTGTTTTAGGCCATACAATGATTTTATGAGCTTGCACACCTTGTGTTCCTCTCCAGGAATCACATAACCCTCAGGTTGTTCCATGTAAATCTCCTCCTCTAAATCTCCATTTAAGAAGGCAATCTTTACATCCATTTGGTGCAACTCTAAATCAAAGTAAGCAACGCATGCTAAGAGACATCTAATGGAGTCAAATCTTGACACCAGTGAGTATGTCTCCTTAAAATCTATCCCATACACTTGGGTGAACCCCTTGGCCACTAATCTCGCCTTGTACTTATCTATAGACCCATCAGCCTTAAGCTTCTTTTTGAAGATCCATTTACACGGCGGTGTCTAAAGCCTCACCCCAGAAGTTAGTTCCTAACTCAGAGTGATTTAACATGGACCTTACCATGTCCATAAGTGTTCTATTATGCCTTTCTGCCACTCCATTTTGCTGTGGAGTGTACGGTAGGGTGTACTGGTGAACTATTCCCTGATTGGTACAGAAATCTTTAAACAGGTTAGAGGTGTACTCGTCACCCCTGAGGATTTTTACTTTCCTGCCTAACTAAGTCTCTACCTCAGCTTTAAATTCCTTGAATTTATCTAAGGCATCAGACTTCCTGCTTATTAAATACATGTACCCGTATCTTGAATAGTCATCAATGAACGTAATAAAATATGTCATACCTCTATGAGTCTGAACATTCAGGGGCCCACAGATATCAAAATGTATCACCCCTAATAGTACATTTGCCCTTTGTCCCTTTTGGAATGATTGCCTGCTCATCTTACCCGATAAGCAATCCTCACACACACGTAGGTCTTTGGATATTTTGGGTAACAACCTAGCGCTCGACATTCTATGTAGTTTATCTACATTTACATGGCACAAATGCATATGCCAAAGCAAAGCATCATCCATAGACAAAACAATATACTCAGAAACTCTTATTTCATTAGATTCAAAAGAGTTCATTACATCTAAGCGGTACAATCCATTAATTAAAAAATAGTAAATAAAACGGTCCCACCCTTGCCTACAGTTGCCTTTCTCCCCTTGAACCTAACCTCAAACCCCATCTTGGTCAGAACAGGGATTGAAATCAGGTTCTTCCTGATGGAAGGAGCAAAGAGCACATCTGTCAGGATTAGGTTAGACCCACTCTTCAGAGGAATCTTGTAGCTCCCCATAGCCTCCACCTCGCAGTACATGTTGTTCCCCATGAAGACTTTGTTCTGGCCTGGAATCAGATTGACCATCTCGCCCCTAGTTCCCCTGGAGTGGGAAACATGCACAGTAGCTCCTGAATCCAGCCACCAAGTCTTCTCCTTGATGTCAGTAAGCATCACCTCAGAGACAACACAGACGATATCCTTGCTCTTGCCCCTATCCTTGCTTGAATGGCTATCCTTCTTGGGACAGTTAGCCTTGAAGTGACCCATCTGGCTACACTTCAAACATGCACCTTTGGGTTTGTCATTCCCTTTTCCAGTGCCCTTGTTCTGAGGCTTCTTCCCCTTCTTCTTGAAAGCTTTCTTAGAGGGACCAGGCCCCTGTCCACCTTTCTTTCCCGCGCCAGAGTTGTGTACCAGGTTGGCAGTAGCAGACCCCCAGAAGCCTTCACATGGTTCCTCCTTTCTTGCTCAAGCCTAAGCTTGGCAGTCAGAGCCTCCATTGTGATCTTTTGGTCGCTCATGTTCAGATAAATTACTACACTCTCCCAAGATTTGGGAAGGCTGTTCAACACTGTTGACACTTGGATTTCCTCAGAGATGGGGTCCTCCAATGTCAATGATGGACATGGCACTCAGGTGCTCATTCACATCATCTCACTCCCTCATCCTGGAATTTTGGTATTTAGGGTATAGCATTTTCTTATGAGCCTTAGTCTGCTCCCCATACCTCACAGATACTGCAT
Source organism: Saururus chinensis (assembly GCA_035235625.1). Lineage (NCBI taxonomy): Eukaryota > Viridiplantae > Streptophyta > Magnoliopsida > Piperales > Saururaceae > Saururus > Saururus chinensis. The sequence goes on from CP141143.1 coordinate 19,600,619, forward strand.
CAAGCATCTCTTAGGTAGTCTTATACTTTTCAAAGAGACTTTCTATCTTAGGCTCCATGAAAGTAAGAATAGTGGACCTAGCCTTATTATCATCATCCCTCAGCTTCTCAAGATCTTTAAACTGATCAGCTGATGTACCCTCTGGTGGTGGCTCAATAACCTGCTCAAGTACATGAGCAAGATCAGAAAGAGTCAGGATGTGGTGAATCATTCTCTTCCACACCAGATAGTTATTAGCAATAAGTTTCTCAGTTTTTCCTAACTCAGCAGTTCCCATTTTGGAAGCCATTTTAATCTACAAGGAAAAACAGGCAATGAACAAGGTATTAGTACTATTTAAGGTAGGCTATATGCTTCAATTATAAAGGTACGTACTTAGACAAACTCTAAATCTAAATATAAGCTTAGGGACAACTTAAGTATATTATGCTGAGTTTCCTTATTTAGAATCACCTAATTAGGGTTTTGGGTTACTTTCCAAAAATAACCCCCACTACCCCTTAACTAGGGCTGTAAATGAGCCGAGCTGGCTCGTGAGCAAACTCGGCTCGGTTAGGCTCGGCTCGAGTTAAATAAGTTCGAGCCGACCCCTGCTCGACTCAGCTCGGCTCAAATAAAACTCGAACTCAATGCTACTCGGCTCGACCTCGAGCTCAAGCTCGAACTCGAATATAATTTTAAAATTATATATAGATAATATATATAATAACTAATGTATATATATGCATATTTTATATAAACATAATTGTTAATTTAAATATATATTTATAACATATTCCCTCCATTCTTAGATTAATAGCTCTATTTGATTAGTTCATTTTGAAAATTTTAATTGAGTTATTAATCTAAGACGAATGGAATATATAAAATGACATATAATCACATATTTATATACTAATACTATGTATCATATTGATATATGAGACCCATTTATATGAGTCAAGGCTCACTCACGACTATGTGAGTATAGATGTCATACATCATCATATTACGATATAAGAACACACATAATTCGGGAGGTAGATTACTTTATGTCTTCTTGCGCATTTGGATCTCGATCTGATGGCCTATGATGTCTTTGCTCATAGAGACGTACAAGAGTCTAAACTCATATAAAAAAATTTCATGATATATATCCTTGTTAAATTATAACGGATATATAATTTTTATATATGATATATATTTTATAAAAAAAAATATTGGAGACGCAAACACTAATATACTCCTTTTGTCCCCAATTAATAGGGCTATTTGATTCTTGAAGATGAACTAAAATTAGTTCAATTGAAAAACCAAATGAAGCTATAAGTATATGACAGATGGTCAACATGATATCACACTAATATACTTAAAAATAATTCTAAAAGAAGCATGATATTTGTGGATCAACCTTAGTTTAGAAAAGAATGATTAGATATTCTTTTAAAAGTTAAAGCATGACATTGGGACCATCCTCATCTTACGAAATGTATATCTTTTTACATGTACTTCAGAATTTTTTAGAGGCACACTAAGATTATAGAATAACTTTTTTATTAGTGATTTATAAGCAAGTAAAAAAAAGAAAACACAAAAAAGTAGATGACAATGTTGCCTAAATAATTTTTTATTTTTTACATATTTTTTACTGATTATATTTACATAAAGAGAGAAAAATAATAATGTTGCATTTTTTTAGCATATGTAACTAAAACTTATTTGTCATAGTTTTCTTCTTTAATAGTGACTATAATCAAATGTTCACGGTGTAGTCGTAATACTTGTTGAAGTATATTTATTAATATTTAATACTAAAAGTATATTAGTATATGTGATACTTCATATACTTTATATTTATATATAGATTATTTTTATTTTTTTAGTTCGAGCCAAGGCTTATGATTCGCTTATTCAAGTTCGAGCTCGAGCCAAGCTTTAGATTTCTAATTCGATCTGAGCTCGAGCTTAAAGGTTCGAGTTTATTCGAGCTTCAAGCCAAGCTTCAGCAATTCGAGCTCGAGCCGAAACAGCCTAATATTCGGCTCAGCTCGGCTCGGCTCGTTAACACCCCTACCCTTAACCCCTTAAAGGATGTTACCATAATTAGTTATCTATGTGTTTTATGAATTTAAAATTCCCAAAACAGATAACCCAGTATATAAATCAGCAAATAAACATATTTAGAGGCTACTGGAATTTAAAAATTCTGTCCAGAAAATTTTTGGTGTATATTTACCAAAATGCCCCTAGGGCTAGTTTGGTAATTTCCACCCTTAAGGGCACACCAAAATTAATCACAGAAAATTTTTTAGTTATATTCCAGTAAAAATAACAATTCTGAACGCTGCTGGAAAAACAAATTCTGTCCAAAAAGATTTTGGTATATAATTACCAAAATGCCCTAGGGCTATTATGGTTATTTCCGCCCTCAAACAGCACACCAAAAAATTTTACAGCAACGAAAGCATGTTATCAACACAGAGAATAAAAGAACTGGACAGAACTATAACAAGCACACACAATGCACGTGTGAATTGTCCAAAATGCCCCTAGGGCTATTTTGGTTAATTTACACCCTTAACCAATTAAATTAAATTTATTATCACAATAAATAATTCAAATAGCCCTTGCTGTCCAGCAGGGAAGTGTGTGCCAAATTCGTGATTAGAGAAAAAATTTGCACAAGATAATGTGGCAAATTACCACTATGCCCTTATGCATTCAATCGTGCACAAACAACGCAATTTAAACTCAAATCACAAGCAACTAGCAGCCATATCATTCAGAAACATGCTAATTATAGTTATAATCAAGCCAAAATGAAAAGCCCTTTGAATTGAATCGTAGATCATGCGATTTAGGCTAAAAAACCCAATTTTACCAATCTAAACCTAGATCGGGTAAAATCGATTGGATCTTAACCAAACCAGCGACCAATCCTCCCCCAAATGGCTCTGATACCACTGTAGAGTGGCCAGCCTGCAGCGGAAGTAGTGGTGGGAGAGGTAGCGCAATCAAAAAATTTAATCGTTACACGATCTACAACATAAGCATGCAAATTCTAACAATAATTAGTAATATACATGCAACACATATAATCAATCAAAGGGAGATAATTAAATATAGGAGAGATACGAACTGACCTAGGTTAGATCCAGCCCTAGCATGCCCTCTTCTTGAAGATCTAATCCGCTAAAAGATAGATCTAATCAAACAAACAAGAGAAGCAAGGATTACCTTCAACGATTTATGTGTTGATCCCTTCTAGCCTTGATTCTAGATTCAATCTTTGCAAAGCCTCTCCTTAAAGCCCCAAATCAGTGAGCTCCTCTTCTAAACTTGCACTACCCACCATAGGAGAAGGAAGGAAGAGTCTAGGGGGAGAAGAAGGGGCGGTCAAGAGCTTCTCCAATGGAGAAGCAAGTTCACACCCAAAAAAGAGGGGGCGGCCAAGAGAGAGAGAGAAAGAGGGGGAGAGGGGGATGAATTCAATTGAATGAATTCCTAGATCCAAAAAGAGGGGGGGCATCCCATTTCAGTTTTGGAATAAGGGAGAATATTCTCTCTTATTCTCTCCCTCTCCATAAATCACTTTCCTTTCCAAAAATAGCACAGGCCAGAAATGGACATCCTCTCATTGGCTCACTGAACGGGCTCAAGACAATGGGCTTATATGCTAAAACACTGGCTTAACACAAAGGGTCAACACAATGGGTGCGGGCTCTGTCTCACAGAGCCCGCAGAGGCCTGAACCCCCCTACACACGGCCAAGCCCACGACAGGGTCGACCCCACGCTTAATCACATAGGTCCCACCCTCAACACCTAATTCGAGGGTCTGGGCCCCACAATGTGTAAATGCACACCTAGATGTATGTCTAGTATACGTGTGTGACATATGTGGGTCCCACTCGAATTATGTGTAACGAAGGTACTAGTGAGGTCGGTGCGACCGCCCCCACCACCCTTGGACCCCGTGATCCGTACCGGCTCACCCAGATCGTGACATGTTGGACCAAACTGGGCCCGAGCCCATACCATGGTCCAACAAGTGGAATGAGACGCGAGGAGTAAACAAAAAGAAATGTTAATCACCTTAAATATTAATTGAAAAACAAAGAGTCGGACATTGACAGGAGATGAAGAGGATAAAGATATGTGCGGTTAGAAAAAGAAAGAAAACTGTGTATAATATTTATCAAAATGACAAAACGTTTGGAGCTCAGAATTTGAAAATGAAATCCACCGACAACATTATCAAGGATTTTTTTTTTTAAATGAAGTCAAAAATAACTTTATGAAAGGCCCATGCATGGCATCCCACCAACTTTGATTAGTTACGTAATTATTTCTGAGATAATAATCTCCTCTCTACATTTGTCCATGGAGTCCCCTGGAGCTTGTGCTTGTCATGGGGACCAGCCTCTCAAGTCCTGGGTTTCGCGTGGCTCTCTCCTCTATAAGAAGGCAAACAACACTTCAAGATAGACGGGCAGGGAAGATATTGTGATTCTCTCAAGTGTTAGAAGCATGGAGATGAAGGCTTTTGGTGTGCTCTCGCTGCTGATGTTGGCTGCTTTCCTTGCCACTTGTTCCGCCGACGAAGATATCCTCAAGTTACCAGTCGAACGTATTGTCCTGCTTCACTCTTTCTCGCCTTCTGCTATTTATTTTTAAGAGATGGCTTTGTCACGAAGATAATTTTTCCTTTGCGATTGATGTGCAGGTGACGGTGGGCAAAGTAGACCCCCGAAGCCGAAATGGTGCGACTTCTGCGCATGCACAAAGTCCATCCCTCCCCAATGTATATGCGGGGATGAGCGCCCTTTTTGTTACCCTGCCTGCGAGAATTGTGTGTGCGATCGGCGGTGCCGTTGCCGCGACATTAAAAACTACTGCTGAGCTCAGGAGTGCTGCTGCTTTCCCTATCTCTCTCGGGAAGAGAAATGATCAACTGGATAGTAGGTAGATCCATTTTCTTTGCTTTAAGAAAATGGGTCTAGTAATGTGTCATGGGACTTATATATAAATAAATTGCTCCGGACTAGTATGTGACCTTGTTTCTAAGTATTACTGTATTTGAATAAATTGCTCCGGACTAGTATGTGACCTTGTTTCTAAGTATTACTGTATTTTGGGCTCTCTCTCTCTCTCTCTCTCATATATATATATATATATATATATATATATATATATATATATGTCTTAACGACTAGTTTGTCCGGGTGTTCATCTTAAGCTTTGGTGCATGAAATCAAGCTTCTATTTTTTTTTGCTCACGCATTTGTGGAAAGTATGTTGAGTAGGGATAGGTTACTGTCATGGTTTTGTTATATCAATTAGCTAAAAGGAACTAGGATTTGTATGCATTTGACTTTCCTTTTTTCTATCTTGCTTAGTTAGATGGTTATTTTCATGTGTTGCTACCAACTAGATGCTTATTTTTCCCTCCCCTTATCTTACCACACTTGCAGGACCATCATAGCTTGTCTAGGAGTGTAAATGGATAGACACAGGTGCGGCAGGGCATGTATATAGCTGTCTATTTTTACATGGACCATGTATTTGTCCATTTGTATGTCATTGACGAACATGGATAGACATGACCAAAATGAATGTGAAAATTTGATATTATACTACTTTATTCTCAAATTAGGGATGGTTAATAAAAAATTAATTAAAAAATAAGTTATAATAATTGTTGGAGAGTCTAATCTAATAAATAAATAAATAATAATTTTATGGAAGACATGTAACAGTATAACTAGCATTTTTTTATAATTTCTTTACTAAGATTAACTATATAATATAAGTTAGTAATTAAATATAAATTAATAATAATAATAATAATAATAATAATAATAAAATATATACTTGATAGATGTGGAGGGCTACAAATATGGATAACTCTTGTTTATGCATGACCCCATTAAGGCAGGATAAAAAATAATATTGTTCATTTTAGTGCAAAGAAACATAGATATAGACATGGAAATGACGGACACTGGAAAAATATATGTCGTTTACAACCCTACATTTATTTCATATATGTTGTTCATTAGTTCATCCAATCTCTCCTTCAGAATTGACTCTGATTCATTTTATTTTTGTTATAGGATGTTAACAAACAAATAAATAATCCCTCTATAAGGGAATTCAGTGCATCTAAAATTGAGAAACTAAGGGTAATTAATTTTTTATCCACAGAAAAGCATAAATCTTGTAGGTACATGTTAGCCCCTTAACTTGACGGATGTGGAAAGGGGGCGGCTACCCCCATACTTGGCAGCGGACAGCCAAGTTTTGCTAGGCGACGGATAGCCTCCTTGGGAACGGATGGTTGTTGGGACAGCGCGGGAGATGTTCCGGACGAGCTACTCGCCTTGCGGAGTAGGCTAGGTAGGAGTCCTTGCGCTGGCAGGACTCTAGCAGCGAAGCTGGGCGCTACTTGGACTAGGGGAGGACTCCTAAGACGGATGGGGTTCAGCTATGTTGGTTGGCTGCACTCCTAGTTGGAGTAGGAGTCCGAGCAGCAGGTTCCTAGGACGGACAGGATTCACACAGGCAGGCTGGTCACACTCTTAGGGTAGATGGGAGTTGGAGTGGCTGGTTTCCTTGGATGGGCTGACTCTTTGAGGCAGCATGGCAATGGACTTCTAGCGAAAGACAGACTCTTGCAGGTTTCCTATTCTATGCTAGGGGCGGAATGGCTTTGGGCTGAGAGTTGGACAGGGTAAAGACTCTTGTATTGGGTGGATTTTGTACTTCTAGTAGCACTAGAATGGCTAGCCTAAGGCTAAGTCTATATAAGGGATAGGTTGGGGCGGCCATGGCTGATTATGATCTGATTTCTTCCTGCACAGCGAACCAGGGAGCAAGAGAAGAGAGTTCTCAGCCTGGTGGATCAGCCCTTGCCCTTTCCCTATCTTGTATTTCAGCGGATAGAAATATAGCTTGGGCAGAGGCCCTTGCACCAGGTCGGACTCTGTTGCTATTTTGCTTGTGTTTCCCTTGTGCATATGAGTGGGAAGGGAAGAGTGTGGTTGTTGGCTGCGTGGTGTAGCCAGGCCATCACGTGTGCAAATGCTAGGCAAAGCTTCGCGCCCGTGACAGTTAGTTCCATTGCCGGGATACTGAAAGAGGTGAAAGCTCTGTATAGTCTCTGCAAAGGAGTTGGCTGAAGGTGGCTGAATCCCTGGGATACCCGGGAGAGGCGAAATCCTTGTGGGTTGTTGCTAGACAGATTGGCGATCCATCCTTGCTGAAGCGCTGAGACAACCCGGAAGGAGGTGAAAGCTCTTGATGGGCTTGGTGCTAGGCTGGTTGGACATGTGCTGAGGCGTTGGAATCCCCAAAGGAGTAGAGGGCTCTTGACGGGCTGTTGTGAAGGTCGTTGGCAGATTTGCTTGGTAGCGAGGTGCTGAGCATTGGGAGATGACGTTCACCCTGCTAAAGCAAATTCCAGGATCACCTGCATGGTGGGTTGCAGGTCCTTGGGCGGGCTTGTTCTTGGGGGGAGCGGTCTCCCCACATACTTGGCTGAGCGAGGCTGCCAAGGGACGGGCTGTTGGTGCAGTTCGTGGATATTTAGGTGGCTGGTGTCACCAACATCACAAGGAGGGCAGTAAGGGTGGCAACGGTGGCAAGGACAAGGGTGAGCAGTTGGGCTGGCCGAATAGAGGTGATGGTCGTTTCATACACCAAGGGCCGCACCATGCAAAGGACTGCCCCAAACGGGAAAGGTTGAATGCACTTGTTGCTGAAGAGGAGAAGGAAGAATTTGAGCACAAGGAGGTAGCCCAGATGAGTCCCTTGCAGCGAAGGGGATGTGTTGGCTGATGGAGTCCCCGGTTGAGGGGGCAACTTCAGGTCATTGAGGATTCTAAGGAAGGAGGGGAGCGGACTCCCTAAGCCTTGGCTGATTGATGCAGCTAAGGGGTGGACGGATGCAGTGGTTCGCAGGATTTGTGGGCAGCGGGTGTTGCTCAAACTTAGGGTTGCATCTTGGTTCGGTTCATGTTCCTGCAGGAACCGAACCGAACCAAATTCAAGAACCGAATCTCAGGAACTGAACCGAACCGACATTTGAAACCGAAATATAAAAACCAAACCAAACTGACATAGGAACTGAAACCGAAACCGAATAAAAACCCAATATTTTAATTAAATTACTTTAATAAATCAAAATCAGGTAGATATAATATAAAATTACACATTTTTATATAAAAAATGATTTTTTTTCTTAAAATCGAACCGAGCCAAAATTATTTTATTTAAATTGATTTGGTTTTGGTTTGGTTCTAGTTTCAGTTTTTTTTCTTAAAACCGAACCGAAATTCATTCGGTTTTTTTATAGGAACCGAACTGAACCGCTAAATTTCAGTTCGGTTCCGGTTTTTTGGTGCAGCCCTACTCAAACTTGGCCGAAGGATGACTTAGGCTGGGTAGAATTTGACTTGGCCGTGGTGTGATGGGAAATGTTGGCTACTTGCTGGCGGGTTTAGTGAGGCGAATGGCTTCATAGCTTCAATCGGGGCACCTGGGAAGTTGGGGCTTCGATGAGGGCGTCAAAGAATCAAGTGCGGGAGACCTGTTAGCCCCTTAATTTGATGGATGTGGAAAGGGGGCGGCTACCCCCATACTTGGCAGCGAACAACCTAGTTTTGCTAGGCGACGGACAGCCTAGGCAGCCCCTTGGGCACGGATGGTTGCTGGGACAGCGCGGGAGATGTTCCGGACGAGCTACTCGCCTTGCGGAGCAGGCTGGGTAGGTGTCCTTGAGCGGGCGGGACTCTAGAAACGAAGCTGGGCGCTACTTGGACTTAGGGGAGGACTCCTAAGACGGATAGGATTCAGCTATGCTGGTTGGCTGGACTCCTAGTTGGGGTAGGAGTCCGGGCAACAGGTTCCTAGGATAGACATGACTCACACAGGCAGGCTGGTCACACTCCTAGGGCGGATGGGAGTTGGAGTGGCTGGTTTCCTCGGATGGGCTAACTCTTGAAGGCAGTATGATGATAGACTTCTAGCAGAAGACAGACTCTTGCAAGTTTCCTATTCTATGCTAGGGGTGGAATGACTTTGGGCTAAGAGTTGGACAGGGTGAAGACTCTTTCTTGTATTTGGTGGGTTTTGTACTTGTAGTGGCATTAGGACAGCCAGCCTAAGGCTGAGTCTATATAAGGGATAGGTTGGGGTGGCCATGGTTGATTATGATCTAATTTCTTCCTGCACAACTAACCAGGTAGTAAGAGAAGAGAGTTCTCAGCCTAGTGGATCAACCCTTGGCCTCTCCCTATCTTGTATTTCAGCAAACAGAAATATAGCTTGGGCAGAGACCCTTACACCAGGTTAAACTCTGTTGCTGTTTTGCTTGTGTTTCCCTTGTCCATACGAGTGGGAAGAGAAGAAAGTGGCTAGCTACTAGCTGTGCGGCGTAGCCAAGCCATCACGTGTGCGAACGCTAGGCAAAGCTTCATGCCCGTGACAATACATATATCTTGTTGACTTCCATTTAAGCACAAAAATCTGATCCTAAATCTTTTCCGACAAAAGATTGCATCTTAAATCAGATGCATCAATTCTCTTAACTAAATACCTTACGTCTTGTGTGGTGGAATGCTTAGTTTGCATGCTTCCGGTAGCCTTTCCTATTGTAGATGGCACCTATGTAAACTCTTTATGTATAGTAATAATCACTGTACCTCTCGAGGGCCTCAGGGACACAGCGACTGCTATATCAATCGTTGGCAGCTAGTCCACAGTTACATAATCTGAACGATGCATGGAAGAAGAGACTTTCCACAATACATGGCTAAGTATGTAAACTCGTTTCTAATTATAAAAATAGAAATCTATCCATGAGCGTAAATGGAGAATAGTCTTCTTCACTTATTAATTAGTCGCAAGAAGTGCAACAGAGTGAAGCCCGAAGAATAAAAAATGAGAACTGTCAGTCCGCTCTCGTGTTTTCAGTGGTTCTTGCCTTAGCCCCTCTTGCTGCAGTCGTACCTTATGAGATGGAAAACAGCTCCATTGTCCTAGGTATTGTTCCTCTCTTTCTCTAACTTCAGTCATAATGGAAAACTCGATTAAAGGAAGATCAAAGTGATCACTCGTGATGGGTGAAGGGTGAAGGTTCATTTGGAAATTTTTTAAAGAATTTCAACAAAATTCGGAGAACCTTGTCACTATGTACGAAACGACCTTTTCTTTATCGAATTCCAAACCACCTTTTAAATGAGTATTGATTTTTTTTTTATAAAAGAAGGGCATATTAATCTTAAGGAGAATAAAGTCCTTGGAAACATATGCACAAGCATTACTCTCATGGTAGAAGCCAGAAAACATTTACATCAAATCGAAAATTTTCCATTAAAATGCATCAAGTCAGTGTTGGAATATAGAATAAATTATAAATAAAATTTCCCTTGGACTCAAGCTCTTCCAAACCCCCTTTTCTTTATCAAATTCCAAAGCACGTTTTAAATGAGAGTATCATTTTTTTTAAATAAAAGAAGGTTATACCTATAATATTTTAGAATTTCTTAATTTTTTAATTGTGGACATGTAAAAATTAGTGAGTTTGACCCTTATCCTTTCTTAGTTAAATAACTTATGATATAGATGGATTTTAGGGTTGAAACCATTGCATATAGAAAATAAATAGAAAGAGTTTAAAAACACCACTAAAAACGTGTGAATAAGAGTTCAGATAAAAAAGTTATGACAATTCAAAATTGAATATGGTGCACAAAACTTGTTTACCTGAATAAGATTGCTTTTGATTTCTGCCTTGTCCTGTGTCATTTTCCTCACGATTCAGCTGTAACCTTCCATATTCTAGTGCCAAATCCCTACATGCATTGGCGGTTAGCTACTAAGTCCTTGCTAGAGTTGGCCACATATTAGGATTAGTGACTTCAACGGTAGTTTCCTCCTACTCCCTACAAAGGAAATCTACATAAGGGGTTTAATTTGTCCCCCACCACAAGTTGGCCTCTAAAGGGGCCCTATTTGGTAGTGTTTTTGGTGTCATTTTTACAATAAGTGGATAATTTACTACCTCACCATGAGAATTTAGAAGTAGGACTCACTGGGAATAGCCACAATTGTAACCTAACCCACCTCCAACAACAGGAAAGCTTCGTCCCCTGACATTCATAATAATGGCACTGAACACCTATGTTTTCTGTGCAAATCTTGTAGCCTCTATGCAGCTATTAAAAGTAGGGATGCGGTTGGGTATTTTTTAGATTTTTCTTTATATTCTTATAAAACCCGACCCTAATAGATTGAATGTGGGTTTTAGAAATTCAACCCGAATAGTTATTTGAGTCTATTTCAGGTTTATCATTTTTAAAATAGTATTGGGTTCGGGTTGGCACAACCCAACCCACTGACATCCCCTAATTGAAAGACAATTAAAAAAATACCTCTATAAAATGTTGAATCTTAAACACCATGGATCTAACAGTTGTTATCTTCTTTGTGATCTATAATTAGTTTTAAACTAGGTTATCTTCAACATTAAGGGAGAGACAAGATAAGGAAGATGACCGAGACCATAAAGTGTAACGCCCCGTTTTTCAATTATGCCTAACCTGAGGGGTTAGGGGTAATTATATAAATTTTAGGAGTTTTCAAAGGATAAATCTTCGTATATGGGTAGAGCTTGAAATAACGAGCATAACAAATTAAAAAACATGTGAAACGGAGGCCATGAACTAAAGTTATGACCTCAAGAAGCGTAATTTATAAGTGGGACCTACTTAAAAAGTGCAGGATAACCTACCCATGTGTGGTCTAGTTTTGAAGGGCTCGTCGATACAAGTCGATTATTACCAAGAACGCGCGATTTCGACTTTGGGGTATGAAGATATCGCGTGTCAAAGTTGTTATAATATTTGATGAAAAAATAATAAAAAACAAATTAGTTGGCATTCGTGGCTGGAGCCACGCTGCGTCATGCGTGGATCCGCATCCTCATGATGCACACCAGAACCACGTGGACCCATGACACACAGTGTACACGCGGTGTTGTCACGTGGATGCGCAATGCGTGGTGTGTATGCATACGCATACCACTCCGTCTGCTTGCAGATTTCTCCTTTATAAATACAAAACTCTGGCTAATCTTTTGAAAGAGTTTTTTGGCTCATTCTAAGTCCATTTTCGTCAGTTTAAGAGATATTCTTAGCTAATTCGATGGTGTTCTACACTGTGGAAGCGTCAATTCCTCGAGTTGGCGACCATATATGGGGAGAATGTCTCAGAGCAAGAGGTGGCTCTGCCCGTCACCCTCGAGCCCTGAAGAGAGAGAAGTGGCCCAGAGCAAGAGGAGGCTTCATCCTCTATCATCGGGCCACAACGAGAGAAGTGGCCCAAAGTAGGGGAGGCTTTGTCCTCCACTTAAGGGGCCACACAGTGGGGGAAACGTCCCCAGGAAATGGGAGGTTATGTCCACAACTTATGGGCAAAAAAAGAAGAAGGTGTCTCCAGAAAAGGGGAAGGTATATCCTTTACCTACAAGCGTGGCGAGAAGTGACTACAAGTAGGGGAGGTTCTGTTTGTTGTCTACGATCGCAGGAAGTGTAAAGTGTCCAAGGTTAACGGTTAAAGGGAGGTTATGTCTGTCACCTTTGGGTATGAAGAGTGAAACGCCATGGGTTAAAGAGGGGTGATGTCCACCGCCTTTTGAATCAATGAGAATAATGTTATGAAGCTAGAGGATGTTCCGCCCACCGTTGCTAGACCTACAGGGGAGGATGCCCTGAAGAAACGAGTAACTTCGATCGCCGCAACTTCCGAAACTATATAAGAGTAGGCGTTTCTGACTTTTCAATATAATATGACTTATATGCATGCACATCTTAATTAGTAATATTAATATAATAATTAAGATATATGATTTGCTATGATTGGATGGATTTTGATATGTTCTAATTTGATTCGCTTTTATATGCTCTGTTTTGATCCGATCTGCTCTAAAATGCTTTGTGTTTTCATCTGATATGCTACAGTCTAATCTGATATAATCTGTTATGGTCGGATGAAATCTAATATGATCTGATAGCATAGGATACTTTCTAATTTGATTTGTAGTGTGTTCTGCTCCGTTCTGTGATAGAGTGGGATGTGTTATTCCGCTAATGTATTAGCTTCTGTTTGACTCCAATGATTTATGAGATTTCTATCTGATTCCAAATGACTTATTTAGATATAAGGATATATGTATTTTAACATATATGATTTTGTGATGTCTTATGCATGTAATAGCCGTTATGTGGAACTACTGTTAAATCCGATCATATTAGAATAATATCATAGATGTTATCCAATATGTATGTTGTAAGGACCCTCATCTTTAAACCAGTTTTGGTTTTCTTTAATTATGGGTTATCGTGAGATTTACGCGTTTTCTGATCTTATTCGGTGATTTCGTAAATAAATAGTGTTTGTGATAGTTTTAACCAAAATTAACTTCAACATTAGTGGTTTTAAGTGATTTTAAACCAAATGTGAATTTTTGAGATTTTTCAGAATTTTCACTATTTTCCCAAAAATTAGGGTTTTGGCGGGACCCTGTGGGCCCCACCGTCGAAAATTTTATTTTTGTGTCAAATAAACCTAGACATATACTTAAGGTCCCACAAAAATTTTTAGAATTTTATTAGGCTTAATTTGTGCTTAAATTTGCAAAATACCCACTTTTAGCCTACTTTTCATATTTACACCCCAAAACTTACCTATGCCTACCCCAACCCTTACTATAAAAGGGCAAACCAGTGCCATTTCTATTTTTGGGAATAGGCTAAGGAAGGAGGGCTGGCCTAATCCCCACTTAGGCCCGAATTAGAAGCCGATTAAGGTAAGCTTACTCTAATTAAGCACTAATCCATGGCTTTTCTCTTAATTTCTTCCAAATCTACCATTTTCCCCTTGATTCAATTTGTTTTTGACCATCAAAAGCTACAGATTTGTGTTTTACTACAAACCCTAACATTCAAAATTCAATTTTTACTACCAACAAGCCCTAGATCTAAGATTTAATTAGGGATTTCTTGAGTAAATCGATTTCTATTAGAGTTTAATTCAAACTCATTGTGTTTTCAAGGATTTCAAGAAGGGTGACTCTTCAATCCGAGCTTAATCAAGTACTGAGGTAATGGGTCTTCAAAATCTCTGTTTGTCCATGGTAAAACTCTCCATTTTTGGCTTATTTTGAAATGGTTTGCTTGATTTAGTGTGTTAATGGTAAGATTAGAAAATGGAATTATTTAATCCCGATTTCTTAGGGTTTTGCATTATTATGGTTTGGTTTGATATTCTGGAAGTCAAGGAGGACTTTTGATGATGATTAGGGTGTTAGATGTGGATTTGAAGTGTTATCTATGGTGTTTCGGTTTGATTTTGCGAAAGGAAGAAGATGACTGTTCTGTCGTGTTGGCGATCGATCGGCCTTGCAGGGCGATCGATCGGCTGAACTGTAAATTTTAAATTTTTGTGTGTAACCGATCGAACGGCCTGAAGGGCGATCAATCGGCTACACAGGAAATTGTGTGTTGTGCATATGATGTCTATTTTGATGATTCCACTTTAGCTTGCCAATTTTATATAAATGTGGAGTATTTTAAGCTATGTTAGGCTACTGGAAATGCATGCTATTGAGTTTATGGAGTTGAGATATATGCTTAGAGATGGTGGAATGACTTATGCTTTGTGGCATGACGTTGGAATCGTTATCTTGAAATTATGAATGGTTGTTTCTCTTTGGTTAAGCATATATTTTCAGTATGACTACAATCATGGTTGGACTGATTTGTCATGATAGATTGTGGTTAGTGGTGTGTGAATGTTGGTGAATGTCATGACTCAATGATGAAATGAGTGATGTTATATGTGTTTAGCCTTTGTGGTTGAGTTTTGAATTTAACTATGATTTCAACGATTCTTCTACTATGATTTCCGCTGGAATTCATGTTTAGATAGAAACTCACATGTGTAGTGTGGTAGTGAGTTGATTTTCAAGCATGTTGATATGCATTATGTGAAAGCCTTCTACTAGTTTCACACACACACATGTGGGGGGTTAAATGATGATGTTGAAGCTTGACATTGTGAGTAGGAATGATGCATTAGGGGCTGATGAGCGCACTTATCATGGATTAGGATTCATGTATGCTTTGCCCATGCATGTACCATGCTGCACGCATCATGAAAATGGATTTCCAAGTGAGGCTTCATCGTGATTAATCGAATTTGACCGATTGGATGCAATGTGATGAAATTGTGTGTCGGGTTTATCGGTCGTGGATTAATCGCAAGTTGATTGGTCCAAAAGGACATATTTTGATTTGAAGTTCCTGTGTGGAACGATTTGAAGTTCCTGTGTGGAACGAGTGCACTCCCCGGGTTGAGTCTTGTTAAATAGAATGATGTGGGGACGAGTTGTGTACTTGTCTTGCGGATATGTGAAAATATTATTATGTGTGTCATCTGGACCCTGAGAATCCAGTGTGGTATGCCGTGTGCACCCCGCTACCACGTGTTCTAGGGTTCTCTGTGTGAGAACTCGGGCTCTCCCCTCCGCAGGAGATGTCCCTGGGCGAACACCCCTGCTCTAGATTCTCTGTGTGAGAATGGGACATCCTTGGCCAGGATCGTCCAGGGCGAGCAGTATTAGGGATTGACAACCCCGATCTTTCTTGAATTCTTGTGTAGAAATTTTGGACCATGACACGCCTTCGTGGCCTTGTCTATGCTCCCGTCTGTGTGACATTATTGAGTGGTTACTCCTTGATGGAGTTTGATTTGATATTATGCATGTGGAATATGTATGCTAGAGATACATCCATGCATGTTGATTTTGATGTTATGCATGTGGGAATATGTATGTTAAAGATACATCCATGCATGTTGGTGTTGATGTTATGCATGTGGAATATGTATGTTAGAGATACATCCATGCATGTTGATTTTGATGTTATGCATGTGGAATATGTATGTTAGAGATACATCCATGCGGGATTGGTTATGATGTGAATGCATGTGGGAATATGTATGCTAGAGATACATCCATGCAGGTTGAATTATGCATTATGATGTAGTGTTAGGTGATATGAATGTGTGATCAGAAAGTAATGCACCATGTAAATCTTTGATCTGAACGATCTCATTTCTAAGCTATCGTATTTTCTACGTTGACAGTGATATTAAAACCATTGCTAAGTGTTAAAACTCACCCCTCTTTTGTGTTTTGATTTGGGGCTGCATGGTGCGACACGCAGACGGACAGGATTGCCTCTATGAGGAAAGGTCAGAGGTAGCTTGGGTTTGATGATGGAGATCGTTGCGTGACTTACCTGCGTTTGTTTCATGCTTTATGTTCGAACCTTTGTGTAGGGTTCTTGTTTTGGATTTATGTCGTATTTTGCAGATGTGATGCTTATGACTTATATTGAGCCGGTGTGGGCTTTATTTAACTAACTTTGTGGGTTTGAGATTGTTGTTTACTTTGTGATAAGCAACACCTTTTTCTTCCCTTTTATTTACTCTTGCTCAAAGGATTGTGCGCGCTCCGTGTTGCTGTTAATCGCCCGTGGTTAGGGTTAAGTCTTCCGCTAGATCATTTTTCAATTTTCACTTCGTCGCCCCCGCGCGCTTGACCGGCCCCTTGACCGGGTTCGGCTCGGGTCGGGCATCGCCGGGGCGTGACATATGTAGGCAACTAACATTAAGGAAACATTGGCCGGATCCAAATTAGTTATAAAATAAGATTTGTTTTGGCCTATGTGTAACGGAGCACTAGAGCTCTATTGTGCGTAGAGGAACGTTACGACTCTCACACACAAAGTATGCCGCTCCTGGTTGGTCTCATTTTGGTTTTTATGAAAAAATTCATTTACTCTGATTTTATTTTCTGAACCCCCAATTCAGGTCGGTTTTCGGGTCGAGGTGTTATAAATAGTATTGGAGCTTTTCTCTATCTGCGAGAGAAAAATATTTTAAAAATATATAGTGATTTGATTGGAATCTCAATTTTAAATTGGAATTAATCTCAAATATTATTCTAACCATGTTACATCGAATTTAAAATTTGCCCATTCTATTTTGTAAATGTTGCAATTGATTTAATACGAATTCCGAATTAAACTTTTCGTTCTGTATCTATGACATTAGATTTAATACTAACTCCGATTTTACAATTTCTAATTTTTTAATCAGAAGTGATTTGAAAATTCTATTCTAAATAAGTTCTATCAAATTTGATTTGAAATTCTGTTTTGTATGTGTTGCATCGGATTCAAGATGGACGCCTATTTTGTGAATTTTGAGTTTTTAATGAGGAATGATTTGAAATTATGTTTTGCATGTGTAGAATCGGATGTGATCTTAACTCTGATTTTACGAATTTCGATTTCGAATTTGAATCAATTGGAAATATCTATTCTGAATCTGTTACATGATTTTTTAAAATGATCTTTATGACTTTGATTTCAAATAGTATGTCAATTAAAAAGAAATATAATATTTTGCATGTAAATCAAATATGTTTTAAACGATGGTAGAATTACTAAGAAATAATCATCAAACACTCGTGGTATGGGACACGAGACGCTAGTGGAAAACTCATTGGTTAATTCTACCGTGGTATTGGAATAAAATTCAATTTTGAATTATTTGTTTTAGAAAATGCATTTGATTAAGAAATGAATTTGTTTTAAAAGACAGTGGAACTACCTAAGAGTAACCACCAAACATTTGTGGTATGTGTAAGAATTCTTGTCTTAAACCGGTTTACTTTAAATTTAATTTATTATTTAATCATCATTACATGGTTTAAGCCGTTTCTGATCGATTTTAATGATTTTAAAAAACAAAGGTAGTTTCCGAAGGTTTTAATCAAAACTAACTTCACTTTTATGAGTTTTAAGTGAATTTAGGTCAATTGTGAATTTTTAAAAAAAATTTCAAATTTTTTAAAAATTAAGGTTTGACGGGGCCCCTTGTGGGCCCCCACAATCGAATTTGGGATTTTTAGTCCAAAACATCATAAACATTAAAACAAGTCATTAAAAAAATTAATTTTTTTATGGTCCTTATTTGGGTTTAAATGACTAAATTACCTACTTTTAGTAAAGAATTCTATTCTCACCCTAAGTTTTAATTAAGTCTAGCTCATCCTTTCCTATAAAAGGAAAAGACTGGTCCATTTTCTTTTTTGGGAAAGGGCTGAGCTAGAGAATCTAGAACCTAATCCCCATTAGGCTCAAAGAAGAAAGTAATTAGAGGTAAGATTTTCTTAATTTTTTCTTAATCATTAGGGTTTTTCATAAACTTCTCCTAATCTCCTCATTCTTTATTGATTCAATTCATTTTTAAGCTATTAAATCACTGATTTACACCTCTACTTCAAGCCCTATCTTTTAAATTTTTATTTTTATGTCTCTAAAGCTTTAAATTTAGGATTTTTCAAATGATTTTCAAGTTTAAATTGGATTTAGATGGGTATTAACAAAAAAATTATATTTTTGGAAGGTTTCAGAGGTGATTGAGGAGTTAATCCGACTCAAAACAAGGTGAAAGGTAGTGGGTTTTAGTCTCAGCATCACTATGTTTGTAAATCTTGATTTTTATGTGTTTTGCTTAAATGAGTTTCATGTTTAAGTCTTTAATGGTAGCTTAGTAAAAAGTTAATCTTTTGCATTAATTTCTTAGGGCTTTGGTTGATAAGGGGTAGATTTAGCATTCTAGGAGGTTTGATTAAATTTTTATGAAGTTTAGAGCTTTGATTTGAAGTTTTAAGTTCGATTTATGGTGTTTCAGTTTTGTTTTCAAAATGAAGAAGACGAACCAGATTTGTCGTTATGGCCATCGATTGCCCTTGTAGGCCGATTGATCGGCTACACAACATATTTGGGCATTTTGGGTTTTTATGCTTGTTTCGGTATTTTAAATCCCAACTGATATTTCTAATGTATATATGGAGCATTTTGAGTTTAAATAAGGTACCAGAAGGGTAGGTTATTTAGGTTGGGATTTATGAAGCATGCTTAAGTATTATATGGAATTATATGATTGTGGTTAGACATGTTAGCATTGATTATCTTGAATCTATGGTTGATGAAATTCTTACGTTTTAAGCATGTTTCTAGTAAGGTTATTGTATGACAATGATATAATATATCATCTTATAATATGAATGAATTGTGGGTGAATGGTGATATCTTGTTCTAGCTTCATATGTAGAATAATTATGCTTGTAAGAGTTGAGCATTTGATTTCACATGAATGGAATGAAGGTTTACGATAGATTTCACCCATGATTTTTGTTGATAACTATGATTAGATTTTTTCAAAGCATGTGTGTATTGCCTTATGAGCTATTGTCAAAGCACGGTCATGTGCTTAGAAATGTATGAACACACACATGTGAGAAAATTATTATGAAATCATGGTTGTTTATGATTCGAATGTGCTGAATGTGGGGACTAATGGGAGTACATTCCATATGTTGGAATTCATGTAGAGATTGCTCACATATGTATCATGTTGCATGCATCATGAAATGGATTTCATGTATGAGATTTTACCGATGTTTAGCCTTTTTTTTTATCGTTTAGATATAATGATGTGAGATTGCATGCCGGATTAATCGATCGTTGGCTTAATCGGAACTTGGCTAGTCCGAAAGGATATGATTTCGATTTGAGTTCCTGTGTGGAACAAGAATATTCCCCGGGTTGAGTCGATCTAAATTGTTAATGCGGTTGATATTTATTTATTGAGACAGTCAAACATGGACCCTGAGAATCCAGAGTGGTATGCCTTCGTGCACCGGCTACCACGTGTTCTAGTTTCCCCGTGTGAGATTCGGAGTCTCCCCACCGCAGAGATGTCCAGGGCAAACACACTACTCTAGGTCTTTGTGAGGAGATTAGATGTTCTTGGCGAGGACTGTCTAGGACAAGCAAACCTGCTCTAGGTTTCCGAAAGGAAATCGGACAACCCTTGTAGATTGTCCAGGGCAAGTAGTGGGGCTGACTACCCCAAACACAGTATGTTTCCTTTTGGAAATCGGATTGATGTCCAGAGTAAGTTGACACCCCAAGTTTCCATGTAGGAAATCGGACACTATCCAAGGCAGGTGTATGTTTGTATTCACTCCTTGATGGAGGCATTCACCATTTGTTGATAATGCTTGTGTATGAGATTATATTATTCCCAAGATTGTACAGGTTGTGTAGGGATCATGTGACACATGTGGATATAATTTATTATGCATGATTTAGTATAGTGTGATTGAGACACATCATGCAAGGTGAATGATTTATAGATGAATTATCAGAATCTGCATTATGTGATTATGTGTGTTAGAGACACTTCTCATGCAAGTTTATGTGATATGAATGCATTATCAAAAAGTGTGTTTGAGACACTTCTCATGTGGATTCCGTGGGATATTATGCATGACTGTGATTGGGTGAGAGTCACCATTTATACAGGACAGATGTTAGGTCACACTATGATTATTATGCCCTAATTTTTTAGATATGCATTATATGCATGCTAGATCTTTTACTTATGGATAAGTAAGGGTTTAGTAGGGAGATGATCAAAAAAGGGTATACCATGTTATTTATGGATCATAATTGCCATGATGTTGTGCCGTGATAATTTTCTGATATATTTAAATAAAAATTCAACTTTGAAATACCTACATTTTGAAAGTTTAACATATCTGTTTGGAAAGACAGTGGAACCACTTAGGAGAAACCACGAAACACCCATGCTATGGGACGTGAGGTGTTAGTGGATAGCTCTAGGGTTAGTTCTGCCTATGTGTTGAAAATAAAATTCGATTTCAAATTGTTTGTTTAAAAAAATTCATTTGCTTATAAAATGAATATATTTTGAAAGGCGGTAGAGTTGCCAAGAAGAAACCACTACACACCCACGGTATGAAACGTGAGTTGTTAGTGGAATGCTCTATGGTAAATTCTGCTGATATATTGACATAAATCAATTTTGAAATGTCTACATTCTGAAAGTTCATTTTTGAAAGAAAAAAAAGTGGAACTCCCTAAGAGGAACCACTAAACGCTCGTGGTATGGGACACGCGTATTAGTGGAATGCTCTTGACTCAGTTCTGCTGGTGTATCGAAATTAAAATCAATTTTGAAATGTTAATATTTTAAAAGTTCGCTTTAACTTAGAGCGAAATCGTTTCCAAAAGACAATAGCATTCCCAAAGAGAAACCACTAAATGCCCGTGGTATGGGATGCACGGTATTAGTGGACCACCCTAAGGTTGAGTATGGCTTGGTTTGTAATATTTGTTTTGAATGTGATTTGAATTTTAAATGTACATTCTGACTTAAATGTGAAAAGTATGTTTCCAATCGGATGATTTCATTTCCAAAAGACTATGAAAAAGTCTATTTTCTATCGGATAATTTTTGGTCAGATGTTATAATTTTCAAATGACTCTGTGAAAAGATTATAATTGACATCTATTTCTGACAAAGAAAATCTGTTTAAAAATGATATGATGCGTACAATGACTCTCTAGATACCCACCAGAAATATAATTGGTATCTGGCATGTGCATATAGGTGTGGAGCATCATGGGAAAGCTCATAACCTTTTGAGCCTCTCACAATCGCCTGAGTGTCGGGGGGAACACCGTATGGCATCATTGCCACTAGTTTTCTCGTCACTCAGACGAACCAACAATTTCCGCATCAAATTCTAAATCAAATTGCTTCTAAATGATTTGTTTTCTAACTAACCATTTTATGAAAAAGATTATAATCATTATCATATATTTTTGCTTAGCATTATTTTAGATTTTAACTCAACTTACATTGTAGGGGGTTTTAAATTCTAAATTCATGCTCTTCTTATGAAAGTTAACTATTCTATACTATTTTTGCTCGATTATGCTTATTAGTCATGTTTTCTTAAAAAAATATCATATTTGTTAAATGATTTACATGTGTTGCATTATGTTTTGAATACGTGCACTCTCTTTGTAGTTTCAGAGTAAAACCTGGGATGATTAGTGCACTCTTTGTCTGGATACCCACTGAGAAAAATAATTGTATTTAGCGTGGGCATATATGTGTGGAGCATCATAGGAAAGCTCCTATACTTATGATTCTCTCGTTGCCCCATGAGTGTCGGGGGAATTTCGTTTGGTATCATGGCTTTGATCTATCTGTTTTGTTCCGATTCTAAAAATTTATCTAATTTTAAAATAATAATTAGATTCTATTATTTGATTATAAATTATTAGATTTTGATTGTGCGATCTATTGGATGATTTAATTCTGAAAATTTCTAGATTTCTTTATGGATTAATTTGTTTGCTCTGCTCTGATTTGCTTCTCTCGGATTTGAACTGCTCTTTTGATTCTAAAAATGATTTATTCAATTTTATAATTCATAATCGAATTCTGCATGATATAATTTATTTGATTTAAAATTAATAATCGGATTTTGTTTAAAGTGTTTTATCCTACCATAAGCTATCGGATTATGTTTATGAAGGTTATATCTAATCTTAAATTATCATATCCTGCTTATGAATGTGAAATCCAATTTTTATCTATTGGATTCTGCTTACCAGTGTTTAATCTAATTATAATTTATCGGATTTTGTTTTGCTTTATCCACGTAATTATTGGATTCTATTTGTGTGTGCATGTTTTATTAGACTTTGACCATCGAATTCTTTTTGTTTTTGAATGTGCTATCAGATTATGTTCTGAATGTTTTACCTGAGTAGTTATCAGATTATGTTATCTGATTATGGCCTATCAGATTGTGCTTCTAAATTTTGTGTCCGATTGTAAATTATCAGAATCATGTTGGTGATTGCTATCTGAATAACGATCGGATTCTGTTCCAATTTTGTTGTGTTTTGAAGAGTGTTTTTGGGTGAAATGCGAGGACGCAATTCGTTTAATGGGGGAAGAATGTAACACCTCATTTTCTAATTACGCCTAACCCGAGGGGTTAGGGGTAATTATATAATTCCTAGTTAAATTTTAGGTGGTTTTAAGGTATGAAATCCCCACATATTGGTAGAGGAAGTAACAAGCATAACGAATTAAACAACACGTGAAACGGAGGTCGGGAACTAAAGTTATGACCTCGAGAAATATGCCACATAGGCGGGACCTACTTGAAAAGTGCAGGATAACCTCAAGCACCAAAGAGAGAGAAGTGGCCTGAAGCAAGAGAATGCCTCGTCATCCATCGTCAAGCCACAATGAGAGAAGTGGCCTAGAGTAGGGAGGCTATGTCCTCTATCGTAGGGGGCACATAGTGAGAGGAATGTCCTCAGGAAAGGAGAGGTTCTGTCTGCAACTTATAGGCACAAAAAGATGAAAGAGTCTCCGGGTAAGGAGAAGGTATGTTCGTCGCCTATAAGCACATAGAGAGAGAAATGTCTCCAGGTAGGGGAGGTTTTATCCCCCGCCTACGGGAGCGGGAAGTGTAAAGTCTCCCGGGTTATGGGGAGGTTATGTCCGTCATCTTTTGCCACAAAGAGAGAAATATTCTGCATAAAAGAGAGGTGATGTCTGCCGCCTTTGGAAACAATGAGAATAATGTTCCAGAGCTATAGGAGGTTCTACCTGCCATCTCTAGACTTGAAAGGGAGGACGCCCTGAAGAAACGAGTAACTCCGAACGCTGCTACTTCCATAACTAAATAGGAGTAAGTGTTTCTTACTTTCTGATTTAATGACTTATATGCATACACATCTTAATTAGTAATATTGATATACTAATTAAGATATATAATTTACTATGATCTGATGGATTTTGATATGTTCTAATTCGATCTGCTTTGATATGCTCTATTTTGATTCGATCTACTCTAAATTGCTCTGTGTTTTAATCTAATATGCTCTGATATGATCCGTTATGGTTGGATAAAATATGATATGATCTAATGAGATTTAATATGATCTAATTTGCTCTGTTGTGTGTTCTACTCCGCACTGTGATAGAGTAGATGTGTGATTCCACTGATTTATTGACTTTCGTTCGACTCTGATGATTTATGAGATTTTCGTCTGTCTCCGAAAGATTTATTCAGATATAAGGATTTATGTATTTTAGTGTATATAATTTTGTGATGTCTAATACATGTAATAGCTGTTAGGCAGAACTACGTTTGGATTCGATCGTATTGAAATAATATCATAGATGTTATCCAGTATGCACATAGGTAACCAATGGTAAGACAATGTTGGCCCCATCCAAATTAGTTATAAAATTAAGTTTATTCTAGCCTATGCACAACAGAACGATAGAGCTCTGTAATGCGTAGTGGAACATTACGACTCTCGCACATAGAGTCTGATGCTCCTGGTTGGTCTCATTTTAGTTTTTATGAAAAATAAATTTATTATGATTATGTTTTTCGAACCCCCAGTCTGGGTCGGGGTGTTACATAGAGGTACTCATGTTGGTGGTTTTGATGTTGGTCAACATCAATTGGAAGGTGCTGAGAAGCAATGAGATGGGGTTCAGGCTGATGTCGTCACCATCACGAGTAAAGATGAGTTTACATATACGGATTTAATAGCAGATTTATGGGTTAGAAGCTAATTGAAAAAACAAGAAAGACTTTTTCATCCATGGGTGAGTGACCCTTTAGTAGGAAGAGAAGCCAACACCCTATAAAAACTAAAACAAAAAAGTAATTGCCTCTAATAAAATTTGGAGACAAAGAGTCGGACAATGGATGAAGATATTGAGGATAATAAAGATGTGTACCGACCTTGATTAGGAAAAACGAAAAAAGAAAGTTGTGTATAGAATTCTAAATTTTTTGCCAAAATAGACTTGAAGTCCTAAGGTATACTAAATATATGTGCAAGTTTGCTATAATTCCCTAAGTACACTTGCGCACATGTGAGGTTGCTTGTGCAGGAAAATGGCCTTGTTTACCCCCAAATCTTGTCCTCGTGCCAAGATAGTAAGACCAATCTGGTGGAAACATTTAAGCCCTCGCCAGCCACCGCTGGAAACATTTAAGTCCAATTCAACAAAGATACACCCCAATTCCACCTTTGTTGGCCATTGGAACTGTGACTGGAGAAACACTTTAGCCTCACCATCCTCTCCCTAATGTTGCCCTCTCCATCATTTTTGATGGGCTCCTCTCTCCACATGGCATTAGGGGTGTTCATGGACATCCATTGTCCGTATGTCTGTCCGTGTCTGTGTCCGTCTTTATATAGAATGGACAATTTTTTTGGACACGGACACGGATAAAGTTTTTTGTCCGCACTAATAGGGAGCAACGGACACGAACAAGGACAAGGGTTTGTCCGTGTCCGCGAACGTCCGCGTCCACCACTCTTACTTAACATTCCCTTAAATATAGTAGTAATTATTACTAATTATTAGAAAAAAAAATAGAATTAAGTTCTTATGTGGCATCTTAGGACAGTCCTAACATGCTACATAGGCACTTGACTACTTAAAAACATGAATCCAGTACTTATGTACCATATTAAAACAGTACTAACATGCTAAATAGGTACTGGATAGTTTGAAAATATAAATTCATAACTTATATAACATGTTAGGATAATCTTAATATACTACATAGGTATTAAATAACTTAAAAACATAGACCTAGTACCTATATAACAAGTTAAGACAACTTTTATATGTTATAAAAGTGCTAAAAATTTTAAATTAGGATAAAAATTTAGGTGTTGAAATATTTGTCCATGTCCGTCTGTGTCCGTAGCAGACGGACTTAGGCAAAGTATAATACAAACTAGGGCAGACACGGATGGACATAGACAAGCATTATTTAAATGACGGACGGACACAGACAACCCCCTATTCGCGTCTGTTTATGTCTATGAACACCCCTACATGGCATTGTCGCCATGCACATCCTTTTGCTTGGCCATGCCTTGCTACCTCGAATTGCTCCACACAACATATATCCCTCTCGACACTTGTGATTGGAGAACTAGAAGCCCAGAATAACCCATGAAAATGAACCATAGTTTGAAATCCTAGATGTCTCACTTATCATCTGGAAGTATTGTTATTGCCTAGAATTTTGTTCTACAACAATTTCCAAATGAGTAAAGCAAGACTCTGGTGAAGTTTTTCAGTGGCATGGGAGAAGTGCATATTAGAAGAGAGAAGTAAAAGAAGACCAAATACCAAAAGCCAGATAAGCAGAATATCAAATACCAGATAACCAAACTTAAATAAAAATAACAAAAAGTAAGCAAAGATAATACTAAAAAACCTGAATTCAACTGCATGATATGAATAAACCAAATTTGAGCACAAAACCAAACTTAAATACCATATGCAATTACTCAAATATGATAGTCACCATATTGTGTCATCAATTACACAATGATCTAAAATATACAGATGAAGAATGTCATGTTATCGATAACATGGTGGGAACATTACCATGTGAGTAGTGGCACACTAAACTAAAAATGATATTCTCATTGCTAACACAATATCATATCACATCTTATTTTCAAATATACGGTAATTAACATAGTTGTATCATCACACATAAGATTTTTCATAACATGAAAAGAAATGTATTCATATGCCTTGATTCAGAAGAGTAAGTAGGGTTGAAAAGGCAATAAGTCAAATCTGATCTAAGTTGAACCGTATATGTGAAGACAATTTATCTAGAATGAAAACTTTCACACTTATTATTGGCTTATCCAATTGAGAAAAATAATATATTTACCATTCACAACTTTTTTTAAACAAGCACAGTCTCGTCAACTATCAAATAAACTCCTACAATTATTTCACGGACTTCAGCCCCCTTTATGTTTTTTGCCACCATTGTGACATTGATATCATGCTCGATTATAACCGTTCTTTTCTCAATTGGATAAGCCGATAATAACTGTGAAAACTTTCATTTTATATAAATTGTTATCGCATATACATTCCAACTTGGATGAGATTTGACATCTTGCCTTTTCTCCCATACTTAGTCCCCTAAATCAAGGCACATGAATACATTTCTTTTCAAATTATGAAAAATTGTATGTGTGATGACACGGCAATTTTAATTGTTATATCTTTGAAAACACGATGTGAAATGACATCGTATTAGCAATGAGAATATCTTTTTTGGTTTAGAGTGTCATTGATCATATGGTAATTAATATTCTCATCATGTTATTAATAACACGACATTCTTCATAGTATGTTTGTATATTTCAAATCATTGTGTAATTGATGATACAATATGATGATTATCATATTTTAGTAATTGCATATGATATCATGTTATGCAAATGACTTTAGGTTTTTCGTTAACCTTTGCTATATGCATGTTTAAGGTTGGTATTCTGGTGATTAAGTATCACATTTGGTTATTTGCTCAGTTTTTGTTATTTTTGTTTACATTTGGTTATTTGGTACTTGGTATTATGCTTATCTACCATTTGGTATTTGGCCTTCTTTTACTTTACACTCTTCTATTATGCACTTCTATCATGCCACAGAAAAACATCACCGTAGTCTACCTTGCCCATTTGGAAATGGTTGTACAACAAAACTTCTAGGAAACAAGAACACTTTCAAATGAGCATAGAGACATCTCTGATGCAAACTAGGGTTCATTTTTGCAGGTTTGTTTTAGGCTTCTTGCTTATGTAATCACAAGTGGCAAGAGGAATACATTGTGTGAAGGGATTCTAGCCTACAGGATGCTGTCAAATAGGATATGCAGGGCGATGATACTGTTTAGAGCTTAGAGTCCATCCAGAGTGACGGAGGGGAAGGGGGGCATTAGGGAGAGGACGATGAGGCTGAAATACTTTCTAATCAGAGTTTCAATGGTGGGCAAGGGTGGAACCGACTCTGGGTCTTCATCAGACAGGCTAAAATGTTTCTGGCAGTGGGTGGCAACAGCAGAAATGTTTCCACCGGACTGAACTTACTGTTCTAGCAAGAGGAGGAAAAGCATTGAGGGTAGACAAGGTCAGGTCATTTTCCTACACAAAATACCATCCTCTCATTTGCACAAGTCCTCTTTGGGAATTGCAGCAGACCTGAACACATATTTGGTATTCCTCAGGGGTTTAGATCTATTTTGGTAAAAAAATTAAGTTTATATAAATGACAAAGAATGTTTGGAGCTCAAAAATCCAAAGTGTTGTGTCCTCATAATGTTAGCATTTTCTATGCTCCTCACTTACAAAGCACCTAGCGTAAGGAACATGTAGGAGTTATTAATATTTTCAATCAATGGTGTACAAACTAGCGCATATTAATTGGCATCAGCGCCTTGATGCTGATGTAAAGTAGCATGTACACCAGCTCTCATGGGTTCCTTATGGTGAGCACTTTGTGAGAAAATGCTTCCTCCACTTATGTCATCGTTAAGGATAATTAAATTTTATTTTTTTAAAATGAAATCACTCGTAATTTTTTGAAAGTCCTATGACATTAGCATCCCACCAACTTCATTACGTCATCTAAGATAATAATCTCCCCCTCTATATTTGGGAATAGTTTTTAATATTTTACTTTGACAATAAGCTTAGCGTAAAAAATCCATAAGAACCCTTAATATTTAAAATCAATCGCATATATATTAATGTACATTAGCACTTAATTTTATAAATAAAAATTTTTTATATATGAAAAAAGTTTATATGAGTCTGGGCTCATATACACCTACATGAACCCAGGCTCTATGGGCTACCGGATTTCTATCCGGCGGCCTATAATAGGCATTTAAACCCATCAATATTATTTGCCGCCAAATTTAAGCAAGACTCTATATATTCATTATGTTAAACTTGTTAAGAGAACAAAACATAAAATATAATTCTTTACATTTATCCTATAATTCTTGGAGCTTGTGCTTGTCCTTACATCCTTTGAAGACCACGGGTTTCACGTGGCTCGCTCCTCTAAAAGAAGGCACGGACACGTCAAGATAGACGAGTTGGGAAGAGATACCGTGAAGTGTTACAAGAATGAAGATGAAAGCTTTCGGTCTGTTCTCGCTGCTGATGTTGACCGTCTTCCTTGTCACTTCTACCGCCGAGGAAGATTTCGACAAGTTACCACTCGAACGTAATAACAATACTTTGTCCTATTTCTTGGTTTCTGCTATTTTTTATATAGATGGCATTGTCATTAAGATAATGTTTCCTGTGCCATTGATGTGCAGTTGACGGTGGGCAAAGTGGAGTTGCGAAATGGTGCGACCTCTGCTACTGCACTCGGTCCAGGCCTCCCCAATGTAGGTGCCGGGATATGGGCACTTCTTGTTACCCTGCCTGCAAGCAGTGTCTGTGCACTCGATCCTTCCCTCTGCAGTGCTAATGCAAGGATATTAAAAACTATTACTGAGTTTAGGAGCGCTGCTACTTGCTCTTTCTCTTGAGAAAAATGTTCACTTGGATATTAAAGTAGATTAGATAAGAAAAGAAAATGGGGTATAGTATTGTGTCATGGGACTTTATAAATAAATGAATTGTTCTATACTAGTATGCGACCGTGTTCTTGTAGCTATTACTGTATTTTGGGGTCTGTAATGGGCTCTTCATAAATCTTAACGATTAGTTCATCTCGGTTGCTCAGCTTCAACTTTGGTGCAGTCAAGACTGGCTTTCTCTCATTAAGCTGGTAATGTTCATGTGTTGCTAGCGCCTAAATGCTAATTTTCCCCTCCCCCACGTGGTAGTCCACTTGTAAGATGGCAACAACTTATCTCATATCTATTGTTCACCGGTTCAGCGGGTTAGTCATTCCTGCATGCGGAATTGGCTGTGCTGATTTTGCCCCTTTAATTCGCTCTATTTTTGCTTTATGATAATAAAAACAAGTAAATGGTTTGTCTATGAGAGAATATCAGTGCCTGTAAAATTGAATAACCGAGGAGGGATATTAAATTTCGATCCTCACAAACGCATCAATCTATTAGGTATTTGTTATTAAACCAAGGCATGGGGACCAAGGTATGGGCTCGGGCTTATTTTAGTCTACTTTGTTCGTGGTTTGGGTGAGCCAGTACACACTACGGAGTTCAAGGTTAGTGGCCCCGGTCGCGCCTACCCTACATGAGCTATTATGACATGAATTTTAATAGGATCCGCATTCGTTACACATGCACACTGGTCATGTGACTAGGGTATGTATTAACATGTTGTGAGGCCCGATTTACGAATTTAGCGAGTGGTCGACCCTAGGGGTGTTAATGAGCTGAGCTAGCTTGTCGAGCAAAGGTGTCTCGACTTGACTTAACTCGAATATAGCTCGACTCTAAGTTGCTCAGCTCGAACTCGACTTGAAATCGAATATTTTTTAGCTGAGTTCGAGCATACCCTAGCTCGGCTCGACTCGACTCGAATAAAACTCGAACTCGGCTCGAACTCAACTCGTACTTGACTCGAACTCGAACTCGAATAAAATTTGTAAATATATTTTATAATATACATAAATATATATTGATGCTTATGTATACATGTGCACAATTATCAATCCCAATATACATTTATAATATATACATATATATTACAAATTTATATGTTATTAATGAGTATATAATGTTTATGTATCGAGTATGGGCTTATATCACACATGATATATATTTTTGAGAAGTAAACATTTAAAGACACATTATACACATATGTCTATATGTGATATGTATTGAAATTTAGATATATTA
Source organism: Saururus chinensis (assembly GCA_035235625.1). NCBI lineage: Eukaryota > Viridiplantae > Streptophyta > Magnoliopsida > Piperales > Saururaceae > Saururus > Saururus chinensis. Next base: position 19,631,318 of record CP141143.1, read on the forward strand.
TATAAATAAGATTTAATAATATATATATATTTAGTAACACTGAATAAAAAATGGGATATATTGTACTACATATCAAACAATATATCAATCATTAGACAATATGTTATGATAATGTTATTTACTATCTTTACATGTCAAACAAATTATGATATATTCTTTCAAATTTTCTATGAAAAATATTATAGAATCCTTAGAAATTTGAATTTTACAATAATTTTATAAATATTTTAAGCATTGAGTCATACAGTCTCTTTTTATTCTTTATAAAATTAGGGTTATATATGTTTATTTGAGATAGGTATAAGACGACATGACATCAAGTTTCATGTCCCCACATACTAAAACTTGACTCGACATGGCTCCTTAGCACCCCTACACATTACACATGATGTAAATTATTTGAAAGTAAATATTTTAAAGAGACATAAAATACATATATTATAGATGAGATATTTACTAAAACTTATATTTATGTATAATAAAAATAAATGATATACATTTATATATCATATCTCATATACACAAATGTAGTTAACCACAAAGGCACTAGTTTTTTCTTTTTGGTGGTTATAAGATGACACTTGAAGTAAGAAGTTAATATAAAGATTTCAAAAATTCAAGTTATCAAATAATAAATATATTTCATACAACCAAAATAATGTTGGAGTATACAGAAGAGGTTGTGCTGCCACATATACATATAATATATATGTGGTAAGAATAATGACATGTTAATATAAAACTACTAAAAAATACATATAATACAAACATATAAATACTTTAATGGCCTCGAAGGAGTACATATGTGCTAATAATAGTGACATGTTCATAGAAGACTACTAAAAGATGCATATATGGTTAAACATACAAACACAAGATATAGCATAACAACAAATGAAAAAAATTAGAAAAAAAAAGCTAATAAATAAGTAAATAATATTATTTACACTTTAGTTGTCTATTTACAAATTTATGACCTTTTAGTAAATGATGGCAACTTTGTATAATATTATATCTATAAATACTCCATTTGTCCTACATTTATAGCTCCATTTAGTTTTTTTTAAACCAAATGGAGCTATTAATTTAAGACGGATGGAGTATTTAATAATATTATTTTTTACCAAGCAATTAATATATATATATGAGCATAATGAGGTAATATTAATTAAGTTTTTGCACTCATTTTTATGCATTAAAATATATGATCAATATAAAGAAATATAAATATTATTTAAGATAATATGGGCCAAACATACAACTTTGATGACGGAGTGATAAAATTATATTTGATAAAAAAATATATTTAAATGATGAGAACATCATATTTATTTGATGGAATGCTTAACACAAAAGGTGTTGTAGGTGATGTAGTTAAAGAGATTATTCTTTTTGGCAACGGTCACAACCGAGCCAAATTTGAGCTAAGTTATATGGTAGTTGTATATTGATTCGAGCTCGAGTACAAGCTCGAGCTTTTGGTTTCCTTCTTGAGACAAGCTCGAGCTAGATGATTGACAGCTTGATCAAGTTTGAGCCAAGCTCGAGCCAATACCAAAAACTTTGAGTTTGAGCTGAGCTATCCTAAAATTCGACTAAGCTCGGCTCGTTAGCACCCCTAGTCGACCATGTCGTGGGCTTAGCCATGTATAACAAGTCCAGGCCCCCCGGGCTATGAGGAGCAAAGTTCGCTCCCGTTGTGTCAAACCCTCTAATTATAACCCAAAAATTCAGCAGAAGGTCTAACTTATGAAGCCCGTCTAAGAAACCCATATAAGAGGTAAGTGGGAGGGGTATAAAAGGGAGAGAAGAGGGAGGAGTGCCCTAGCTGGTGCGCAATGCCCCCCCTCTACTCTCCCTTCTCCCAATTCACCCCCTCTCCCTATTTGGTTCGGCCTCCTCTCTTGTGGTTGAGAGGCTTCCTTGCTGGCTGCCCCTCTCCTTCTCCTCTAAGCCTCCCTTGGACGTGATGCTTGAGGGAGATCACCCTCCTTGCTGGTTCGTAGCTTCAAGGACAAGCTTTAGATCATCCTCTTGCTGAGTTTTCAATCCAAGAGAAGGGTGGCAGAGGGGTCTACACATAAAGAGGTAAAAACCACATACTTTGTTTATTCAATTGTGATCAGATGCCAGTGTGAATAGTAGAGCACGTCCAATAGGCTGATTAGCCCAAGGTCAGTTCGTATTTGCTTTATAATTTTGTTTTGATTATTTGTATGCCCTTGATTACATGATTTATTGCTAAGGTAATTACAAGTTTATGCTTACTTGTGTAGTTAATTGAAAAAAGATTGAATTTTTATGCTTTGCGCCTCCCCCTCGGCTCAAGGACTGCCATGATTCCACCATTAGCCACTCTTCACTTGTATCTTATGGTTTTCCATTTGAACATGAAAATCTGGCCCCATATCTTTTTGAATGAAAGATGGCATCTTAAATGAGATGCAACAATCCTCTTAACCAAAATGGGCTTAGTTTAAAAAAAGGAAGTCATGTGTCGCAGGTCATGCTGTCGATGCATAGCCCATAACATTCAGGGAGCAGCCGGTTTTGAACACCCACCCGCCCCCTTATTTGCTACGACCCATCAGATCACGACACAGACTTTTACACTAAAAAGGCTTTTACACTAAAAAAAAATCCTTAGAATGGACCACATTGTGCCAAACATCCTTAGATCACCCTCCTTGCTGGTTCGTGGCTTTAAGAACAATCTTTAGATCATCCTCTTGTTGTGATTTCAATCCAAGAGAAAGGTGGTACAGGGAGCTACATATAAAAGGTAAAACCCATATTTTACTTATTTGATTGTGTTTAAATTATGATGGGATGCTGTGAAAGCTAGAGCACATCCAAGGGGCTGATCATCCCATATTTGCTCCATTATTTTGTTTTGATTATATGCATGCCCTTGATTACCTAGTTTATTGTTTTATTATATTTCTTGTACAGTTAATAGATAATAATATTAAATTTTTATGCTTCCATGCCACTCTTCAGTGGCATTCTAAGTAACACATGGACTATGCATGAAAGAAAAGGAAACTTTCCACGACACATGGCTGGTACATAAACTCATTTCTAATTATAAAATGGAAATCCGCCCATGAGCGTAAATGGGGATTGTAAGGACTCTCATTTCTAAACTGGTTTTCGTTTCTTTTTAATTATCGGTTATTGCATGGTTAACTCATTTTTCTTATTAATTTGGTGGTTTCGTAAATAAATGGTGTTTATGATAGTTTTAATCAAAATTAACATTTCAATTAGTGGCTTTAAGTGATTTTGAATCAAATGTAAATTTTTGGGATTTTTCTGAATTTTTACTATTTTTCTAAAAATTAGGGTTTGGCGGGACCCCCTGTGGGCCCCACCGTCAAATTTTAGGTTTTTGGACCAAATGAACCCAGATATCAACACAAGACTTTATAAAAAAAATTTATAATTTTTCCAGGTTTTATTAGTGCTCAAATAACTAAATTACCCGCTTGTAGCTTATTTTTTTATTTATACCCCACAATTTACCCATACACAGCCCAAAAACTTACTATAAAAGGCCAGACCTGAGTCATAGGTGAAGAGAGAGAGGTTAGGCCTAATCCCCAATTAGGCCCAGATTAGAAGGTGTTTAAGGTAAGTCCCTTCTAATTAAGCACTAAATCTTAGCTTTTCTTTTAATCCCTTCTAGATCTACTATTTCCCATTTGTTTTGATTCGTTTTTAAACATCAAAACTACTAATTTGTATTTTTACTTCAAACCCTAGCTCTAAAAATCCAATTTTTATGTTCAACGAGCCGTAGATCTAAGTTTTTAATTAGGGTTTTCTATGTTAAATCGGTTTTAATGGAGTTTAATTCAAACTCTATGTCTTTGTAAGGTTTTCAAGAAGGGTGACCATCAAATCCAAGCCTAATCAAGAGATAAGGTAATGGACTTTCAAAATTTCAGTCTTCCTATAGTAAAACTCTTGATTTTGTGGTTTGTTTGAATGGATTTACTTCATTTAGTGTTTTAATGGCATGATTAGTAAATGGTAATCTTTAATCCCGATTTCATAGGGTTTTATCTTGTTATGATGTGGATTAGCATTCTGGAAGTTATGACAGATTTTTAATGGCATTTAGGTTATTAGATGGTGATTTTGAGTTTTATCAATGGAGTTTCGTTTTGAAAATTTGAAAGGAAGAAGAAGATCGATTCTGCCTTGTTGGCGTTCGAACGGCCCTCCTGGGCGTTCGAACGGCAACACTGTCAGTCCGATAGATTTCCAATTTAGCCGATTGAACGGCCTTCCTAGGTGTTCAAACGGCAATACTGTAAATTCAAAATTTTTTTGTTTAACCGATCGAACGGCCTCCTGGGCGTTCGAACGGCTACACAGCAGATTTTTGTATTAGGTGCATGATGTTTTATTTCAGTGATTCTACTTTAATATGCCAATTTCATATGAATGTAGAGTATTTTGAGCTATAGTATGCTATTGGAAAGGCATACCATTGATGTTATGAAGTTGAGGCATATATTTAGCGTTATGTGGAATGACTTATGGTTGGAGGTATGATGTTGGTATTGTCATCTTGAAGTTATGAGTGGTTGACTCTCTACGGTTGAGTATATTTTTAGTAGAGCTACAACATACTAATGGACTGATATGTCATGATAAGATGTTGTTAATTGATGCGTGAATGTTAGTGAATGTCATGGCTCAAGGATGAAGTGAATGATCTTATATGTGTTTAGCTTGTGGTTGAGCTTTGATTTGAATTATGATTTTCAATGATTCTTCTCCTATGATTTCTGCTGGAATTCATGATTAGATGTTAATTCACATGTGTAGTGTGGTAGTGAGTTAATTTCAAGCATGTTGAAATGCATTGAGTGAAGTGCTTCTACTAGGTGCACACACATGTGGGGTTTAATGATGATGTTGAAGCTTGATATTATAATTATGAATGATGCATTAGGGGCTGATGAGAGCACTTATCATGAATTAGGATTCATGTATGCCTTGCCCATGTATGTACCATGTTGCATGCATCATTAAAATGGATTTCCAATTCAGGCTTTATCGAGGTTAATCGAATTTGATCGATTGGATGCAATGTGGTAAAATTGCGTGCCAGATTGATCGGTCGTGGCTTAATCGAAATTTGATTGGTTCGAAAAGACATGTTTTGATTTGAGTTCCTATGTGGAACAAGTGCACTCCCCGGGTTAAGTCTAGAGAAATGGAATTATGTGGGGGACGAGTTATGTACTTGTCTTGCGGATTTGAGATTATTATTATGAGTGTCATCTGGACCCTGAGAATCCAGTGTGGTATGCTGTGTGCACCTGCCACCACGTATTCTAGGGTTTCCTGTGTGGGAACTCGGGCTCTCCCCTCCGCAAGAGATGTCCCTGGGCAAACACCCCTGCTCTAGATTCTCTGTGTGAGAATGGGACATCCTTGGCCAGGATCGTCCAGGGTGAGCAGTCTTAGGGATTGACAACCCCGAACTTCTTAAATTCATATGTAGAATTTTGGACCATGACACGCCTTCGTGGCTTTATCTGTGTTCCCGTCTGTGTGACACTAAATTGTGATTACTCCTTGATGGAGGTTGATATGATGCATAGTTGAATATGTATGTTAGAGATACATTTCATGCAGGTTGATATGATGTTGAGGCATGATTGGATATGTATGTTAGAGATACATTTCATGAAGGTTGATATGATGTGATGCATGATTGGATATGTATGTTAGAGATACATTTCCTGCAGGTTGATATGATGTCGAGGCATGATTTGATATGTATGTTAGAGATACATTTTATGCAGGTTGATATGATGTGAATGGCACTATGTGGATTATACACTATGATGCAGGTTTAGGTAATGTGTATGTGTGATCAGAAAATGTTACATCTTGTCAATCTTTGATTTAAATGATTATATGGTTATGCTGTCGTGTTGCCGTTGTTGATAGTATATTAGATAACCATTGCTGAGTTTGTTTAAACTCACCCCTCTTTATTGTGTTTTGCTTTGGGGGTGCGTGGAGCGACATGCAGACGGACAGGATCTCCTCTTTGAGGAAAGATCGGAGACGACTTAGATGTGATCGTGGAGACTCTTATGTGACTTATTTTCCTTGGTTTATGCCTTATGTTTAGAACCTTTGTGTATGGTTCTCAGTTGGATTTATGTTACTTTATACAGTTGTGTTATCTAAGACCTATTTTAGAGCCAGAGTGGGCTATGGTTAACTAAGCTTGTGGGTTTGAGACTAGTTGTTTATTTTGAGTTAAGCAACTCTTTTTCTTTTATACTTATTTACTCTTGCTCAAAGTGGTGTACATACTCCGTAATTCTATTAAGTCGCCCGTAGTTAGGGTTAAGTCTTCCGCTAAACTGTATCTCAATTCCCCTCGTCGCCTCTGCACGCTTAACTGGCCCTTGGACCGGGTTCAGCTCGAGTCGGGCAGCACCGGGGCGTGACAGGGATTGGTCTTCTTCTCAATTTACTCAATCGCCAGAAGTGTACCAATGCGAAGCCCGAAGAACAAAAAATGAGATCTGTAGGTCCACTCCTTGTGTGTTTTCAGTGGCTCTAGCCCTGGCCTCTCTCGCTGCAACTGTACCATATGAGATGGAAAGCTGCTCCACTGTCCCGGGTATTGTTACTCTCTTTCTCTAACTTCAGTCTTAAGCAAAAACTTGATTAAAGGAAGATGAGGGTGATCACCCGTGAAGGGTGAAGGTCTACAGGTCTGGTTATTTGTTATTGAATGATCATGATGAATGAACTTCAGTGGCACAATGAATGCTGTCTGTTTTTGCACAGGGAACGAAGCATATGTGTAACGATCGGTAATTTTGATGCTAATACCTTATTTATCTAATTTCATATTCCACTTAGTAAATTTAAGTGTGAAATGGGTTTAGATAAAAAGTAAATTTTGAACTCGTCACATTGATATTAAGAACTTGAAAAACAGAGGTCAGACAAGGGAGATACGATTTTACAAAGATTTATTTTAATTATTATACCAAATTTTGAATTATAAGTTAACGTGCACTTGTAGGACCCACTTGTAATAAAAGTTTAATTATTAATTACGAATTTTTATTTGGTTAGTTGGCCTAATCTAATTAGAAATTTGTTTAATCAAAAGAGAGGGATTTGGATGAGACTAAACCTTTCGGAGCCCTAACTTAATAGGGAATTAGATGCTATATAAAAAAGGGAACGTAAAAAAAAAAGGGAGGAGAAGAGGGGATCGATCGAGAGAACGATAGGGAGAGAGACCAAGAAAAGGCTTGTCTGCGGTCGCCTTTGGTGGCCACCCAATTGTCGTGCCCATTTTCCTGCTATTCACCATCTCAGCTTCTTTCTTCACGTCCAGATAAGTGTTTGTTGATTTTCTTTTTATCGACTTTGCTTTAGGTACGTATGGTTGGATTATTTTATCGGATTGGTGGAATCCCATAACTTTGTAACTTGGAGGGGCTTCTTATTTGCATAAAATGATTCAGCTTCACTTCAGAATTCCTTAAGGTGGCCAAAAATGATATCTATGTTTGTTAAAATTAAAGTGCGTGGATTGGAAAGGATTCAATGGATGTGGTAATGTAATTAGAACTGTGATTTGAAGTATGCTTTCTGAAGTCCATGTTTGAAGTATGCGAACAGAGAGCAGACTGCTCTGTTTTGTGCAGACATGGGTTGAAGACGACCGTCCGGGTCAATATTTAATTTCCGGACCGGTTTGGTCTAATAAAAAGGAATTACATATTTGGACCCGGTTCACTAAGATAAAAACAGTATACAAATCTAAGAAAATTATGGAAGAACCTTAGAGTTTTAAGGAACGTCCCCACAAGTTTTTAGATCAACTAAAAATCTACATAGTAGTGAAAAATTACAAGTTTGCCCTCAATAGTGAATTTTATCTGGCCTAAACTGGTCATGGTTCAGGGGGAAATATTAATGGGTAAAATTTAACAATTTTACTGTATTATTATGATTCTCTTAGAAAATTATACTTAAAGTTTCATATTTAATGGAGTTATCAAATAGTTATAAAAATTTTTGAGAGTACCCTTATGTGTGATTTTTATGTTCAATACTTAAATAAGTGACTAGGGTTATCTGCTACCTATAAATAAACATGCTTAGAAAACATTAACTCTGTTAGAGGAGTATCAAGAAGCTTTAAAGAATGTGATTGACTAAAATGCCCTTAAAAAGAAATTAAGTTTAAGGTGCACTAGACTAAAGTCTAAACTTTTTAATGAGCATAGAAGAAATGAATTAAGCAAACGAAAATGATTTTCAGAATCTATAACCAAGGGTTAAGGGCACTATATCTTTGGGTACTAATATTAGTCTTTGTTAATTGTTATGATTATGTTATGCTCACATATATGTGTTGAATTAAGAGGTTTAGCTATGCATGTTTATTTGAGGAATGCATCCATTTAGCCATACGTGTTGGATCATTTGATGAATGAATTGTGTATACATTATGCTTGTACCATGAATGGCTCAATATGTTATAAATTATGATCATTGTAAATCTTTACTTAGGGGTATGTGAAAAGAATACGTTGCATAATTGGTAAATCAGGTATTAAGAATCCACCTAAGAGTGATGGGTTGACAAGGGTAGTTAAGATTTGGGTTGGGTGACTCAATTTCAGGATTCAAGATAATAAGACTACCCAGGTGCCACGTAGGGATGAGGGTGGACCCCAGCCTTTGGCAGTTCCCTCCCGGTTTCACGGGTCATTACGAGTGCACGCGTATGACCACCCACGGCGTTTTCGCACCGATGCAACTCACGGATCACATAGCTAATTCTCTGGGTGATATAGTGAATGAGCTGTGTGTGTATTATGATATATGATGCATATGGTGATTATACAAACGTATGACACGATGAATGATCATGTAAATGTTATGATAAGTTACGATACGTATATGATGACCATGTTTGGATATATCATGTTTGGATATGATGACCATGTTCTTTTGCATAATGTATGAATGGTATGCAAATAGATATGTTTGTGATGCATTTCACGTAGTATCATGCTAGGGCATTCAGAACTACGTATGGATCCGATCCTCTTCTACCTTGAAGTGGTACGTAGGCAGTTGACATCAAACAATGTTGATCAGATCTAAATATTAGGTTAATAATCTTCTCTTTTAAGATGCAGGTATTTAGTTATCTTCATAATTCAGTTTGTCAGCATGATAATCATCCTAGCCAAAGATCATGGAAAATGAACGGCCGGGTTTTCTTGAGGAATTCTATGAAGTGAATATTTCAATATGAATTGTATTTTTGTTAGTATGATATTGTTATTATTTTAAAAAAATTCCACTCGAAATCGGGTCGTGACAATATGTAGTTGCGGCCTTGGCTTGGGGAGGCTACTGCAATGCCTGCAATTGCGGAGACAAAAAAGGCGGCTGCCATGGATCATGCAAAAACTGCGTCTGCAGAAGGCCTGTAATGTGTGGGAAATGTGGCTGCAGGAGGGGGACGAAGACTACTCCCACGTGCCTGCCATGACATCAAGGATAGCTGTGACCGCCCTTCTGCCAAGTGCCAAGCCCCACAAATAAAACACACATCAATGTCGGTAGAAATGCTTTGTAATGGATTGTATGAGAAACATGTTGTAATCTTGCCCTTTCAACATAATATATATCTACAGACCATCTTGAGTATATTATTAGTACACCGTTTTTTTTTTTTGGGTGGGAAGCATTTTTTATGTTATGAGCGGACTATAAGGAGTGCCGCCGATTAACTGTGAACATGTTAGTGTGTATTAGTTAGTGTAAGTATTTGCTAGTGCATACTAGTGAATATTTACATTAACGTGCACTAGCAAAAACACTAATATGCTCACTGTTAATCTTAAAAATAAATGCCTCACAAGTGTTCTTTACGTTTGGCTTACGACAAGTAGAATATAAAAAACATATCCCATTTGATGAGAGACACTGAGATCACAACGATTCTAGGCTTCCAAACCCCCCCATTCTCTATCAAATACCAAACCATGTTTTAAATGAGATTTTTTTTTATAAAAGAATATTATATTAATCTTAAGGAGGATAAAGTCCTTTGAAACACTACAAAGGAAGAAGAGGAACTTCTAAGCTCTACCCACACCAGCTCGAATAACTCCCACGGAAGGAGCTAAACATGAATACATACATGTACATCAAGTCAAATCAAACATTTTAAAAAAAAAAAAACTTACAAGGAATGCCTATGAGGTGTTCATTTCAAAGATCAACGGTGAACATGCTAGTATATGTTAGCGCAAGTATTATTTATACTAAATTATGCTAATAACTACTTACATTAATATACATTAGCGTGCTCACCGTCAATCTTGAAAATGAATACCTCACAAGTGTTCCTTATGTTCATCTTACGATGATAAGGGAGTATAAAAAACACATCCCTTTTGTTGAGAGACACTGGGATCACAGCAATTTCAAGCTTCCCAATCTCCCCTTTCTCTATTGAATTCCACACCACGTTTTAAATGAGAGATTTTTTTATAAAAAGAAGTTATATTAATCTTAAGGAGGATAAAGTTCTTCAAAGCACTACAAAGGAAGAAGAGGAAGTTCTAAGCTCTACCCGGAAAAACTCTCACGGTAGGAGCTAAACATGAATACATACATGTACATCAAGTCAAATCAAACATTTTCCATACATACAGCACAATTTAAACATACCTCATAAAATAATCACATAGATAAGATAACCACATGGATTTAGTTGATTCTCTATAGAGTACTATCATAAACCTAAATCTATAGAAAATCAATCACCACGGGTGCTCGAAGCTGATAGATAATCATAACCAATCTCTGGCCTAATCACCTTAAGGCAATCTCTAACGGGTCGGTCCAAAGTTGATTTATAGATAATTACCATATCTTTACGTAGGAGACGAAGAATCATCGGGAAACATGACTACCGCAAACAGTAGCAACATACGCCTACGCCGAAAGATGATTGTTTGGCTATACCAAATAGAGATGGTTGGGTGGGAGCGGGCGCGAACACCTGTTGCTACGGAGGTCTGTTTCACCTTCCGAAGATGTCTACTCTCGTTAGAAAAGACGAGAATGGCCTTTAATACAGGACAAATCCATTGAATAAGCAAAAAAACCAACCAAAAACATGGAGGTGATGGGTGAAAATTTAGACGTGTAATAAAAAAGAAGGGGAGAAGGAAAAGGAACAAGTTTTAAAGCTTGAACGAGAGGGTACATAGGTGAGTTTGGAATGCGGAACTGTGAAGAGGACGGCTGTGAAGGAAGGAGAGAAAGGGGGGAAAGCAGGGAGAAGGGAACCACCATCAAGCGAATTATCAGACACTTCACCACCCAAAAAACAAAATTGAAAGATAGAAGGGGAGAGGGAGAAGACAGACCATCCCAGACTGGCCAAAAGGGAGATAGTCATGCGGATAACCAGCTCCGGCGACAGGGGATCAGAGCCAAAAAGCAGAGGACGAGAGGTGGCCTGCAATTACAATTCCTAACATGCCACAATTTAAGCATTTAAATTTGAGTGGCCTGCAATTCATGTGAGAAGCCGATAACTTTGAAATACAAAATGGTTCATGAATGTGAGCACTTAAACCGTCAAGGGACCAAATTCCTAATATAGTTGTTATAAATTAATTGAGAAATAATGATATGCCAAAGTTCTACTCTGGTGACAATGCTAATGTTTTTAGGTTGAAGATGTAAGTAACACAATCCATTTTGATATGGAAAATACTATACGAATATTGTACTTTTTGAAACCGTCATCATCCATATATTTTAAATAGATAAATTTAATAAGATAGTAGTCCTATGGTAACCATAAAATCCAATTAACTTATACTAGACACAGAAATATTTATGAATTTCAAGTATGGACCAACAAAAAGACTAGATGGCTATGTATAACAAGGTTGAATTCTAACAATAAAAGTAGTAGTAGTAGTTAAGGAAGAAGAAAATAGAAAAAAAAGACAATCACAAAAAATACTTTAAGTTTGTTCACATACAAACACAACTTCAAGACAAAAAAAGCTCCTTTTTGTCCTGTTTACCGTTTACCGACATTAATTGATATAATTAACGTTATTTATTTTAAAACGTTGTTAATATATGCCATATAGCGACTATTCTCAAAAACTTCACTACATGTGTATGGTTAAAACCCCTTTTTTTTTGTAGTGACGGATTTTTCAATATGCTGTCGAGAACATATTAACATTTTTTATACATTACCTAACTCCGAGATGTAAAGAATCCAATGCTCGAGAAGATAAAATAGATAAATTTCTTCATCGCCATGTGAATTTGGAAGTAGAACACGTTTGCCATGAGGATTTCAAGTTGGTTGTTTTCGTCGGTAACAAATAAAAATCTTCCTTATGAAAGAGGCTCTACGAAGTGACGCTGTTAAGAGGACGCATTCCATTTAACAAAACCACGGACTCTACGAGTAAAAAGGCCCAGACCCCACACAGACATTCAATCCCCGCAAAACGACGATTCCGTCAGAAAATAATGTTTTCCGTATTCCTTTGATGGCAAAATGTGGTTACTTTATTCTTATCTAGGCTCACCAAACCTTATCCTCATCCACATTTCTATCTTAATGACAGAAAAACAGATCTTCCACAGTCCAGACTGAATCTAATACTCATACAATAAAATCCCATTACCAAAGCAAGTACGGCATTACAAAGGTTTGCTCCTAGTAGCGTCTCTTGCATTCTCTTATGTACACATCAGCACCACACGCCACCTTAATTAGCCACTTACAAATTATAATTAACAAGGATTAATATCGTAGAATAGTTGTTTTGGCTAAGTACCAATCAATTATTAGAGACTAAATACAAGATCAGACAGATCTCATATGTGCCATGGTCCCATCTCCGGCTACGGTATCAACGGTGGTTGCTCCGGGTCTTCCTACTGTAAAGCCTGCAATTGCAATTTGCATGCACACATGCATCCACGCGCAATCATTTCATGGTCAAGCATGCAGAATTAATGAAGAAAATATTAATTCGTTTTTAGCATTTGTATGATATGGGGAGGCCATCGCCGTCACAAAGAAAGAAGCTCATGGATGATTCACGGGTGAGAGACAATTGAAAAAATAAGAAAAGCTTTTTAACCTCCAAGAGTAAGTGACCCTTAGTGGAATGAGAAGCCAGGAGTAAGTGACCCTTAGTTGGATGAGAAGCGAGGAGTTCTATAAGAAACGAAAAGAAATGATAATCACCTTAAATAATATTTGAAAAATAAAGTTATGTGCAGTGTATAATTATCTAAATGACAAAACGTTTGGAGCTCAGAATTTAGAAATCCACCAACAACATTATCAAGGATATTTTTTTAAAAGAAGTCAAAAATAATTTTAAGAAAGGCCCATGCATGGCATCCCACCAACTTTGATTAGTTACGTAATTATTTCTGAGATAATAATCTCCTCTCTACATTTGTCCATGGAGTCCCCTGGAGCTTGTGCTTGTCATGGGGACCAGCCTCTCAAGTCCACGGGTTTCGCGTGGCTCTCTCCTCTATAAGAAGGCAAACAACACTTCAAGATAGACGGGCAGGGAAGATATAGTGATTCTCTCAAGTGTTAGAAGCATGGAGATGAAGACTTTTGGTGTGCTCTCGCTGCTGATGTTGGCTGCTTTCCTTGCCACTTCTTCCGCCGACGAAGATATTCTCAAGTTACCAGCCGAACGTATTGTCCTGATTCACTGTTTCTCGCCTTCTGCTATTTTTTTTAAGAGATGGCTTTGTCACTAAGATAATGTTTCCTTTGCCATTGATGTGCAGGTGATGGTGGGCAAAGTAGACGTCCGAAATGGTGCGACTTCTGCGTATGCACTAAGTCCATGCCTCCCCAATGTATATGCCGGGATGAGAGGCGCCCTTTTTGTTACCCTGCCTGCGAGCTTTGTGTGTGCACTCGATCCATACCTCCGCAGTGCCACTGCCGTGACACTAAAGACTACTGCTGAGCTCAGGAGCGCTGCTACTTTCTCTCTCTCTCTCGGGGAGAGAAGTGATCGACTGGATAGTAGGTAGATCCATTTTCTTTCTGTAAGAAAATGGCCTAGTACTGTGTCATGGGACTTTATTTAGAAATAAATTGTTCCTTACTAGTATGTGACCTTGTTTTTAAGTATTACTGTATTTTGGAGTCTGTAATAGGCTCTCTCTCTCTATATATATGTCTTAACGACTAGTTTGTCCGGGCGTCCATCTTAAGCTTTGGTGCATGAAATCTGGCTTCTCTTTTTAAGTTCTTTGGCTCACGCATTTGTAGAAAGTATGTTGAGTAGGGATAGGTTACTATCATGGTTTTGTTATATCGAAGGAACTAGGATTATTTTCATGTGTTGCTGCCAATAAAATGCTTAGTTTCCCCTCCCCTCCCCTCCCCTCTATCTTACCATACTTGCACGACCACGATAGCTTATCTAGGGTATAAATGGATGGACACAGACACAGGTGTAGGCAAGGCATGTTCATAGCCGTTTATTTTTATAGGGTCTATATATTTGTTGATTTGCATATGTCCTTAACGGACATGGATAGAAACGGATAGTCACAACCATAATGAAAGTAAAATTTTGATATTAGAGTACTTTATTTTCAAATTAGGGGTTGTTGATAAAAAAATTGATTAACAAATAAGTTATAATAAGTGTTAGATAGTCTAATCTAATAAATAAATAAATAATGTTATGAAAGATATGTGACAGTATAAGTAGCATTTTTTTATTTTTTTAAATTATAAAAAATAATGTATAATTAAAAAAAATCATCCTTCTTTTTCTCTTCTCTCTCTCTCCCCTTTCTCTCTTCTCTCTCCCCTCTTTCTCTCTCTTTTCTCCGATCTTTCTCTCTCTTCTCTCCTTTCTCTCTCTCTCTCTCTTCTCTCTTACTCTCCTCTCTTTCTCTCTCTCTCTTCTCTCTTCTCTCTCACTCTCCCCTCTTTCTCTCTCTCTCTCTTCTCTCTCACTCTCCCCTCTTTCTCTCTCTTCCTCCCTCTCTCTCCTCTTCTCCCTCTCTCTTCCTCCCCCCTCTCTCTCCTCTCCTCTCTCCCTCTCTCTCCTCTCCTCTCTCTCCCTCCTCTCTCTCTCCCTCTTTCTCCTCCCCCTCTCCCTGTAAGGACCCTCATCTTTAAACCGGTTTTGGTTTTCTTTAATTATTGATTATCGTGAGATTTACGTGTTTTCTGATCTTATTCGGTGATTTTGTAAATAAATAGAGTTTGTGATGGTTTTAACCAAAATTAACTTCAATATTAGTAGTTTTAAGTGATTTTAAACCAAATGTGAATTTTTGGAATTTTTCGGATTTTTCACTATTTTCCCAAAAATTAGGGTTTTGGCGGGACCCCTGTGGGCCCCACGGTCAAAAATTTTATTTTTGTGTCAAATGACCATAGACATATACTTAAGGTCACACAAAAATTTTTAGAATTTTATTAGGCTTAATTCGTGCTTAAATTTACAAAATAACCACTTTTAGCCTACTTTTCATATTTACACCCCAAAACTTACCTTTGCCTACCCCAACCCTTACTATAAAAGGGCAAACCTGAGCCATTTCCATTTTTGGGAATAGGCTAAGGAAGGAGGTCTGGCCTAATCCCCACTTAGGCCCGAATTAGAAGCCGATTAAGGTAAGCTTGCTCTAATTAAGCACTAATTCATGGCTTTTCTCTTAATTTCTTCCAAATCTACCATTTTCCCCTTGATTCAATTCGTTTTTGACCATCAAAAGCTACTGATTTGTGTTTTACTACAAACCCTAACTTTCAAAATTCGATTTTTACTACCAACAAGCCCTAGATCTAAGATTTAATTAGGGATTTCTTAAGTTAATCGATTTCTATTGGTGTTTGATTCAAACTCATTGTGTTTTCAAGGATTTCAAGAAGGGTGACTCTTCAATCCGAGCTTAATCAAGTGCTGAGGTAATGGGTCTTTGAAATCTCTGTTTATCCATGGTAAAACTCTTCATTTTTGGCTTATTTCGAAATGGTTTGCTTGATTTAGTGTGTTAATGGTAAGATTAGAAAATGGAATTATTTAATCCTGATTTCTTAGGGTTTTGCATTATTATGTTTTGGTTTGATATTCTGGAAGTCAAGGAGGACTTTTGATGATGATTAGGGTGTTAGATGTGGATTTGAAGTGTTTTCTATGGTGTTTCGGTTTGGATTTGCGAAAGGAAGAAGATGACTGTTTGCCGTGTTGGCGATCGATCGGCCTTGCAGGGCGATCGATCGGCTGAACTGAAAATTTCAAAATTTTGCGTGTAACCGATCGAACGGCATGAAGGGCGATCGATCGGCTACACAGAAAATTGTATGTTGTGTGTATGATGCCTATTTTGATTATTCCACTTTAGCTTGCCAATTTTATATGAATGTGGAGTGTTTTAAGCTATGTTAGGCTACTGGAAATGCATGCTATTGAGTTTATAGAGTTGAGACATATGCTTAGAGATGGTGGGATGACTTATGTTTTGTGGCATGATCTTGGAATCGTTATCTTGAAATTATGAACGGTTGGTTCCCTTTTGATAAGCATATATTTTCAGTAGGACTACAATCATTGTTGGACTGATTTGTCATGATAAATTGTGATTAATGGTGTGTGAATGTTGGTGATTGCCATGACTCAATGATGAAATGAGTGATGTTATAGGTGTTTAGCCTTTGTGGTTGAGTTTTGAATTTAACTATGATTTCAACGATTCTTCTACTATGATTTCCATTTGGAATTCATGTTTAGGTAGAAATTCACATGTGTGGTGTGGTAGTGAGTTGATTTTCAAGCATGTTAATATGCATTATGTGAAAGGCTTCTACTAGTTACACACACACATGTGGGGGTTAAATGATGATGTTGAAGCTTAATATCGTGATTATGAATGATGCATTAGGGGCTGGTGAGAGCACTTATCATGATTAGGATTCATGTATGCTTTGCTCACGCATGTACCATGCTGCACGCATCATGAAAATGGATTTCCAATTGAGGCTTCATTGTGATTAATCGAATTTGACCGATTGGATGCAATGGGATGGAATTGTGTGCCGGGTTTATCGGTCGTGGATTAATCGCAAGTTGATTGGTCCGAAAGGACATATTTTGATTTGAAGTTCCTGTGTGGAACGATTTGAAGTTCCTGTGTGGAACGATTTGAAGTTCCTGTGTGGAACGAGTGCACTCCCCGGGTTGAGTCTTGTTTAATGGAATGATGTGGGGACGAGTTGTGTACTTGTCTTGCGGACACGTGAGAATATTTTTATGTGTGTCATCTGGACCCTGAGAATCCAGTGTGGTATGCCGTGTACACCCCGCTACCACGTGTTCTAGGGTTCTCTGTGTGAGAACTCGGGCTCTTCCCTCCGCAGGAGATGTCCCTGGGCGAACACCCCTGCTCTAGATTCTCTGTGTGAGAATGGGACATCCTTGGCCAGGATCGTCCAGGGCGAGCAGTTTTAGGGATTGACAACCCCGATCTTTCTTGAATTCTTGTGTAGAATTTTGTACCATGACACGCCTTCGTGGCCTTGTCTATGCTCCCAGCGCTCTGACGTTAATGTGTGATTACTCCTTGATGGAGGTTGATTGTGATAACATTATGCATGTGGGAATATGTATGTTAGAGATACATCCATGCATGTTGATTTTGATGATAAAATGCATGTGGGAATATGTATGTTAGAGATACATCCATGCATGTTGATTTTGATGATAAAATGCATGTGGGAATATGTATGCTAGAGATACATCCATGCGGGATTGGTTGTGATGACATTATGCATGTGGGAATACGTATGTTAGAGATACGTCCATGCGGGATTGGTTATGATGTGAATGCATGTGGAAATTGGTATGCTAGAGATACATCCCTGCATGTTTGAGTTATGATGTTATGCAGTGTATAAGTGATGTAAATATGTGATCAGAAAGTGATACACCTTGTACATCGTTGTTTTTGAAAGACTATATCACCATGCTACCATATTTTCAACGTTGTTAGTGATATTAAAACCATTGCTGAGTGTTAAAACTCACCCCTCTTTTGTGTTTTGATTTGGGGCTGCGTGGTGCGACACGCAGACAGACAGGATTGCCTTTTTGAGGAAAGGTCAGAGGTAGCTTGGGTGTGATGATGGAGATCGTTGCGTGACTTTCCTTCATTTTGTTTCATGTTTTATGTTAGAACCTATGTGTAGGGTTCTTTGTTGTGGATTTATGTCACATGTTACAGTTATGTTTGCTTATGACTTATTTTGAGCCGGTGTGGGTTTTACTTAAACTAA
Organism: Saururus chinensis; assembly: GCA_035235625.1. Taxonomy (NCBI): domain Eukaryota; kingdom Viridiplantae; phylum Streptophyta; class Magnoliopsida; order Piperales; family Saururaceae; genus Saururus; species Saururus chinensis. The sequence goes on from CP141143.1 coordinate 19,649,724, forward strand.
GCTTGTGGGTTTGAGATTGTTGTTTACTTTGTGTTAAGCAACACCTTTTCTTTCCCTTTTATTTACTCTTGTTCAAAGGATTGTGCGCACTCCGTGTTGCTGTTAATCGCCCGTGGTTAGGGATTAAGTCTTCCACTAGAATCGTTTCTCAATTTCACTTCGTCGCCCCCGCGCGCTATGACCGGCCCTTGGACCGGGTTCGGCTCGGGTCGGGCATGGCCGGGGCGTGACACTCCCCTCCCCTCTCCTCTCTCTCTCTTCCTCCCTCTCTCTCTTTCCTCCCTCTCTCTCCTCTCTCTCCCCTCTCTTCCTCTCTCTCTCCCCCTCTCTCCTTCTCTCTTTCCTCCCTCCCCTCTCTCTATCTTCCCTCTCTCCCCTCTCTCCCTCTCTCTTCCTCTCTCTCTATTATATAATTATTTATTAAATAAAATTAATTAATAAAGATATTAGCGACACTTGTTTACAAGCATCGCTATTATTTCTATATTTTTATTTTTTATGTTAAATTCATATCTATTAGCAACATTTATAAAAGAGCATCGCTAATAACATAACTAATTGTGACACATAATATAAAGTGTCGCTAACATGTTTAGTATTAGCAACGCTTTATGCTATGTGTCACTAACATATAACTATTAGCGACGCTTAATATAAAGCGTCACTAATGATAATTTCTTTTGTGACACTTTTTTATATATCACAATTAGTAGTTTTTAGCGATGTTTGTGTGTGCGTCGCTAATAATACATTTTTTTGTGGTAAAACCAAGAGATTTCCCATACTCCCACCAAAAATAGAAAAAATCGAAAGAAAGAAACACAAATTGTCTTCCCAAAAGAGACCATAATAAAAAACAAAAAGAGAATTGAAGTGGGTAGGGAAAGGGGAGAACAAGAAGAGACTGAAAATACCATGTCTTGGGGATTCACTTCAATCTCGAAGTGGGTGCCCTTGAGCGTCTTCACAAAAACCTTCATCTTGTTCGATCCGCACCTCCCTTTCTGAACAAGTCCAATAAAAGACTTGAACTTTTACTGAATTTGGAAGAAGGTGATGTGGTGGCGGTCAATCAGAAGAAGGCTGGAGGGGATTTGGGCAAAGAAAGTTGTGGTCAATCAATACCAAAGTAGATTCCGCATGTAGGGCGTGAGGAAGATACAATGTTTTGTGAAGTTGATTCTAAAGTGGGTGAAGGAGATTTGGCGGTCGAGGAATTTGATTGGCACAAAGGGGAAAAGAAATCTCATTGCTAACGACCCACAATCCTTGGAAAATAGGCGCTTGCAGAGACAGGAAAATGCAGGAGAGTGGGGGAAGGGAAGTGTCGTGCTTATTTGGGAGAAGGGAAGGCAGTCAATCATGTTTGTTATCTCATATAGCAACTGTTCTAAAAAATGTCGCTATATGTGTCGTTGATATCTAGCTACTTTTTTTTAGTGATTCAAAAACACAATATTCCCGCCAATTGTCAATATTTGTTATTGATGCAAGTGTATATATGTCGGGAATGACAACCTCTAAGATCATGTACATGCTTATATAAGATATTCTACACAATAAAATTTGCATATAAAAAATCATACTAGAGTCCCACTTTGCACAGTAGGGTAGGAGGCCTTCATGGCTATTCTATAGATTCCTTCCTTAGTATTCACATCATTTTTCACTCTTATATAGCCTTGTTCTCCTTGAATAGTCCTTGAAAATTCATTTTTTGAGTTTAAAGTATCATCTTAATCTTCTTTATAGGGATAAGTAGTTTATGTAACTAGAAATTTTTGGACAAAAATAGTAGAAGAGCCATTGCTGATAAAGTGATGGAGGCCAACAATCACTAGATAGTAATTGGAATTCGCTATTGATGGGAATCGCCGGCAAAAATAATAAATTGCCACTGAGCTCCGATTACTTCTTTGCTTATGCATCTTCATGACTGATTTACACAGTTTTAAACCTTAACCCTTACTATAGTGATATTTTGGTCTAGTTTTTTCAAAATCATGTAAACTCAGGTTTTATGAAATATTTTCTACAAAACTAAGGAATATGGAATATTTTCATATTAGGCTAAGTAATATTGAAAAATCTCCATTTTTTATACGTTAGTAACTCCAAGATGTAAAGAATTCAATGCTCGAGAAGATAAAGTAGATAAATTTCTTCCTCGCCATGTGAATTTGGAAGTAGAACACGTTTGCCATGAGGATTTTAGGTTGGTTGTTTTCGTCGGTACCAAATGAAAGGTTCTGGGAGGTGGGGAGGCTGTCACGAAGAAAGAAGGATCATGGATGATTCACGGGTGAGAAACAATTACAAAAATAAGAAAAGCTTTTTTTACATCCAAGAGTGACCCTTAGTGGTGTAGAGTGGCCGGCCCGCAATGGAAGCAGTGGTGAGAGAGGTGGCACAATCAAAAAATCCAATCTTTATACGATCTACAACATAAGCATGCAAATTCTAACAACAATTAGTAATATACATGCAACACATACAATCAATCAAAGGGAGATAATTAAATATAGGAGAGATACGAACTGACCTGGGCTAGATCCAGCCCTAGCACACCCTCTTCTTGAAGATCTAATCTGCCAAAAGATAGATATAATCAAACAAACAAGAGAAGCAAGGATTACCTTCAACGATTTATGTGTTGATCCCTTCTAGCCTTGATCTTGGATTCAATCTTAGCAAAGCCTCTCCTTAAAGCCCCAAATCAGTGAGCTCCTCTTCCAAACTTGCACTACCCACCGTAGGAGAAGGAAGGAAGAGTCTAGAGGAAGAAGAAGGGGCGGTCAAGAGCTTCTCCAATGGAGAAGCAAGTTCACACCCAAAAAAGAGGGGGCGGCCAAGAGAGAGAGAGGGGGGGGAGGGGGGTGAATTCAATTGAATGAATTCCTAGATCCAAAAAGAGGGGGGGGTCCCATTTCAGTTTTGGAATAAGGGAGAATATTCTCCCTTATTCTCTCCCTCTCCATAAATCACCTTCCTTTCCAAAAATAGCATGGGCCAGAAATGGACATCCTCTCATGGGCTCACTGAACGGGCTCAAGACAATGGGCTTATATGCTAAAACACTGGCTTAACACAAAGGGTCATACACAACAGATGCGGGCTTTATCGCACAGAGCCCGCGGAGGCCTAAACTCCCCTGCACACGGCCAAGCCCATGACAAGGTCGACCCCACGCTTAATCACACAGGTCCCACCCTCAACACCTAATTCGGGCGTCTGGGTCCCACAATGTGTAAATGCACACCTAGATGTATGTCTAGTGTACGTGTGTGACATATGTGGGTCCCACTCGAATTATGTGTAACGAAGGTACTAGTGGGGTCGGCGCGACCGCCCCCACCACCCTTGGACCCCGTGACCGCGACATGTTGGACCAAACCGGGCCCGAGCCCATACCATGGTCCAACATCCCCCACTATGGGTGAAGGGCTCATATGGTCCAACAACAACCAGCGCTAGTCCTGTCAAAGACCAATGCTATGAGCGTACTTTAAAAATAGATCCGTTGTTACGGCCTTAGTGAACAGATCTGCCAATATCTCAGATGTAGGAAGATGACTCACAATCACTTTTCCTCTCTGTAGCATGTCGAAGATGTAATAGTAATGCACCTCAATGTGCTTACCCTTGGCACTGATCTCCCCATTCTTAAGTGTGGACATTGTAGCCAGATTATCGCAATACATCTGGATAGGAGCATCAGTCCAGTTTTCTAGCCCCAATTTTGCTAGAAACTCCTTAATCCAAACTGCATGGGAACCTGCAATACTGTATGCATAAAACTCAGCTTCCATCGTAGACTTAGAAACACTCTTTTGTTTCTTACTTGCCCACGATATAGCACCGCCTCCAAACATGAAGACATATCCAGCAGTGGATTTTCTATCATCTGGATCCCCCACATAGTCTAAATCACTATATCCAGCCAATGACAGACTTTCTGCCTGATAGGTGAGTTTTAAACTCTTAGACCCTAAAAGGTACCGAAATACCCTCTTCACTGCTTGCCAATGTTGAAGACCAGGGTCTGCTTGGTAACGGCTTAACAAGCTTACCACAAAACTCAAATTAGGTCGAGTACAGGTCATGACATACATCAAGCTGCCAATAACCTATGCATATGGCACTGACTCCATCCGGAGTCAATCTTCCTCTGATCGAGGAGCCATACTCTTAGACAACACAGTACCCTTGTAAATAGGGGATTCAATGGTTTTCCAACCAATGACATTGAAGCGTTTGAGAATGCTCTCTATGTATGATTCTTGAGATATACTAAACTTCCTAGCTTTTCTATCTTTGTCAATTTTCATCCCTAGGATGCCTCACCCATGTCTTTTATCTCAAACTGGGTTTTGAGTCATTCCTTTAAATTGACTATCATACTAAGGTTATTCCCCATCAAGAGTATGTCATCTACATACAATGACAACATCATATACCTAGTCCCATCCCGGAAGGTATGAACACAATGATCATGTTCGTTCACTATGAACCCATACTCACTAATCACCTTGTGAAAAGTGAAGTACCATTGCCTGTGAGATTGTTTTAGGCCATACAATGATTTTATGAGCTTGCACACCTTGTGTTCCTCTCCAGGAATCACATAACCCTCAGGTTGTTCCATGTAAATCTCCTCCTCTAAATCTCCATTTAGGAAGGCAATCTTTACATCCATTTGGTGCAACTCTAAATCAAAGTAAGCAACGCATGCTAAGAGACATCTAATGGAGTCAAATCTTGACACCAGTGAGTATGTCTCCTTAAAGTCTATCCCATACACTTGGGTGAACCCCTTGGCCACTAATCTCACCTTATACTTATCTATAGACCCATCAGCCTTAAGCTTCTTTTTGAAGATCCATTTACACGGCGGTGTCTAAAGCCTCACCCCAGAAGTTAGTTCCTAACTCAGAGTGATTTAACATGGACCTTACCATGTCCATAAGTGTTCTATTATGCCTTTCTACCACTCCATTTTGCTGTGGAGTGTATGGGAGGGTGTACTAGTGAACTATTCCCGGATCGGTACAGAAATCTTTAAACAGGTTAGAGGTGTACTCGCCACCCCTGTCAGTCCTCAGGATTTTTACTTTCCGCCTAACTGAGTCTCTACCTCAGCTTTAAATTCCTTGAATTTGTCTAAGGCATCAAACTTCCTGCTTATTAAATACATGCACCCGTATCTTGAATAGTCATCAATGAACGTAATAAAATATGTCATACCTCTATGAGTCTGAACATTCAGGGGCCCACAGCTATCAAAATGTACCACCCCTAACAGTTCATTTGCCCTTTGTCCCTTTTGGAATGATTGCCTGCTCATCTTACCCGATAAGCAATCCTCACAAACGCGTAGGTCTTTGGATATTTTGGGTAACAACCTAGCGCTCGACATTCTATGTAGTTTATCTACATTTACATGGCACAAACGCATATGCCAAAGCAAAGCATCATCCATAGACAAAACAATATACTCAGAAACTTTTATTTCATTAGATTCAAAAGAGTTCATTACATCTAAGCAATACAATCCTTTAATTAAAAAACAGTAAATAAAACGGTCCCACCCTTGCCCACAGTTGCCTTACTCCCCTTGAACCTAACTTCAAACCCCATCTTGGTCAGAACAGGGATTGAAATCAGGTTCTTCCTGATGGAAGGAGCAAAGAGCACATCTGTCAGGATTAGGTTAGACCCACTCTTCAGAGGAATCTTGTAGCTCCCCATAGCCTCCACCTCGCAGTACGTGTTGTTCCCCATGAAGACTTTGTTCTGGCCTGGAATCAGATTGACCATCTCGCCCCTAGTTCCCCTGGAGTGGGAAACATGCACAGTAGCTCCTGAATCCAGCCACCAAGTCTTCTCCTTGATGTCAGTAAGCATCACCTCAGAGACAACACAGACGATATCCTCGCTCTTGCCCCTATCCTTGCTTGAATGGCTATCCTTCTCGGGACAGTTAGCCTTGAAGTGACCCATCTGGCTACACTTCAAACATGCACCTTTGGGTTTGTCATTCCCTTTTCCAGTGCCCTTGTTCTGAGGCTTCTTCCCCTTCTTCTTGAAAGCTTTCTTAGAGGGACCAGGCCCCTATCCACCTTTCTTTCCCGCGCCAGAGTTGTGTACCAGGTTGGCAGTAGCAGACCCCCCAGAAGCCTTCACATGGTTCCTCCTTTCTTGCTCAAGCCTAAGCTTGGCAGTCAGAGCCTCCATTGTGATCTTTTGGTCGCTCATGTTTAGATAAATTACTACACTCTCCCAAGATTTGGGAAGGCTATTCAACACTATTGACACTTGGATTCCCTCAGAGATGGGGTCCTCCAATGTCTCCAGGTCATCAGCAATGATGGACATGGCACTCAGGTGCTCATTCACATCATCTCACTCCCTCATCCTGGAATTTTGGTATTTAGAGTATAGTATTTTCTTATGAGCCTCAGTCTGCTCCCCATACCTCACAGACACTGCATCAAGCATCTCTCAGGTAGTCTTATACTTTTCAAAGAGACTTTCTATCTTAGGCTCCATGAAAGTAAGAATAGTGGACCTAGCCTTATTATCATCATCCCTCAGCTTCTCAAGATCTTTAAATTGATCAGCTGATGTACCCTCTGGTGGTGGCGCAATGACCTGCTCAAGTACATGAGCAAGATCATAAAGAGTCAGGATGTGGTGAATCATTCTCTTCCACACCAGATAGTTATCAGCATTAAGTTTCTCAGTTTTTCCTAACTCAGCAGTTCCCATTTTGGAAGCCATTTTAATCTCCAAGGAAAAACAAGCAATGAACAAGGTATTAGTACTATTTAAGGTAGGCTATATGCTTCAATTATAAAGGTACGTACTTAGACAAACTCTAAATCTAAATATAAGCTTAGGGACAACTTAAGTATATTATGCTGAGTTTCCTTATTTAGAATCACCTAATTAGGGTTTTGGGTTACTTTCCAAAAATAACCCCCACTACCCCTTAACTAGGGCTGTAAATGAGCCAAGCTGGCTCATGAGCAAACTCGGCTCGGTTAGGCTCAGCTTGAGTTAAATAAGTTCGAGCCGACCCCTGCTCGACTCGGCTCGGCTCGAATAAAACTCGAACTCAATGCTACTCGGCTTGACCTCGAGCTCAAGCTCGAACTCGAATATAATTTTAAAATTATATATAGATAATATATATAATAACTAATGTATATATATATGCATATTTTATATAAACATAATTGTTAATTTAAATATATCTTTATAACATACTCCCTCCATTCTTAGATTAATAGCTCTATTTGATTAGTTCATTTTGAAAAATTTAATTGAGTTATTAATCTAAGACGAATGGAATATATAAAATGACATATAATCACATATTTATATACTAATACTATGTATCATATTGATATATGAGACCCATTTATATGAGTCAAAGCTTACTTACGACTGTGTGAGTATAGATGTCATACATCATCATATTACGATATAAGAACACACATAATTCGGGAGGTAGATTAGTTTATGTCTTCTTGCGCATTTGGATCTCGATCTGATGGCCTATGATGTCTTTGCTCATATAGATATACGAGAGTCTAAACTCATATAAAAAACTTTTATGATATATATCCTTGTTAAATTATAACGGATATATAATTTTTATATATGATATATATTTTTATATATAATATATATTTTTATATATAATATACTCCTTTTGTCCCCAATTAATAGGGCTATTTGATTCTTGAAGATGAACTAAAATTAGTTCAATTGAAAAACCAAATGAAGCTATAAGTATATGACAGATGGTCAACATGATATCACACTAATATACTTAAAAATAATTCTAAAAGAAGCATGATATTTGTGGATCAACCTTAGTTTAGAAAAGAATGATTAGATATTCTTCTAAAAGTTAAAGCATGACATTGGGACCATCCTCATCTTACGAAATGTATATCTTTTTACATGTACTTCAGAATTTTTTAGAGGCACACTAAGATTATAGAATAACTTTTTTATTAGTGATTTATAAGCAAGTAAAAAAAAAGAAAACACAAAAAAGTAGATGACAATGTTGCCTAAATAATTTTTTTATTTTTTACATATTTTTTAGTTATTATATTTACATAAAGAGAGAAAAATAATAATGTTGCATTTTTTTAGCATATGTAACTAAAACTTATTTGTCATAGTTTTCTTCTTTCATAGTGACTATAATCAAATGTTCACGGTGTAGTCGTAATACTTGTTGAAGTATATTTATTAATATTTAATACTAAAAGTATATTAGTATATGTGATACTTCATATACTTTATATTTATATATAGATTATTTTTATTTTTTTAGTTCGAGCCAAGGCTTATGATTCGCTTATTCAAGTTCGAGCTCGAGCTCGAGCCAAGCTTTGGATTTCTAATTCGATCCGAGCTCGAGCTTAAAGGTTCAAGTTTATTCGAGCTTCGAGCCGAGCTTGAGCCGAGCTTCAGCAGTTCTAGCTCGAGCCGAAACAGCCTAATATTCGGCTCAGCTCGGCTAGTTAACACCCCTACCCTTAACCCCTTAAAGGATGTTACCCTAATTAGTTATCTATGTGTTTTATAAATTTAAAATTCCCAAAATAGATAACCCAGCATATAAATCAGCAAATAAACATATTTAGAGGCTACTAGAATTTAAAAATTCTGTCCATAAAAATTTTGGTGTATATTTACCAAAATGCCCCTAGGGCTAGTTTGGTAATTTCCACCCTTAAGGGCACACCAAAATTAATCACAGAAAAGTTTTTAGTTATATTCCAGTAAAAATAACAATCCTGAACGCTGCTGGAAAAATAAATTCTGTCCAGAAAATTTTTGGTGTATAATTACCAAAATGCCCTAGGGCTATTATGGTTATTTCTGCCCTCAAACAGCACACCAAAAAATTTCACAGCAACTAAAGCATGTTATCAACACAGAGAATAAAAGAACTAGACAGAACTATAACAAGCACACACAATGCACGTGTGAATTGTCCAAAATGCCCCTAGGGCTATTTTGGTTAATTTACACCCTTAACCAATTAAATTAAATTTATTATCATAATAAATAATTCAAATAGCCCTTGCTGTCCAGCAGGGAAGTGTGTGCCAAATTCGTGATTAGAGAAAAAATTTGCACAAGATAATGTGGCAAATTACCACTATGTCCTTATGCATTCAATCGTGCACAAACAACGCAATTTAAACTCAAATCACAAGCAACCAGCAGCCATATCATTCAGAAACATGCTAATTACAGTTATAATCAAGCCAAAATGAAAAGCCCTTTGAATTGAATCGTAGATCATGCGATTTAGGCTAAAAAACCCAATTTTACCAATCTAAACCTAGATCGGGTAAAATCGATTGGATCTCAACCAAACTAGCGACCAATCCTCCCCCAAATGGCTTCGATACCACTGTAGAGTGGCTAGCCTGCAGCGGAAGCAGTGGTGGGAGAGGTGGCGCAATCAAAAAATCTAATCTTTACACGATCTACAACATAAGCATGCAAATTCTAACAATAATTAGTAATATACATGCAACACATATAATCAATCAAAGGGAGATAATTAAATATAGGAGAGATACGAACTGACCTAGGCTAGATCCAGCCCTAGCATGCCCTCTTCTTGAAGATCTAATCCGCTAAAAGATAGATCTAATCAAACAAACAAGAGAAGCAAGGATTACCTTCAACGATTTATGTGTTAATCCCTTCTAGCCTTGATCTTGGATTCAATCTTAGCAAAGCCTCTCCTTAAAGCCCCAAATCAGTGAGCTCCTCTTCTAAACTTGCACTACCCACCATAGGAGAAGGAAGGAAGAGTCTAGGGGGAGAAGAAGGGGCGGTCAAGAGCTTCTCCAATGGAGAAGCAAGTTCACACCCAAAAAAGAGGGGGCGGCCAAAAGAGAGAGAGAAAGAGGGGGAGAGGGGGATGAATTCAATTGAATGAATTCCTAGATCCAAAAAGAGGGGGGCATCCCATTTCAGTTTTGGAATAAGGGAGAATATCTCTCCCTCTCCATAAATCACTTTCCTTTTCAAAAATAGCACAGGCCAGAAATGGACATCTTCTCATGGGCTCATTGAACGGGCTCAAGACAATGGGCTTATATGCTAAAACACTGGCTTAACACAAAAGGTCATACACAACGGGTGCGGGCTCTGTCTCACAGAGCCCGCGGAGGCCTGAACCCCCTACACACGGCCAAGCCCACGACAGGGTTGACCCCACGCTTAATCACATAGGTCCCACCCTCAACACCTAATTCGGGCGTCTGGGCCCCACAATGTGTAAATGCACACCTAGATGTATGTCTAGTATACGTGTGTGACATATGTGGGTCTCACTCAAATTATGTGTAACGAAGGTACTAGTGGGGTCGGCGCGACCGCCCCCACCACCCTTAGACCCCGTGACCCGTATTGGCTCACCCAGACCGTGACATGTTAGACAAAACTGGGCCCGAGCCCATACCATGGTCCAACAAGTGAAATGAGACGCGAGGAGTAAACAAAAAGAAATGTTATCACCTTAAATATTAATTGAAAAACAAAGAGTCGGACATTGACAGGAGATGAAGAGGATAACGATATGTGCGGTTAGAAAAAAGAAAGAAAACTGTGTATAATATTTATCAAAATGACAAAACGTTTGGAGCTCAGAATTTGAAAATGAAATCCACCGACAACATTATCAAGGATATATTTTTTTAAATGAAGTCAAAAATAACTTTATGAAAGGCCCATGCATGGCATCCCACCAACTTTGATTAGTTACGTAATTATTTCTGAGATAATAATCTCCTCTCTACATTTGTCCATGGAGTCCCCTGGAGCTTGTGCTTGTCATGGGGACCAGCCTCTCAAGTCCTGGGTTTCGCGTGGCTCTCTCCTCTATAAGAAGGCAAACAACACTTCAAGATAGACGGGCAGGGAAGATATTGTGATTCTCTCAAGTGTTAGAAGCATGGATATGAAAGCTTTTGGTGTGCTCTCGCTGCTGATGTTGGCTGCTTTCCTTGCCACTTCTTCCGCCGACGAAGATATCCTCAAGTTACCAGTCGAACGTATTGTCCTGCTTCACTCTTTCTCGCCTTCTGCTATTTATTTTTAAGAGATGGCTTTGTCACGAAGATAATTTTTCCTTTGCGATTGATGTGCAGGTGACGGTGGGCAAAGTAGACCCCCGAAGCCGAAATGGTGCGACTTCTGCGCATGCACAAAGTCCATCCCTCCCCAATGTATATGCGGGGATGAGCGCCCTTTTTGTTACCCTGCCTGCGAGAATTGTGTGTGCGATCGGCGGTGCCGTTGCCGCGACATTAAAAACTACTGCTGAGCTCAGGAGTGCTGCTGCTTTCTCTATCTCTCTCGGGAAGAGAAATGATCAACTGGATAGTAGGTAGATCCATTTTCTTTGCTTTAAGAAAATGGGTCTAGTAATGTGTCATGGGACTTATATATAAATAAATTGCTCCGGACTAGCATGTGACCTTGTTTCTAAGTATTACTGTATTTGAATAAATTGCTCCGGACTAGTATGTGACCTTGTTTCTAAGTATTACTGTATTTTGGGCTCTCTCTCTCTCTATATATATATATATGTCTTAACGACTAGTTTGTCCAGGTGTTCATCTTAAGCTTTGGTGCATGAAATCAAGCTTCTTTTTTTTTTGCTCACGCATTTGTGGAAAGTATGTTGAGTAGGGATAGGTTACTGTCATGGTTTTGTTATATCAATTAGCTAGAAGGAACTAGGATTTGTATGCATTTGACTTTCCTTTTTTCTATCTTGCTTAGTTAGATGGTTATTTTCATGTGTTGCTACCAACTAGATGCTTATTTCCCTCCCCTTATCTTGCCACACTTGCAGGACCATCATAGCTTGTCTAGGAGTGTAAATGGATAGACACAGGTGCGGCAGGGCATGTATATAGCTGTCTATTTTTACATGGACCATGTATTTGTCCATTTGTATGTCATTGACGAACATGGATAGACACGACCAAAATGAATGTGAAAATTTGATATTATACCACTTTATTCTCAAATTAGGGATGGTTAATAAAAAATTAATTAAAAAATAAGTTATAATAATTGTTGGAGAGTCTAATCTAATAAATAAATAAATAATAATTTTATGGAAGACATGTAACAATATAACTAGCATTTTTTTATAATTTCTTTACTAAGATTAACTATATAATATAAGTTAGTAATTAAATATAAATTAATAATAATAATATATATAATTGATAGATGTGGAAGGCTACAAATATGGATAACTCTTGTTTATGCATGTCCCCATTAAGGCAAGATAAAAAATAATATTATTCATTTTAGTGCAAACAAACATAGATATAGACACGGAAATGACGGACACCGGAAAAATATACGTCGTTTACAACCCTACATTTATTTCATATATGTTGTTCATTAGTTCATCCAATCTCTCCTTCGGAATTGACTCTGATTCATTTTATTTTTGTTATAGGATGTTAACAAACAAATAAATAATCCCTCTATAAGGGAATTCAGTGCATCTAAAATTGAGAAACTAAGGGTAATTAATTTTTTATCCACAGAAAAGCATAAATCTTGTAGGTACATGTTAGCCCCTTAACTTGACGGATGTGGAAAGGGGGCAGCTACCCCCATACTTGGCAGCGGACAGCCAAGTTTTGCTAGGCGACGGATAGCCTCCTTGGGAACGGATGGTTGCTGGGACAACGCAGGAGATGTTTCGGACGAGGTACTCACCTTGCGGAGCAGGCTGGGTAGGAGTCCTTGCACTGGCGGGACTCTAGCAGCGAAGCTGGGCGCTGCTTGGACTTAGGGGAGGACTCCTAAGACGGATGGGGTTCAGCTATGTTGGTTGGCTGCACTCCTAGTTGGAGTAGGAGTCCGGGCAACAGGTTCCTAAGACGGACAGGACTCACACAGGCAGGCTGGTCACACTCCTAGGGTAGATGGGAGTTGGAGTGGCTGGTTTCCTTGGATGGGCTGACTCTTGGAGGCAGCATGGCAATGGACTTCTAGCGGAAGACAGACTCTTGCAGGTTTCCTATTCTATGCTAGGGGCGGAATGGCTTTGGGCTTAGAGTTGGACAGGGTAAGGACTCTTGTATTGGGTGGATTTTGTACTTCTAGTAGCACTAGAATGGCTAGCCTAAGGCTAAGTCTATATAAGGGATAGGTTCGGGCGGCCATGGCTGATTATGATCTGATTTCTTCCTGCACAGCGAACCAGGGAGCAAGAGAAGAGAGTTCTCAGCCTGGTGGATCAGCCCTTGCCCTCTCCCTATCTTGTATTTCAGCGGATAGAAATATAGCTTGGGCAGAGGCCCTTGCACCAGGTCGGACTCTGTTGCTATTTTACTTGTGTTTCCCTTGTGCATATGAGTGGGAAGGGAAGAGAGTGGTTGTTGGCTGCACGGCGTAGCCAGGCCATCACGTGTACAAATGCTAGCCAAAGCTTCGCGCCTGTGACAGTTAGTTCCATTGCCGGGATACTGAAAGAGGTGAAAGCTCTATATAGTCTCTGCAAAGGAGTTGGCGGAAGGTGGCTGAATCCCTGGGATACCCGGGAGAGGCGAAATCCTTGCGGGTTGTTGCTAGACAGATTGGCGATCCTTCCTTGCTGAAGCGCTGAGACAACCTAGAAGGAGGTGAAAGCTCTTGATGGGCTTGGTGCTAGGCTGGTTGGACATGTGCTGAGGCATTGGAATCCCCAAAGGAGTAGAGGGCTCTTGACGGGCTGCTGCGAAGGTCGTTGGCAGATTTGCTTGGTAGCGAGGTGCTGAGCATTGGGAGATGACGTTCACCCTGCTAAAGCAAATTCCAGGATCACCTACATGGTGGGTTGCAGGTCCTTGGGCGGGCTTGTTCTTGGGGGGAGCGGTCTCCCCACATACTTGGCTGAGCAAGGCTGCCAAGGGATGGGCTGTTGGTGCAGTTCATGGATATTTAGGTGGCTGGTGTCACCAACATCACAAGGAGGGCAGTAAGGGTGGCAACGGTGGCAAGGACAAGGGTGAGCAGTTGGGCTGGCCGAATAGAGGTGATGGCCATTTCATACACCAAGGGCCGCACCATGCAAAGGACTGCCCCAAACGGGAAAGGTTGAATGCACGTGTTGCTGAAGAGGAGAAGGAAGAATTTGAGCACAAGGAGGTAGCCCAGATGAGTCCCTTGCAGCGAAGGGGATGTGTTGGCTGATGGAGTCCCCGGTTGAGGGGGCAACTTCGGGTCATTGAGGATTCGAAGGAAGGAGGGGAGCGGACTCCCCAAGCCTTGGCTGATTGATGCAGCTAAGGGGTGGACGGATGCAGTGGTTCGCAGGATTCGTGGGCAGCGGGTGTTGCTCAAACTTAGGGTTGCATCTTGGTTCGGTTCATGTTCCTGCAGGAACTGAACCGAACCAAATTCAAGAACCGAATCTCAGGAACTGAACCGAACCGACATTTGAAACCGAAATATAAAAACCGAACCAAACTGACATAGGAACTGAAACCGAAACCGAATAAAAACCCAATATTTTAATTAAATTACTTTAATAAATCAAAATTAGGTAGATATAATATAAAATTACACATTTTTATATAAAAAATGATTTTTTTTCTTAAATCGAACCGAGCCAAAATTATTTATTTAAATTGATTCAGTTTTGGTTTGGTTCTAGTTTCGGTTTTTTTTTCTTAAAACCGAACCGAAATTCATTCGGTTTTTTTATAGGAACCGAACCGAACCGCTAAATTTCAATTCAGTTCCGGTTTTTTGGTGTAGCCCTACTCAAACTTGGCTGAAGGATGACTTAGGCTGGGTGGAATTTGACTTGGCCGTGGTGTAATGGGAAATGTTGGCTACTTGCTGGCGGGTTTAGTGAGGCGAATGACTTCATAGCTTCAATCGGGGCACCTGGGAAGTTGGGGCTTCGACGAGGGCGTCAAAGAATCAAGTGCGGGAGGCCAGTTAGCCCCTTAATTTGACGGATGTGGAAAGGGGGCGGCTACCCCCATACTTGGCAGCGAACAACCTAGTTTTGCTAGGCGACGGACAGCCTAGGCAGCCCCTTGGGCACGGATGGTTGCTGGGACAGCGCGGGAGATGTTCCGAACGAGCTACTCGCCTTGCGGAGCAGGCTGGGTAGGTGTCCTTGAGAGGGCGGGACTCTAGAAACGAAGCTGGGCGCTGCTTGGACTTAGGGGGGGACTCCTAAGACGGATGGGATGCAGCTATGCTGGTTGGCTACACTCCTAGTTGGGGTAGGAGTCCGGGCAACAGGTTCCTAGGACATACATGACTCACACAGGCAGGCTGGTCACACTCCTAGGGCGGATGGGAGTTGGAGTGGCTAGTTTCCTCAGATGGGCTGACTCTTGAAGGCAGCATGATGATGGACTTCTAGCAGAAGACGGACTCTTGCAAGTTTCCTATTCTATGCTAGGGGCGGAATGACTT
Source organism: Saururus chinensis (assembly GCA_035235625.1). Classification (NCBI taxonomy): domain Eukaryota; kingdom Viridiplantae; phylum Streptophyta; class Magnoliopsida; order Piperales; family Saururaceae; genus Saururus; species Saururus chinensis. The sequence goes on from CP141143.1 coordinate 19,665,216, forward strand.
TGGGCTGAGAGTTGGACAGGGTAAAGACTCTTTCTTGTATTGGGTGGGTTTTGTACTTGTAGTGGCACTATGACGGCCAGCCTAAGGCTGAGTCTATATAAGGGATAGGTTGGGGTGGCCATGGTTGATTATGATATGATTTCTTCCTGCACAACTAACCAGGTAGCAAGAGAAGAGAGTTCTCAGCCTGGTGGATCAACCCTTGCCCTCTCCCTATCTTATATTTCAGCAGACAGAAATATAGCTTGGGCAGAGACCCTTACACCAGGTCAGACTATGTTGCTGTTTTGCTAGTGTTTTCCTTGTCCATACGAGTGGGAAGAGAAGAAAGTGGCTAGCTGCTAGCTGTGCGGTGTAGCCAGGCCATCACATGTGCAAACGCTAAGCAAAGCTTCATGCCCGTGACAATACCTATATCTTGTTGACTTCCATTTAAGCACAAAAATCTGATCCTAAATCTTTTCCGACAAAAGATTGCATCTTAAATCAGATGCATCAATTCTCTTAACTAAATACCTTACGTCTTGTGTGGTGGAATGCTTAGTTTGCATGCTTCCGGTAGCCTTTCCTATTGTAGATGGCACCTATGTAAACTCTTTATGTATAGTAATAATCACTGTACCTCTCGAGGGCTCAGGGACACAGCGACTGCTATATCAATCGTTGGCAGCTAGTCCACAGTTACATAATCTGAACGATGCATGGAAGAAGAGACTTTCCACAATACATGGCTAAGTATGTAAACTCGTTTCTAATTATAAAAATGGAAATCTATCCATGAGCGTAAATAGAGAATAGTCTTCTTCACTTATTAATTAGTCGCAAGAAGTGCAACAGAGTGAAGCCCGAAGAATAAAAAATGAGAACTGTCAGTCCGCTCTCGTGTTTTCAGTGGTTCTTGCATTAGCCCCTCTTGCTGCAGTCGTACCTTATGAGATGGAAAACAGCTCCATTATCCTAGGTATTGTTCCTCTCTTTCTCTAACTTCAGTCATAATGGAAAACTCGATTAAAGGAAGATCAAAGTGATCACTCGTGATGGGTGAAGGTTCATTTGGAAATTTTTTAAAGAATTTCAACAAAATTCGGAGAACCTTGTCACTATGTACGAAACGACCTTTTCTTTATCGAATTCCAAACCACCTTTTAAATGAGTATTGATTTTTTTTTATAAAAGAAGGGCATATTAATCTTAAGGAGAATAAAGTCCTTGGAAACATATGCACAAGCATTACTCTCATGGTAGAAGCCAGAAAACATTTACATCAAATCGAAAATTTTCCATTAAAATGCATCAAGTCAGTGTTGGAATATAGAATAAATTATAAATAAAATTTCCCTTGGACTCAAGCTCTTCCAAACCCCCTTTTCTTTATCAAATTCCAAAGCACGTTTTAAATGAGAGTATCATTTTTTTTAAATAAAAGAAGGTTATACCTATAATATTTTAGAATTTCTTAATTTTTTAATTGTGGACATGTAAAAATTAGTGAGTTTGACCCTTATCCCTTCTTAGTTAAATAACTTATGATATAGATGGATTTTAGGGTTGAAACCATTGCATATAGAAAATAAATAGAAAGAGTTTAAAAACACCACTAAAAACGTGTGAATAAGAGTTCAGATAAAAAAGTTATGACAATTCAAAATTAAATATGGTGCACAAAACTTGTTTACCTGAATAAGATTGTTTTTGATTTCTGCCTTGTCCTGTGTCATTTTCCTCACGATTCAGCTGTAACCTTCCATATTCTAGTGCCAAATCCCTACATGCATTGGCCGTTAGCTACTAAGTCCTTGCTAGAGTTGGCCACATATTAGGATTAGTGACTTCAACGGTAGTTTCCTCTTACTCCCTACAAAGGAAATCTGCATAACGGGTTTAATTTGTCCCCCACCACAAGTTGGCCTCTAAAGGGGCCCTGTTTGGTAGTGTTTTTGGTGCCATTTTTACAATAAGTGGATAATTTACTACCTCACCATGAGAATTTAGAAGTAGGACCCACTGGGAATAGCCACAATTGTAACCTGACCCACCTCCAACAACAAGAAAGCTTCGTCCCCCGACATTCATAATAATGGCACTGGACACCTATGTTTTCCGTGCAAATCTTGTAGCCTCTATGCAGCTATTAAAAGTAGGGATGTGGTTGGGTATTTTTTAGATTTTTCTTTATATTCTTATAAAACCCGACCCTAATAGATTGAATGTGGGTTTTAGAAATTCAACCCGAATAGTTATTTGAGTCTATTTCAGGTTTATCATTTTTAAAATAGTATTGGGTTCGGGTTGGCACAACCCAACCCACTGACATCCCCTAATTGAAAGACAATTAAAAAAATACCTCTATAAAATGTTGAATCTTAAACACCATGGATCTAACAGTTGTTATCTTCTTTGTGATCTATAATTAGTTTTAAACTAGGTTATCTTCAACATTAAGGGAGAGACAAGATAAGGAAGATGACCGAGACCATAAAGTGTAACGCCCCGTTTTTCAATTATGCCTAACGTGAGGGGTTAGGGGTAATTATATAAATTTTAGGGGTTTTCAAGGGATAAATCTTCGTGTATGGGTAGAGCTTGAAATAACGAGCATAACAAATCAAAAAACATGTGAAACGGAGGCCATGAACTAAAGTTATGACCTCAAGAAGCGTAATTTATAAGTGGGACCTACTTAAAAAGTGCAGGATAACCTACCCATGTGTGGTCTAGTTTTGAAGGGTTCGTCGATACAAGTCGATTATTACCAAGAACGCGCGATTTTGACTTTGGGGTATGAAGATATCGCGTGTTAAAGTTGTTATAATATTTGATGAAAAAATAATAAAAAACAAATTAGCTGGCATTAGTGGCTGGAGCCACGCTACGTCATGCGTGGATCCGCATCCTCATGATGCACCCTAGAACCACGTGGACCCATGACACACGGTGTACACGCGGTGTTGTCACGTGGATGTGCAATGCGTGGTGTGTATGCATACGCATACCACTCCGTCTGCTTGCAGATTTCTCCTTTATAAATACAAAACTCTGGCTAATCTTTTGAAAGAGTTTTTTGGCTCATTCTAAGTCCATTTTCGTCCCCAGGAAATGGGAGGTTATGTCCACAACTTATGGGCAAAAAAAGAAGAAGGTGTCTCCAGAAAAGGGGAAGGTATATCCTTTACCTACAAGCGTGGCGAGAAGTGACTACAAGTAGGGGAGGTTCTGTTTGTTGTCTACGATCGCAGGAAGTGTAAAGTGTCCAAGGTTAACGGTTAAAGGGAGGTTATGTCTGTCACCTTTGGGTATGAAGAGTGAAACGCCATGGGTTAAAGAGGGGTGATGTCCACCGCCTTTTGAATCAATGAGAATAATGTTATGAAGCTAGAGGATGTTCCGCCCACCGTTGCTAGACCTACAGGGGAGGATGCCCTGAAGAAACGAGTAACTTCGATCGCCGCAACTTCCGAAACTATATAAGAGTAGGCGTTTCTGACTTTTCAATATAATATGACTTATATGCATGCACATCTTAATTAGTAATATTAATATAATAATTAAGATATATGATTTGCTATGATTGGATGGATTTTGATATGTTCTAATTTGATTCGCTTTTATATGCTCTGTTTTGATCCGATCTGCTCTAAAATGCTTTGTGTTTTCATCTGATATGCTACAGTCTAATCTGATATAATCTGTTATGGTCGGATGAAATCTAATATGATCTGATAGCATAGGATACTTTCTAATTTGATTTGTAGTGTGTTCTGCTCCGTTCTGTGATAGAGTGGGATGTGTTATTCCGCTAATGTATTAGCTTCTGTTTGACTCCAATGATTTATGAGATTTCTATCTGATTCCAAATGACTTATTTAGATATAAGGATATATGTATTTTAACATATATGATTTTGTGATGTCTTATGCATGTAATAGCCGTTATGCGGAACTACGTTTAAATCCGATCATATTAGAATAATATCATAGATGTTATCCAATATGTATGTAGGCAACTAACATTAAGGAAACATTGGCCGGACCCAAATTAGTTATAAAATAAGATTTATTTTGGCCTATGTGTAACGGAGCACTAGAGCTCTATTGTGCGTAGAGGAACGTTACGACTCTCGCACACAAAGTATGCCGCTCCTGGTTGGTCTCATTTTGGTTTTTATGAAAAAATTCATTTACTCTGATTTTATTTTCTGAACCCCCAATTTGGGTCGGTTTTCGGGTCGAGGTGTTACAAATAGTATTGGAGTTTTTCTCTATCTGCGAGAGGAAAATATTTTAAAAATATATAGTGATTTGATTGGAATCTCAATTTTAAATTGGAATTAATCTCAAATATTATTCTAACCGTGTTACATCAAATTTAAAATTTGCCCATTCTATTTTGTAAGTGTTGCAATTGATTTAATACGAATTCCATATTAAACTTTCCATTCTGTATCTATGACATTAGATTTAATACTAACTTCGATTTTACAATTTCTAATTTTTTAATCAGAAGTGATTTGAAAATTCTGTTCTAAATAAGTTCTATCAAATTTGATTTGAAATTCTGTTTTATATGTGTTGCATCGGATTCAAGATGGACGCCTATTTTGTGAATTTTGAGTTTTTAATGAGGAATGATTTGAAATTATGTTTTGCATGTGTGGAATCGGATGTGATCTTAACTCTGATTTTACGAATTTCGATTTCGAATTTGAATCAATTGGAAATATCTATTCTGAATCTGTTACATGATTTTTTAAAATGATCTTTATGACTTTGATTTCAAATAATATGTCAAATAAAAAGAAATATAATATTTTGCATGTAAATCAAATATGTTTTAAACGATGGTAGAATTACTAAGAAATAATCATCAAACACTCGTGGTATGGGACACAAGACGCTAGTGGAAAACTCATTGGTTAATTCTACCGTGGTATTGGAATAAAATTCAATTCTGAATTATTTGTTTTAGAAAATGCATTTGATTAAGAAATGAATTTGTTTTAAAGACAGTGGAACTACCTAAGAGTAACCACCAAACATTTGTGGTATGTGTAAGAATTTTTGTCTTAAACCGGTTTACTTTAAATTTAATTTATTATTTAATCATCATTACATGGTTTAAGCCGTTTCTGATCGATTTTAATGATTTTAAAAAACAAAGGTAGTTTCCGATGGTTTTAATCAAAACTAACTTCACTTTTATGAGTTTTAAGTGAATTTAGGTCAATTGTGAATTTTTGGAATTTTTTTCAAATTTTTTAAAAATTAAGGTTTGACGGGGCCCCTTGTGGGCCCCCACAGTTGAATTTGGGGTTTTTCGTCCAAAACATCATAAACATTAAAACAAGTCATTAAAAAAATTAATTTTTTTATGGTCCTTATTTGGGTTTAAATGGCTAAATTACCTACTTTTAGTAAAGAATTCTATTCTCACCCTAAGTTTTAATTAAGTCTAGCTCATCCTTTCCTATAAAAGGAAAAGACTGGTCCATTTTCCTTGTTGGGAAAGGGCTGAGCTAGAGAATCTAGAACCTAATCCCCATTAGGCTCAAAGATGAAAGTAATTAGAGGTAAGATTTTCTTAATTCTTTCTTAATCATTAGGGTTTTTCATAAACTTCTCCTAATCTCCTCATTCTTTATTGATTCAATTCATTTTTAAGCTATTAAATCACTGATTTACACCTCTACTTCAAACCCTATCTTTTAAATTTTTATTTTTATGTCTCTAAAGCCTTAAATTTAGGATTTTTCAAATAATTTTCAAGTTTAAATTGGATTTAAATGGGTATTAACAAAAAAATTATATTTTTGGAAGGTTTCAGAGGTGATTGAGGAGTTAATCCGACTCAAAACAAGGTGAAAGGTAGTGGGTTTTAGTCTCAGCCTCACTATGTTTGTAAATCTTGATTTTTATGTGTTTTGCTTAAATGAGTTTCATGTTTAAGTCTTTAATGGTAGCTTAGTAAAAAGTTAATCTTTTGCATTAATTTCTTAGGGCTTTGGTTGATAAGGGGTAGATTTATCATTCTAGGAGGTTTGATTAAATTTTTATGAAGTTTAGAGCTTTGATTTGAAGTTTTAAGTTCGATTTATGGTGTTTCGGTTTTGTTTTTAAAATGAAGAAGATGAACCAGATTTGTCGTTATGGCCATCGATCGCCCTTGTAGGCCGATTGATCGGCTACACAACATATTTGGGCATTTTGGGTTTTTATGCTTGTTTCGGTATTTTAAATCCCAACTGATATTTCTAATGTATATATAGAGCATTTTGAGTTTAAATAAGGTACCAGAAGGGTAGGTTATTTAGGTTGGGATTTATGAAGTATGCTTAAGTATTATATGGAATTTTATGATTATGGTTAGACATGTTAGCATTGATTATCTTGAATCTATGGTTGATGAAATTCTTACGTTTTAAGCATGTTTCTAGTAAGGTTATTGTATGACAATGATATAATATATCATCTTATAATATGAATGAATTGTGGGTGAATGGTGATATCTTGTTCTAGCTTCATTTGTAGAATAATTATGCTTGTAAGAGTTGAGCATTTGATTTCACATGAATGGAATGAAGGTTTACGATAGATTTCACCCATGATTTTTGTTGATAACCATGATTAGATTTTTTCAAAGCATGTGTGTATTGCCTTATGAGCTATTGTCAAAGCATGGTCATGTGCTTAGAAATGTATGAACACACACATGTGAGAAAATTATTATGAAATCATGGTTGTTTATGATTCGAATGTGCTGAATATGGGGACTAATGGGAGTACATTCCATATGTTGGAATTCATGTAGAGATTGCTCACATATGTATCATGTTGCATGCATCATGAAACGGATTTCATGTATGAGATTTTACTGATGTTTAGCCTTTTTTTGATCGTTTAAATATAATGATGTGAGATTGCATGCCGGATTAATCGATCGTTGGCTTAATTGGAACTTGGCTGGTCCGAAATGATATGATTTCGATTTGAGTTCCTGTGTAGAACAAGAATATTCCCCGGGTAGAGTCGATCTGAATTGTTAATGCGGTTGATATTTATTTATTGAGATAGTCAAACATGGACCCTGAGAATCCAGAGTGGTATGCCTTCGTGCACTGGCTACCACGTGTTCTAATTTCCCCGTGTGAGATTCGGAGTCTCCCCACCGCAGAGATGTCCAGGGCAAACACACTGCTCTAGGTCTTTGTGAGGAGATTAGATGTTCTTGGCGAGGACTGTCTAGGACAAGCAGACCTGCTCTAGGTTTCCAAAAGGAAATCGGACAACCCTTGTAGATTGTCCAGGGCGAGTAGTGGGGCTTACTACCCCAAACACAGTATGTTTCCTTTTGGAAATCGGATTGATGTCCAGAGTAAGTTGACACCCCAAGTTTCCATGTAGGAAATCGGACACTATCCAGGGCGGGTGTATGTTTGTATTCACTCCTTGATGGAGGCATTCACCATTTGTTGATAATGCTTGTGTATGAGATTATATTATTCCCAAGATTGTACAGGTTGTGTAGGGATCATGTGACATATTTGGATATAATTTATTATGCATGATTTAGTATAGTGTGATTGAGACACATCATGCAAGGTGAATGATTTATAGATGAATTATCAGAATCTGCATTATGTGATTATGTGTGTTAGAGACACTTCTCATGCAGGTTTATGTGATATGTGTAACGCCCGAGATTTTTCATCCCTTTTTCTTAAAACTCATAGAAATTTTTTTTTCCCATAAATCGGAGTCAAAACGACAAAATCAAAACCTGTATAAACATTTTATAATTTAAAACATCATACGGTTAAACATCGTACTGTCAAATCAAATATCCTCAGGCGCTACTCAAAAACACACGTAGGAATAAATTTGCTATGATCATAGACTTTTAAATACAAATCACTCCCAGGCATCCCTGAGTGCAAGTCCCATAACAGTCCACTGACTGATCCAAATGAAAGTCCAAAATAAACATCTTAAAGTCTCATCTCACTCAATACAGGAGATCGTGGCATAAATAAACTCGCTATGAGTCAAGCAGATACCTGAGTCAACGGGAATCAATCCACCGTTGAAACGAGCGTCCATCACCAGGAGCTCTCTGCACAACCTGCAAAACCTCCCGTGCAACGGGGCTAAAAAGTAGGGTGGTGAGTATTTTCATACTCAGTAGGAAAATACCCAGTAGGGGAAACCCCAAACAGTGAACTCACAAGTTCAGAAATCATGCGTCATGCAACACAAACATGGAGCAGAAGCATATCAATATCATGCTCAAACGCATACAAACATACCAAAGGCACCATCGTGCCAAAATCGTACCAAAGGCACCAACATGCCAAAGTCATATCAAGGCACCATCGTGCCAAAGTCATACTATCCAATCAACTTACACAAACACCCTTATCTAGGGTCATACAAACTTACTCGTACCACCGTACGCATACTCATACAGCATATGCATACTTGTACGACCTTACTCGTACAATCGTATGCTCACTCATACAACTTACATATACATGTACGACCTTACTCATACAATCAGACTCATACGACCTTACTCGTACAGTCTGCACAAAATCATACTTACTGTCTTACTCAGAAACATATTCTCACAATCGTACCCATACTCTTACAGTCGTGCCCATACTCATACGCTTACAGTCCTGCTCATACACACTCTTACAGTCCTGCTCATACATACTCTTACAGTCCTGCTCATACACACTCTTACAGTCCTTCTCATACATACTCTTACAGTCCTGCTCATACACATACAGTCGTACTTATACACATAATCGTACACATACACATACAGTCGTACACATATCAACGACCACTGAAGCTCATTACAACTAATAGGCTCCAGCATCGAAAAGGAAAAGAATGTCACTGGGGCAACACCTTAACCTCCGGGGAGTGACTAGACGCCATGGACTTTTCCGAAGGTAAGGCACCAATGCTCATGGGGCACTGGATCAAACAGGTAAGAGTAGATCCATGATACTACTTACCTAAGCGCGCAAACATAAACACCCACACATAAGGGGTCATACAGTTGCCCACCATAATGGGTCTTATAGTGCCAGAGAATCGCCCACCATAATGGGTCTTATAGTGCCAGAAAATCCCCCACCATAATGGGTCTTATAGTGCCAGAGAATTGCCCACCATAATGGGTCTTATAGTGCCATTGCCACTCTTGGGCAGAAAACATACTGTGCCACTTGGGCAGAAACATACTGTGCCACTCTTGGGCAGAATCATACAACGCTCTCAATAGAGCATCAAACGTCTAGGCTTATACAGCACACAGACCAAAACAGAAACATATGTCGCTCTTAGCATAGCATCAGACGTCCGGTGCTCTACATAGCACACAGACAACATCCCGCAGGATAAACACCATGGCAAGACATGAGAATGCTCGGCCGACTCATTAGCGGCCAGCTCAAACACGGAACTTAATCCGTCGAACCCTCAGGTCTCAAACTCACAACGCTATCATTAGTTGTGCTTATAATTCAAGTTTGAATTAAGTATATTATGCGGTACAATTATGCCACACAAACTCACAGTCCTCGACTGGTCAAACTGAAGTTGAGCCCGCTCCAAAACCCAAGTTCGTCAGGGCAGCAGACTTCACTTACCCGTCCACATCATGGACAAAACTCATCGTACAACCAACCCTTACAGTCTTACATACTTCGCCATCCATCTTATGGCCAAATCCTCTTACACTGACATCCTCAAATAACGCTCCTCAAAGCCAACCCAGTTGTCACCCTCTTACTTATATCTCACTTATTATACTTACTTTTCACTTCATAATATGTACGTTATGCTTGTACAATTATGAACACTCTTACTATCTGACAAACTTCAACATACAATCCACCCCAAACTGATCCATTCTAATCCCTGCCCGTCATACTCACATCCTCTGTCATACGCTTACACAATCGTATCCAAATTCGGACAAAGCCTCTGCCATCTCTTACTGTCCATCGCCCATACCTCTGCCCACATACACTTACACATAACCATACCATAGGCAAAAAGCCATCATACATACGTATGTCTCACACATACGTATAACATACACATACGGTCATACATACGTAACTTACAAACATGCACGCTAGCCATCACTAGCACATGCATACATACATCAAACATACACGCTAGCCATCACTAGCACATGCACAGACATTCATACATACTCCAAACTTGCACGCTAGCCATCACTAGCTCATGCATACATCAAACATACTTCAAACATGCACGCTAGCCATCACTAGCACATGCATAACATATTCATACAAACTTCAAACATGCACGCTAGCCATCACTAGCACATGCATAACACATTCATACAAACTTCAAACATGCACGCTAACCATCACTAACACATGCATAACACATTCGTAGCATACTGACATATTTGCTAGCCATCGCTAGCGCATACATAATCCGCACCCATAAAACGTGCATACATCTCATGCATATCAGTCATACCATACAATCATGCTTACACGCACATCATGCAATCGGATCGTTACTTAACATCCAAGCATGGAATCATACAATCCTAGCATGTTGCTACTCATTCAAAGCATGCTTCATGAATTTACGAGTTCAAAGCTCCCCTACCTCGTAATCACGACGTTCGATGGCGAGCACACGACGGTGGCGGCGGCGGCGGAGTTGGCGGTCAAAACCGTTGCTTGGCTGAGAGAGCTGTTGTCCCGAGGATTTTAGGATGTGCTGGAACTAGCACGGCCAAACAGGGTGTTAGAAATCAATGCGGTAAAACCCGCGATCCACGGCGGCACACTAGGGCGGCCGGGAGAAATATCATGCCAACATATGTGGCGGTGCGATCAAATGTCAATGGTGTACACTGAAGATCTGCCAGTGGCTAAGACGTGCACAGCCGGCCACAAGACATCAAAATCGGTTGTGGACAGCACCCAACGGCGATGATTTCGGTCAACAAGGGCCCACATACGGGCGGAGAGCGTGGGGCAACGCTCGAGAATCAAAGGAGAGGTGGAGGACGGCTCTAGCGGTCAACTCCACTCGGTGGCAAAGCCAACCGATGGTTAGGCGGCACGAATGCGGCGCCTAAACCCAGAAGTACACGCGTGGCCACATGCACACGCGACCCAAAAGGAACGGGGGAGAGGGCTGAATGAGGCGACTCAAGGCCCACAAAAGCCAACAGGGCTAAGGCCCTAGCGGTGGCCAATCTAAGCGGCGACATCGCCGATCTCCACCCACAACCAATACTCATGGTGCGGGCGGCGGTGCATCTCGCACAGCAGAGAACAAGGGGAGGGTCACGGTCGAGCAAAGGCCACGAGACTGTCACTAGCCAAGGCCTGAGCAGGTGAACTCATCCACCTTCTGTCAAGGTAAGACATACAAACTCTTGCCAGAGGCCGTCCGGTACCAACGGCGTAAAATGGGCAAGAAGGGTCAACGGCACACATGCCGGTAAGGCGGAACTAGTTGTAGCTACTGGCCGCAAGGCTGAACAAGGCCCAGAGGGTGGCCCATTGGCATCACCGGGCCGGGGTGGAGCCGAACTAAGGTCCGCTAAATCAAATCCGGCGTCCGACTGATAACATCAGTCACAATGTCCAAAACGGACGTAGACCAAAAATAGGGGACGACCGGGGAAAACCCATAAGGGCGGAGCGGCCATGAGGTCGGAGGCTAAATCAGTCCAGGTGGGTGGGGCCGTCCCTGGGCCATCGCCAGGCCGGGGCAGAGCCCACAGCAGCCGGGCTGCCCTCACAAGTCAATGGTAACGGCGACAACCCACCGGAAAAGCGTACGATAAGACGTACTAGCCGGAGAAAAGAGGGAGGGCGGAGGCGGAACCGGACATGGAGGTGTAGTCCACTGCCTTCGCCGGAGCAAGGTGAGGCTGGAGGAAGGCCGAATCGGCCACGAATCACCGCTGGCGGCCACTGTTTGCCCAAAACAGTACGTCGGCAGAACAGTGCAGAGAGGGGGAAATGGAATGGGGCGGCGGTGCAGAGGCCCACCGGGCCGGGAGGAGTGGCTCCTCATCATCGCCGACCCAGGGCGGAGCCGTGGCCGGCCGGTCGGGCCGTGCCGGCCCATGGCTGCGGCGGAACGGCACGACACAGAGGGGGCGGCAAACAGGGGCAGTGGGGAAAACGGAGCTGGACGGCAGAGCAGAGGCCGTCCGGGGCCGGGGGGAGTGTCCTCCCGCCGTCGCCGGCCCATGGCGGAACCATGGGCGGCCGGCCGGCCCTCGCCGGCCCACGGCGGAGGCAGAATCCAAAAAAAGATAGTGGGGAGGCTAACCGGAAAAGAGGGCGGCGTGGCCATGGACGGCCGGGGCAGTGGCCCCTCGGCGTCGCACCGCCGGGGCAGAGCCCGTGCCGGCATCCTACGGCCTGCCGGCGGCCGGTGGGGACAGAGAACAGATGGGAAGGGGGGGGCGCACTGTTCATCGCCTAGGAGGTTCTGGATTGGGCGATCCCGATCCCAATCCGAATTTTTTCCTTTTTATTTTTTTTTCTTTTTTCTTTTTCCAAACGTATCCCCAACGCGCGTTAACCCACTGGTTACGCGTCAAACCTCCAAAATTCGCACCGTAAGCGCGCAGCAAGGCCCGTGGCCCACGACTAAGCCCCACACCCGACTCTACGGGTAAAAATATAGGAAAAATACACAAATACCCATACACTGAAACGTCACATTTTCCTGCCGAAAATGACTAGAAAATAGCAAGAAAATCACAGAAAATCGTAGAAAAATCAGGGACCTTACAATATGAATGCATTATCAGAAAGTGTGTTTGAGACACTTCTCATGTGGATTGCGTGGGATATTATGCATGACTGTGATTGGGTGAGAGTCACCATTTATACAGGACAGATGTTAGGTCACACTATGATTATTATGCCCTGATTTTTTAGATATGCATTATATGCATGCTAGATCTTTTACTTATGGATAAGTAAGGGTTTAGTAGGGAGATGATCAGAAAAGGGTATACCATGTTATTTATGGATCATAATTGCCATGATGTTGTGCCATGATGATTTTCTGATATATTTAAATAAAAATTCAACTTTGAAATACCTACATTTTGAAAGTTTAACATATCTGTTTGGAAAGACAGTGGAACCACTTAGGAGAAACCACGAAACACCCATGCTATGGGACGTGAGGTGTTAGTGGATAGCTCTAGGGTTAGTTTTGCCTATGTGTTGAAAATAAAATTCGATTTCAAATTGTTTGTTTAAAAAAATTCATTTGCTTATAAAATGAATATATTTTGAAAGGCGGTAGAGTTGCCAAGAAGAAACCACTAAACACCCACGGTATGAAACGTGAGTTGTTAGTGGAATACTCTATGGTAAATTCTGCTAATATATTGACATAAATCAATTTTGAAATGTCTGCATTCTGAAAGTTCATTTTTGAAAGAAAAAAAAGCGGAACTCCCTAAGAGAAACCACTAAACGCTCGTGGTATGGGACACGCGTATTAGTGGATTGTTCTTGACTCAATTCTGCTGGTGTATCGAAATTAAAATCAATTTTGAAATGTTAATATTTTAAAAGTTCTCTTTAACTTAGATCGAAATCGTTTCCAAAAGACAATAGCATTCCCAAAGAGAAACCACTAAATGCTAGTGGTATGGGATGCACGGTATTAGTGGACCACCCTAAGGTTGAGTATGGCTTGGTTTGTAATATTTGTTCTGAATGTGATTTGAATCTTAAATGTACATTCTGACTTAAATGTGAAAAGTATGTTTCCAATCGGATGATTTCATTTCCAAAAGACTATGAAAAAGTCTATTTTCTATCGGATAATTTTTGGTCAGATGTTATAATTTTCAAATGACTCTGTGAAAAGATTATAATTGACATCTATTTCTGACAAAGAAAATCTGTTTAAAAATGATATGATGCGTACAATGATGCGTAGGTACTTGCACTCTCTAGATACCCACCAGAAATATAATTGGTATCTGGCACGTGCATATAGGTGTGGAGCATCATGGGAAAGCTCATAACCTTTTGAGCCTCTCACAATCGCCTGAGTGTCGGGGGGAACACCGTACGGCATCATTGCCACTAGTTTTCTCGTCACTCAGACGAACCAACAATTTCTGCATCAAATTCTAAATCAAATTGCTTCTAAATGATTTGTTTTCTAACAAACCATTTTATGAAAAAGATTATAATCATTTTCATATATTTTTGCTTAGCATTATTTTTGATTTTAACTCAACTTACATTGTAGGGGGTTTTAAATTCTAAATTCATGTTCTTCTTATGAAAGTTAACTATTCTATACTATTTGTGCTCGGTTATGCTTATTAGTCATGTTTTCTTAAAAAAATATCATATTTGTTAAATGATTTACATGTGTTGCATTATGTTTTGAATACGTGCACTCTCTTTGTAGTTTCAGAGTAAAACCTGGGATGATTAGTGCACTCTTTGTCTGGATACCCACTGAGAAAAATAATTGTATTTAGCGTGGGCATATATGTGTGGAGCATCATAGGAAAGCTCCTATACTTATGAGCCTCTCGTTGCCCCATGAGTGTCGGGGGAATTTCGTTTGGTATCATGGCTCTGATCTATCTGTTTTGTTCCGATTCTAAAAATTTATCTAATTTTAAAATAATAATTAGATTCTATTATTTGATTATAAATTATTAGATTTTGATTGTGCGATCTATTGGATGATTTAATTCTGAAAATTTCTAGATTTCTTTATGGATTAATCTGTTTGCTCTGCTCTAATTTGCTTCTCTCGGATTTGAACTGCTCTTTTGATTCTAAAAATGATTTATTCGATTTTATAATTCATAATCGAATTTTGCATGATATAATTTATTTGATTTAAAATTAATAATCGGATTTTGTTTAAAGTGTTTTATCCTACCATAAGCTATCGGATTATGTTTATGAAGGTTATATCTAATCTTAAATTATCATATCTTGCTTATGAATGTGAAATCCAATTTTTATCTATTGGATTCTGCTTACCAGTGTTTAATCTAATTATAATTTATCGGATTTTGTTTTGCTTTATCCACGTAATTATCGGATTCTATTTGTGTGTGCATGTTTTATTAGACTTTGACCATTGAATTCTTTTTGTTTTTGAATGTGCTATCGGATTATGTTCCGAATGTTTTACCTGAGTAGTTATCAGATTATGTTATCTGATTATGGCCTATCGGATTGTGCTTCTAAATTTTGTGTCCGATTGTAAATTATCGGAATCATGTTGGTGATTGCTATCTGAATAACGATCGGATTCTGTTCCAATTTTGTTGTGTTTTGAAGAGTGTTTTTGGGTGAAATGCGAGGACGCAATTCGTTTAATGGGGGAAGAATGTAACACCTCATTTTCTAATTACGCCTAACCCGAGGGGTTAGGGGTAATTATATAATTCCTAGTTAAATTTTAGGTGGTTTTAAGGTATGAAATCCCCATATATTGGTAGAGGAAGTAACAAGCGTAACGAATTAAACAACACGTGAAACGGAGGTCGGGAACTAAAGTTATGACCTCAAGAAATATGCCACATAGGCGGGACCTACTTGAAAAGTGCAGGATAACCTCAAGCACCAAAGAGAGAGAAGTGGCCCGGAGCAAGAGAATGCCTCGTCCTCCATCGTCAAGCCACAATGAGAGAAGTGGCCTAGAGTAGGGAGGCTATGTCCTCTACCGAAGGGGGCACATAGTGAGAGGAATGTCCTCAGGAAAGGGGAGGTTCTGTCTGCAACTTATAGGCACAAAAAGATGAAAGAGTCTCTGGGTAAGGAGAAGGTATGTTCGTCGCCTATAAGCACATAGAGAGAGAAATGTCTCCAGGTAGGGGAGGTTTTATCCCCCGCCTACGGGAGCAGGAAGTGTAAAGTCTCCCGGGTTATGGGGAGGTTATGTCCGTCATCTTTTGCCACAAAGAGAGAAATATTCTGCATAAAAGAGAGGTGATGTCTGCCGCCTTTGGAAACAATGAGAATAATGTTCCGGAGCTATAGGAGGTTCTACCTGCCATCTCTAGACTTGAAAGGGAGGACGCCCTGAAGAAACGAGTAACTCCGAACGCTGCTACTTCCATAACTAAATAGGAGTAAGTGTTTCTTACTTTCTGATTTAATGACTTATATGCATACGCATCTTAATTAGTAATATTAATATACTAATTAAGATATATAATTTATTATGATCTGATGGATTTTGATATGTTCTAATTTGATCTGCTTTGATATGCTCTATTTTGATTCGATCTGCTCTAAATTGCTCTGTGTTTTAATCTAATATGCTCTAATATGATCCGTTATGGTTGGATAAAATATGATATGATCTAATGAGATTTAATATGATCTAATTTACTCTGTTGTGGGTTCTACTCCGCACTGTGATAGAGTAGATGTGTGATTCCACTGATTTATTGACTTTCGTTCGACTCCGATGATTTATGAGATTTTCGTCTGTCTCCGAAAGATTTATTCAGATATAAGGATTTATGTATTTTAGTGTATATAATTTTGTGATGTCTAATACATGTAATAGTTGTTAGGCAGAACTACGTTTGTATTCGATCGTATTGAAATAATATCATAGATGTTATCCAGTATGCACATAGGCAACCAATGGTAAGACAATGTTGGCCCCATCCAAATTAGTTATAAAATTAAGTTTATTCTAGCCTATGCACAACAGAACGATAGAGCTCTGTAATGCGTAGTGGAACGTTACGACTCTCGCACATAGAGTCCGATGCTCCTGGTTGGTCTCATTTTAGTTTTTATGAAAAATAAATTTACTATGATTATGTTTTTCGAACCCCCAGTCCGGGTTGGGGTGTTACATAGAGGTACTCATGTTGGTGGTTTTGATGTTGGTCAACATCAATTGGAAGGTGCTGAGAAGCAATGAGATGGGGTTCAGGCTGATGTCGTCACCGTCACGAGGAAAGAAGACACGAGTAAAGACGAGTTTACATATACGGATTTAATAGCAGATTTATGGGTTAGAAGCTAATTGAAAAAACAAGAAAGACTTTTTCATCCATGGGTGAGTGACCCTTTAGTAGGAAGAGAAGTCAACACCCTATAAAAACTAAAACAAAAAAGTAATTGCCTCTAATAAAATTTGGAGACAAAGAGTCGGACAATGGATGAAGATATTGAGGATAATAAAGATGTGTACCGACCTTGATTAGGAAAAACGAAAAAAGAAAGTTGTGTATAGAATTCTAAATTTTTTGCCAAAATAGACTTGAAGTCCTAAGGTATACTAAATATATGTGCAAGTTTGCTATAATTCCCTAAGTACACTTGCGCACATGTGAGGTTGCTTGTGCAGGAAAATGGCCTTGTTTACCCCCAAATCTTGTCCTCCTCGTGCCAAGATAGTAAGACCAATCTGGTGGAAACATTTAAGCCCTCGCCAGCCACCGCTGGAAACATTTAAGTCCAATTCAACAAAGATACACCCCAATTCCACCTTTGTTGGCCATTGGAACTGTGACTAGAGAAACACTTTAGCCTCACCATCCTCTCCCTAATGTTGCCCTCTCCATCATTTTTTATGGGCTCCTCTCTCCACATGGCATTAGGGGTGTTTATGGGCGTCCATTGTCCGTATGTCCGTCCATGTCTGTGTCCGTCTTTATATAGAATGAACAATTTTTTTGGATACGGACACGGATAAAGTTTTTTGTCCTCACTAATAGGGAGCAACGGACACGGACAAGGACAAGGGTTTGTCCGTGTCCGCGAACATCCGCGTCCACCACTCTTACTTAACATTCCCTTAAATATAGTAGTAATTATTACTAATTATTAGAAAAAAATAGAATTAAGTTCTTATGTGGCATCTTAGGACAGTCCTAACATGCTACATAGGCACTTGACTACTTAAAAACATGAATCCAGTACTTATGTACCATGTTAGAATAGTACTAACATGCTAAATAGGTACTGGATAGTTTGAAAATATAAATTCATAACTTATATAACATGTTAGGATAATCTTAATATACTACATAGGTATTAAATAACTTAAAAACATATACCTAGTACCTATATAACAGGTTAAGACAACTTTTATATGTTATAAAAGTGCTAAAAATTTTAAATTGGGTTAAAAATTTAGGTGTTGAAATATTTGTCCATGTCCGTCCGTGTCTGTAGCGGACAGACTTAGGCAAAGTATAATACAGACTAGGGCAGACATGAATGAACATAGACAAGAGTTATTTAAATGACGGACGGACACAGACAACCCCCTATTCGCGTCTGTTTATGTCTGTGAACACCCCTACATGGCATTGTCGCCATGCACATCCTTTTGCTCGGCCATGCCTTGCTACCTCGAATTGCTCCACACAACATATATCCCTCTCGACACTTGTGATTGGAGAACTAGTAGCCCAGAATAACCCATGAAAATGAACCATAGTTTGAAATCCTAGATGTCTCACTTATCATCTAGAAGTATTGTTATTGCCTAGAATTTTGTTCTACAACAATTTCCAAATGAGTAAAGCAAGACTCTGGTGAAGTTTTTCAGTGGCA
Source organism: Saururus chinensis (assembly GCA_035235625.1). NCBI lineage: Eukaryota > Viridiplantae > Streptophyta > Magnoliopsida > Piperales > Saururaceae > Saururus > Saururus chinensis. The sequence continues at coordinate 19,683,823 of CP141143.1, forward strand.
TGGGAGAAGTGCATATTAGAAGAGAGAAGTAAAAGAAGACCAAATACCAAAAGCCAGATAAGCAGAATATCAAATACCAGATAACCAAACTTAAACAAAAATAACAAAAAGTAAGCAAAGATAATACTAAAAAACCTGAATTCAACTGCATGATATGAATAAACCAAAATTGAGCACAAAACCAAACTTAAATACCATATGCAATTACTAAAATATGATAGTCACCATATTGTGTCATCAATTACACAATGATCTAAAATATACAGATGAAGAATGTCATGTTATCGATAACATGGTGGGAACATTACCATGTGAGTAGTGGCACACTAAACTAAAAATGATATTCTCATTGCTAACACAATATCATATCACATCTTATTTTCAAATATACGGTAATTAACATAGTTGTATCATCACACATAAGATTTTTCATAACATGAAAAGAAATGTATTCATATGCCTTGATTCAGAAGAGTAAGTAGGGTTGAAAAGGCAATAAGTCAAATCTGATCTAAGTTGAACCGTATATGTGAAGACAATTTATCTAGAATGAAAACTTTCACACTTATTATTGGCTTATTCAATTGAGAAAAATAATATATTTACCATTCACAACTTTTTTTAAACAAGCACAGTCTCGTCAACTATCAAATAAACTCCCACAATTATTTCACAGACTTCAGCCCCCTTTATGTTTTTTGCCACCATTGTGACATTGATATCATGCTCGATTATAACCGTTCTTTTCTCAATTGGATAAGCCGATAATAACTGTGAAAACTTTCATTCTATATAAATTGTTATCGCATATACATTCCAACTTGGATGAGATTTGACATCTTGCCTTTTCTCCCATACTTAGTCCCCTAAATCAAGGCACATGAATACATTTCTTTTCAAATTATGAAAAATTGTATGTGTGATGACACGGCAATTTTAATTGTTATATCTTTGAAAACACGATGCGATATGACATTGTATTAGCAATGAGAATATCTTTTTTGGTTTAGAGTGTCATTGATCATATGGTAATTAATATTCTCATCATGTTATTAATAACACGACATTCTTCATAGTATGTTTGTATATTTCAAATCATTGTGTAATTGATGATACAATATGATGATTATCATATTTTAGTAATTGCATATGATATCATATTATGCAAATGACTTTAGGTTTTTCGTTAACCTTTGCTATATGCATGTTTAAGGTTGGTATTCTGGTGATTAAGTGTCACATTTGGTTATTTGCTCAGTTTTTGTTATTTTTGTTTACATTTGGTTATTTGGTACTTGGTATTATGCTTATCTACCATTTGGTATTTGGCCTTCTTTTACTTTATACTCTTCTATTATGCACTTCTATCATGCCACAGAAAAACATCACCGTAGTCTACCTTGCCCATTTGGAAATGGTTGTACAACAAAACTTCTAGGAAACAAGAACACTTTCAAATGAGCATAGAGACATCTCTGATGCAAACTAGGGTTCATTTTTGCGGGTTTGTTCTAGGCTTCTTGCTTATGTAATCACAAGTGGCAAGAGGAATACATTGTGTGAAGCGATTCTAGCCTACAGGATGCTGTCAAATAGGATATGCAGGGCGATGATACTGTTTAGAGCTTAGAGTCCATCCAGAGTGACGGAGGGGAAGGGGGGCATTAGGGAGAGGACAATGAGGCTGAAATACTTTCTAATCAAAGTTTCAATGGTGGGCAAGGGTGGAACCGACTCTGGGTCTTCATCAGACAGGCTAAAATGTTTCTGGCAGTGGGTGGCAACAGCAGAAATGTTTCCACCGGACTGAACTTACTGTTCTAGCAAGAGGAGGAAAAGCATTGAGGGTAGACAAGGTCAGGTCATTTTCCTACACAAAATACCATCCTCTCATTTGCACAAGTCCTCTTTGGGAATTGCAGCAGACCTGAACACATATTTGGTATTCCTCAGGAGTTTAGATCTATTTTAGTAAAAAAATTAAGTTTATATAAATTACAAAGAATGTTTGGAGCTCAAAAATCCAAAGTGTTGTGTCCTCATAATGTTAGCATTTTCTATGCTCCTCACTTACAAAGCACCTAGCGTAAGGAACATGTAGGAGTTATTAATATTTTCAATCAATGGTGTACAAACTAGCGCATATTAATTGGCATCAACGCCTTGATGCTGATGTAAAGTAGCATGTACACCAGCTCTCATGGGTTCCTTATGGTGAGCACTTTGTGAGAAAACGCTTCCTCCACTAATGTCATCGTTAAGGATAATTAAATTTTATTTTTTTAAAATGAAATCACTCGTAATTTTTTGAAAGTCCTATGGCATTAGCATCCCACCAACTTCATTACGTCGTCTAAGATAATAATCTCCCCCTCTATATTTCGGAATAGTTTTTAATATTTTACTTTGACAATAAGCTTAGCGTAAAGAATCCATAAGAACCCTTAATATTTAAAATCAATCGCATATATATTAATATACATTAGCACTTGATTTTATAAATAAAAATTTTTTATATATGGAAAAAATTTATATGAGTCTGGGCTCATATACGCCTACATGAACCCAGGCTCTATGGGCTGCCGGATTTCTATCCGGCGGCCTATAATACTCATGGGCATTTAAACCCATCAATATTATTTGCCGCCGAATTTCAGCAAGACTCTATATATTCATTATGTTAAGCTTGTTAAGAGAACAAAACATAAAATATAATTCTTTATATTTATCCTATAATTCTTGGAGCTTGTGCTTGTCCTCACATCCTTTGAAGACCACGAGTTTCACGTGGCTCGCTCCTCTAAAAGAAGGCACCTACACGTCAAGATAGACGAGTTGGGAAGAGATACCGTGAAGTGTTACAAGAATGAAGATGAAAGCTTTCGGTCTGTTCTCGCTGCTGATGTTGACCGTCTTCCTTGTCACTTCTACCGCCGAGGAAGATTTCGACAAGTTACCACTCGAACGTAATAACAATACTTTGTCCTATTTCTTGGTTTCTGCTATTTTTTATATAGATGGCATTGTCATTAAGATAATGTTTCCTGTGCCATTGATGTGCAGTTGACGGCGGGCAAAGTGGAGTTGCGAAATGGTGCGACCTCTGCTACTGCACTCGGTCCAGGCCTCCCCAATGTAGGTGCCGGGATATGGGCACTTCTTGTTACCCTGGCTGCAAGCAGTGTCTGTGCACTCGATCCTTCCCTCTGCAGTGCTAATGCAAGGATATTAAAAATTACTGCTGAGTTCAGGAGTGCTGCTACTTGCTCATTCTCTTGAGAAAAATGTTCACTTGGATATTAAAGTAGATTAGATAAGAAAAGAAAATGGGGTATAGTATTGTGTCATGGGACTTTATAAATAAATGAATTGTTCTATACTAGTATGTGACCGTGTTCTTGTAGCTATTACTGTATTTTGGGGTCTGTAATGGGCTCTTCGTAAATCTTAACGATTAGTTCATCTCGGTTGCTCAGCTTCAACTTTGGTGCAGTCAAGACTGGCTTTCTCTCATTAAGCTGGTAATGTTCATGTGTTGCTAGCGCCTAAATCCTAATTTTCCCCTCCCCCACGTGGTAGTCCACTTGTAAGATGGCAACAACTTATCTCATATCTATTGTTCACCGGTTCAGCGGGTCAGTCATTCCTGCATGCGGAATTGGCTGTGCTGATTTTGCCCCTTTAATTTGCTCTATTTTTGCTTTATGATATTAAAAACAAGTAAATGGTTTGTCTATGAGAGAATATCAGTGCCTGTAAAATTGAATAACCGAGGAGGGATATTAAATTTCGATCCTCACAAACGCATCAATCAATTAGGTATTTGTTATTAAACCAAGGTATGGGCTCGGGCTTATTTTAGTCTACTTTGTTTGTGGTTTGGGTGAGCCAGTACACACTACGGAGTTCAAGGTTAGTGGCCCCGGTTGCGCCTACCCTACATGAGCTATTATGACATGAATTTTAATAGGAACCGCATTCGTTACACACGCACACTGGTCATGTGACTAGGGTATGTATTAACTTGTTGTGAGGCCCGATTTACGAATTAAGTGTCGATGGTCGGACCTGTGGTTAGCGAGTGGTCGACCCTAGGGATGTTAATGAGCTGAGCTAGCTTGTCGAGCAAAGGTGTCTCGACTTGACTTAACTTGAATATAGCTCGACTCTAAGTTGCTCAGCTCGAACTCGACTTGAAATCGAATATTTTTTAGTTAAGTTCGAGCATACCCTAGCTCGACTCGACTCGAATAAAACTCGAACTCGGCTCGAACTCAACTCGTACTTGACTCGTAGTCAAACTCGAATAAAATTTGTAAATATATTTTATAATATACATAAATATATATTGACGCTTATGTATACATGTGCACAATTATCAATCCCAAAATACATTTATAATATATACATATATATTACAAATTTATATGTTATTAATGAGTATATAATGTTTATGTATCGAGTATGGGCTTATATCACACATGATATATATTTTTTAGAAGTAAACATTTAAAGACACATTATACACATATGTCTATATGTGATATGTATTGAAATTTAGATATATTATATAAATAAGATTTAATAATACATATATATAGTAACACTGAATAAAAAATGGGATATATTGTACTACATATCAAACAATATATCAATCATTAGACAATATGTTATGATAATGTTATTTACTATCTTTACATGTCAAACAAATTATGATATATTCTTTCAAATTTTTTATGAAAAATATTATAGAATCCTTAGAAATTCGAATTTTACAATAATTTTATAAATATTTTAAGCACTGAGTCATATAGTCTCTTTTTATTCTTTATAAAATTAGGGTAATATATGTTTATTTGAGATAGGTATAAGACGACATGACATCAAGTTTCATGTCCCCACATACTAAAACTTGACTCGACCTGGCTCCTTAGCACCCCTACACATTACACATGATGTAAATTATTTGAAAGTAAATATTTTAAAGAGACATAAAATACATATATTATAGATGAGATATTTACTAAAACTTATATTTATGTATAATAGAAATAAATGATATACATTTATATATGATATCTCATATACACAAATGTAGTTAACCACAAAGGCACTAATTTTTTCTTTTTGGTGGTTATAAGATGACACTTGAAGTAAGAAGTTAATATAAAGATTTCAAAAATTTAAGTTATCAAATAATAAATATATTTCATACAACCAAAATAATGTTGGAGTATAGAGAAGAGGTTGTGCTGCCACATATACATATAGTATATATGTGGTAAGAATAATGACATGTTAATATAAAACTACTAAAAAATACATATAATACAAACATATAAATACTTTAATGGCATGGAGGGAGTACATATGTGCTAATAATAGTGACATATTCATAGAAGACTACTAAAAGATGCATATATGGTTAAACATACAAACACAAGATATAGCATAACAACAAATGAAAAAAATTAGAAAAGAAAGCTAATAAATAAGTAAATAATATTATTTACACTTTAGTTGTCTATTTACACATTTATGACCTTTTAGTAAATGATGGCAACTTTGTATAATATTATATCTATAAATACTCCATTTGTCCTACATTTATAGCTCCATTTAGTTTTTTTTTAAACCAAATGGAGCTATTAATTTAAGACAGATGGAGTATTTAATAATATTATTTTTTACCAAGCAATTAATATATATATATGAGCATAATGAGGTAATATTAATTAAGTTTTTGTACTCATTTTTATGCATTAAAATATATGATCAATATAAAGAAATATAAATATTATTTAAGATAATATGGGCCAAACATACAACTTTGATGACGGAGTGATGAAATTATATTTGATAAAAAAAATATATTTAAATGATGAGAACATCATATTTATTTGATGGAATGCTTAACACAAAAGGTGTTGTAGGTAAAGTAGTTAAAGAGATTATTCTTTTTGGCAACGGTCACAACCGAGCCAAATTTGAGCTAAGTTATATGGTAGTTGTATATTGATTCAAGCTCGAGTACAAGCTCGAGCTTTTGGTTTCCTTCTTGAGACAAGCTCGAGCTAGATGATTGACAGCTTGATCGAGTTTGAGCCAAGCTCGAGCCAATACCAAAAACTTTGAGTTTGAGCTGAGCTATCCTAAAATTCGACTAAGCTCGGCTCGTTAGCACCCCTAGTCGACCATGTCGTGGGCTTAGCCATGTATAACGAGTCCAGGCCCCCCGGGCTATGAGAAGCAAAGTTCGCTCCCGTTGTGTCAAACCCTCTAATTATAACCCAAAAATTCAGCAAAAGGTCTAACTTATGAAGCCCGTCTAAGAAACCCATATAAGAGGTAAGTGGGAGGGATATAAAAGGGAGAGAAGAGGGAGGAGTGCCCTAGCTGGTGCGCAATGCCCCCCCCTCTACTCTCCCTTCTCCCAATTCACCCCCTCTCCCTATTTGGTTCGGCCTCCTCTCTTGTGGTTGAGAGACTTCCTTGCTGGCTGCCCCTCTCCTTCTCCTCTAAGCCTCCCTTGGATGTGATGCTTGAGGGAGATCACCCTCCTTGCTGGTTCGTAGCTTCAAGGACAAGCTTTAGATCATCCTCTTGCTGAGTTTTCAATCCAAGAGAAGGGTGGCAGAGGGGTCTACACATAAAGAGGTAAAAACCACATACTTTGTTTATTCAATTGTGATCAGATGCCGGTGTGAATAGTAGAGCACGTCCAATAGGCTGATTAGCCCAAGGTCAGTTCATATTTGCTTTATAATTTTGTTTTGATTATTTGTATGCCCTTGATTACATGATTTATTGCTAAGGTAATTACAAGTTTATGCTTACTTGTGTAGTTAATTGAAAAAAGATTGAATTTTTATGCTTTGCGCCTCCCCCTCAGCTCAAGGACTGCCATGATTCCACCGTTAGCCACTCTTCACTTGTATCTTATGGTTTTCCATTTGAACATGAAAATCTGGCCCCATATCTTTTTGAATGAAAGATGGCATCTTAAATGAGATGCAACAATCCTCTTAACCAAAATGGGCTTAGTTTAAAAAAAGGAAGTCATGTGTCGCAGGTCATGCTGTCGATGCATAGCCCATATCATTCAGGGAGCAGCAGGTTTTGAACACCCACCCGCCCCCTTATTTGCTACGACCCATCAGATCACGACACAGACTTTTACACTAAAAAGGCTTTTATACTAAAAAAAAATCCTTAGAATGGACCACATTGTGCCAAACATCCTTAGATCACCCTCTTTGCTGGTTCGTGGCTTTAAGAACAATCTTTAGATCATCCTCTTGTTGTGATTTCAATCCAAGAGAAAGGTGATACAGGGAGCTACATATAAAAGGTAAAACCCATATTTTACTTATTTGATTGTGTTTAAATTATGATGGGATGCTGTGAAAGCTAGAGCACATCCAAGGGGCTGATCATCCCATATTTGCTCCATCATTTTGTTTTGATTATATGCATGCCCTTGATTACCTAGTTTCTTGTTTTATTATATTTCTTGTACAGTTAATAGATAATAATATTAAATTTTTATGCTTCCGTGCCACTCTTCAGTGGCATTCTAAGTAACACATGGACTATGCATGAAAGAAAAGGAAACTTTCCATGACACATGGCTGGTACATAAACTCATTTCTAATTATAAAATGTAAATCCACCCATGAGCGTAAATGGGGATTGTAAGGACTCTCATTTCTAAACTGGTTTTCGTTTCTTTTTAATTATCGGTTATTGCATGGTTAACTCATTTTTCTTATTAATTTGGTGGTTTCGTAAATAAATGGTATTTATGATAGTTTTAATCAAAATCAACTTTTTAATTAGTGGCTTTAAGTGATTTTAAATCAAATGTAAATTTTTGGGATTTTTTTGAATTTTTACTATTTTTCTAAAAATTAGGGTTTGGCGGGACCCCCTGTGGGCCCCACTGTCAAAATTTGGGTTTTTGGACCAAATGAACCCAGATATCAACACAAGACTTTATAAAAAATTTCATAATTTTTCCAGGTTTTATTAGTGCTCAAATAACTAAATTACCCGCTTGTAGCTTTTTTTTATTTATACCCTACAATTTACCCATACACAGCCCAAAAACTTACTATAAAAGGCCAGACCTAAGCCATAGGCTAAGAGAGAGAGGTTAGGCCTAATCCTTAATTAGGCCTAGATTAGAAGGTGTTTAAGGTAAGTCCCTTCTAATTAAGCACTAAATCTTAGCTTTTCTTTTAATCCCTTCTAGATCTACCATTTCCCCTTTGTTTTGATTCGTTTTTAAACATCAAAACTACTAATTTGCATCTTTACTTCAAACCCTAGCTCTAAAAATCCAATTTTCATGTTCAACGAGCCGTAGATCTAAGTTTTTAATTAGGGTTTTCTATGTTAAATCGGTTTTAATGGAGTTTAATTCAAACTTTATGTCTTTGTAAGGTTTTCAAGAAGGGTGACCATCAAATCCAAGCCTAATCAAGAGATAAGGTAATGGACTTTTGAAATTTCAGTCTTCCTATAGTAAAACTCTTGATTTTGTGGTTTGTTTGAATGAATTTACTTCATTTAGTGTTTTAATGGCATGATTAGTAAATGGTAATCTTTAATCCCGATTTCATAGGGTTTTATCTTGTTATGATGTGGATTAGCATTCTCGAAGTTATGGCAGATTTTTAATGGCATTTAGGTTATTAGATGATGATTCTGAGTTTTATCAATGGAGTTTCGGTTTGAAAATTCGAAAGGAAGAAGAAGGTCGATTCTGCCTTGTTGGCGTTCGAACGGCCCTCCTGGGCGTTCGAACGACAACACTATCAGTCTGACAGATTTCCAGTTTAGTCGATCGAACGGCCTTCCTGGGTGTTCAAACAGCAATACTATAAATTCGAAATTTTTTTGTTTAACCGATCGAACGGCCTCCTGGGCGTTCGAACGGCTACACAGCAGATTTTTGTATTAGGTGCATGATGTTTTATTTCGGTGATTCTACTTTAATATGCCAATTTTATATGAATGTAGAGTGTTTTGAGCTATAGTATGCTACTGGAAAGGCATACCATTGATGTTATGAAGTTGAGGTATATATTTAGCGTTATGTGGAATGACTTATGGTTGGAGGTATGATGTTGGTATTGTCATCTTGAGGTTATGAGTGGTTGACTCTCTATGGTTGAGTATATTTTTAGTAGAGCTACAACATACTAATGGACTGATATGTCATGATAAGATGTTGTTAATTGATGCGTGAATGTTAGTGAATGTCATGGCTCAAGGATGAAGTGAATGATCTTATATGTGTTTAGCTTGTGGTTGAGCTTTGATTTGAAATATGATTTTTAATGATTCTTCTCCTATGATTTCTGCTGGAATTCATGATTAGATGTTAATTCACATGTGTAGTGTGGTAGTGAGTTAATTTCAAGCATGTTGAAATGCATTGAGTGAAGTGCTTCTACTAGGTACACACACACATGTGGGGTTTAATGATGATGTTGAAGCTTGATATTATAATTATGAATGATGCATTAGGGGCTGATGAGAGCACTTATCATGAATTAGGATTCATGTATGCCTCGCCCACGTATGTACCATGTTGCATGCATCATTAAAATGAATTTCCAATTGAGGCTTTATCGAGGTTAATCAAATTTGATCGATTGGATGCAATGTGGTGAAATTACGTGCCGGATTAATCAGTCGTGGCTTAATCGAAACTTGATTGGTTCGAAAAGACATGTTTTGATTTGAGTTCCTGTGTGGAACAAGTGCACTCCCCGGGTTGAGTCTAGAGAAATGGAATTATGTGGGGGACGAGTTGTGTACTTGTCTTGCGGATTTGAGATTATTATTATGAGTGTCATCTGGACCCTGAGAATCCAGTGTGGTATGCTATGTGCACCCGCTACCACGTGTTCTAGGGTTTCTTGTGTGGGAACTCGGGCTCTCCCCTCCGCAAGAGATGTCCCTGGGCAAACACCCCTGCTCTAGATTCTCTATGTGAGAATGGGACATCCTTGGCCAGGATCGTCCAGGGTGAGCAGTCTTAGGGATTGACAACCCCGAACTTCTTCAATTCATATGTAGAATTTTGGACCATGACACGCCTTCGTGGCCTTATCTGTGTTCCCGTCTGTGTGACACTAAATTGTGATTACTCCTTGATGGAGGTTGATATGATGCATGGTTGAATATGTATGTTAGAGATACATTTCATGCAGGTTGATATGATGTTGAGGCATGATTGGATATGTATGTTAGAGATTCATTTCATGCAGGTTGATATGATGTGATGCATGATTGGATATGTATGTTAGAGATACATTTCATGCAGGTTGATATGATGTGATGCATGATTTGATATATATGTTAGAGATACATTTCCTGCAGGTTGATATGATGTCGAGGCATGATTTGATATGTATGTTAGAGATACATTTTATGCAGGTTGATATGATGTGAATGGCACTATGTGGATTATACACTATGATGCAGGTTTAGGTAATGTGTATGTGTGATCAGAAAATGTTACATCTTGTCAATTTTTGATTTAAATGATTATATGGTTATGCCGTCGTGTTGCCGTTGTTGATAGTATATTAGATAACCATTGCTGAGTTTGTTTAAACTCACCCCTCTTTATTGTGTTTTGCATTGGGGGTGCGTGGCGCGACATGCAGACAGACAGGATCTCCTCTTTGAGGAAAGATCGGAGATGACTTAGATGTGATCGTGGAGACTCTTATGTGACTTATTTTCCTTGGTTTATGCCTTATGTTTAGAACCTTTGTGTATGGTTCTCTGTTGGATTTATGTTACTTTATACAGTTGTATTATCTAAGACCTATTTTAGAGCCAGAGTGGGCTATGGTTAACTAAGCCTGTGGGTTTGAGACTAGTTGTTTATTTTGAGTTAAGCAACTCTTTTTCTTTTATACTTATTTACTCTTGCTCAAAGTGGTGTGCATACTCCATAATTCTGTTAAGTCGCCCGTAGTTAGGGTTAAGTCTTCCGCTAAACTGTATCTCAATTCCCTTCGTCGCCTCTGCGCGCTTAACCGGCCCTTGGATCAGGTTCAGCTCGAGTCGGGTAGCACTGGGGCGTGACAGGTATTGGTCTTCTTCTCAATTTACTCAATCGCCAGAAGTGTACCAGTGCGAAGCCCGAAGAATAAAAAATGAGATCTGTAGGTCCACTCCTTGTGTGTTTTCAGTGGTTCTAGCCCTGGCCTCTCTCGCTGCAACTGTACCATATGAGATGGAAAGCTGCTCCACTGTCCCGGGTATTGTTACTCTCTTTCTCTAACTTCAGTCTTAAGCAAAAATTTGATTAAAGGAAGATGAGGGTGATCACCCGTGAAGGGTGAAGGTCTACAGGTCTGGTTATTTGTTATTGATTGATCATGATGAATGAACTTCAGTGGCACGATGAATGCTGTCTGTTTTTGCACAGGGAACGAAGCATATGTGTAACGATCGGTAATTTTGATGCTAATACCTTATTTATCTAATTTCATATTCCACTTAGTAAATTTAAGTGTGAAACGGGTTTAGATAAAAAGTAAATTTCGAACTCGTCACATCGATATTAAGAACTTGAAAAACAGAGGTCAGACAAGGGAGATACGATTTTACAAAAATTTATTTTAATTATTATACCAAATTTTGAATTATAAGTTAATGTGCACTTGTAGGACCCACTTGTAATAAAAGTTTAATTATTAATTACGAATTTTTATTTGGTTAGTTGGCCTAATCTAATTAGAAATTTGTTTAATCAAAAGAGAGGGATTTGGATGAGACTAAACCTTTCGGAGCCCTAACTTAATAGGGAATTAGATGCTATATAAAAGGGGGAACGTCGAAAAAAAAAGGGAGGAGAAGAGGGGATCGATCGAGAGAACGATAGGGAGAGAGACCAAGAAAAGGCTTGTCTGCGGTCGCCTTTGGTGGCCACCCAATTGTCGTGCCCATTTTCCTGCTATTCACCATCTCAGCTTCTTTCTTCACATCCAGATAAGTGTTTGTTGATTTTCTTTTTATCGACTTTGCTTTAGATACGTATGGTTGGATTATTTTATCGGATTGGTGGAATCCCATAATTTTGTAACTTGGAGAGGCTTCTTATTTGCATAAGATGATTCAGCTTCACTTCAGAATTCCTTAAGGTGGCCAGAAATGATATCTATGTTTGTTAAAATTAAAGTGCGTGGATTGGAAAGGATTCAATGGATGTGGTAATGTAATTAGAACTGTGATTTGAAGTATGCTTTCTGAAGTCCATGTTTGTGGTATTAATTACATATGTTTGTTCATATGATGAGTATACTTTAATGGTTGCAATGCTCTGCTCAATGGATGGCGAACAGAGAGCAGACTGCTCTGTTTTGTGCAGACGTGGGTTGAAGACGACCGTCCGGGTCAATTTTTAATTTCCGGACCGGTTTGGTCTAATAAAAAGGAATTACATATTTGGACCCAGTTCACTAAGATAAAAACAGTATACAAATTTAAGAAAATTATGGAAGAACCTTAGAGTTTTAAGGAACGTCCCCACAAGTTTTTAGATCAACTAAAAATCTGCATAGTAGTGAAAAATTACAAGTTTGCCCTCAATAGTGAATTTTATCTTGCCTAAACCGGTCATGGTTCAGGGGGAAATATTAATGGGTAAAATTTAACAATTTTACTGTATTATTATGATTCTCTTAGAAAATTATACTTAAAGTTTCATATTTAATGGAGTTATCAAATAGTTATAAAAATTTTTGAGAGTACCCTTATGTGTGATTTTTATGTTCAATACTTAAATAAGTGACTAGGGTTATCTGCTACCTACAAATAAACATGCTTAGAAAACATTAACTCTGTTAGAGGAGTATCAAGAAGCTTTAAAGAATGTGATTGACTAAAACGCCCTTAAAAAGAAATTAAGTTTAAGGTGTACTAGACTAAAGTCTAAACTTTTTAATGAGCATAGAAGAAATGAATTAAGCAAACGAAAATGATTTTCAGAATCTATAACCAAGGGTTAAGGGCACTATATCTTTGGGTACTAATATTAGTCTTTGTTAATTGTTATGACTATGTTATGCTCACATATATGTGTTGAATTAAGAGGTTTAGCTATGCATGTTTATTTGAGGAATGCATCCATTTAACCATACGTGTTGGATCATTTGATGAATGAATTGTGTATACATTATGCTTGTACCATGAATGGCTCAATATGTTATAAATTATGATCATTGTAAATCTTTACTTAGGGGTATGTGAAAAGAATACATTGCATAATTGGTAAATCAGGTATTAAGAATCCACCTAAGAGTGATGGGTTGACAAGGGTAGTTAAGATTTGGGTTGGGTTACTCAATTTCAGGATTCAAGATAATAAGACTACCCAGGTGCCACGTAGGGATGAGGGTGGACCCCAGCCTTTGGCAGTTCCCTCCCGGTTTCACGGGTCATTACGAGTGCACGCGTATGACCACCCACGGCGTTTTAGCACCGATGCAACTCACGGATCACATAGCTAATTCTCTGGGTGATATAGTGAATGAGTTGTGTGTGTATTATGATATATGATGCATATGGTGATTATACAAACGTATGACATGATGAATGATCATGTAAATGTTATGATAAGTTATGATACGTATATGATGACCATGTTTGGATATGATGACCATGTTCTTTTGCATAATGTATGAATGGTATGCAAATAGATATGTTTGTGATGCATTTCACGTAGTATCATGCTAGGGCATTCAGAACTACGTATGGATCCGATCCTCTTCTACCTTGAAGTGGTACGTAGGCAGTTGACATCAGACGATGTTGATCAGATCCAAATATTAGGTTACTAATCTTCTCTTTTAAGATGCAGGTATTTAGTTATCTTCATAATTCAGTTTGTCAACATGATAATTGTCCTAGCCAAAGATCATGGGAAATGAACGGCCGGGTTTTCTTGAGGAATTCTATGAAGTGAATATTTCAATATGAATTGTATTTTTGTTAGTATGATATTGTTATTATTTAAAAAAAAATCATCTGGAAATCGGGTCGTGACAACATGCAGTTGCGGCCTTGGCTTGGGGAGGCTACTGCAATGCCTGCAATTGTGGAGACAAAAAAGGCGGCTGCCATGGATCATGCAAAAACTTCTTCTGCAGAAGGCCTGTAATGTGTGGGAAATGTGGCTGCAGGAGGGGGACGAAGACTACTCCCACGTGTCTGCCATGACGTCAAGGATAGTTGTGACCGCCCTTCTGCCAAGTGCCAAGCCCCACGAATAAAACTCACATCAATGTCGGTAGAAATGCTTTGTAATGGATTGTATGAGAAACATGTTGTAATCTTGCCCTTTCAACATAATATATTTCTACAGACCATCTTGAGTATATTATTAGTACGCCGTTTTTTTTTTTGGGTGGGAAGCATTTTTTATGTTATGAGTGGACTATAAGGAGTGCCGCCGATTAACTGTGAACATGTTAGTGTGTATTAGTTAGTGTAAGTATTTGCTAGTGCACACTAGTGAATATTTACATTAACGTGCACTAGCAAATACACTAATATGCTCACTGTTAATCTTAAAAATAAATGCCTCACAAGTGTTCTTTACGTTTGGCTTACGACAAGTAGAATATAAAAAACATATCCCATTTGATGAGAGACACTGAGATCACAACAATTCTAGGCTTCCAAACCCCCCCATTCTCTATCAAATACCAAACCATGTTTTAAATGAGATTTTTTTTATAAAAGAATATTATATTAATCTTAAGGAGGATAAAGTCCTTTGAAACACTACAAAGGAAGAAGAGGAACTTCTAAGCTCTACCCACACCGGCTCGAATAACTCCCACGGAAGGAGCTAAACATGAATACATACATGTACATCAAGTCAAATCAAACATTTTAAAAAAAAAAAAACTTACAAGGAATGCCTGTGAGGTGTTCATTTCAAAGATCAACGGTGAACATGCTAGTATATGTTAGCGCAAGTATTATTTATACTAAATTATGCTAATAACTACTTACATTAATATACATTAGCGTGCTCACCGTCGATCTTGAAAATGAACACCTCACAAGTGTTCCTTATGTTCATCTTACGATGATAAGGGAGTATAAAAAATGCATCCCTTTTGTTGAGAGACACTGGGATCACAGCAATTTCAAGCTTCCCAATCTCCCCTTTCTCTATTGAATTCCACACCACGTTTTAAATGAGAGATTTTTTTATAAAAAGAAGTTATATTAATCTTAAGGAGGATAAAGTTATTCAAAGCACTACAAAGGAAGAAGAGGAAGTTCTAAGCTCTACCCGGAAAAACTCTCACGGTAGGAGCTAAACATGAATACATATATGTACATCAAGTCAAATCAAACATTTTCCATACATACAGCACAATTTAAACATACCTCATAAAATAATCACATAGATAAGATAACCACATGGATTTAGTTGATTCTCTATAGAGTACTATCATAAACCTAAATCTATAGAAAATCAATCACCACGGGTGCTCGAAGCTGATAGATAATCATAACCAATCTCTGGCCTAATCACCTTAAGGCAATCTCTAACGGGTGGACGCGAATCTGCTGGGGAGGGTATTTCGCTCAGCACCGATTGGCCACCAATGGTTGCTTACCATGTCACAAACGCCAGCAGATCTGGATGGCATTTGGGTTCACGGTTTGGCATTTGGGTTCACGGCGACATGGAACCGAGAATTGGTTCACGTTCACGGAACTAGGATTTGGGTCACGTTTAAATTAATAGACATAGAACCGGAAACCTGGGTTCCTAACCAAGACAGAACCAGGTAATCAAAACCAACCTCTCGTACAATAGACGCGAATCAAGAAGCTCAGTGATTTTTTCCCGCTTCTGGTACTTGCTCCCTCGGAGTCGACGTCGCCACCGGAACTGCAGCGCCTCCCTCTTGATCGCCACCGAAACTGTCCACTGCAGAGCCTCCCTTTCGAAGTACCACCGGAACTGTCCCTTGCAACGCCTCCCTTTTGATCGCCATCGGCCCTTGCAGCGCCTCCCTTTTGATCGCCACCGCATAGACTCGACCTTGACCAAATCCCCGCCGGAAAACTAGTCAAAAGAACACAAGAGAGAAGATCGGGAGAAAAAGCCCAAACCTTTTTCCCGCCTGTCATACCTCCTCCCTCCTAATCGACCGTCACCGCTGGAACGGAGGAAGTCGGAGCGCCTCCCTCTTCATCGCCAGTGACCAAACTGCAGCTGGAAAAGCCTCTATTTTTCTTGCCTTTCACACCTCCTCCATCCCGATCGACCATCACCATCGAAACCGAGGAAGTCGGAGTGCCACCCTCTTGATCAACCACGACCACTTAGCTGCCAGAAAAGCCTCCCTTTTTCCTGGCTCTCACACCTCCTCCCTCCTGATTGGCCGGCACTACCGGAACCAAGGAAGTCGCAGCGGCTCCCAAATAGTAATGCCAAATATCTCTTCATCTGTCTCTTATATCAGTGTTTCTGCATTAATTTTCTCTATCTAGTCCCTGCTTATTCTGTATATGTTGGTGAAGCATGGTGCGGGGGTCGCCTGTATTTCGTGCTCTGTTTCTATCCGATCTCTCAATTGGTTCATTGCATTTGTGTCTAGTTGAGCAGTAATGTGCTTTCATTTGGACGTTGTTTTCTTTTGTTCATTTGGGACTTGCTCCATGCTGCCATATTCATTTGTTTTTAATTTTTCTGATTAGGGTCTGTCCAACTTTTTGGTTATTTTTGTCTGTTGAATAATAGTCACTTTGTTCTTCTATGAATTTCTTTCTTTTTCAGTTTGCCACGCTCAATTTCTCAAAAAAAACCTCTTAATGTCTGTTATAAAATTATCTTTTGATGCTCAATTGTTGGTCTATGTTGTGAGCTATTTTGTCAATTATATCTCTTTCTTAGGACGTGAGACTTTGAAATCCCTCATATGGTCAGATTGTTCATATTTTGATCGCCATTCACGTCACTTTTAAAGATATTTGCTTAATGCTACAAACTACATACAGGCATCTCATTTGTGCATTTGCTTGTGAATGTGGCTTACATTCATGATTATTGTTTAGCTTGGTCTTAACTCCTTTTCGTGTTGTTTACCCCTGTGTTTCATCTTTCTCTATGACTTTGACTTAAGCTTGACTGCTCTTGTATTTTTAGCATTATCGATGATAATCCTATTATCAATAAATTAAGTATGTGCCACATTTTCCAAGCATTATTGCTAAAACCATGTTAGCATTATTAGTAAATTGTTATCGTATAATTGCTAAGAATTTATAACATGATTTGTATAATGATTTGGCTTTATTGTTATAACGTTTGAACAAGCTTATTGATGTATGTTTCACCAACTATTTTAATTTTCTTTTTTCATTTTAAAAGATTCATAAGTAAAAATGATTCTTGAATTGAGATCTCTACTCATAAGATATTGAATTATATGGCTATGTTATTCATGGGGTATACTAAATACTTTTGTTAAACATCTATATACCTTCGTACTCATCCATGGATATCTATGCAGAAGTTTTTGAAATGAAGAAGAGGAGCTCAGGCCTTGCAGTAGGGTCAAAAAATATTAGGCGTGAGTCACTAAAAGTCCCTTGCACCCCCATGGGACTAGCAAAGTCAATCAACATTCTCTCTACCATACCGCAGGTGAAGAACTTGGTTGGCCAGACCCCATTCATCAAATTGCTTGATGCCATAACCATTATTTGTCAGGCATCACTGTTTGAAGTTATTTTGGGTTATTGGTCTGAGGCTCAACCTGGGGTCACATTCAGGGGACACAGAGTGGACTTTACTATGGAGGATGTGGCCCTCATCACTAGCCTAAAAATGGGGGGCGATCGGGTGGTATTCGGCCAAAAACGAGAGAGGGGTGATTTTTGTAAGCGCCATTTTGGGAAGAAGGTTACAAGGTCTGAAATTGAAAGGAAACTGGACCTGTTACAAGGCAAGACCGATTCTAAATCAATGGAGGATTGTGCAAGATTGATCATCTTGCACATTTTTGTATGCCTTCTATTTCCTCAGACCAACCATGTGGTAAAGAACGAGTTAGTTGACCTGGTGGAAGACATGGGCAACCTCCATCGGTATGACTGGCCTCAAGCCATTTATGACTTTTTAGTAAGTTCAGCCTTAGCCCTCCATAGGAAGCTTGTGTTGAAGGAGGAAGGCAAGTTTGAGGGATACGGATCATTGATTGGAGCCGCATTTGTCCTACAGGTATTTTATACTTTGTACATATAATTATATTTCATTTTTATGTGGGAGCTACAAGATACTAATGCATATCTATTATATGTCATAGGTGTGGGTGTTTGAGCATTTTCGGATGTTCATATCCCCTATGCTGGAGAAGCTACCCCGATTTTGCAAATGGCCAAATTGTGGCCTTGTGAAGGGTGAAAAAGAGGGAACACACCATAGGTCGGTGGGTAGATATGCACAATTGTTCAAATATGTGAGACCACAAGAGGTAATTGCAACAAGATAATATATATAATGAATTATTTGAGAGTTTTTTAAGAGTTGTTCAACTCTTAATTTTATTGAAAGTTGGATGTTAAATCATTGTGCATATGTTAACTGCAGGTTTTATCTGTGTTGGTTCCTCGCCGCAAATGAGTCATATCTATTTGAAGGGGCAAGAAAAACTTCAAAGAAAAGGAAGGTAGGAGTCGAGGCTCTGGAGCAGGGGAAGGATAGTGGGGGAGGGCTATTGGTCTTGAAGTCCTCCATAGAGAATATGTCCTCTGCACTTGGAGTTGTGCAGAGTGCCATGTATATATTGCATGAGGAGGGTTACCATACAGGCCAGCTATATGGTGTAATTGACACCATTTCAGAAAACTTTTCAAAATTTAAAAGCATGGCCAATCATTTGGTGAAGAGGCCACTGAAGAAGATGAGGCATGCCTCACCCCCTAGAGCTGGGAACAAGGAGGAAGGTGGTGAAGCAGCTAATGAAGATGACG
This sequence comes from Saururus chinensis, assembly GCA_035235625.1. Classification (NCBI taxonomy): domain Eukaryota; kingdom Viridiplantae; phylum Streptophyta; class Magnoliopsida; order Piperales; family Saururaceae; genus Saururus; species Saururus chinensis. The sequence continues at coordinate 19,702,855 of CP141143.1, forward strand.
GAGAGGAGAGTGATGATGTGGGAGGTGAGGGTGTGGAGGGGGAAGAGGCGGAGGAAGAGGAAGGAGATGAGGAAGAGGGGGGAGAGGAAGTAGAGGACAAAGAGGAGGGGGAAAGGAGGGGGAGAAGATGGGGGTGAGGAGGAAGGAGAGGATGGAGGCGAGGAGGGGGGAGAGAAGGAAGGAGAGGATGGGGCAGAGGAGGGGGGAGATGATGGGGCAGAGGAGGGGGAGATGATGGGGCAGAGGAGGGGGAGAGAAGGAAGGAGAGGAGGGGGGAGATGATGGGGCAGAGGAGGGGGGAGAGGAGGAAGGAGAGGAGGGGGGAGAGGAGCAAGAGGTGGGTAAGAGAGAGGAAGGGCCAGATGGGGATGAGAGAAAGAAGGATGAGGAGGGAGATGGATATAAGAATAGGGGTGTTGAGAATGTGGAATGTCCATCGAAGAGGCCTGTACGGGTGAAATATAAAACCAAGAAGTATGGGACTCCATTTACACAAGAGACGAAGAGAACAAAGAGGGAGAATAAGGCATTGATTGAAGACGTGGAGGCTGCAACAATTGTTGTTTCTTCCCAGCCCTCAACCAAGCAAACAGTCCCTACCAGCCTTCGCCAGCCATTGAAGATAAATTTATGCAATCCTCTCTCTAATTTGACTAAGTGGGACCAAGATACTATTGAAAAATTCATTAAAGACGGGAGCCACTCCGTGGTGGGGGTTGTTGTCGCTGACAAAGACTTGATAGATATGTTGAAGGCGGAGTACATATCCTCTAATGTAAGACTACAATTTCTCCCTTTTACATCTTAACTAGTCAATATTGCTTATATATTAAATGTATGTTTCGATGCATGTAGGTTATAGATGCATATATGTATATGCTAGAGCAGAGGGCCTCTAGATCAACTGGAAATGCCTTTCCCAAATGCCACTTTGGGAGCTTTGCCTTGCAATATTATTTCACCCAGGTATGGTCAACAGTATAATGTCTATTTATTGGATTAAGTTAGGTTATGGACTAAGTCAAATCCACACCAATTGCAACAGAAGGATGTGGCAAAAGACATAATGGATGACCTGGCGACCACTTGTTTTGGAGTTGATAAAGATTGCCCTGACATTATCTTCTTACCACTATGTGACAATGCACATTTCCACTTGTTGGTGGTAGATGTGACCGAGGGTGAAGTGAAATGGTTTGATTCAATGCCAGGGTATGGCCATAAGAAAAGGCTTCCGAATGTGAGGAAATTGGTGAGTAATTGTATGATTAAGTTAAAATGTCTTTTTTTAGTGATGGCTTTTAAACTAATTCAGCTAATATGTCTAGGTTGCAAACATAAGAGTATTACTTGAGGAGCACCTTAAGGATTTTAATCCTAAGAAGTGGAAGATCAATAGTCAAAAGGGACCATATCAAGGCAACGGGGTTGATTGTGGGTTCTTCCTCATGCGTACAGTCTATTGCATTAGTTCTGGACTGCCGGTTGATTTTACTCAGGTATATGGCCTAATTGTAGATATCTATTTTAGTTTCTTCTTTGTACCTTCATTCAAAGTGAGGGGATGCAATATTAATTGTTTCAACTATTTTAGGAAGATATCTCTCAGCGCTTGAGACTTGTAATGGCTGCAGAGATATTGAGAGGCTATGTTGAATGAGTAGGAACCTCTACGTGATGGTAAGAAACTTAAAGTTTATATATTTCTGATGAAAACTATATTGATGGTACATTTTAGCATTTATTTTGATAGATTTCATCTCTCTTCCAATGGACCATATTAGTTAAAATTGTGACTCATATACGTTAATCTTGTTTAGATAGGAACGTTTTGTTGTTATACTATCTTTTGATATTACTATATAATATAGCATTGTTTCAGTATCAATCTAAGAAGACAACTATCTTTTTCTGAAATGATTTTGTATTTCTAATCTTACAGTTTTTGGACGAGAAGTTAAAGGAAACAGTGCACAGGTAACTTCTTTACCTACCTCTAGTTTTTAGCTCATCTTGTTCAGGTTTTCAATGGATGGTTTATTTGTTGCTTAAGTAGATTGAAATGTCACTTTTAGAGGTTTGATTATGCAAGTATGACCAACTGCTTTAGCAGATATATTTGGTCGCAGAAGGCAGAGTTGTAAAAATTTGGCCTTCAAGAATAGGGTCTGGTGAACTTGTTGTGGAAGTTTTGTTTGGTCCAGAAGCAGCTAGGGGAGGCTCTGGCAAAATTGTTGGAATATCCATAAGCATTTTGGAGTTTCTCATTATATATCAACGTCAAAAATAGGGGACTCTGCATATAGGCTGCATGGGCATCATCTTTGGAGTTCAGGGCCTGTACTCCATCGGTTCGGCTATAGCCAAGGCTGCAAGGAGAATGTGACCAATTGTTATTTCACTTCAGCCCCTGTTATAGATCATTGCCAAGGAAGTCTCCATGTGAGGTCTCATTAAACCTATTTTACATTTCATTCCTCATTTATCTTTCCGCTATTACTGTCCATTTCTTTTTATTTTCACCTTCCCCATCATTTGAATTTGTAATGTTTTTCACCATTCTCATCCTGTTCAAGCAGATGGTAAATACTAAAGGTCAGCTTTATTCCTTGTCTATTCAGAAGCCTCATTATAACTGGATACAGGATTTTAGTGAAGTAGACAACATTTTTACAGTGGCTCCAGGAAACAATGGTTGCCTCTTCCTGGCTTTCCCGACGAGATCTATCATAATGGCACTTGAAGTTTCATCTGGAAATGTTATTTGGAAACAAAGTGTTGGCCCCTTGAATACACAGGAGAGTTCCCCTGTGGTTGATTCCAATGGTAAATGTTTTTGACATATTATCTCTGTCACAGATTCTGATGTATGGACGGTAATTATTTTCTTGCCATACTCATTTCTACCATTGGCATCTTTATCATTTTGAAATGAGGCAGTTTTCATTATTTTCTTATGTTTCTTCTGCATTTTTGTGAATGCATTGTTGTGGCCATTGTACAGATTTGCACAATCCCTTTGGATACTGCAAAAGTCAGTTGCGACTTCGGAAAAAGCTGCTTCAGGAGATGTTGGAGTACCAAAATACAAGGGAATGTTGGGTATTGTTGCGACAATAGCAAGGGAAGAAGGTTTGGTGGCTCTATGGAAGGGCATTGTACTAAGGTTGCATCGTCAGTGTATTTATGGAGGGCTACGGATTGGGTTATACGAACCAGTATGTCTTGGGTCCTTTCTCCAGTTGATTGCCTACACATTCAATAGTTATATTGACATTTTTTATGTGTTGATGTCGTGCTGGAATATTGTGCAGGTTAAATCCTTTTATGTTGGTAAGAATTTTGTTGGCGATGCTCCATTATCCAAAAGGATACTTGCTGCGCTTACAACTGGTGTGTTATGAGTACTAGCAATGTTTTTATTCATGCTTTGGAGCAACAAAAACAAAATCTTGGCGCAATCTACTAGGTGTAAACTCATTGTTCATTGATTTTCTCAATTTTAATGTCAAACAGGTGCTATAGCAATCATTGTGGCCAATCCAACAGATCTTGTGAAGGTTCGCCTTCAATCTGATGGGAAGCTTCCTCCTGGTGTACCTAGGCGTTATTCTGGTGCATTAAGTGCTTATTCAACAGTTATCAAACATGTACTAACTTTTTCATTCTAATCATGTCATAACAAGTACCAATATAACTAAAAAATTATCCATATTTTAGGAAGGATTTGGAGCCTTATGGACTGGAATTGGGCCTAATATTGCCCGAAATGCCATTATTAATGCTGCTGAGATTGCCAGTTATGATCAAGTGAAAGAGGTATAACTTATACAATATTTGATCTTTACTCTGTGTTAGCCTAATATATTTCTGCATTCTGCAATTTATCACAATTTTTTAATGTTTTTTTCAATGCAAACAATTCTGAAAATTCTAGGTTTTACAGATAATGTTATTACGCATCTATTGGATGGTCTAGGAGCAGGGTTCTTTGCAGTGTGTATTGGTTCCACTGTTGATGGGAGACTCAACATACAAAAATACACTAGACTGCTTCAGCAAGACTTTGAAAAATGACGTATTTCCTATTTTGAGATAGCTTCCTTTCTTTGAAGTTATTTAGTTGGTAGTTGGTATTTTCTGTATCATGAAACTGAATAGGATGTGAAATTTGTAACCTATAGCTGCCCTGCTGTTTCTTCAGGGACCTTTGGCATTCTACAAAGTATTTATCCCTAATTTTGGTCGGCTTGGATCATGGAATGTGATCATGTTTCCGACCTTGGAGTAGGTCAAGTTGAAATTTCCTTTTTTTTTTAAATGTTGCCTATCTATCTATATAAGTTGAATTTGTTGTCTTTAGCTACTTAGGATGATATGTTTAGATGGAGTCGGAAATTGATTAAACAATTTTTGCTTTGCGTTTTATTTTTGGTCAGTTGATCCCCTGAAAGTTTTGCTTTATGGTCATAGCCACTGGATATTGAGTTGGGTTCAAACAGACCCAATAATCTCAATACCTTCTAAAACATTTCTAGTTAACATTATCAAATCAAGTAGTTAAATTCCCAGTATACTTTCTGAAACATTTCCAGTTAACTTTTATTTGTTGACACTATACCAACACGTCTGAGTATGAACTGGGCAATTAGTATTGATTTAATTTGTATGTGAAAAAAGAAATATTCTGAACTTAAAGTCAGATATGGAGATATTTATTTGAGTCTGCGTCATCGTCATTGTTGATCTCTTAATTAACAATTAATGGTGTTGCTACTTTCACGTTTTTATTCATATTGTTCCTTTTTTGTATGAATAGGCCAAGAAATTCTTCAGAAGAGATTCAGCTAGTTGTACAAACTGGATTTCCAGTCATTCCGAGGGAAAAATAGATATGCAGACAAAAGGTGCTGTGGGAGTTTTTCCTATTGTTGACTAATAAGTTTTCCCAGTGCTAGAGTGTCCTTTCATTATAAACATTGCCTCAGAGTTTCTGGAATTTGTTGAGCGGAATTTGCAGCAAAGACGTATAATTTAATATCTACAGACTAGACCTACTTAATTTGTGCTCTTTTACAGGATAAGTTGTTCAAACATTTTGCCCTTGTGGTAATCGAAACTTCAGGAATCTTTTCCACTGCAGTGTTTTGCTGTAAGGGAGCAATTATAAAAGAAATGGGGGTTTTTAATGGCCTAACGGTGTGTAACATCAAAACATGGACGTCTATAGTGATACTTTCTTTTTGGCCGATTAAAGTCGCATCACGGTTGAGGTCTCTCACAGGTTAATAAAGATCTGGAGAAGGCCACCTCGTACTCTGGTTGCACTGGTTCAATCTTCGTCCTTCCGTGAATTCTTTCTAATCATATTGATCGATACGGGATAATTGATTAATGCGCCATTGCCCAATGAATTAGCGTTGCTTGTCAAAGATTAGTGTACAAAAAATTGTAAGTGGCTTATCTATCTACTTTGGACGTGCCTTTTTTAAAATTCTCACTTGTTCGGCAAATTTGGTTCAAACTGATCTCCGGTTTAAATTCTACAAACTTATAAACGACTTTGCCACAAGCTTAAATCTTTGCAAATCATGTACATCATTTCTCATTTCTTTCGGCCTTCTCTGTTCCTTTATCTCCAATTTAATTGATATTTATAAATTGTATTACTGTATACAGCAGGTTGAGTAACGATAGGAATTTTTATTTTTACCTATGTACCCATATTTTTCACCTTTATCCATCTTTAAAACTTAATTTAACTATTGAATTTTTTTTATTGAACTAGAAAATATTTATATTTGTTAAACTTTCAAACTTTTTGTATTGTCCTCAATTGGTATGTGATATGAACGTATTTTGATAAAATTATTTACGATAATTTTATAAATAATTATCACATGTTTTAACTAAAAATGCTCATATCACGTTTGAAACAATATCGCCACAACGTTGCAGCGTTATAGCGGCAATGTTGCTAAATTATCGCTGCAACATCGCAGCAATAACGCTGCAACGTTGCAGCAATATCGCTACAACATTGCAGCATTATGACTGTAATATTGCAACATTATTGAGGAACGCGACAATGTTGTAGCAATAACGCTACAACGTTGCAGCGTTATCGCGGCAACATTGCAATGTTATCGCTGCAACATCGCATCAATAACGCTACAACGTTGCAGCAATATCGCTACAATGTTGCAGCGGTATCACTGCAATGTTGCAACGTTATCGAGGAACGCTGCAACGTTGTAGCAATAACGCTACAACGTTGCAGCAATATCGCTACAACATTGCAGTGTTATCACTGCAATGTTGCAGCAATATCGCTACAACGTTGCAACGTTATAGCGTTACGCGGCTACGTTGTAGCAATAACGCTACAACATTGCAGCATTATCGCTGAAACGTTGCAACGTTATCGCTGCAACATCGCATCAATAACGCTGCAACGTTGCAACAATATCGCTACAACGTTGCAGCGTTAACACAGCAATGTTGCAACGTTATCGAGGAACGTTGCAACGTTGTAGCAATAACGCTACAACGTTACAGAGTTATCGCGGCAATGTTGCAACGATATTGCTGCAACGTTGCAGCGTTATTGATGCGATGTTGCAGCGATAATTTTGCAACATTGCCCGATAACGCTGCAACATTGTAGCGTTATTGCTACAACGTTGCCGCGTTCCTCGATTACGTTGCAATATTGCAGTCATAACGCTGCAACGTTGTAGCGATATTGCTGCAACGTTGCAGCGTTATTGATGCGATGTTGTAGCGATAACGTTGCAACGTTGCAGCGATAACGCTGCAACATTGTAGCGTTATTGCTACAACGTAGCCGCATAACGCTATAACGTTGCAACATTGCAGTGATAACGTTGCAACATTGTAGCGATATTGCTGCAACATTGCAGTGATAACACTGCAATGTTGTAGCGATATTGCTGCAACATTGTAGCGATATTGCTGCAATGTTGTAGCGTTATTGATGCGATGTTGCAGCGATAATTTTGCAACGTTGCAGCGATAACGCTGCAACATTGTAGCGTTATTGCTACAACGTAGCCGCATAACGCTATAACGTTGCAACATTGCAGTGATAACGTTGCAACATTGTAGCGATATTGCTGCAACATTGCAGTGATAACACTGCAATGTTGTAGCGATATTGCTGCAACATTGTAGCGATATTGCTGCAATGTTGTAGCGTTATTGATGCGATGTTGCAGCGATAATTTTGCAACGTTGCCGCGATAACGCTGCAACGTTGTAGCGTTATTGCTACAACGTTGCCGCGTTCCTCGATTACGTTGCAATATTGCAATCATAACGCTGCAACGTTGTAGCGATATTGCTGCAACATTGCAGCGTTATTGATGCAATGTTGCAGCGATAACGTTGCAACGTTGCAGCGATAACATTGCAACGTTACAGCGATAACGCTGCAACATTGTAGCGTTATTGCTACAACATAGCCGCGTAACGCTATAACTTCCAACATTGCAGTCATAACGCTGCAACGTTGTAGCGATATTGCTGCAACATTGCAGTGATAACACTGCAATGTTGTAGTGATATTGCTGCAACATTGTAGCGATATTGCTGCAACGTTGTAGCGTTATTGATGCAATGTTGCAGCGATAATTTTGCAACGTTGCCGCGTTCCTCGATTACGTTGCAATATTGCAGTCATAACACTGCAACATTGTAGCGATATTGCTGCAACGTTGCAGCGTTATTGCTACAATGTTGCCTCGTTCCTCGATAACGTTGTAACATTGCAGCGATAACGCTGCAACGTTGTAGCGATATTGCTGCAATGTTGCAGCGTTATTGTTGCAATGTTGCAGCGGTAAGGCTGCAATGTTTTAGTGATTTTATAGTAAATATTATCATGCGATTGTTTTATTGTGTCTATAGACGTCACCATATATGCAAATTAGGGTTTGATTCCTTGGAAAAGAAAATGAAGTTCCAATTCAAAGGTCTCTCTGGTTCTGTAGATCATTATGTCACCTATTTTTTCTTCTAATACTCGTGGATCTGTAATAATATTATTTTTTCTATATATAAATTGTTTGAAAGAGCAGACATTTTAAATCTGAGTGAGGACTTCATTCTCCAACTCGATTAATTATGTCTGTCACTCTAACCTTAAAACAACACCATTGGGATATCAGTCCAGCCAACCACAACTATCAGCTCACAGTTAAGAAACAAAAAACTGTCGGAAATGTTATTTGTATTGACTCTGTCCAATTTTTAGATTTTTCACTTCTCTGTTTACTGCCTTAGACAATTCAAACTAAATTGTTAAAAAGACAAACTCACTAAGGGACAATCACGAAAACCTTGATCATGGAAAATCATAGGGGTTCGGCAAGTGATACAACTATGTCCATCTTTATAATGTGAGCATGATAGGTCATGCTGGAAATATACCAGTTATATCTATTTTGCTGCTGGGAATAGAGATAATACAAATTACATTTCTTCTTTCAGTTATTTGTCAATAAACATGGGAAGATATCTCAAGATTTCCCGTTCCATACGGTCAAATCATCCTCTAGCTGCAAATTCTCATTAAGTAGATGTGTCAATACCGTAACAAACATAAACCCTTCATTATTACCCTTCTATCTGTTCTAAGAGATGTGTATGCCCGATCAAGAGTGCAGAAGTCCCTGGTCTTCTCTAGGAGGCTCATATAAAGCAAGGTGTATTTACGGATGCAAGTGATGAATTTTCGCGAACTTTCAGATAAACTGACTTCCAGAAACTTGTTGTTTCCACCAAGACCTAGAGTTTTCCGCCTGTTTATTAAAAAAAAATTAGTGAAATATTTTCCTTTATCACCGAAATAGAAAGACAGAAGCTATCAATATGGTTTTACTCTTACCTGCCCTTTCTAACCATCCCATCAATCTCCCACATATTAATTGTAAATGAAGAACGAGAAGACCTGAAGCAGAATGAGAGTTCATCCTTAGCATGTTCAAAGTCCCCAGTTTGACGACTTCTGTAAAGGCCTTGAGCCATCTTATACCTCGCATTATGGAAATGTTTGAGCTCACCTTCCACACAAATTTTAAGAGCTGAAAGGCAATCCTTAAAAAGGATGTTCCAGGCCTCTTCCAGTTGGGGTAGCTCATCATCCTTTGGTTTCTTCTTAGAGCCAGCTTCTATATTGTTTTTAGCAGTCATACGAAAATGAAGCTCCTCATCACTCCAACCAAATATCTTCAATATAGTATCCTTAGTTGACTAACTGAAGGAATGTGCAGTAACAACCTGATAAGGCAACAGTTATGTCAAAAATGAATATCAATATTTCAAGTTTAGCAGACACAAACACAATAGCATTCACTGACATTTCTCTCAGACTTGAGGAAATGTTAGTTTCATTCACAGCTCCACCGTTACCAATATTTTTGTTGACGAATTCAGTAACTTAGCTAATGGTTTTTCTTGACATTATTGGAGATCCATCCCAACATTCTATAGGCAATCTATATCATCCAACATAAAAAAATCTCAAATACGTGATGTATAAGACACCCTTTCTCATCAAGTCACGTTGTTAGGATGATGAGCATATCTGTCAATATAAATTATATGCATTGCCAGTTTTAACACCATTCAGGCTAGAATAAGAAACCACTAGGAGTACTAGGCATTCAAACTGAAGACCTTGTGAAGGTGCCTCTTATTGTTGTTCAGCCAAGGCGCAATTCCAGTTGGTCTAACTAAAATTATGAAAGATGGTGCTAAAAATAAAAACTAAAATATTGACAAAACATCATTTGCATATAGTATAAAAGTAGGTACAATAGATTACTCAAAATAGGGGAAAAGAAATTAATGAGCTTTTGTCTTTCTCAACTAATTACCACCTGTAGTGAAGATCCAACAAATAAAACATTGACAAAAGGCTCTGAGAAAACTAGCCTGAAGGGCATCCATATTATGCTTTCCACCTTTATAAAGTAACTTCAAACGCGAAGCATGCATCCTATAAACAGTATCTACAGCAGAATTAATCAAGTTGAGAGCTTTCTGGTAATAAGAAAATGCCTTTGCAGCTGGGTACTTCATCTTTTCACAAAGTTTACCCAAGTAGAAAGCATGCAGCCAGTCAGGCCTACAGTATAAAAAGATGCAAAAAAATTAACATTCCACTTTGTTGATCAGGGACATGCAAAGGAATACAAGTCAGGATTGGCAATAGCATACTTGTACTCTAAAGCTTTCTTGAAGTGTTTCATATAATTTTGGCACAGAAACATCCAGACTTCATTCTTTTTTGGTACAACAGTTCTTTGCTCATAAAATAGAACAACATTCTGAAGGCTGTCATAATACACTAGCGCCAGTAACTCGTGCATCTAACTCTGAATATGATCACATTAAGAAATCAGATGGGATTATAAGCAAATGAAACAACAATCAACAAAAATAAATTACTAAGGTTGTAAAACGTACCTTCTGAGAAGGAGTTGTTGCTACAACCACACTCATTAATGAACATCTCCTAGCCCTTCTTCAACTAACTTCAACTCTCTGAGGTAAAGAATGATGCTTTCTCCATTCCACAACATTTATGTGCTTGCTGCCATCATTCAGCAGCAAATCTACCTCCTGAATAAGAATGCCTCATTATGTCATAGTTGAAAAATTATAAAATCATTTGGCAATAATGTCAGCAAAGACAATCGAATTGATGCTTATCTGAACACAAAATCGCTTACCTCATCATAGATAGTTGCAAGCCGCTTCCAGCTGTCAAAGCGCAAGGGGTTGTATATTAAATCATATTTCAATAGGTTTACATGTTGCTCAACAAAATCTTCACCTTCTTTAGTAAGTACAAAACCAGTCCATTTATCTGTTGCATTAATTTCTTCACCATGAGCTAGAAAGTAGTAAAGGTTCTTTGTCTGACTCCGTATCTTGCTCACAACTGCAAATTTGAACACGTCGAGAAAAATGCATTGAATCAATCTGAAATTAAAATTGGACTTCATGTTTTGAGCTTAATAAACTAATAAAAGTCAGTTTAAAGGCACTTGGTCAGAGAAAATCTTGACTAATTTGAATAAAAAACTTCAATATAAATTTAAATGGAGTTATATAAATTGTGTACCTTGTTGCAGCCAACGCTTCACAAATTTTTAGGCCTTTTTTATCAGAAAACACTTTATTTATGATAGATTCTACATTACTTTCTGTAGCAGCTATATCAGAAAGTTTGTCTTCACATAAATCAGGATCATCTAGAAACTTGTCGATTGGATTTTCTTTAAAAATATCTTCAGGTGGTTGAGGAAAATGGCTACGAATAGCTCTTAATATTTTTCGAAGTTTTACCAAGATAGCGGACAAATTGTATGTGATAAATAACACTTGTTTTGAATTCATCGTCTGGTTTTTTAATGATTTCCAAACATGGAAAAAAACATATTGACATGGTGTTTGTGAGAATGTAGATAACAAGGCCTGCTTTTTTCATGAACTACAAATCCAACATAAGGTGTTATGATTAAACAAATATTGCAGCCAAATGATAGGATGTTGAAATGAAATAACCAACAAAATGGCATCCAGTACCTTTAGCTGTGATTTTTCAAACTGTTCCAACAGTAATTGTTCCTGAAACAAGAAAAGTTTATTTCAAGTAATCCCAAAAGGAAAAAAAATCCAATCCAACAACAACAGTCATTTGGATAAACTATGATAGTGTTTATATTGCAAAAAAAAAAAAAGTTGCAGTGGTATATCCAGTACATTCTTATCATTTACAGATAACATCCCATCATGCAATTGATGATTGCACATAACATAGTTAAACAGAGAAAAACATCAGTACAACATATGAAAAACATAAACATGACAGATCAAAAGACAACAAACACATAAAGAATTACCTGGAGAAAGGTTCTTGAAGCAATAAGACATCATTTCTCGAACATTAAAAGAACTTTCCAAGCCATGTCCTGATATGGTTTTATTTAAATCCCCCATCACGTCATTACTTCACATATTCCAAATCAACCCTCTGTGAGACCATGGGAGTTCCAAACATATACATAGATTGCAAGTTAGATACTATAATATGACACACCGAATCAATTGATGGAATATCACCATAAGCATCCACTAAACCTCATTTACTAGAAAAGAAAAGAAGATAAACAAAAAGGGCCTAAGGTAACGGCTATGAAGTTTCAGAGCAGGTGAAGGCAAGGTGCAGGATATAACACTAAAAAGAATAAGAAATTAATGAGCAAATTAGTCTTCTTTGGTCACTGTTGGGAGAGTAAGTAAAGTGCTGCTTGATATAGAAAAATAATAGAATATATTATCAAGTGTTAACTGCTGTGAAGTACCAAACAATAATACAAAAATAGAAAGTACGGGCAATATCTGATTATTAATATGTATCCTTTTTGCACAAAAAACTACTAAGTTTCTACTTGCATATGTGCAGTGTTTACAAAAAAATTGATTAGTTGCTAAATACATGACTATCACAAAAAAATCCCTTATCCTCTCCAAAAAATGCTTCACAAGTATTGTATGTTCAAGCATTCTGCACAATAAGTAGACGAAACTGCAATGTATGTATAATGAGGATAGCAATCTTGACAACTCCATCCCCTAACAAAAACAAGCTTCCACCTGCATAAACAAAACTATAGTATGCTCAATCTAAGGATTAAGATTTGATAAACATATAATATGCATCTTTCAAATACAATATCCAACCTAGTTAGGTTGTTGAGAGCTACTTCGGTCTAAGTAGTGATGCCTACTTCCAATGGTATCTATGTTGCTAGTGATCAAATCCCCTTGCATAGGTATAGAAACATCTTGCATCTGTAAACATATTCAGCTGCTAAGATTTGAAGTTATACATATGTATATTAATGATGATAACCAAAAGGAAAAGATTAGGAGTTTTACACATAATAAATTCATCATGCTGCAACCATGTTGGTCAGTGATCTTTGCGGGTAATTGGCTATGCAAAGAAGTCTCCAGTTGGGAATTTATTTGACTAAGTTGAGTTTGCATGTAATCACTTGGAAGTCCATTGGTTAATTCCTACACCATAGAAAAGCGTATTTCAAACATATGTATTTAGCTAAGGTTAGTGTACAAGTCAATCACTAAAAACAAAAACATAATACCTCGATACAACAATTGTCCATATTTAATCTGGTGGCCTTCTTTTTGGGTAGTGTTTTATTCTTCTTAGTCCTCTCAAGACAACTTTTGATCCTAGGACCACCTCGCTTTCCTCCTTGTTTTACTTTGAAACCCTTAACTAGTGGGGAAGTTGCACTATCATTAAAATCATCAACTTGTGCTTTGCCACTTCCACTACAAGTTATGTCCACTCCAAAAGATTCATGCTGGCTATCACAAACCCTACCATGTGAGATGACATCGGGTTCTTGTGAAAGTACACGATTATTACACTCTCACACTTCCTTCAAAATTGTATCCACATAGTTTAGGGCAATTAAAGTTGCATCCTCAGTTAGTGTTGCTTCTGTTGTCAAATTTCTAAAAGCCAGACATAAATCATTATTCCTCCTCATGAGAGCAACATTCGGATCTGCTTCAATTATAGAACCACGATGATCAATAACACTACCGGATTTTGCTTCTTTGGTCCATCTTTTCAGAACATAATGTGGAGGCAACTCATGTATCTTGAAGTGATCAAGTACCCTAAATGCATGACAACATAAGATACCCACAAAATTAAACTTCTTACAACTACAATCAACTACATTGGTTGATGGGTCATAATTGACAATGTGTTTGCAATGTGTTTGATCCATTTCAATTGTACACTCCTTCATCACACCATGATCAACAACCTCTATGACAACACAGTTTAGGCAACCTAAATATTCCTTTTCGATCATCTTGAATATTACTGGTGTGTAAACACTTGAAGCATACTTCATGATCCGAGAATGAACAGTCACAATTGGCATGCTATGTTTCATCTTAAATTCAGCATTCCCTTCTTTACAACGTCTATCAGCCAATAGCCTCTCATAATGATCAAAAAACCTGCATAAATTATGCTCAGATTTCAAGTATCCTCTTAGAATACCGTTCATGCTTTCACTCCTCTGTGTGGATTTCATATCACCTATGAACATATGTCGCCCATAAACCATTGCCCATTTCTTTCTTTCTTTGAATAGCCCTTCTAGCCATTCATTTCCATGAAGTTCATACTTCTCAAGCATATTATCCCATGCTGTGTAAAATTCTTCTTCATCCTCGTAATCATAAATGTGTTTGCTGAAGTCATGGGCAAATGGCTTCTTGCCATCAATAACTAAATTAAATGAGTGGTTAAGATGCTTATAGGCATTCCTATACATATGCCACACACAAATACGATGATGGGTATTTGGTAAAACCGAAGCTATTGCACTAGCCATTGCCTTATCCTGATCAGTTAAAATTGTCTTCGGATGACTACCCATTGTATCTGTGAATGTCTTGAACAACCACTCAAAACTTTGGATGGTTTCATCATATAATAAAACTGCTCCAAAAATAATGGTCATCTTATTATGATTTAAACCCACAAACAGACCAAATGGACGACAATATTTGTTGGTCCTATATGTGGTATCAAAGCAAACAACATCTCCAAAATGATGATAATCCATAATCAAAACCGGATCTGCCCAAAAGAAGTTTGTTATTTTATGATCCTCATCATATTGCATGCTATACTCAAATGAGGAATTTTGAGTACGCCTCCCTTTCAAATACTTGATTATGGCAAAAGCATCTCCTTGGTCAATTGTTTTTTGGCGCTTCGTACGTAAGTAATTATTATAGTCCTCCTGAATAAAGCCAAGGTTGTCAAACCCCCCCACTTGCTTAGCCATAAATTCAACTGCTTCTCTTGGGCGTATCCCTGAACCATCTGCTATGTCTGCAGCAACAACTTGAATAATACTCATTCTCCTTTGTGACCTTAGCCTATTAACATAGACTTGGTTTGTGACCTCATGATTATGTTTTTCTTCAAAAGTCCGAATACGCCATGCACCATCTTGTTGCAAATTGATGACCAATTGGGCTTCACATCCAACTCTTGTTTCTGGTCGAGGATTCTTTGGATTTTCCCGTCTCTTATCAAATAGTCTATGACCTTCTTTGGAGCAACAAAATCTTCTATAACACCGTTGACCTTTCACATTTGTACGGGAGCTGGCTCGACGAATGCTAAATCCAACATTTCGGGCATACTTATTGTAAAACTCATATGCTTCTTCCTCGGAAGAAAATCCCATACCGACTTCTGGCTCCCATATCTCCCTTCTTTTTTCTTCTGTAGGATCACTTGATTTACCGAGGTCCACTTCTAATTCTTCCATTTGAAGCCTACACAATTAAATAAGAATGAATCACATACCATTTCATAAGTATTACTTCGCACAAGGAATAAGGGAAGCCAATAACCAATCATGAAACAAAATCTTTTAACCAAATACTCATAAGTCTTCACTCCATTTTATATGCTACAAGGGCCAATACATGTTTCCAACTCATGGGCAACAACGATTCAGCTCAATATCATACTACACAAAATGGATCGCACTCAAGTGATAAGAAATTCAGCATGTTATCTCATGTTGAAACCCTAAATTCTTCTTTTTCTCCCCAATGCATTGTAACCACCCACTTTTTTTTTAATCACATTGCAACGGGTAAAAGATAAATCAAAATGTGCAACTGAAAATAATTTACCTTGCCCAATCACTCAGTGGCCTGCAGAACCCAAGTGTAACACTGTATCACCAGCAATAACGTTGCAACGTTGTAGCATTATCATTGCAATGCTGCAGCGTTATTGTTGTAACATTATAGAAGAACGCAGCAACGTTGCAACAACGTTGCAGCGTTATTGCTACAACGTTGCTGCATTCCTCGATAACGTTGCAGCGTTGCAGTGATAATGCTGCAACGTTATAGCAATATTGCTACAACGTTTCAGCGTCATTGCTGCAATGTTGCAGCGATAATGCTACAATGTTGCTGTGTTCCTCGACAACGTTGCTGCATTCCTCGATAACATTGCAACAATAGTGCTGCAACGTTGCAGTGATAATGCTACAACGTTATTGCTGCAACGTTGCGGCATTAATGCGACAACGTTGTGGCGTTAATGCGGCAACATTGCAGCAATAATGCTACAACATTGCAGCATTGCCCAATAACGTTGCAGCATTGCACCAATAACGCTACAACGTTGCAGTGATAATGCTGCAACGTTGCAGCGTTGCCCGATAACGTTGCAGTATTGCACCAATAACGCTACAACGTTGCAGTGATAATGCTGCAACGTTGCAGCGTTATTGCTACATTGTTGCAGCGTTTCTCGGTAATGTTGCAGCAATAACGCTGCAACGTTGCAGCGTTATTGCTGCAACGATGCGGCGTTAATGCTGCACCGTTGCAGCAATAATGCTACAACGTTGCAGCGTTGCCCGATAATATTGCAACGTTTCACCAAAAACAGAGCAACATATACCTGCAGAGATCCTCCTCAATCTTATCCGTATTATCTATTCTAAAAAAAAGGGGGTATGAACATAGCACGTTACAATCTTTATCTTAATAAAACACAAATTTCTCGCATAAGATTATAAACATAAAATGTTTACCTTTACCACTAACTGCAGTTCAAAAGTGGTAGAGTTGATATGTTGCAATATGTAGCACAACCCCTGAATTGTCTTCCTCAACAACAACATAAAAGAGCCGCATAATCATATCTATGATTGCAGTAGCCCTCGTAGTCACTGAATTGTCGTCCTCAACTACAGCAGATTTTTGCAGCCACTAAGAGCATTTTTTGAATCGAAGGGCATCGTCCCTCCTCTCCTCATTTCATCTGGACTCTATCTCCCTTTCTCCCTGATTGTATTGCGCCTAGCTGTGAGAAGCGGGAAAAGAAGAGTAAGAGGGCGGTCAGTCAGGAGATGACACTGGAAGCTGTTGTTTTTCTGAAAGGATTTTTACTCCTTGTCCAGAGGAACCAAGAGCTTTAGGAACAAAGAGGAGGTGGAACAAAGAGAAGACGAACCAAGAGCTTTAGGAACAAAGACGAGGTGGACAACCAGAGGATGACTCACATTGAGGTGGAGTGCAATGGGTGCCGAAAACAGATGAATGAGTATCTTCCTCGGCTCTGATCTATGCGATAAGTCCGGTTCCGGCGGCTCTTGTTCATGATCAATCAAAAGGGAGGCACTACGGTGGATGATTCCGGTGGCGACGGTCAATGAAGAGGAAGTACAAGAGGAGGGAAAAAAGTCCCAGGTTTTTCTGAATTGTTCTGATTTGCGTCTTCTGTACGGGAGGCGGGGTTTCTCTGTTCTGGTTTCGTCGTTGTTAGAAAACCGGGTTCCCGGTTCCGTGAACGTGAACCAATTCTCGGTTCCATGTCGCCGTGAACCCAAATGCCACGCTGTGAACCCAAATGCCGTCCAGATTGAGCGTCTTCGTAAATCTGCTGGCATTTGTGACGTGGTAAGTAACCATTGGTGGCCAATCGGTGCTGAGCGAAATATCCTCCCCAGCAGATTCGCGTCCCTAACGGGTCGGTCCAAGGTTGATTTATAGATAATTACCATATCTTTACGTAGGAGACGAAGAATAATCGGGAAACATGACTACCGCAAACAGTAGCAACATACGCCTACGCCGAAAGATGATTGTTTCGCTATACCAAATTGAGATGGTTGGGCGAGAGCGGGCGCGAACACCTGTTGCTACGGAGGTCTGTTTCACCTTCCGAAGATGTCTACTCTCGTTAGAAAAAACGAGAATGACCTTTAATACAGGACAAATCCATTGAATAAGCAAAAAACCAACCAAAAACATGGAGGTGATGGGTGAAAATTTAGACGTGTAATAAAAAAGAAGGGGAGAAGGAAAAGGAACAAGTTTTAAAGCTTGAACGAGAGGGTACGTAGGTGAGTTTGGAATACGGAACTGTGAAGAGGACGGCTGTGAAGGAAGGAAAGAAAGGGGGGAAAGCAGGGAGAAGGGAACCACCATCAAGCGAATTATCAGACACTTCACCACCCAAAAAACAAAATTGAAAGATAGAAGGAGAGAGGGAGAAGACGGACCATCCCAGACTGGCCAAAAGGGAGATAGTCATGCGGATAACCAGCTCCGGCGACAGGGGATCAGAGCCAAAAAGCAGAGGACGAGAGGTGGCCTGCAATTACAATTTCTAACATGCCACAATTTAAGCATTTAAATTTGAGTGGCCTGCAATTCATGTGAGAAGCCAATAACTTTGAAATACAAAATGGTTCATGAGCACTTAAACCGTCAAGGGACCAAATTCCTAATATAGTTGTTATAAATTAATTGAGAAATAAGGATATGCCAAACTACTACTCTGGTGACAATGCTAATGTTTTTACGTTGAAGATGTAAGTAACACAATCCATTTTGAGATGGAAAATACTATAAGAATATTGTACTTTTTGAAACCGTCATCATCCATATATTTTAAATAGATAAATTTAATAAGATAGTAGTCCTATGGTAACCATAAAATACAATTAACTTATACTAGACACAGAAATATTTATGAATTTCAAGTATGGACCAACAAAAAGACTAGATGGCTATGTATAACAAGGTTGAATTCTAAAAATAAAAGTAGTAGTAGTAGTTAAGGAAGAAGAAAATAGAAAAAAAAAAACAATCACAAAAAATACTTTAAGTTTGTTCACATACAAACACAACTTCAAGACAAAAAAAGCTCCTTTTTGTTCTGTTTACCGTTTACCGACATTAATAGATATAATTAACGTTATTTATTTTAAAACGTTGTTAATATATGCCATATAGCGACTATTCTCAAAAACTTCACTACATGTGTATGGTTAATACCCCCTGTTTTTTTTGTAGTGACGGATTTTTCAATATGCTGTCGAGAACATATTAACATTTTTTATACATTACCTAACTCCGAGATGTAAAGAATCCAATGCTCGAGAAGATAAAGTAGATAAATTTCTTCCTCGCCATGTGAATTTGGAAGTAGAACACGTTTGCCATGAGGATTTCAGGTTGGTTGCTTTCGTCGGTACCAAATGAAAGGTTCTGGGAGGTGGGGAGGCTGTCACGAAGAAGGCTCATGGATGATTCACGGGTGAGAGACAATTGAAAAAATAAGAAAACTTTTTTTACATCCAAGAGTGACCCTTAGTGGAATGAGACGCGAGGAGTAAACAAAAATGATAATCACCTTAAATATTAATTGAAAAACAAAGAGTCGGACATTGACAGGAGATGATGAGGATAAAGATATGTGCGGTTAGAAAAAAGAAAGAAAACTGTGTGTATAATAATTATCTAAATGACAAAACGTTTGGAGCTCAGAATTTGAAAATCCACCGACAACATTATCAAGGGTATTTTTTTTTAAATGAAGTCAAAAATAATTTTATGAAAGGCCCAAGCATGGCATCCCACCAACTTTGATTAGTTACGTAATTATTTCTGAGATAATAATCTCCTCTCTACATTTGTCCATGGAGTCCCCTGGAGCTTGTGCTTGTCATGGGGACCAGCCTCTCAAGTCCTGGGTTTCGCGTGGCTCTCTCCTCTATAAGAAGGCAAACAACACTTCAAGATAGACGGGCAGGGAAGATATTGTGATTCTCTCAAGTGTTAGAAGCATGGATATGAAAGCTTTTGGTGTGCTCTCGCTGCTGATGTTGGCTGCTTTCCTTGCCACTTCTTCCGCCGACGAAGATATCCTCAAGTTACCAGTCGAACGTATTGTCCTGTTTCTCTGTTTCTTGTCTTCTGCTATTTATTTTTTAAGAGATGGCTTTGTCACTAAGATAATGTTTCCATTGTTGTTGATGCATGCGCAGTTGAAGGTGGGCAAAGTAGACACCCGAAGCCGAAATGGTGCGACTTCTGCGCATGCACTTTCTTCATCCCTCCCCTATGTGTATGCACGGATGAGAGGCGCCCTTTTTGTTACCCTGCCTGCGATTTTTGTGTGTGCACTCGATCCATACCTCCGCAGTGCCACTGCGCTGACACTAAAGACTACTGCTGAGCTCAGGAGCACTGCTACTTTCTCTCTCTCTCTCGGGGAGAGAAGTGATCAACTGGATAGTAGGTAGATCCATTTTCTTTCTGTAAGAAAATGGGCCTAGTACTGTGTCATGGGACTTTATTTAGAAATAAATTGTTCCTTACTAGTATGTGACCTTGTTTTTAAGTATTACTGTATTTTGGAGTCTGTAATAGGATCTCTCTCTCTCTATATATATATATGTCTTAACGACTAGTTTGTCCGGGTGTTCATCTTAGGCTTTGGTGCATGAAATCTGGCTTCTCGTTTTAATTTTTTTGGCTCACGCATTTGTAGAAAGTATGTGAAGTAGGGATAGGTTACTATCATGGTTTTGTTATATCAATTAGAAGGAACTAGGATTTCTCTGCATTTGACTTTCCTTTTTCCTATCTTGTGGGGGTAGCACGTGTTTTTTTTAGTTAGTTGGTTATTTTCATGTGTTGTTGCTAATAAAATGCTTATTTTCTCCTCCCCTTTATCTTACCATACTTGCACGACCACAATAGCTTATCTAGGGGTATAAATAGACGAACACTAGACAGACACATGTATAGGTAAGGCATGTCCATAGCCGTCTATTTTTATATGGACATGTATTTGTTGATTTGCATATATTCTTAATAGACATGGACAAAAACGGATAATCACAACAAAAATGAAATTAAAATTTTGATATTATACTACTTTATTCTCAAATTAGGGGTTGTTGATAAAAAAATTGATTAAAAAATAAGTTATGATAAGTGTTAAATCTTCTAATTTAATAAATAAATAAATAATAATATTATAGAAGACATGTGACAGTATAAGTAGCATTTTTAAAAAAAATTACAAATATTAACTATATAATATTGGTTAGTAATTTAGAATAAATTAAAAATAATAATAAGAAAATATATAATTAATAGACATGGATAGTTGTAGATATGGGCAACCCTTGTTTATGTCTCTTCGCATTAAGGTTGGACAAAAAATAATACTATTCATTTTAGTGTGAACAAACATAAACACAAACACAACAGACACCACCATACAAATAGACGCCATTTACAACCTTACGTTTATCTTATATATGTTGTTCATTAATTCATCCAATTTCTCCTTCGAAATTGACTCTGATTCGCTCTAGTTTTATAGGATGTTAACAAACAAGTAAATGATCCTATAAGGGAATTCAGCGCCTCTAAGATTGAGAAACTAAGAAGGGTAATTAATTTTTTATCCATAGAAAAGCATAAATCCTGTGGGTACGTATATCTTGTAGACTTCCATTTAAGCATGAAAATCTGGCCTAAATGATGCATCAATCCTCTTAACTAAATACCTTACGTCTTGTGTGATTGAATGCTTAGTCTGCATGCTCCGGTAGCCTTTCCTTTTATAGTTGGCGCCTATGTAAACTCTTTATGTATAGTAATAAATCACTATGGCCCTCGAGGGCCTCAGGGAAACAGCACCTGCTATATCAATTGTTGGCAGCTAGTCCACAGTTAGATAATCTGGCCTCCGAAGTAACACATGGACAATGCATGAAAGAGGATACTTTGCTAAGTATGTAAACTCATTTTTAATTATAAAAATAGAAATCTGTCCATGAGGGTAATTAGGGAATAGTCTTCTTCACTTATTAATCAATCGCAAGAAGTGTAACAGAGTGAAGCCGAAGAATAAAAAATGAGAACTGTCAGTCCGCTCCTTGTGTTTTTTTCAGTGGTTCTCGCCTTAGCCTCTCTTGCTGTAGCCGTACAATACGAGATGGAAAACAGCTCCACTGTCCTAGGTATTGTTCCTCTCTTTCTCTAACTTCAGTCTTAAATGAAAACTCGATTAAAGGAAGATCAAAGTGATCACTCTTGATGGGTGAAGGTTCATTTGGAAATTTTTTAAAGAATTTCAACAAAATTCGGAGAACCTTGTCACTATGTACGAAACTACCTTTTCTTTATCGAATTCCAAACCACCTTTTAAATGAGTATCAATTTTTTTTAAAAAAAGGGCATTATTAAAGAAACTAAATCCTTACTCTGACACATTATCAATTTTACTGAAAATCTCTTCCTCTTCATGGTATCGAGAGTCAGTGGCTAAAGCCCTTCCTCCTCTTCTCAATATACTATGTGATTATTCTTCTCTCACAAGTCTCCACCTGTCCCCTCCAAGAACCCATCACCCAGCATTAGAACTCTCCTTGTTCCTTCCCGTCACTTTCTTCTCGTTCCCTTAATAGGCATATTAATCTTAAGGAAGATAAAGTCCTTGGAAACATATGCATAATCATAACTCTCATGGTAGAAGCCAAAAAATATTTTACATCAAATTGAAAATTTTCCATTAAAATGCATCAAGTCAGTGTTGGAATATAAAATAAATTATAAATAAAATTTCCCTTCGACTCAAGCTCTTCCAAACCCCCTTTTCTTTTCAAATTTCAAACCATGTTTTAAATGAGAGTGTCAACTTTTTTAAATAAAAGAAGGTTATACCTATAATATTCTAGAATTTCTTAATTTTTTAATTGTGGACATATAAAAATTAGTGAGTTTTGACTCTTAAACCTTCTTAGTTAAACAACTTATGATATAGATGGATTTTAGGGTTGAAGCCACTACACATAGAAAATAAATGAAAACAACTTTAAAATACCACTAAAAATGTTTGAGTAAGAGTTCAGATAAAGACAGTTCAAAATTGAATATGGTGCACAAGTCCTATTTGCCTAAATAAGATTGCTTTTGATTTCGGCCTTGCCCTGTGTCATTTTCCTCACGATTTAGTTGTAACCTTCCATATGCTAGTGCCAAATCCCTAGATGCATTGGTAGTTAGTTACTAATTCCTTGCTAGCGTTGGCCACATATTAGGATTAGTGACTTCAACGGTAGTTTCCTCCTGCTCCCTGCAAAGGAAATCTAAAGTAGGGGTTTAATTTGTCCCCCACCACAAGTTGGCCTCTAAAAGGGCCCTATTTGGTAGTGTTTTTTGCGCCATTTTTGCAATAAGTAGATAATTTACTACCTCGCCATGAGAATTTAGAAGACCTGTTGGGAATATCCATAATTGTAACCTGACCCACCTCCAACAACAAGAAAGCACACCCCCAACATTCATAATAATGGTACTAAACACCTAAGTTTTCCATGCAAATCTCGGAGCTTCTATGCAGCTATTGAAAGTAGGGATGCCAGTCGGGTATTTTTAAAATTTTTCTTTGTATTCTTATAAAACCAGACCCTAATGGATTAAATGTGGGTTTCCAAATTCAACCCGAGTAGCTATTCGGGTTTATTATTTCTTAAATAGTATTAGGTTCGGGTTTAGCAAAACCCAACCCGAAGACATCCCCTAATTGAAAGACAATTAAAAAGCATACCTCTATAAAATGTTGAATCTTAAAACAATAACCTTTGATCTAATAGTTGTTATCTTCTTTGTGCTCTATAATTAGTTTTAAATCAGGTTGTCTTCAAGGATAAGGGAGAGACAAGATAAGGAAGATGACCGAGACCATAGAGGTACTCATGTTGGTTATTTTGATGTTAGTCAACATTAATTGGAATGTGCCACTACAAAAAAATTGACTTTCAGCGATGATCACCAACCGTCGCTGAAAGCCCTTCTGACTGTGGCTAAAGATATTAGCGATGATTCACATTCCATCATTCAAAAAAGCATCGCAAATACTATCAACAATGGTTAGAGTGATTTTCAGCGATGGTTATGACCATTGCTGAATATCCTTCACCCATGTCGCCGTTAACTTAATACCGACAGCTTTGGTGGCTTTAGCAATGTCTAGGACCGTCGCTAATGCATACTTTAAGCGACATCCATCAAAGTCATTGCTAATGCATACTTTCAACAACGGCTATCAAAGTCATCGCTAAAACGTGATATTTAGTGATAGTCATTTTAGACGTCACTAAAATTCTACCTATCAGCGATAGTATAAGCCCGTCCCTTGAAACAGCTTTCAGTGACGGTCAAATTGACCTTTAACAACAGTCTTGACCGTCGCTGAGTGTAATTTTCTTATAAAAAAATACCTTAAATAATCCAATTTATCATATGCTACCTTAATACCTTTACTACCAGCTTCAACATTAAGATAAAAATAATTTAGAGACATATTGTTATCAAAATAAACATGAATCAAATGGAAAAAAATCAAAACTTTTCCTATCAAATAAGGAAAATAAATTCGACCCACATGAAAGAAATTAATTTATATTGCCATGAAAATTTGATCAATGTACCTGGACAAACGATTATAATAATTCCAACAGAAACTAAAGAGATTCAGTAGGAAAAGTGAAAATATGGAAAAGAGGACGAGTTTCTTTTGAAATGATCGAAAGTTATTCATTAATCCAAAAACAGTACTGGTCAAACACCCAAAATCTGCCCCTAAAATTTGACATAATACGAACGTTGATGTTTTGGCCATAAATACCTTAGCTGCAACTGGCGAATATGTTAAAGGCAAATTGCTTTGGGCAGTTAAAATTATATTGACTAACAACTTCAATAGAAATTTATAAGAAAAGGGGACGATGGTTTACTGAAATACTACTGAATCAAAACAATTTAAAGCAATGTGGAAAAATCTAAATAAATACGTCATGGAAGCAAAATAAACTAGTTTTAGCTGAGTCGTGGCCAAACTGAATCATATAATTAGCACATGGCAAAATGAACTGCTATTGAAACATTAAGTCGATAACATTATGGGTGTTGGACAAATTAATGTCTTCGTGAGGTCCAGAATTGGGTCCAAAGGGGCTAATTCAAATCTGCATGGTAAAAGGAACGAAGGAGGTGAGACAGAGGCAGGAGGTCCCAAATTACACAATACCCAAACACAATCCAGCAAAAGAAGTTACATCTGCCTGTTATAAACTAACAGCAGGATCTAGAGATTGGAAAACAAATCTGAAGGGCGCTGTGGATTGGTAATAAAAAATTGAAAACTTGCAATACAAAAAAAAAACATACAATGACTTCCACAATCTATGATTCATGCACTGCCACAAACATTTAAGAAAAGTGAAACTTACACAACCAATATAGCACTTTACTGGTGATAAAATTAATGAATGTCAATGAAGGATGGGATCTCTTACCCTATTAAAATGATTAATCTCAAATGAAAGAAACTGGTCTTTGAGCTTCTTGGCTTCCTTGCATAAGTCCACCATATTTTGGTTTCTGTTTCGCCATAATCCTTTCATCTGTTTTGACACCACATAGCATCAACCGCAGCAGAGGATCCATAAAAATGAAACAAATAATGAATATGATTTGCGCACTTATTCTCGATCAAAGTTGTCAGCACTTTTATCTACTAATTAGATAGTACTATTTCATAAATTTAATAATGGCACTTGAAAATATATATAATCCTAAAACCAGGAAATTCTAACATAAATAAACCTTGTTTTTGGCACACGAGGAAATAGACCGATGGCAGCACTAGCTGCTATTGTCTGAAATCTACAAGAGATTTCTCTCTTCCAAATAGCCAACTGGTAGCCCCAGAAAGCTGCTTGTGTATATAGAAATAGTCACACTTTGATCACCATATACCCTCTTATAACTCTGATTGAGCATATAAATATTTTCGCTCCCTAATGTCGTATGTCCATACACAAACATTGTGCCATATACATATTTTTAGTCCTATCAGTAGCACCAATTCAGGTTACACATCCAAAAAATCCTCACAGACGATGAAACACATATTTAAGCCAAGCCTCTTTTTTTCTTCTATTCTCTGATTCTCCGGAACGACCAAGTGCACACCCCGGTCAATCTATTCCGGTGACCGGGGTTTGTGCTCGAAAGACAACATCAGACCGTTAGGTGAAAAAAAAACTGGTCATTCAATTGCCGACCGGTGACAATCCAACTGCATATCATTGTTCCTTATAATTACAAGAACAGTGACTTGTACATATCATTGTTCATCGTAATTACAAGAACAGTATGTAGGAATCAGGAAATTGAAGAGACTACCAATAATGTAATTTACATCTAAATTTATTCAACAAAACATGCACTAATCTCGACTTAAAAATTAACAATCATCCTACCTTAATTGTCAGTTTGCCATCTATCTACCACTGCCAGAGCCATGCCATCTGCCACCGCCAGAGCCATGCCATCTGCCACCTTTTTCTTTACTTAAGGGCCAAAAGGCTAAATGCTCTTTAATTATGCCCTAAAAAGGCCTTTTTATATGCATGAGGATTAGGGTTCCTCCTTAATCTGGCCTCATAATCTTAGCATTTTCAAAGTGTTGTGCCTCATAATCTTAATATTTTCTATGTTTCTCACTAACAAAGCACCTAGCGTAAGGAATGCATATTAGCATGAACACCTTGATACTAACATACAATAGCATGTACACCGGCTCTCATGGGTTCCTTGTGGTGAGCACTTTGTGAGAAACTACTTCCTCTACTTATACCATCATTAAGGATAATTAAATTTTATTTTATTTTGAATGAAGTCACCGGAAATTTTATGAAAGTCTTGTGGCACTAGCATCCCACCAACTTCATTATGTAGTTTATGATAATAATCACCCCCTCTACGTTTGGAAAGAATTTTTAATATTTTTATCTGACAATGAGCTCAACGGAAGGAATACATAAGAGCCCTTAATATTTGAGATTGATTACATATATATTAATACATATTAGCACTAGTAAAATAAAACTCTCATATATTTTTTATATTGGGCTCATTATAAAAATAAAACATAAAATAATTCCCTACATATCTTGATCCCTTGGAGCTTGTGCTTATCCTCACATCCTATGAAGACCACGGGCTTCACGTGGCTCGCCCCTCCAAAAGAAGGCACCAGCGCGTCAAGATAGACGAGTTGGGAAGAGATACTGTGAAGTGTTAGAAGAATGGAAATGAAGGCTTTCGGTCTCTTCTCGTTGCTGATATTGACCCCCTTCCTTGCCACTTCTGCTGCCGAGGAAGATTTCGTCAAGCTACCAGTCGAACGTGCGTAAATAACAACACTTTGTCCTATTTCTCAGTTTCTGCTATTTTTTAATAGATGGCTTTGTCACTAAGATAATGTTTTCTGTGCCATTGATGTGCAGTTGACGGTGGGCAAAGCGGAGTTGCAAAATGGTGCAACCTCTGCTACTGCACTCGGTCCAGGCCTCCCCAGTGTAGGTGCCGGGATATGGGCACTTCCTGTTACCCCGCCTGCAAGCAGTGTCTGTGCACTCGATCCTTCCCTCCGCAGTGCCAATGCAAGGACGTTAAAAATCATTGCTGAGTTTAGGAGCGCTGCTAGTTGCTCTTTCTCTCTTTCTCTTGAGAGAAATGTTCACTTGGATATTAAGTAGATTAGATCCATTTTCTTTTCAGTAAGAAAATGGGGTATAGTATTGTGTCATGGGACTTTATAAATAAATGAATTGTTCCATACTAGTACGTGACTGTGTTCTTATAGCTATCACTGTATTTTGGGGTCTGTAATGTGCTCTTCATAAATCTTAACGATTAGTTCATCTCGGTTGGTCAGCTTCAACTTTGGTTAGCTCATGCATATGTGGAAAAGTATGTTTGAGTATAGTAGTTAAGCTGGTTATGTTCATGTGTTGCTGGCGCCTAAATGCTAAATTTTCCCTCCCCCACATCGTACTCCACTTGCAAGACCGCGACAGCTTATCTCATATTTATTGTTCACCAGTTCAGCGGGTCAGTCCTTCCTGCATGCGGAATCGGCTGTGCTGATTTCGCCCCTTTAATTCTCTCTATTTTTGCTTTATGATATTAAAAACAAGTAAATGGTCTATGAGGGAATAACAGTGCCTGTAAAATTGAGAAACTGAGGAGGGAGCATCAATCCTGGAGGTATATGTACGAGATTCAACAATCCACTCAACCAAAATAAAATCACTGTAGCCCCTGGGGGGGTCTTAGTTTAAAAAAGGAAGTCGTGTGTCTCGGGCCGTGCTGTCGAGCTACACAATTTTAATTACGCAGCCCGTAACATTCAGGGAGCAGCCGGTTTTGTACACCCCCGCCCCCTTATTAGCTACGAGCCATCAGATCACGACACATACTTTTACGCTAAAAAAAGCATGCTTAGAATGGACTGCAATGTGCCAAACTCAGTGCCTGCTTCATCAATCTTTTGCGGCTGTTAGATAATCTGGCCTCCTAAGTAACACATGGACTATGCATGACAGAGAAGGAAATTTTCCACGACACATGGCTGGTTCGTAAACTCGTTTCTAATTATAAAATGGAAATCCGCCCATGAGAGTAAATGGGGAGTGGTCTTCTTCTCAATTTACTCAATCGCAAGAAGTGTACCAGTGCGAAGCCCTTAGAATAAAAAATGGGAGCTGTAGGTCCGCTCCTTGTGTTTTCAGTGGCTCTAGCCCTGGCCTCTCTTGCTGCAGCTGTACCATATGAGATGGAAAACAGCTCCACTGTCCAGGGTATTGTTACTCTCTTTCTCTAACTTCAGTTTAAGCAAAAACTTGATTAAAGGAAGATGAGGGTGATCACCCGTGATGGGTGAAGGTCTATAAGTCTGATTATTAGTTATTGAATGATCATGATGAATGAACTTCAATCATGACGAATGAACATCAATGGCAGATGAATGCTGGTTGTTTTTTTTTTGCGCAGGGAATGAAGTATATGCAGTTGCTGCGTTGGCTTGGGGAGGCTGCTGCGATGCCTGCAACTGCACCCTGTCCGTTCCCCCGCAATGTCATTGCGGAGACGAGAAAGGCGGCTGCCATGGATCATGCAGAAACTGCGTCTGCAGAAGGCCTGTCATGTGTGGGAAATGTGGCTGCAGGAGGGGGACGAAGACTACTCCCACATGTGTCTGCCATGACGTCAAGGATAGCTGTGACCGCCCTTGTGTCAAGCCCCACTGATAAAACTCACATCAATGACGGCAGAAATGCTTTGTAATGGATCGTATCAGAATCATTGTTGTCATCTTGCCCTCGACAAACATATTAGTATACATCTACAGACCACCTTTAGTAAATTAAACAGTATGCCCTCTTAGTGAGAGACATTGGGATCAAAGCAATTTCAGGCTTCCAAACCCCCCTTTCTCTATCGAATTCCAAACCCCGTTTTAAATGAGAGTATTTTTTTATAAAAGAAGGTTATATTAATCTTAAGGAGGATAAAGTCCTTCGAAACCCTACACAGGAAGAAGAGTAACTTCTAAGCTCTACCCACACCGGCTCGAATAACTCTCACGGTAGGAGCTAAAGCATGAATACATACATGTACATCAAGTCAAATCAAACGTATTATATAAAAAAACATCAAGCTAATCAGACTCTGAAATTGACAGCACAATTTAAACATACCTCATAAAATAATCACATAGATAAGACAACCACATAGATTCAGTTGATTCTCCATAGAGTACTATCATAAATCTGTAGCAAATCAATCACCTCGGGTGCTCGCAGCTGATGGATATTCATAACCAATCTCTAGCCTAATCACCTTAAGGCAATCTAACGGGTCGGCCCAAAGTTGATTTATAGATAATAACCATATCTTTATGTAGGAGACGAAGAATCATCAAGAAACATGACTACCGCAAACAGTAGCAACATACACCTACGCCGAAAGATGATTGTTTGGCTATACCAAATTGAGATGGTTGGGTGCTACGGTGGTCTGTTTCACTTTCCGAAGACCTCTACTCTCGTTAGAAAGACGATAAAAAAAATGACCTTTAACACAGGACAAATCTATTGAATAAGCAAAAACTAACTATAAAAAGGAAGGGGAGAA
Source organism: Saururus chinensis (assembly GCA_035235625.1). Classification (NCBI taxonomy): domain Eukaryota; kingdom Viridiplantae; phylum Streptophyta; class Magnoliopsida; order Piperales; family Saururaceae; genus Saururus; species Saururus chinensis. Next base: position 19,732,837 of record CP141143.1, read on the forward strand.
GGAAAAGGAACAACTTTTAAAGCTTGAACGAGAGGGTGGGTGAGTTTGGAATGCGGATATGTGAAGAGGACAGGGAACCACCATCAAGAGAATTATCAGACACTTCACCACCCAAAAAACAAGCTCGCAAGAAAGAAGGGGAGAGGGAGAAGACAGACCATCCCAGAGTGGCAAAAAGGGAGACAGTCAGGCGGATGACCGGCTCCGGCGACAGTGGATCAGAGCCAAAAAGCAGAGGACGAGAGCTGGCTGGGGGGGAGAGACCTGAGGTTTGCCATCCCCGACCTAGACTCAACGCCATAGAAGAGGCACGGTTGAAAATTGCGGATAAAGGATTGTAAGCACCTGAAGGAGGAAAATAGAAGGGAAGCTCCGTGAAGACAGTGAGCCGAGCCTATACGAGGCGTACTTTTGCAAGCGCAGGCAGAGCTTCTCCCTCACCTCCCACAGTGATATTTACACAATAAAAATGCCTAATAATAATTTTAATATGAGTTTTAAGACAAGTGTTTTCGCATTGGTTGGAAATCGAAGTTTTCATTGAATGTTTTTATTGTATATATTACTTTCTTTCCCTTTAAGGAACCTCGAGAATATTTTTAGGCTTTCTTAAAAGTCGTTTTGGCTAATTAAAAAACTTATTGCCTTCCTCTTGTATTAATAGTTTTATTTAATTTTTTACAATGAATTAATTTTAATTTATTTTAAAAAATTAAATAAAATTAATAATATAAAACAAGGGAAGACTAACTCAAGGGTGCAATTACAACTTTTCAATTGCAACCTTCCTTGCGTTTAAAATAAAAAATGAGTACGTTAATAAAACCTCATCGAATTACACACAAATAGTGGCAGGTCTTCCATCTCATTTTTGCTGACCAGAAGGTATGGTGTGATGTTTTTAATTCCGGTGATCTGTGCATTACCGGAACGAGCAAGCTACCCACTGTACTCATATTCATGTTTCTTTCCCATGCCGACAGAAGTAAAGAAACCAAAAAAAAACCTTTCTTAATATGCTAGCTTTTTTCAATATTTTTCCGTGTAAAATTAATAGTTCAATTAGGCAAAATTTTTATTTTATATTAATAATTTTATTTTGTTAAACTTAAGTGGTTGAGTACTTAAAAAAATTATTATAAGCTTATCTTTCTATTAGATTAGATGGGAGTTTAACCATTTAATAAAAATTACTATTTTTCTAAAATATAACTATTAATATAAGACAAAGAAAGTACTTTACTTGACTATAATTATATCATTAGTATTTAAAAAATATCAAATTTACCCTTAAGGCTTCACCCTTCTTTTCTAAATTTAATTTTAGGTATTTTTTAAGATAAAAAATTAGCCATGGCGAAAGCTGCCAACTGCCACACCGCTACCAAGCAGGACAGGGAGTAGGGCTAAAGAGTAGAAAAATGGTGGGTTGGGCATGATTCAAATTTTGAAGTGGGAGGAAGGTTGTTTTTGTCCTATTATGTCAGGGCACACTTGGAGGTGGAATAAGCTAGCAGGGTGTTCAAGTATGTCAAACGCTATTTTTGGGTTTATTGGTCACTGGACAATATCACGCTTAGTTCTAATAAAAAAAGCTTACAGAAAAGTCAAGATCACTAACAAACACGAATTCATGCAAATTGTGGCATTTTTCAAATTATATAGATATTGGCATACTTGTAAGATTTTTTCCTATCTTTTTCCTTTTTTTTGGTTTTCTGCTTGCTTGGCGCATAAATAATATCAATTGTTAAATAAAGATGGGAACGTATCCCATAAAGGAAGAATACATATATATACAATGCAGAGAGAGAGAGGGACGAAGGGAGGCAGGGAGGTGTAGACGGGGAAGTTTACAACCTTCAAGGTGCAGCAAAAATAATAACTTGGATTATGCAGTTGCTGCTGCTTGTTCTTCAACAACCTGTGACGCTGGCAAGAGGGTACAGATGAGATTGCGGTCCCCGTAGACATTGTCAACCCGCCCTGGTTTGTCAAATGCATTTCGTAAGCCTTCATCCATTACCAAAAGCAAATTTACTCGAGAAATATGAATCAAAATAAATGATCTGACGTGTTCACTTTTGGATTGACAGATTCTTATAGTACAACAAAATATCCTATTTTCTAAATAATCTACGATGCGGTTCTAAAGAAACCAAAAAGAAATTCAAACTTCCAAGATCAATGTTAGTGATATTATTGAGAAAGATGACATTAATGACCAGTACCTGTTGTCGGCCAGAATTTGGCTGTTCGAAGCCAGGCAGCAGGGAAGGCTGCATATTCCCTGGAGTATGGCTTTGTCCATTTGTCACCCATAAGGAGCGATGGTGGGTGAGGGGCACTCTGCACAAGTAATTAAATTTGTGAAACATTACATAATAATCCATCATCATAACAGTAAACAGAGCCGCTTTAAATTGCCAAAGGTATGTGTTATATACATATGCATCATGGCCTACATTTAAACCTCGAGGCCACGCCGCAACCGGATATTTTTTTTCCTTGTTGGGATGAACACTTAAGCTATTTATTGTTACCAGATAAAACGTATAGTGTACCTTGAGGACATTGTTGTTAACATCGGCTTTCCCACTCTCAATCTGCGCTATTTCTTCTCTAATAGATATTAAGGCATCGCAAAACCTGTCTAGTTCAGCCTGTAGATGACAACAGCAGCCATAGTAAAAACCTCAAGCAAAAAGATGTAGACTTTTAAATGGACAGCCATTTGTTCAATTGTCTGTTCTTGTCCATGTTCGCATAGAGCAAAATGGATATAATTTTGTGTCCCTTGCTACTTCGCTGACCGACGTGGACACAAGCTTTAGCTGTCTGCTAAGCCATATTTATAATAACTAAATTTGCATAAAATAGTATTTTTTTATATATATATTTATCCATTTGGACATGCACGCCTTTATCGTTTACATAAAATTTTCTCTAATTTAGTCCTCCATTTTATATAATTTACACTTTTAAGAATAAGATGTTTGACATAGCTATTTACTGTATCGTTAAAGTTCGTGTCCATCTATGCCCACACGTCAAGTGGACAGACGGAGAGTTTATGCAAACACAGTCAACCCACGTCCACTTCCCTATGTAAACACTAATGTTAAAAAATGTTGACAACCTTTAGACACAAACCTTGCTTTCACTTTCGGTGGGCTCAATCATAAGTGTCCCTGGAACCGGCCATGACATTGTGGGTCCATGAAACCCATAGTCCATGAGGCGCTTAGCAATGTCTTCAGGCTCTATGCCAGCAGTTGTCTGTGGCAACAACTTCATCATTAGAAGAAACACAGAAGATCCACAGGAGAAAATATATATGATTGAATTCATTTAAATTCACATTACCTTGAAACCTCTAAGGTCAACAATGAACTCATGGGCCACTGTGCCGTTGACACCACGGAAAAGTATGGGAAAGTGTTTCTGAAATTCCAACATAATTAGCAGTGACCAAACAGAAGCCGGAATAATTCATACTCCCTCCATACCATACTAAGTGTCCCATTTCATTTTTCAAAATGACCTATTACTTAGTTCATTTTACAAAACTATATGGGACAGTTAATATGGGACGGAGGGAGTATTAAACTTGACAAAGAACAATGTACCTCTAGACGCTTTGCCATGTAATTTGCATTTAATATAGCAATTTTTGAAGCGTCAGTTAATCCCTTGGATCCCATCATGGCAATGTATGTGTATGATATTGGCAAAATGAGTGCTGATCCCCACGGTGCAGCAGAAATGGTGCCAAGTGGCTGTGCTTTGTCAGGTGCCGGTATCCCACCAGTGGGCACCTAAAAAATAACAAATTATTGAATGTCTAGTTCGGCCTTACCTTTTTATCAAATTTATGTTAGTCATCAAATTCTCTTATGCTCAAGAATGGTGGTGAGGTTGTAACTCCATTAGGTGTGGGCTAGTTATGAATCTTGTGTTTGCATCACCCTAAATTGTCATAAATATCTTACCACCGGATGTGATGGAAGGAAGGGGGCCAAGTGTTTCTTCACGCCAATAGGGCCCATGCCAGGACCACCTCCACCATGTGGAATGCAAAATGTTTTATGCAGGTTAAGATGACAAACATCAGCCCCAATCCAACCTGGGCTGGTGAGTCCAACCTGTGATGCAGCACGACATTGCAAAAGTTACGCCAAAACGATAAGAAATCTTGCGTCGAGTTAAATCAAGATCATGTGTATACTATTGATAAGCAGATGCCTAGTATCACAAAGTTTGGATTTACACTACAGGATCCAACAGCAACTAGCAGCCTGAAATGCCAATACTCAAACTATTCTAGTATGAACAAACACCGAAATAGTGCTGGGCTAGAAACAATGTATCCAATAACTGAAAGACAGGAACTAGAAGCAAGGGCATCAATTTTTTTAAATGAATGGGAAATTCCATGACTGATCTTCCTGGAAGCAGCCAAGTAAATTCCTCCTTTCTTTGTGCTTTCACTAACAGATATCAATTTTTTAAAAGAAAATTTATCTATTGAGTGGAGGTATTTGGTGATATTAATCCTAAAAAAACTGACAATAGAAAACTACCTGTGCATTCATGTTAGCACCATCCATGTATACTTGCCCTCCATTGTCATGTATAATCTTACAAATCTCGTCAATACCTTCCTCATAGACTCCATGTGTTGAAGGATATGTAACCTGAAACATACAGTAGACTGATGAACACCTGGGACAAATTGATGGCATGGAACAATGAAATGAGCAAGTGGGAAATTGAACACATTGGATTTCTTGCAAGCTTTGTGAATGGCTAATTTCAGACCACCTAATTATGAATTGGTTCAAAATTAAAGAAATAATCACCAAAATTCATCCATATAAAAAGACTAGAAGCTAATGTATTGACATTATAGATCACATACCATCAAAGCAGAAAGATTGTCCTTGTGAGCTTCAGCAGCTTTCCTCAACTCTTCAATGTTGATGTTTCCCTTCGAATCTGTTCCAACAGCAACAATTTTCATTCCACACATTGCTGCACTAGCAGGATTTGTTCCATGTGCGGAGACAGGTATAATGCATACATTCCGATGGCTGTCTCCCCTTGACTGTAATTTTATGAAACTCTAGTCAATAAATAGCCTTATACCTTTCTGCAGCTTTTTCTATATGCAATAAAATATGCAGGTAAATCTACACCTACCAAATGGTACGCACGAATGACCATCAGACCAGAATACTCTCCAGCAGCACCAGCATTTGGTTGCAATGAAAATGAATCAAATCCAGTGATTGTGCACAAAAGGTCACCCAAGTCTTTGAACATTTCCTTTATGAAGACAATTACAAACCAACAAAATGCATCAGGAGAGACATCATCTATGAAGGAAAGTAAGTTAATTGTACTAGCTAAATAAAGTACAAGAAGAAAATTACCTGATAACCAATTGACTGATTTGTTGGGGCAAAGGGATGGAGATTAGCAAATTCAGGCCAGGTTACAGGCATCATCTCAACAGTTGCATTCAACTTCATTGTACAAGAGCCCAATGGAATCATACTGTGACATAGGGAAAGATCTTTTGCTTGGAGCCTATGAATGTAACGGAGTAGTTCATGCTCTGTGTGATACCTGTAAAGATGAAGAAAATATTAGCATCAGTTTACATACACAGCAGCTTTAAGAAGGCACATTGGATGGTTGAAGGCCATACGAGTTAAAAATTGGATGGGTCAGATATGGGCTATCTCTCACAAGCCCACTAGGAATCATTGATTGAACGGAAGGTGCAAGAGACTCAGCAGTGAAGGGCACCTGGGAATCATGGGCAGACTTCAGAACTTTCTATTATGAGAAAAATTTAAACAGGAGAGAATAAATTGTGCAGTACAAATTGTCCATTTAGTATTATTCACTAAAATTTGGTTAGATGGCTGAATCATAGAAAATAAATAAATAATTTTAAAACTAAATCTAAAATCTAGATTTTCTTGCTTTTTTTTATTAAGTTTTATTCTGCAAACGACTTCTTTTTAATGCTAACATGAGCCTTCTTTCCACAATCATATCTTTTGAAGTAACCAAAAATTGCAGCAGTTTTTTAGATGGTTATAATTCAATTTCTCTAAATCATTTACTTCTTATTCACCAGTACTGCTACCAACCTCCAGCCACTAACTCACTTGAGACTTAGTTACAGCTCAAAGAAAAATGCATTGAGATATAGCAAACAGAATCTAAACTAGCACAGGGTAATTTGCATTGGCTGCAAGATTGAATCTAAAATTCCCCAGACACAAAGTACGCCTCCTGGTTAACATGAAATTAATCCCTGAAGAAATGATTCAATTTCCTAGCAACTTAATGATAATTTATTCATTTCGCACAGAGAAAAACAAAACAGAAGAAGCAGCTTAACAACTTCACCCGTTTTAAAGACATATAATAGTTATGTTGGAACCTTAAAGGGAATAAAGTAGATATCATGGATACTAATGTGCAGATTCACGTAAGAAGGTTCAATTTAGATCGAGATTCAGGTAGAAGAACATCAGTAAGATAACAAAAACTCACGTCTTTTCCACCAGAGAAAACTTTAAACAGCTCGTCAACATCCTCCAGAGTTGTTGTTTCATCAAATGACACAGTTACCTAATATACCGCCAGTAAAACCGCATCAGCAATCAAAACTACCACTTTTCAAATCAGACATAAAATCAACCAATAAGCAAGCACAAATCAGAGTTACTTACAGTGTTAGAATCCACAACACGGAGATTCATCTCGCTCTTCTGAGCAGCTTCTGCAATCGCCCCTGAATCAGCACACTTGACCTTCACGGTATCAAAGAAAGGAAGATCCTGAACCTCCACCGCTCCGAGCTTCTTCAGCCCCTGAGCAAAAACTCCGGCAAGCCCGTGAACACGCTCGGCAATGGCCTTCAGCCCCTCGGGACCATGATACACCGCATACATTGCGGACATGTTCGCAAGCAGAGCCTGTAGAACAACGAAAATGGAATCAATTTCAGTTATATAGAAGCAAAGAAGACGAAAAATTGGGAAATTGACAGGAATTTCAACCTGAGCAGTACAGATATTGCTGGTGGCCTTGTCCCTCCTGATGTGCTGCTCCCTCGTCTGCATTGCCATCCGGAGCGCTGGCTTTCCGCTGGAATCCACGCTCACCCCGATGATCCTCCCGGGCATCATCCTCTTGTACTCCTGCGACGTCGCCAGAAACGCTGCATGAGGCCCACCATAGCCCATTGGCACTCCGAACCGCTGTGCCGAACCCACAACGATGTCGGCGCCGAGCTCGCCCGGCGGCTTCAGCACCGTCAGGGCCAGCAGATCCGTCGCCATCACCACCTTCACGCCCTTGGCGTGCACGCTCCTCACGAAGTCCCCGTAATCCAGCACCTCCCCTTCAGTCCCAGGGTACTGAACCAGCACTCCGCAGACGTCCCCCGAGCTGTAATCGAAGTCCTTCAGATCTGCCACCACCACCTTCAGATCGAACCCGTCCGCCCTGGTCTTGCAAATGTCGATGGTTTGTGGGTGGCAGTTGCTGGCGATGAGGAACGTCTTTTTCTTTCCGCGCTGAATGTTGTTGCACATGGCCATGGCCTCAGCGGCTGCCGTTCCCTCGTCAAGGAGGGAAGCGTTGGACATGGGGAGGGCCGTGAGATCGGCGATCATGGTCTGGTAATTGAGCAGCGATTCGAGCCTCCCCTGGGAGATCTCCGCCTGGTAGGGGGTGTACTGGGTGTACCAGCCGGGGTTCTCCAAGATGTTGCGGAGGATGACGGCGGGGACGTGGGTGCCATAGTAGCCCATCCCAATGAAGCTCTTGAAGACCCGGTTCTTGTCCGCCAGGGCCTTCATGTGAGCCACCATCTGGTTCTCCGTCAGCCCGGCGTCGAACTTGGTCAGCTTCATGTCCGGGATGCGGATGGCCGCGGGAACGGTGGCGTCAATCAGAGCGTCCAGGGAGGGGAACCCGCAGTGCTCCGCCATCTTCGCCTGGTCCTCGGGGGTCGCCGAGTTATGTCGTCGCGGGAAGGTGTCGGACGGCTTCAGCGCCTCCACGGCGACGGAGCGGGCCTGCCGGTGGTGGTAGTGGGCCGGGCGGGGGGAGTCAGCGGAGGGGGAGAAGGAGGACGGGGCGAGGGAGGATACACAGCGGGCGAGCTGCCGGTGGGAGGCGGGGAGGGGCTTGGAGTCGGAGAGGAGGCCGCGGAGGATCGCCCTGTTGGCGAGTCGGCGTGCCCGCTCCATCGCTCGGCTAGAGGGGGCCCCGGGGAGGGAGGGTGTCACGCGCGCACCGTCGGCCGGTGGGTTGGTCGGGGGAGCAGCGAAACGCGTACAAAGAAGGAGAGAAATACGGCGGGCTATATAAGGCGGGCAGCGGATCTGGTGCGGGGTGGGTGGGTGCGCAGGATAGCAAACATGCGCGTGATTGGGTGACGATGACGTGGCGGGTGAGTTGGTGGGTGCGGTGGGAGCGGGAAACGGAATGTGGGCTTCAAAACCCAAATCCAAGAACGGGAGGCGGACGTAAATCCGGCCCGGAAAAAAAAATCCGCATTTTTCATTTTGCCAAGTGGGACGGGCGTTCTGTCTTCTTCTCCTTCACACAGCCTCGCTCGCCTTATCGTCTCTCTCGGGCCAGAGCTGGTGCGCCTCAGAAATGTGTTTCCCATTTCATGTCTTTTCTGAGCTTCCGTTCTTGCATGGACCAGAAATATTCATGGGAAATTGGGTAGATTCGGATCTGGGCCGGAAATATATGTTACGTCAACTGCTTGTAATAGGATGGAATGTCATAAATTTTGTGTGGTGGGCATTCATGAATCTTTGGATTAGATTCTTTTCCTTTTTCGTGTTATGATTTTACTCTGGTTCCATTGCTGGGGTTTTTGTAGACTCGGGGGATTCCGTATATGTTATCCGGTCTGAATGCGGTATGAGTCGGGCAGTGGTTGGCTCTAAATTGATTCTGGCTGCCTGGGTCAGCCTTGTTCACGTGTTTTTTTCCCCTTCTCATTCTACCTTGTTCACGTGTCTTGTGGAACGTGAGTGCTACTTGGGAGGACTGGGAAGTGAGCAAAGTCACAGTTCGGTCTATGGTGTGTAATTTGATATTTTAGTGCTACTTGGGAAAGTGAGTAATTTATAGACATGTATGTTTGCCTCGAGGACCTAGACCAATGTCATTGATAATGAATAAAGAAAGAGAAGATGCGTCACAAAGCCTACTGCTTACTATGCATTCTCTTCCATTTTATGGCTCCTGAGTTCTTAATAGAGGCCGCTGTCTTATTATCTTAACTTATTTTTCTACTTTGGAAAGGGGGAAAGAGTGGCATTTATTGTGTTTATATGAGCTCGGGCTCATATAAACTTACTTGAGCCCGGGCTTTATGGGCCGCAGAATTTATATCTGACGGCTCATAATAATCATGGTTATACTCATTGATTAAACCTATAAGTATTATGGGCCACCGGATATAAATCCGATGGCCCATAGAGCTCAAGCTCACGTAGATTTATATGAGCCCGGACTCATATAAACTTTTTCCTTTATATAAAGAAGTAAATTATACTTCACTTCTATAGCTGCTGTGAAACAACACTTTAAGGCATATTACTTTTGAAAATCAATATTCCACTCCTATGCATGACAAAAATTAGGGACATGACCCTGACTAATTCATTTTTAAGATGGTTTTCATCTAGCCCACTCCTTTCTTCCTCTTCCATCACCAGCACCATCGACCTCCACCCCACCTCCATCCCCCTTCCAACATCACCACCCTTCTCTGCCAGTCTCCCAGGCTTGGCCCAGTCCCTTGCCTTTCTCCCTAAAGCATAGGTCATGTACACGCTCTAGCCATGGTGGTTATTGTCAAATTTTGTCTTTGAGACTCTAGCAATAACCCCCATGGCAAGAGCATAGGTGGACGCTTGGGAGGAGGGGTGCCAAAGAGAGAATGTTAGGCATCAATGGTGGAAGAGGAAGAGGAGAGTGAGGAGAGTTGGCTAAACTTAGTTTTCTAAAAAAATGGTAAAATCATCTTCAAAGTGAAGTCTCATAATCCATATGTTATAATTACTATTTGAAATGCGGCCATAATTTAAATGCAAATTTTATCCTCTTACGTGTGCATAAGTCTATTTGTAGCATTATGCAAATTTTACAAAAAAATAGGGCATTAGAGTCTAGTTACATTAAATGACCAACAAAAAATTAACTTAAACACACAACAAGAATAAGGCTTTAAACGTGACAAACATTAGGCATTAGTCTGCCTAAATGTGGCGGGGCATTCTATTAAGGAAAAAGTTTATATGAGCCCGGGCGCACGCCAACACCCGGGCTCATATAAACCCCGGGCTCATATAAACGGGACTCTTCTATTAAACTAGTCCAGATTGAAACTTGTAACTACTTCAAACATATTACTCTTCACTTCCACAAGCTACCACCAAGCACACTTACGCCTTCAACCATGCCACGAGCGGAATTAAACAAATGGAAGTTCACTTGAGTTACTCCCGCCTACTTATCCGATTCACTAACTGGACTCACCAGCGCCACCAATCTTCCACATAGAGGAAAGTTCAATTCATCCTGCACCAATCTTTCATGTACAAGATGTTTGATTCTGTTGCGAGCACCGCATCTGACCTAACTGATTAGTCGGCTATGTATATGACCGATAACAACCAGCAGTAGGTGCCGGCAAGGGTTTATATAATAACGTAATTCTGCATACACAGTGAAGTTGCCGCAAAATAACAGCTCAGTTCGTGAATGTCTGAACTGCCCTAGGTAGACGAGAACCATGTTCGTGAATACCATTCACTGAGGGGGGGGGGCACGCTGTGTGTGTGTTGGGGGCAAGGCTGCTGGTCCTCAGCTAAATAACAGGCGGACAAGTCTTGCCCATGCCTGTATCTACTGACAATTTAAATCTGTTTTGTCCGTGGACAGTTTTTATTTGGCGCCCACGGATTTAACCTCTTGATGATTATAACTAAATGGAGCAGCCTCCAGATTTCTTAATTAAGTTACTTACTATATAATGATAATTTAGACTCGTAGTAGTATTATTATTGAACTTAACTTATAAATATTTAACAATTAACACTAAAGAAAAACTCAAATGAAATATTAACATAATTATATTTATATTGTTAAAAGTTTAGGTAAAAAATGGATGCTTAAAAGTAGTTATAGAGAAATAATAAAATAAATAATTAAAAACTAACCAGCCCTTGGACAACTCAGCAAAGATTTTCGTATGTGGCCATGTCCAAAAATTAATGGACACAATACTTGAGCTTCAACAAGAAAGGAGGACGAAAAAGAAGGAGGGGCAAGAAGAAACGGGGGTTGATTCACATCACAACCGAACCAAGTCAGTATTTAAAACACTGATACGTGAGAGATGAAGGTAGGCCGAGGGTGTTCACATCTGGAAACGATAACAGAGTTCAGAGGATTCAATTTGTTAAATAACAACTTTTGTTTTAACAGTGAATTGACACTTTCAGATTGTCCCACACAAGAAAATCAACTGCATACAAAACGATGAAGCTGACAAAGTTTTAAGTATGGAAGAAATGATTTCGGGAGGTCTACCAACCACTTAAGCATTTACAAGGCTAAAGAGGTTACGATGAAGACTCCCACGGCAAAAGAAAATGTGTTATTGAAGACAAAATAAGTTATTCCGAAAAATAAGTACGTATGTGGACAGAATATCAAAGTTAGCAGTGCCTTGCTAAAAAAAGACAGTCGTTTTAACTTTCTATAATTTTACCCTCTACGACTAAGGCTACCTCGCAAGTATAAATGATCATGAGCAGAATAGCTCAAACACAAGCCATATGAATCCACAACCAAAACAGGTATATATATTGTTGACCACTCCGTGCAAACGGATCAAATCTTAAAAGAAAACGGTTCGCCAAATAACTCAATTTCAAACTAAACAAAATGGCATTGAAGAGAATTAATCTTCTTCCTCCGCCTCATTTTCTGCAATGTTGAAGTAGCGCAACTCATACACATTCCGGTCTTTGTTGGAAGCAATAACCCGGAGCCAATCCCTCACATTGTGCTTCTTCAAATACTTCTTCGTTAAATACTTCAAATACCTGTATCACAAGAGTAGTACACCAAAATTAGTTGCACCTTATACACATTCTACCATTAATTTTATTTTTGATTCATAAAGGCCTTCCACAAATAACATTAGAAACACTCATCATAGCATAATTCCCAACAAGTAGATTATGCACCCAAATATTATTACCATTGGGAGTTTAGAACATACCGAATATCAGTAAGTGATACCGTATGGGAAATGTCCCATCATTTACTGAACCTTATATCAGTAGGATAAAAGGTTCACCCAAAAATAATGGATATAATGTTCCTGAAGTTTACGAGAAGCTTGCTCACAGAGAAAACAAGCACCTGCTTTTTTCCTTCAGGTTGGCATTCTCCACTGCCTTACTATATCTACCTGCGGGCATATATACCCACAAAATTCATCCACCCAAACAACCAATGAGAAAGCAAAACTATAGGATACATTTGTATAAAATGGGGTATCCCTTGTAACAAAGGATCGTCAGAACTTAATAGGAATGAAAAAAATTCCATGTAACCTAATAAAAATTACTAATCAGATTAAATGCCAAAGTTCCAATACAATGAACAATACTTGCAAGCTAACAATGTCCCCTCATTTACTGAACCTCTTGTCGTTAAAAAAAAACAGAGGTTCACCCAATAATGACGGAAATGATATTCCTGAAGTTTACGAGAGAGCTGCTCATTTAAAAAAAACAGATCACTGCTTTTTTCCCCAGGCAATTGAAAACCAGAAAAAGCATTGCTTGTATAGATAGTCAATTACTTCATTCCAACTACACTGCAGTCCAGTTGCAAGGCATAACGCAACAACGAAGATGAACGTCACAGAAGCGCGAACAAAGCAAAAAACAAACAAAAACAGCATATTCGACCATAGCCAATCTAACAACTTATCCCACAAATGTCCAACATCTAATAAAAAAGAAACGATTCGAATAAACCGAACGAAACCGGAAATAAGATCTGAGGTTACGACCTTTTAGATAACGGATTGTCAGAGACGACGGTGATTTTGCTCTTGTCACGGGAGACGGTGATGGAGTCGCCGAGGGCGCCGGCCTTGCCGCCTACTTTGATGCGTTCCTGGAGGAACTTCTCCAGGGAGGCGATGTCCATGATCTTGTCCTCGACCGGCTTGGCGCAGTCGATGACGAAGGACGCCCCCTTCTTCTTCCCGGCCTTGGGCGCCGCTCCTCCTCGACTCATCCTCGCGGCTGCTTCTCACTCCGGATCTCTTCCTCCGCCGCGAGCTCTGCAGGAACTAGGAAGTGCCCTAACCCTAGCTGCCGGTTCCCTCACTGGAGAAATGGGCGCTATTTATACACAAAGCCCGGTCTCCGATTTGCAGGTACTAGATGGTATACGGGCCGCTTAGGCCTTTGATTCGAAACACTCGATAAAAAGGGCAAACTTTGTTCGTCTACTGGGCTTACAGGCCCATTCTTAAAGGTTCCACGATCAAGCCCTTTGTTTTAGCTCAAGCCCACACATTATAGGTGTGGCTGAAATCGGGCTGGACCGGGCTTGGGCTAGGCCATGGCGTTATCCCTAAAAAAATTTCAGCCCTAGCCGGCACGGAAGATAGCCCAATCCACTTACTTCGCCGCCCATGTTACAACCCCTTGAAACTCCTCTCAAAACTTCAAGGTGAAAACATCACCCACTTCTCTCATCAGAATCAAACAAAGCCAATTTAGGACGACGATGAATGCATCTAATATTCAAATGCTAGCCAGCATCTAATTTGAACGCCACTTGCATATATTCATCACTGAGCTAGGTTTAAGGACAATTCTCAAAAGCTAGTTAGCATAGGCACTTTTACCCCCTTATCCACCCCTTATTCATTTACTTAAATCAATCACTTGTAGCATCCGAGACGTCCATAGTGAGTACTCTCATGTTGGGTCAAATCATTAAGATGGGTCTACTAGTTTTCCTAAAATATACCCTTAGGTCAAGTTCGTGTGTTTCACCTTTCCTAAACTTCTAGTTAGGGTTTTAGGGTTTCTGAGTATACCCAAGTTGACTAGGTTAACCAACAACATGTATTCTTGTTTAAAATTAGGAAAGTTCCTACCTTTTGCCCTTAAAGATCAAGGGATCAAACCTAAGCTTTTTAGTTATCCGATTTAACTATAGGGTGTTAATTTCTCTCCTAAATTACTAAACCAAAGAAAATTCTTTTAAATTTTTAAGGTGTTACACTCATACTCACATAATTATCATGTTCATTTTGCTTATAATTCAAATTTAAATTAAATAATTTATACAAGTATAATTATGCTATGAAACCATTTGTTTCATAGTGTTTTGCTAACAACTCCAATGTTGGACCCATTCTGAAATACTATTATGTCACTGCAACATATTTCACTTAACTCATTCATCTCATAATCGTAATTCATCATACATTTCAGCATATTGAATTAACATATCTTCACATACATTCCACACTATCCCCTTATGGCAAAAGAATTTTGCTCAGAATTCATCAAACTAAATTTGTATGAACTAACTCAGGTCATCAAACTCTTACTAATACCTTATTTATTTTACTTAAGTTTAAATTTATAACACATACATTATACTTATACAATTATGCTATGAAATCTTACTCCCTTATAGTCCACCAAATGAGCTTTAAATGCTAAGTCTGTCTACTAACTGAACCCTGAGGCCTTCTACTCACTACTCCACATTCGATCAAAATCAAACTAACCTTAGCTCATCAATCATACGCCAATCAATGTCATGCATGCAAACACCCACTGTGCCACATGACAATCCACACATATTCAATCTGACATAACTTACAATTTATTAAACAATGTCTAACATACACATAATTCATTGCAAGCAAATAAATCTTCATACGGACAATTCATCATTCATCAAGCCAATAGACATGCCCTTCAATTAGCATTCACATAATCTAATATCACATCACTATATGCGATATCATTAACTTTTGTGTCATCAAACAAGTATTTACATTATGTGAATACAAAGCATGTTATTATAAAATTACAAGTTCAAAGTCTTCTACCTCGTCGTTTGAGCAAATTCAATGGTAGGGCACATGGAGTGGTAGCATCGGTAACAATTCCTACGGACCAAGGCACTGCCTTTTATAATATGGAGTTGCCCCTATGAGGAAAGACGTCGAAGAGCCTACCAACATTTAAGCGGAGTGTGGTTTTATCCCAAATATTAGATGTCTATCAATCCACAAGCTTCCCATTGATCCAAGAGTCTCCAATCAACATGCAAAAGGGGCAGCTATGAGTGGAAATATGCTCTAAAGGGGTTGTTGTGGGCCCTAAAGGTACGCTTTGTGCACCGGCTACCATGTGTTCTAGGGTTCCTTGTGTGAGAATTTGAGTTCAAATGAGCAGGGGTTGCTCAAAAGCGTTGGCCTTAAGGAGCATGTCTATTTGGTATGGGTTTGCTCGAGGGTTTCGGCCTTGAAGAGCATATTTATTCTCTCTGTGTGTGGACATACATGTTAGCCTAGTGTATGTGAGACACTTAATACATGCATGATGAATGAGAATGTTAATGCATGGTCTTAAATGTATATTAGATATACATCTCATGTAGGTTTATATGATGTTGAATGCATGATTTGAATGTGTGGTAGAGACACTTCTCATGCGGTATATGTGATATTCTAAATAATCTAAAATTGTGTGATAGAGATATTATTATGCAGGTTTATATGATATGAATGCATGATTAGAAAGTGTTGAATGTGACACTATTATGTGGGTTTAAGTGATATGGTTGAATGATTAGAAAATGGTGTGAAAAACACTCCTTATATGATTTACGGGATTATCATACTTGATTTGAGTAGATATAAATGAATACCTATGTGGGATACATGTTAGGTTATAACTTGAATATTTATAACTTGACTTGATAGGTATGTCTTATGCAAGCTAGTTCTTATGTTTATGGTTAAATATGGGTTTTAGTTAGTAAATTATTAGAAAGTGGTATATCATGTTAATTTTATATCTGAATTGCTACATTGTCATGTCATCATATTTTCTGATTAATATAGTTGTATTCAAACCATTATTGAGTTTTTATATTCACCCCACTTTCCTTGTTTTGTTTTGGGGCTGCATGGCGTGACATGCAATCGGACATGATCCTCTTTATGAGAAAAAGTTGGGGAGAGCTTAGGAGTAAAAGTGGAGGCCACTAGATTTTGCATCTCTCTTTGATTATTTTGTTATGATGTTAGAACCCTTGTGAAGTGGTTCTTGTTTAAGACTTGTGATATATTATATCTTTAGTTTTGTTTAAGACCTTGTTTTGAGCCAAGTGTGTTAGCTATAGATTATTAGTATGTGGGTTTGAGATTTGTGGTTTAATTTAGAGTTTAAGTAGCTCTTTTTGTTCTACCTATTTACTCTTGCTTAAAGTAGTGCGTAACTCCGTTAATTAGACCACCCGTGGTAAGGGCATAAGTCTTCAACTATTTTTTTAACCATTTTCAATCTTGTGGCCCCCGTGCGCTGGACCGGCCCTTGGACCGGGTTTAGCTCGGGTCAGGCAGTGCCAGGGCGTGACACCATGACTCCCCAAAGACTTCCCTCTCTCCCAAATCCCAAGTTTTACTTGCTTAAATATAATAGTAACTATTTCCGAAGTCCAAAACCGCCAAAACACCTTGTTTTCCAAAATAACCAATACATGGTGTTTTTATTGACGCACCATTGATGCATCAATGCCTACCGATAGTAAAATACATTGTTCACCGATGATAGATTGGAGTGTTGTTAGGTTGTTGGTGAAAAAAAAAAATTTAAAAGATATAAAGGATTATATTGGTCTATGAAAAATACGGGGTGTCGCAAGTTAATATCAAAAAATTTAAGACCCTACTAGAGCTATTAGAGTAGGGTTGAACTCAAGATGTCTTCTTATGGATATGTGTCTTGACCATGCCACTAATATTATGCTTATTATATATGAAATGCACCTTTGCCAAAAGTAAGGATGAGAAGTTTGTCACCTCCTACTTTATCTGGCCCACCCCACTTTTATACCATTGGTAGATATCCACCGACCCAATATATACAGACGGTAGATATTTACTGATTGTGTTAAAGGGGTGGGCTAGATAAAGTATGGGGTGAGAGACTCCTCATCCCAAAAGTAATAGTCATGTTATTATGAGGTCATGCTCACATGCATGGATAGAACTGGGGTTTTAACATCAGGGGGGCTGAGAAGTGAATAAGTCACATATTTATGTAGATGATCATTTCTACTTGCCTCTCTTCAAATCTCTCGAGAAGTATTTTTTATACATAATAATTTAAAAAATATAAATTCCTTAAGATTTTATTTGAATTATTAATTTACATTCTTTTAAAATTGGCCTTTCCAACCTCATTAGTATCAAGTTGTGACAATTATTGCTAGGCCAGGCCGTCTTCATTCAATTATTTATCTTTCTACTTTTTATCTCATTTTTTTAGAAGAAGACTTCTTAGCTCTTAAGATTCATTGGTAGCACTCATCAATCCAATGTTATAAAAGTTTTTAGGTTACACAACTCGGGTGGTACGAGTGAATTTTAAATGTAAAAAAGTCTTTAACTTTAGACAAAAATGGCGTCTAGTCCTAAGAGAAAGCTTTATTTTACACCAGCTATGAGAAACGTGAAATTAATTTGAAGGTCACGTGATATTAATTTTTAGACAAAATTACCCTTCTTCCAGCTTCTTCCTTTTGTTTCTCCTTCTTCCTTCCACCTTCATCCAGATTCTTAATCCCTATTTTTTTAATGCTTCTATTTCTTTCAGCATAGATCTCTTCCTCTCCATCCTCGACTACCTCCTCCTCACCCCTAGGGCCACCTCCTCAACCGCCACTGGCCCAACCTCCCCCCCGGGACCTAAACCTTAGCCCATCTCCAGCCCAATCTCCTTCACCTTGGCCCATCTCTGGCCCAACCTCCCCCACCTTGGCCTTGCCCCCCACCACAACCTGGCTGCACTCACCTGCACCTACGACCCGCTCCTCAGCCTTCATCCCTGTCATGGTTGTTGCTTCCTCCCACACTATCTCCCTCTTCCTCAAGATTCACGATGTCAACTTCTCCTCCTGGCTGGCGTCTTCAACGTGGGTGACTTCATCCTGGCCCTCAACTAGCTCAACCTCTAGGGCATTGCCAAAAAGATAAAACGCCTTCACTGCCGCTTCAACTCCTTCCTCTCCCGCGTCCTCGACAACCACTATGGTTCCTCCGGCCTCCACCACTAGCGCGACATCCTAACAAAGACAGTAAATATTTACTCTCTTTGTATATAATAAAATGAGTAAATACTTCATGTTTTTTTCCTCCTCATAGTTGCTGCAACGGAGCCTGCTAGAGGTGTTAGAGTCGGGCATCTTCGTGTCTTTTCAGGGAGAGGTGGACGGAGCTGACGGAGGGATCCACGGCAGAGCTGGAGCCGACATGGCCTTGAGGAGGCCCTTCATGCAATCAAGCTTCGAATCTTTAATGTCGGTTCTGGTCTGGGCTTCTGGCTTGGTGGTGGAATAGCGGCGCTTGAGGGGGAGGATCACAACCATTTCTGGTGGTGATAGGGATGAGGTGGGAGCAAGCGAGGGATGGTGACCGGCGGTGTGAGGTGAACGGAGAGGGAGAGGAGAGTGAGGGAGCGAGGTGTAAGCGGGGCGGTCTGGACAAAGATGAGAAGAGGTGGGGCGATAGGATCAGAAGGTGGACCACGGTGAAGAGATTATCTAGTGGGCGGCGGTGAGGAGGTAAGGTGAACATAGATGAAAATGTGGACGGTGGAATGAGAATGGAAGAAGAAAAGGACGGTGGTTGGGGGTATTTTTGTTTAAATATAAATATTAAAGTTAATAACATATTAATAAAAAATATAGTTAATATCTAAAAGCCCTTAACTTTAATCACGTATCTATTAATTCACATCATATTATAAATACGAGGTTTAAGGGTGGGATTGTAGTCTAAGGGGCTGTTTGGGAGGGATTTTAGGAGAAAATTAATATTTTTTAATGTAATATATCACATAAAAAAAAGAAAAACGATTTCTCTAGGGAAAACGCTTTCTCCAAAATCTAATCCCTCCTCAACAGCCCCTGAGTTTCATAACGTACTGTTTAGTCCAAAAACACTTTGATTAATACGTCTAAAAATATTTGATTAATACGTCCAAAAAGTGAGCTCAGTTTAGTCCAAAAATATTTGATCAATACCTCCAAAAAGTGATCTGGTTTCAGCCTGATCCTCAAATAGCTGATAACCACGTCAAGTTGCTTAAAACATTTTTCTTCCATCCATCACCTCATTTCGCTTCTAACCAAATAAATCCGTCATTTTCACCTGTGACGTTCATGCGTGGAGCGCCATTATGGGCTCCTTCGTCATTCTTTTTAGATGTTTAATCAATCGAATTTGGCGTCGCTTCCTTGACAACCTTGGTCTTGCATCTGGGTAATCTGGGAAACTTCGAAAAGGCTTTCCTGACCAAACGTTCCTTTATATGCATATCGACTGAGTTGCCGTCGTACCATGTCCGGAGCTGTCTGTGAGCTGGTCACGGGGCTCTCGTCAAGTTGCGTCCGAGAAACTTCGTGAATCCAGACCGCATAATTAGCGGGAGATAGAGGGGTCGATCCGGGCTCATGGTAACTTCCAACCGAAGAACATGGACTCCGTACGCTTCTCCAATCTCCTTCTCCGGATACAGAAGGCTTCTTCCAAATTCTTCTTCACCTTTTTTTTTGTTGTTGGAAGGCCTAATGCCCTTCTGTTGTTCTTAGAAAAGATTTGATGTTTTTCTCTTTTTTATATCGTTAGGATCTGAGATCGAGCTCATTGACGGTGGGGGAGCGGCTGTGCGCGGCGCTCATACCGTTGGTGGCGGTGGTGGAGGTGCTTTTCATTGCGCTGGCCAGCTGCTTCGAGTGCCAGCCACGGAAGCGCCCGCTTCAGCTGGAATTCCAGGATATTGATCGCCTCGCCAAGGAATCCAGATGTTTGGTTCCGACTCCTTATTGCTTTATTTTTCTGTTATTTTTCTTTTTTTGTCTCTTTGATCTTCTAATGGAAAAATAAGCATTTCGGATTTGGCAGTTAGTGTAAATGAAGTGGAGGCCTTGTACGAGTTGTTTAAGAAACTGAGTAGCTCCATCATTGACGACGGGCTAATCCACAAGGTACTGCCATTTTCAGGTTTATTGGTGATTTTGATGGGTAATCGAGCTTATTACGGGAAACTAGCGAGGAAGTTCTCGACTTTTATTGAAGGTGTTGTCCATAGACATCAATTTTGCCTCATTCATTGTTGAGCTTCGGGACAACTCCAAAAGAGACTTGCTGAGAACAGATTACAAGTTTTGGAGATTTCCTGAAGTTTCCATCCGAGGAGGGAAAATCTTATATCAGTGGGTGACTCCACTGCCTTTAAGAAATGAATCTGTCTAGGATTTTTCCTCCACTTGCATAACAACAGAGGCAGAATTTATGCCAGTGGAAAACTTCTTCACTAGAACCAAAATATTACCCTTTCAAAAACTAGTAAACTAAGGAATCTCAATCTCTAGCTATATAAAGAACGAATGAGCAGTACCTGGAATTATGAGATATATCCTGTTATCCTTGCTTATCATTTTCTGCTTTATAAGTCAAAATTTTCTGTTTGGTTGCCCATGCACTGTTTGACTGATGCATGAATTGTATATTTTGTAGGAAGAACTCCAGTTAGCACTCTTCAAAGCTCCCTCTGGTGAGAATCTATTCCTGGACAGGGTAAGTGCATATAAAGAAGTTTAGTTATTATCCCCCCTCTCACGCATCTCTCTTTAATTTTTGAAAATTTGTTGTCCTTGTATGTGAAATAAACCCTCATCATTCTGGATTGGCTGTACACAAGCCTTTTGACCAATCTTACTGCAAGTGTCAAACTAAGCTGCATATTATCTTCCTTTTTGTCTTTTTGTTAGTGATTACTTCTCTTTGTGTATTTGTACTCTATTGTTATTGACTATAGCAATTTGTTCTATTAAGTTTGTTTCTGCTGCATAAATATTCCAATGAAATTGAAATTGGCAATTTGACACATATATATTCAATGTTTTGGCTCGACAGGTTTTTTATCTTTTTGATGAAAAGAAAAACGGTGTTATAGAATTTGAAGAGTTTATCCATGCTCTTAATGTTTTTCATCCTTATTCACCTCTAGAAGACAAAATTGATTGTAAGATTTCTTTTCGTATATGGATTGCAATTTATAACCCATGGGTGTGAAAGGACTGTTCTTACCTGTCTTTGTATTTCCTGCAGTTGCATTCAGGCTTTACGATCTAAGGCAGACAGGTTATATTGAACGTGAAGAAGTGAAAATCTAACCTTATACATTTTATAACTTTCACATTGTTGTCTTTTTTAGGGTTCTTTGCTTCTTTTTTTGAGTCTTTTCATTTTGTACATCTAATAGTTTTCCTTTCCCATATATAGGATTCTCAGGATATCTTGTGTACCGTTTATTTTAGGTTATGCAAATGATTGTTGCTATAATGAAGGAGTCAGAATTGGAGTTGTCAGATGATCTTCTTGAGGCTATTGTTGATAATGTAAATCTACTTTGAGCATTTTTTTTTCTTTTTCTTCTATGTGTTTTGTGTATTTGGGGAGGTTGTAGGTTTTACATTTTTTTTATCAAACACTTTTTACAGACTTTTGCAGATGCAGATAGTGACATGGATGGCAAAATCAACAAAACCGAGTGGAAAGAATTTGTTCTGAGAAATCCATCCCTTTTGAGGAACATGACTCTTCCGTATTTGAAGTATGCTGTGTTCCCATCACTCGTTTACATGCACATATGTATACCCTGGATCGTTGTAGTTATCACATCACTTTATTTTGCCCTTCCGGGGGGGGAAAATGCCACTTCATTGCGAAAAGGTCTTGGCTGGTATACTGTCTAGGTTTGTGAGGTTAGACAATCATTCGAAATGCAATAAAATTAAAGATAACTAAGAAGCCATTGCCCCCTTTCAAGGGCATGCTATATATCTAGTACTGAAAGTCTGCAAATTCATAAACTGCTGCATGGGTAAATGATATTTCATAAAAAAGTGAACTATTTTTATGTATACGAGTAGTTAATTATATGGTTTTAGGTTCTTATTCTACATTATTCACGTTTGGTATGTTCATACTTATAGCCTTTTGTCCTTATTCTTTACATCAAGTATATTTTGTTCATCAATGAGGAAGGGTGGGAAGGTTTTTGATCAATTATAGTTAATTTGGTATTAAATTGAAATCCTGCGCTTCTCCCTTCCCTATGTTCTCGAAGAAGTGAGACTTAAAAAGTTTGTTGGAGGTATAAATATAATTGTTCCACTTTCTGGACTTTGTTACATCAAAATGGAAAGATGAGGCATCAGGAGTCACTTTGATATTGCAGTATTATAGAGTTATTGTTTAACACAGCAGTAAGTGGATCAGACATGAAGAGATCTGGCATTATTACTTAATGTTTATATTGGTCATCCTCCTTTCTTGTGATTTTGTAGTCTCAGAGCTACATCATATTAAATAGTAAATTTAAGTAACATTGCCAATCTTTCGTGTTGGTCCAATTTTTCAGGGACGTAACTATGGCCTTCCCAAGCTTTGTTTTCAATACAGGAGTCGAAGATTAAATGCTGGTAAAATGTAAAACCAAATTTTTTCTGGAACTTCTGGGAGTCAGCTGCAGGTCATGTCGAAGATGGCAATGAGGCAGCTGGAAACAATCGATTCTTTGTGAGGCATTGAATGTAGTTGATGTTTCAGCTTTTTCAGCTCCATGAGATGCCGTTCTGCCCTTTATGACATCAAAGTCGGTTCGTGTATTTGTTGCCCAACCTTAGAATGCAATGTACAGAAAGCAGGAATTCTCAGGTTTTCTCGTTACGACTGACCAATGATCTTTGCTTTCTGATTCTATCATTCTCAAATTAATTCCACTTGCAAGATTGGTCAGACAAAATTTTGAATTTTGATGGGGTTAAATTTATGTAAGCTGCAAGTTGCAAGTAAAGCTCCTGTTTAAAGATCTCATTTATCCATTTCCCATTTTTTCTTTATGTTTATTTATTATAGCTCAAGGTGTGGCTCATCATATAGCAAACTTTATTGATTAGTTGAAAGTGATTGCAGCTTATGGGACCGACTTGCCAGGTTAATATGGGTGGCTTCTTATCGAGTCCGCACTCTCTGGTGAGAACCAGAGTTGACTCTGGTCATACTCTTGGCGGACAAGCCGTTCACACCCTTCAATAAGCAAATCCACCGCTCTTTTTTGTGAGACCCACATGCAAATTGGTTTGCGAATTACTTTTTTGAATGCTTATAAAAACTTCTATTACTCACAATTTTTCTCAACAGGGAAAAAAATGTCGGCTCAGCAGTCATCCACTACATGGTTTAAAAGGGTTGAAAAAATAGAACATCATATTATGCTTTTAGTGTCTTGCTTAAATTAGAGATGATGCTTAAAGCAGAGTTGTTGTCTCTTTGCTAGGGGTGCTAATGAGTCGAGCCAGGTATCTCGACTCGATTAAAATATGACTCAACTTGAAACTATGGCTTAAACTCGACTCAAACTCAAATATTTTCGAGTTGAGTTCAAGCATATCCTAGTTTAACTCAACTCGGCTTAAATAGAACTCGAACTCGGCTCAAATTCAACTCTCAAACTTGAATGAAATTTGTAAATATATTTTATAATATATATAAATGCATATTGATACCTATGTATATATTTGCAAAATTACAACACTAATTTACATTTACAATATATATATATATATATATATATATATATATATGTATGTATATATTGAGTATTGGTCTATATCACACATGATATATTTTTGAGAAGTAAACATGTAAAGATATATTATACACATATCATTATGTATTGAAATTTAGATATATCATAAAAATAAGATTTAATAAGGTATATTGATATATAGTATAATTGAGTAAAAAATGGGATATATTGTACTACATATCAAATAATATATTAGTAATTATATAATATGTTATGGTAAAATTAGTTACTATTAGGGGTGTTAATGGGTAGGGTATGGGTCAGGTAAGGCTTTATCCATATTAATGTCCGCTTTCAAAAATTTTACTCATACCCTACCCATTACCCATTTCCTTATTCGTTATTTATACCCTACGGTCCCTGCCTAGTACCCATTACCCATCAAGTAAATGGGCAGGTAACGGATAAATGGCCAACCTATCAATGAATAATAAATAATATAAAATAAATTATAATAAATTATTTATATTTTTTAAAAGTCTATCCAATGTATCACAATTTCAATTCAATAAGGTTGTGAGCAATATTACATATAAAAACTTCACAGTTCATAAAAAAAAATAACATAATAAGAATATGATACCTTATATAAACTTATATAAAAAAAATTAAGACTTGAAAATAATTTTTATTACTCTAAAATCCCTCAATCATCGTACCAAAATGCTACAATATACAAGACTAATCTTATTACATATGCAAATCTTATTCTTCTAATTAGCTATAACAGAGTAAATTGGGTACTTATCAAAACTAAACAACATGACATTAAAAACCAAAAAATAAAATTCTCACTTCTCTCTTAACATAAAATCCCCTTACTTGTCATTTACTCTCTTACTGCAATTCATCGAGGATAAAACTTATATTTTCTCTTCAAGATATATACTTTATGCAACAAGTATAACGTAAAAAGACACCAGAGATTGACTATGTTCTCTTCCGTTTTCTCTATCATAAGTTTGCATTATAAATTTATATATATTTCTTAGAAGATTATCCAATGTCTCACAATAAAAGTATAAAATATTCAAATGAAAGTATAAAATGTTTCAAATGGAAGACATTCTCCTTAGGCAACATATGCAATTGTGTCTTTATATATTATTCGGGTAATGGGTAACGAGTATAGATAAGGGGTTACTAATACCCTACCCACATAATAAATAGGCAGACAAAATTACTCACTTATTTTATCTGTTATTCATTCATCAATTACCCACCCACGAATTTCGGATTGGGCGAGTGGGTGAGGCGGGTAAATAGTTACCCATTAACAGCCCTAGTAACTTACTATCTCTATATGTCAAATAAATTATAATATATATATCTTTTCAAATTCTCTATGGAAACTACCATTGGAATCCTTACAAATTATAATTTTACAATAATTTTTTTAAATATTTTTTAGCATTGACTCATGGATGTAAGTGAATTCCAACCATGGATGTCAAATACAAGTAAGGGAGGTTAAAACCTTGAAAAATGATGACTAATATATATATATAAGGGAGGTTAAAATTTTGCCTAGCTCGAATTGAAAATCCAAAGTTTGGCTAGAACTCGAGCTCAAATTGAAATAAGTAAATCATGAGCCTAGGCTTGAACTGGGCTCGAACTAAAAAAATAAAAATATAATATATATAAATCTAAAGTATATAAAATATCACACATACTAATATATTTTTAGTATTAAATATTAATAAATATACTTCAACAAGTATTACGACTACACCTTTAACATTTGACTATAGTCACTAAGAAAAAAGAAAATTATAACAAATAAGTTTTAGTTACATAGGCTCAAAAAATGTAGCATTACTATTTTCATTTTTTTATGTGCATATAATAACTAAAAAAGATGTAAAAAATAAAAACTCACTTTGGCAACATTGTCATCTACTTCTTCGTATTTTTTTTTCTTTACATGTTTATTAATCACTTATAAAAGACTTATTTTTTAGTCTTAGTATGTCTCTAAAAATTTTTAAAATACTTGTAAAGAGATATACATTTTGTAAGCTGAGGACAGTCCCAATGTCATGCTTTAACTTTTAAAAGAATATATAATCATTCTTTTGTAAACTAAGGTTGGTCTCCCTAATGTCATGCTTCTTTTAGAAGTATTTTTAAGTATATCAGTGTGATATCATATTGACCTTTCATCATATACTTATAACTCATTTGGTTTTTCAATTGAACTAATTTTAGTTCACCTTAAAAAACCAATTAGAGCTATTAATTTAAAACAGAAAGAGTATATAAGTGTTTGTCTCTAATATTTTTATTTTTTAAAAATATATATTATATATAAAAATTATATATCAATTACAATTTAACGAGAATATATATCATAAAAAAAATTTATATGAGTTTGGGTTCACGTATGTCAACATAAGCTAAGACATCATGGGCCATCAGATCAAGATTTGAGGGTGCAAAAAGACATAAACTAATCTACCTCCTGAGTTATGTGTGTTGTTGGATTATAATATAAGGATGCACGACATCAGGATTCACACAGTCGTGAGACTTGGCTCCTATAAACGGGTGTCATATATTATATATGATACATGGTATTGGTACATATATGTAATTATATGTCGTTTTATATATTCCATCCGTCCTAGATTAATAGCTCTATTTGATTTTCTAGAATGAACTAATAGGGAGCTATTAATTTAGAACGGAGGGAGTATATGTATTTAAATTGACAATTATATTTATATAAAATATGCATATACATATATTATTTATTATATATATATTATTTATTATATATATATTATTTATATATAATTTAAAATTTATATATGAGTTCGAGTTTGAGCCGAGTAGCGTCAAGTTTGATTCTATTCAAACCGAGCCGAGTTCGAGCAGACCTATTCAAGCTCGAACCGAGCCCGATTCGAGTCAAGCCTAATTCGAACCGAACTGTGCCAAGTTGGGTGTGCTCAACGAGCCAGCTTGGCTCTTTAACAACCCTACCTACAACTTAAAATCCTCGAAAATTAGCATCAATAGCTCTTGGGCTTATTAAAGCATAATAGAGTTTGGTTTTGCAGTTAGCAAATTATATTCTTTTTGTCATTATCAGTGTACTCTATAATCAAAATGGGAGGAAAACTAACAGTATGAGACTTGATTTTTATTGTTTTTGAAGTTTTTCGTGTTCTGATAAGTGCTTCCTGCATGCAGTGACCAGTTACCCATTTGATAGGATGGAAACATGCGTGAGGCTCTTAGCATATGACCAGAGATGCTAAATAAATAAAAAGAATTGTGGTTATAGGACCAACTAATCCACTCTTTATCTTGTCTCGGTGCAATGCGCCTATGCACAAATATTATGTGTGTAAATATATATTAAATAAAAAAATTAAAAAAAAATAGAAATAAAACTTGCATTGAACAAATATCTCCTTTGCATATTATAGTTATAATACATATTTTTTGGATCATAATGATCATAATTTACATGTACATATAATTAATTATAAGCATTATATTAACCCATATACAACACTTGTGAGTCCAAATCTTATGCATTCGATATTATGTTATAGTAGGGCGGGTTTCATTTGATAGAGCTTGTCAGGAGTTTTCTAATGAAGTAAAAAATACTTGAATATAATTATGTTTAAGATAGGTAAAAATGCAAAAAATATTATTGTAAAGTGTGTTGTATGCATGAGACCCTAAAAACATTCAAAAAAATATACTTGTGTTAGTTGATAGATAAGAATTATATTAACCCATACACAACACTTGAGAGTCCAAATCTTTTGCATTCGATATTATGTTATACGAGAGTGGGTTTCATTTGATAGAGCTTGTCAGGAGTTTTCCAATGACATAAAAAATACATGAATATAATCATGTTTAAGATAGGTAAAAAAGTAAAAAATATTATTGTAAAGCGTGTTGTATGCATGAGACCCTAAAAACATTCGAAAAAATATACTTATGTTGGACATTATTTGATAAAGCTCAATAAGAGCTTTTTAATGATATTAAGAATGCGCAAATGTGAACTTGAGAATGCAAGACATAACCTTGCAAAAATAGATGAACATAATGTAAAAAGAAAGAGTCATGCCATATCAATAACGAGGATTAAGTTGACATGTGGTAATCATCTATAAGAATATAAATAAATAGTTTTACTAAAATTTATTCATATCACATGCCAATTCAAACTTATATTAAAATACATATTAAAAAAATGTAAGGGCAACATATGAAATATAACAAAAAATTATTATTACTCAAATTTCTTTATATTATAGCATACTTTACTTACTAGAAACCTGTCAAAGGCCCAAATTGCTCATGCACGCTGTATGTTTCTCTGTTTTTTTCATTTTTCTTAAGATTACTTTCTCTGTTGATGCAATCCAAAAAAATATTGATTTTTCTAGAGTTTCACTTATTTAGATTTGGCAAAAATTGACGAGAAATGTTAGACTGAGAAAATGAGTGGATAGTAACTATTTTTTTTTTGGCATAGTGTTTGATTGAGAGAGAAGTACCCAATTAAAGTCACCAGCCAGATGTCTTATGTGTTGTCTCTTGCGTGTCTAGCCCAAAGGGGATTTAAAAAAGAAAATGATATTTATACACTAAAAGATTACATTAAAAACTTAAACTTAGTTTTTCATTGGATAGAATAAATGAGCTCAAAGTGAACTTTATATGAGGCCCACATATTTTGTCTAATTTAAACCCTAAGTATAAGTTTTTAGTGTGTGAATATTACTGTATGATAGAATCCTCTTATAGATTGCATGTGAATTGCAGGCGACGGGTGTGGAACCTAATTTGCTAGGTCCAGATTTGCGAGGTCTTTGAGGCCAATAATTGAAGTTGTGCTGCTTTTCCCCTCTGTTGAGCTGTAGTATTTTTGTTTCTTGATTTACAAGAAAAAGTAGTTAAGAGCACTTACAAGTAACTTGTGAGAAAACACTCTTACACCATATAATTTAGACACCAAAATAGTATTTGATAATATAGTAGAGTCAAGCAAGGGAGTGTAAGTGACTCCGTACATGATAAGAAGTTATTATACTTGTATTAGTGCAAGTTCACATATTAGCAGATATTAATACAAATGATAAAAATTTTATTTATACTAACACATGCTAGCATGTGCATCATTGATCAATAACATGTGCATCATTAATCAACAACTTACTCCCACTATCTACTTCCATAGTACCCACTAATTCTATATGAATACTTTAATTAAAGCTCAACAGTATCTGAGCACATGGCGACTTTTATGGTAACTTTCTTTAAGATGCGTCTAGCCTATCTAGTAATAAGGCTTAGCATGGTATATAAAAACTTAACATACGGTAGATATTTTTAGGAAAATGTTGTCGTGACCGAGTTGGTTGACCAAAATCTACGGGTACATCAGAAGTCCTAGCATTTTCCACCGTCTGAGGACTCATGTACCATGGTCGCGGATTTTGGTCATAGAAAGTTGGCATGCTAGACGCATCCAGTTTCTTATTGCTACGGGAATGTCACTACATATAAATAAACTTACACGCATATTTGCACGTCACATTCGTAACATGTGACGAATCAACCATGTGAAGCCAAGTCAAAAAATAGCCTGGTCGTCATGCAAACACGGGTGTTCTGTATCATTATCCCTGTGTCAAGGCCGCCGAGATCAAGCCCATAAATCCTAATATGGGCGAATGGACAGGGCCCGCTCGGTTAAACAAGCTTAGAAACCAGAACAATGTCATTCCTGCACACTGTAATCAGGGGAAAACCGGGCCGGATTTAATTTGGACCTCGAACCACTAAGATCCGGATCAGGCTTGGATTTTTTTATATTGAAATGAAAGGCAGATCAGGTTTTCAAATATATTAAAATTTAGGATAATTTTTATATATGCAAAGAGAGAGGGATGCTTTTTATTTAAGGTAGAAAGAGAAAAATATATTTGTTCATATTTTAATAATGAGTACTATATGGTAGGTATATTTTAAAATTATCCCCAAACTACCCCTAAATACCCCATTTTTTCTCCTCTATTTCAAGATGCTTTAATAAAACAATTTTAAATTCCCCTTTTATCACTTCAACACTTCGGGACATGGCAAGTCATCCCCTCCTTCCCTCCTGCTCTACCTTTGTTTTCCGCCTCTTCACTTTTGTATCAATTTGATGTACATTTTCAACATTTATTTTTTTTCAATGCAAATCTTTTACTCGTTATATATTTAGTTTCAACGTGTTTCAATTTTTCTTTTCTATTTTAGGATATTTTATTAAGAAAAACATAAATACCCATCTCATTACTTCAACACTTTAGTGACATGACATCCCCTCTTTCCCTCCTGCCGTTTTTATGTTTTCCACCTATTTACTTTCCGATCATTTTAGTGTCAATTTTGCATCATTTCAATTAAATATTCGATGTGTATATTTGACATTTATCATTTTTTTTGTGCAAATTTTTTATTTATTATATGTTTAGCTTCAACATCATGTTTTAATTTTTCTCCCCATTTTAGGATATTTTAATAAAAAAACAAGATACACCTTTTGTCACTTTAGCACATCGGGACTAAAAGTGTGACACTCATTCATTCCCGCCCTTTCCCTGTTTTCCATCCCTTCAATTTTGGATTATTTGGGTATCATTTTAAGATCATTGCAAATTAATATTTTTATGCATATCTTTGACATTTATCATTTATTTCAATACAAATTTTTTATTTATTATATATTTAATTTTAATATTATGTTTCGATTTAATTTTCACTTGTCTTAGGGGTATTTTATACTTTTAACCTTTTGTCATCTTTTCACATATCTTCAGGTTTATACTAAAAAGTCTTTTAATTATTTTGTATTTTTCACATCTCCAATAAAAAAGAGATAATTACATTTGACTTTTTATATCTTTTTGCATTCCCATCTACATATTAGCATGACTTAAAATATTTAAAAAGTATGAAAACCTTTTTAAAATAAAATTTTATTTAAACACTTTTTGAAATATGTTCTACATTTTAACATAAAATATATTATTAAAACAGAATACGCACGTCATTTGCACAAGAAAGAGGTTTTTTAGGACATAAAATTGATTGTTGAATGAATTGACATGTCGACGTCCTCGTCGACGCTGCGCCGCTAGATAATTCTTCACTTGGTCAAATTAGATCCACAAATAATCAAGGATAATGAGTGCAAATTAGATCCGAACACGACCCTGATCGGTACCCGCTATTAATACAGGCTTCCGAACCGGAGCACATGGATCCGATCAGTGTCGGAATCTGGTCACCCGGTCCCGGCTCCAGCCCAAGGCCCAGCCCATTACCCAAGGAATTGACTTATGTAACAAAAGCCCAACCTTTTCGTTGTTTGTGTTGGCTGTACGCAGCATTGTTGGGCGACTTGGGTCCTAGTGAAATCAATCTTCTCACAGGGTTCTCGTTGTGCATGCACCGTTTTCATTCATGAATCACGAGTCCCTTTTGTTACAACTTACAAGCAAAACATTGCACTTGGCCATCGTTTGCGTCTATTATTCAGTGGAAACCGCTCCACCACGTTGTTACGCATATGTTCAATTTATATTTAAATATGTAAATTAAAATTTATATTTTATTTTACTCAATTTTAAATATATATAAATTTGATTAAACATGTCACCCATAAAAAAAAAAAGATATATCTACCACGTGAGCCGTACAAAAGTTCCACTGAATACCTACATATGACACTGGACAAGTGGGACGAGCCCATGTCCGTTTGCAGACACGCTGGCCTGGTAAAAAGTAAAACCCGCTGAAAAGAGGAAGCATACTTGCGTCTGATTGATCTCTAGGCGCTGCAATTGGGCAAGTGCAACTAGTGTCACCTCAATAAAGTTATTCTTCCTGCTATGAGCCCAACTGGCTCCTGCAAACCATTCAAGAAAAGCTAAAATGATAGTATAGGAATATCATTATCCATTCATTACCTTATTATTATAGTCCTCCAGGAATAAAAGCTGTTGGTTAGGAGAATCTTTAATGTAGTGATAGTGCATCTTAACACAAGGGATGCCATGTTGTACATGCATTAATGTGTGAAGTCGATCTTCATAGTTGAAAATGCCCAAGTAGGGGACCAAAAATGTTTCCCCATTATTTATTTTAATAGATTAGACTTAGCAAAAATAAGTGTAGATAAGTATGCCAAAGAAATAATGACATAGGTTGCATAGCTGCTTCCATGTTGCGTTCGAACCTTCCAAATTTTCTCTCAGTTTCATTTAATTTTTTAAAATAATTAAATATTAATTATTAAACTTATATTTACTGTCTATTATATAGGAAAAGCGTGTTTTAGATGTACATTTTTTTTGCAATCCCATTGTACCCCCTTAGACATGGAAGCCAAAGACAATGGGACCATTTGAAAAGAGATCTCGAGCAGGGGGGGGGGGGGGTGGGGGGGGGCGCGGGGAATGGCAAAATTTTAGCTCCAACCAATATTGACATATAAGACTGTCAAAAATATCAAAAATATAAGTCCATTTGAAAGGCTAGTAAGATTTAAGAAAGTGGGATTAGATGGAGGGGCACCACCTATTGGTTGGGGCTGAAATTGCACAAGGCCCCTATCCTAGCCGTCCTCTACAAATCTCCTTGTCCTATCCTCTTTGGGATGTTAAAAACCCCACCTCTTAGGTAGGTATTAATTAAGTAAATCAATAGAGTGTTGGTAGACTTGCCTGAATTAGATTAACATAAGAATTTATCGAAAAAATAGATTAGCATAATAAAGCATAGCTCACGAGTTTAAACTTTAAACATAAGTATGAACCAGGATTACATCCCAACTTATATGTAAATATCTCTCTTTCACATATCTTTAACTTTTTTATAATTATTACATATTTTCATGCCATTCTTTTATGATTTAATGAACTTTAATTTAATGATATATAACAAATGCTAAAGAAGTTGAAGGTATGTAAACTTTTCCGTGCTGATATGCATATACATAAATTCTCTTAAATAAAAATAATATTTTCTCTATCCCAAATTAATAGTTTTATTTAGTTATTCTAATTTATTTTAAAAAACTAAATAAAACTATTAATGTGGGATGATCATACTTATAATATAAAGCAAATTTATGTAGTATAGAACTTTTAAATTTTGACTAGTTGGCCTATGTTGTATATTATTATTACCTATTTTACCCATATATAACTCATCCTTGTCCCCAAAAAGCTAATGAAATTATAATCTTAATGGTTATTTTTAATTTTATAATATTATATATTGTCTTCCTAAACTCGGATTCTTTTATTTTTAGTAACGTTAACAAAATTTTGACAAGCTCTATCGAATGAGATCCCACATGACAATATACTTTTGAACTTTTTATAGGCCCCATGTTGTATATAGTATATTTTTTAACAATAATTATTTATATATATATATATATATATATATATATATATATATATATATATATATATATATATATATATATATATATATATATATATATATATAAATTTATATATTTTTAACATCCTTGTAAAATCCCCAAAAAACTCTTCTAAATAGAACCTATTGTTAAACTAATCATAATATGAATAACATGCTCCCCGATTCTTTCTACACCGTAATTTTTGCCGACTTATAACATTATATTTAGCTTATGAGATTAAGAACTTATACATATAATTAATAATTATTATGATATTTAAAATAATATATTATAAATATAATATGGAAGAGAGACGTTTATTTAATATATATTTTATCTACATTTGTCTTAACATATATTTACACGAACCATGTTCATTCTTGCTTAGTTACATTAAAAGGGTTCCATTCTTGTTGGGGGACTTTGGGGTAGCTGGAGTCGATTAATCAATTTTATGATTTAAAGTGGGCACTTAAGAAAAGTACGAATCGGGTTGGGCGCGAAGTCGCAAAGCCCGCCCACTAGTCGGTGTCCGTCCCATAAGGAAAGACAACAAAAGAATAAATGGAATCTGTAGTCTTCTGTGCTCCAAAGCCAAGCCAAGCCCAGCCCATGCCCGGGTGTGCGCACGATAACAACACCGAGTCTACCATCCCCCACGCTTCCTCCCACCAGTTGACGTTTCAGTCCGACCGCCGGTTCTCCAATCGGATCGGATGGTCGCCCCCCTCCGATCGCTATGTCGAAGATGAAGCACCTCCTCCGCAAGCTCCACCTCGGCGGTGGCGGTGGCGGTGGCGGTGGCGCTGGCGTCAGCGACCAGCACCACCGCCCCCCGGAGTCTCGGCCCCACAATTCGCCGTCTCCCACGTCTGCTTCTTCAGTGCCCGAATCTCAGGGGCTCTCGTCGTCGTCGTCGTCTTCAGCGTCAAGGGTGAGGGCTGCTCCGGATCCTGCACCTGCGGAGTTAGGGAGGAGCGGCGGCGGGGATGGGCTGGCGGACTTCAGTATTTTCGAGGAGGAGTTTCAGGTGCAGCTGGCGCTGGCGATCAGCGCGTCCGATCCGGACTCCAGGCAGGACCCGGAGTCCGTCCAGATCGACGCCGCCAAGCGGATCAGTCTCGGATGCCCAGTTGGCTCACATGTTACTGTAAGTTTGTTTGTCGTTATTTTGCATCCTTTACTGGAGGGACATTGCAAGGCTCTGATTTTTGTTGTTGGTTTTGGAAATTCAGCAATTGAGAAACTTTTAGCTGACTGTTTATGTTAGTAAACAGGAATATTGCATTTCACTGTTGATTAACTCGGACACTTATGATACTCGTTTGGGATCACTTAGATTGGAAAATATGGTCATTAGGGGAAAGTATGATATGTTTTCTGGCAATAGAAAATATAATGTAAATGCACTCTGTAGCTGCTGCTGGTTTACTATCTATTAGCAGGCGGTTATGTACAGTTGCCGGATGGATGACATATGTAGGACCTAAAATTCTTTAAGAATACCTCATAGTAGTAAGTGTTTTAAAACTTCGCTTTAGAAGATTATTCAATGAGTGGTCATATTTTATACTTCATTTATTAGATGATGTAAGGCCATGTGATTAATGGCTTATGTAGGCCAAGAAAAGGTGGATGACCCACTTGGATGGAACTAGTGAGAAAAGATTTGGTGATGTATGGCTTTGATGTAGAAATAGTCTATGATAGGTTTGTATGGAAGGGTAGAATCCGCGTCGCCAACACCATACGAACGGAGTAAGGTATTATTGTTGTTGATGATGATGACAGGATGATTAAAATGCAATCGTAATTTTCATTGCAACTGAAATTTTGGCATATAATATTCAGAAAATGAATGTTAGAATTAAGTATATGAAAACAGTCCTAAACTTTTCATAGAAAAACCTCCTAAACTGCACTTTTTAGCCATCATGTAGTCAGAGAACCATACCTTTTCTGCCGAATCCTAAGCAATTAGGAGACATTATACTTAAGAGAATTGGGAACAAGTCCTGCAGCATTATCTTTTTGTACAAATCTGAATTTGGGAATGTGGAACGACTTCACAATACTGTCCTGGAACAATCTACAAAATTTTGTGATTGCGTACTTCCAAATTGACTATAAATGGAAGAAATGTCTGAGTAAAGACGACATTCTAGCTTTTGAAGAGCAGAATGGGGTGCCAGATGAGGTTTATTAGGTTCATCAATATTGAATCTGGTGCTTGCCTTCCACTTTGTTAAGGCTGGTTGGTTACTTTGTCGGAACTGTTGTCTTCATATTGTTTATAATTTAAAATTTTATCATTGTACTTGTACCATTTATCACGTGGCCCATATTCCCTTGAAAACAATTAAGATTGTTAAAAGAGTTAATTACAGTAAGTTACAAGCAAAAATATAAAGTATTACTGCCTGGTAAAGGACATTTTTCATAATAGATAAAGCATGGGCTAAGTTTTGTTGTAATATTGTGTTCATTATGACTTTGAAGTTGCCTGTATTCTGTTATTATAAAGGGTTGAGTGTACACGATTTGGAATTTCAGTTTGTCTTTAATCATACTATTTATCAATTATCCCATGCAGTTCGAAGAATAGTTTGGAGTGCTGTTTCGAGTTTGAAACTTAACTTATATAAGATTATATGTTGTTTTCTTGAGCAGAATTATAACATCGTCAATTACGATGAGAGAGTGATGGATGGATTTTATGATGTGTATGGAATTATTTCAAATGAAAACTTTTTGCAAGGCAAGTTACCTTCACTGGTGGATCTCCAAGCAATTTCCATCTCAGATAACGTGGATTATGAAGTGGTTTTAGTGAATAGAACTGTAGATCCTGCACTTCAACAGCTTGAGAGAACAGCACAATCAATTGCGCTGGAATGTCAAGCATCTGATCTTGGTCCAATTGGAAGTGGTTTGGTGCAGAAAATTGCAGATCTTGTTGTAGGTAGTATGGGCGGCGCAGTTGGTGATGCTGAAGATATGTTACGGAGGTGGAGGACTCGTAGCCATGAGTTAAGGACGTCTCTCAAAACGATTGTTCTTCCTCTTGGTTGCCTTGACATCGGGTTGTCTCGCCATCGTGCATTGCTCTTTAAGGTCTTAATTGTTGTTCTTCCACTCTTTGATTGTAGTATATTTCTTGTTGTTGGAATTAGTGATTCTATTTCTTAGACGCTGATAAAGCTTTGTTATGACTGGTTACAGGTACTAGCTGATAAAACTGGGCTTCCATGTAGGCTGGTGAAGGGGAGCTATTACACCGGGACTGACGAAGGGGCTGTTAACTTGATCAAAATTGATCAAGATTGGTGATTACACCATCCTTTCTCTTTCTTATCTAAAATTCTAATGCATATTCTTATGTGCTTGGTTTATGGATGGTGCTTGGTATTATGTATATTATTGTTTTTGATATTTCAATCTACTTGTGTTTGCAATGCTAAACTCAAAACTATTTTTGCAATACTTTTCCCCATTTTCATATTCTAATTACTTTCTAAAAAACATTCTGCTAATATATTGATATTTATTCAACTTTTGTAATCTATAGTCAAATTTCTACTTGAGAATTTGTGAAAGAGTGCTTAAAAAAAAAAAGTCTTGCTAGCTTAAATACAGTTGCTGATTATATGCTCACCTGTGGCAGTGAATACATTATCGATTTAATGGGTGCTCCTGGAGCTCTAATTCCTGCTGAAGTTCCCAGTACTCAACTGCAGACTGCCACCGTTGATATATTGACCTCCACTGCAATCTCCCATTCGGTCAAAGACCTATGTTCAGCACTAGATGAGAAGCTCAATTGTCACTTACCACAGAACTTTGGAGGGCTTCTAGGTTCGTGTTGTTCGAGTTCTGTCCCTACTTCAGTGGTTAGTTCTGTGTCTTCTGATGTTGCAGAAGCTGAGCGTCTCCTCACTGAGACTAACCAAACTGCAAAATTTGAACGAGAATTTGGTAGCCTTCTGCCTCCACTGAGTAGACCCCATGAAGATTCTTCGGGAAATAAAAAAATTCTGTCATCCACACAAAAGATGAAAGTTAAAGATGTTTCCAAATATGTAATCAGTGCAGCACAAAACCCTGAGTTTGCACAAAAGCTACATGCGGTCTTATTAGAAAGTGGGGCCTCACCTCCTCTGGATTTGTTTTCTGATATAAATCTGCGGCAGGATTTAGTAGATGCAAAAGGACCTAGTCAAACCTGCTTGGCAGAAGGTAACAAAATGAAAGAGAAGCCTCAGGTTGGATCTTCCCTTCTTTCAAAATCTAGATGTACATCTCCAGCACTTGCTGATTGTGGAAATGAACACAAATTTAATGCAGTTGAAATATCCAAGAATCGTGTATCAGGCAAGTCAGGTCAAATATGTAGTTTTAATGAATGAAAGAAAATTAGTTATATATATTATAATTTTTACTTCATCAAGTACATTGAATTCTATTGTTTTTAATACTGTGCAGGTCCCGATGACAGGTTGGGCCACGGCGGTAATAAAATTATAGAGGGTCTAGACAGTGCATGTATTTGTGATCGATCTGCTCATACATCAAGGGTTTGTGGGGAGGAACATCATGAGATTCCTGTCCAGAAATGTGGTTTAGAAAATGGAATGAGTACAGATTATGTAGCATGTAAAGAAAATGTATGTTTGCCAAACCATCAAGATACTGATCAAGATTGCACCAGAAAATTCATAGAAGTTGATAATAATCCACAGCTCAGTGCAAGTGAAGTAGGCAGTAACAGTCTAAACCCTCTATTGGATGATATGGCTGGATGGGAGATTCCATGGGAAGATCTTCAGCTTGGTGAACGAATTGGTCTTGGTAAGTTTGTGACTCAACCTATCCTCGTGAGCTCTCTCTCTCTCTAATATGTGTATGTTGTGTGTTCATTTTAATATAAAAAAATCATGTTCTTATGCAGAATTCCATATCGGCAATCGTAAATTGAGTTAAAATGATGCTCTCTGAGTTAAAAGTACAATTATTTAATTTTGGCTTTTTTACAGGTTCATTTGGGGAGGTTTATCATGCTGATTGGAATGGCACGGTGAGAAACTAAACTGCAGTATATTTGCACTTCATAATTTCCATATATATGACTTATCACCAGCTACAAGTTGTTGGAATAAATTTTTTTTAGGTATATTGTATGTAGGAAACTTGTGATTAAAATATGATAATATGGCATATTACATGCATTTACAAATGTGGCGATCCATACAGCTTAAATGAGTGTGATGAGGTGGTTGAGTGGGAAGACTGCTAGGTATTGAATGGAAAAAGAATTCACTGGATAAGTTTTAGGATTATTCCTTTATAGGGGATAAAGTCAGGGAAAGAGAATATGCATCAAATGGGTCGTTGAGAGCCCCCTGGAAGGATCTGGTTGCTTTTGTTTTAGTTATGTTTTTTCCTTGGTTCTGGTTATTTAGTGTTGTTCCTACTAATGAATTGTAAGTTTTGCATCAATAACCATTTTCTTAACTCTGTTGTCCACTATGTGTGTACATTTGTTAGTATGCTTGTACTAAAAAAATTTATTACTGTGTAGGAAGTTGCGGTTAAGAAATTCCTAGACCAAGCTGTCTCAGGTGATGCATTGGACCAATTTAGATCTGAAGTAAGTGGATAAAATTTGATTGAACATGTAAACTATTTATTTGCTATTTACCAATGCTTATGAATTTATGTTGAGGATTTTCAGATCAAATATCTTCTAGTGACAATGTGCAGATAAAAATTATGCTGAGGCTGCGCCATCCAAATGTTGTTCTTTTTATGGGTGCTGTTACTCGTCCACCAAATCTGTCAATACTGACTGAGTTTCTCCCTAGGTCTGTCCATACAACTTTTTCTGAGTATCCACATAGAGATCTAGATTTGGCATCCATATGCATTTTACTTTCTTCTATATGTGAATTTCAGCTATCTTTGTTGGTATCCTTTGTGCTAGCTCTTCATTGAATAAAATCAAAAGGATTTGAAGTAAATGATGAAACGAAGGAAAACTGAAAAAAAGCTCATGTTAATATCTATTTATAGCTCTTTTCATTCTTTTGTCTCAGAGGGAGTTTGTATAGGTTGTTACACCGTCCTAAGATTCAACTCGATGAAAAGAGACGTTTAAAAATGGCTTTGGATGTGGTATGTAGGCTGGTTACATTGAACTGTTGGCTGTTTCTACCCCACTTTTCCTTTCTATAGAAGTAATTTATGTCAAGTTGTAATATTTATCCTCAGGCCAAAGGGATGAATTATCTTCATACCAGTCACCCGACTATTGTTCACAGAGATCTGAAATCCCCAAATCTTCTCGTAGATAAAAATTGGGTTGTAAAGGTAAGGCCCTTATGAGTTTTTTTGGTCTCGAGAAAACACAACTCTCAACTTTGTCTGCATTTGATGGTTTGTTTTTATTGTATGTTTGGCAAGTTAACATGTCCTCTTTTTATACTGATGATGTCATCTGTCTGCTTCTAACTCCTTTTTTATTTTATGTAGGTATGTGACTTTGGATTGTCACGCCTAAAGCATCACACTTTCCTATCTTCAAAGTCTACAGCTGGAACAGTAATAGCCCATCTGCTTATGTTTGTGTTTTGTTTCTTCTCAAGAGAAATTGTTCATATAGTTTTAATGCAAAAGAACGATTTTTGTGGCCTTTGGTGGCTCTTTTCTATCTGGCCTAAAGGAGGATTACTGCATTTCATTTATTCCAGCCGCATATAAAATTGTCTCAATTATTTGACTGAATGTGTAATTTAACTGCAGCCAGAATGGATGGCTCCAGAAGTGTTGAGAAATGAACCATCAAATGAGAAGTAAGTAAAATTTGCAAGAATACTAGTAGATAGAATTTTATCTTTTCTAGACATAATTTGCTAACGTTTGAAAATATCTGCTTTTTCCATAGATGTGATGTTTATAGCTTTGGTGTTATCTTATGGGAACTGGCTACATTGCGTATGCCCTGGAGTGGGATGAATCCAATGCAAGTAGTTGGAGCTGTTGGGTTTCAAAACAGACGGCTCGATATACCAAAAGAGCTTGATCCTATGGTTGCACAAATCATACAGGATTGTTGGCACAGGTAAAGCTACGTCATTTGCAATTTATGATTGATCTGTTTTTTTTTTCTGTATTAGACAATAAATCAATGACATTTAAAAAAAAAAAGTTTGTAAGCCTATCTCAATCTACATTTCCTGTTA
Organism: Saururus chinensis; assembly: GCA_035235625.1. Taxonomy (NCBI): domain Eukaryota; kingdom Viridiplantae; phylum Streptophyta; class Magnoliopsida; order Piperales; family Saururaceae; genus Saururus; species Saururus chinensis. Next base: position 19,773,597 of record CP141143.1, read on the forward strand.
TTATCTGTTTTTTCTTTTTGAAGAGGTCATTTCGAATTGAATTTGTTCAATTTGACGAATTTTGTGGATGTTTGCAGTGAACCCAACCTGCGGCCCTCATTTTCACAGCTCATGGGTCCGCTTAAGCTGCTAAAGAAGTTAATAACTGAAGATACTTGATGACTGGTGATGATTAGTGACTGAAGGCACTTGAAGGCGGGTGTCAGAAACAATGATGAGATATTCGGTCAAGACATTTTGCATATGTAGCACAATCCAGCTACGAGAGTTATTAAGAGTAAAAAAATTAAATTTGCAAAGAAAGTAATTCGTAATGTATAACCTAATCAGAGATGTTGTGGAAAGGTAAATATACCCCTTCTGTTGGGCGACTGTGCGAAGTACAGCGTCAGAAATACAGGGGAGTGGAAACATATGTAACTGTATTCAAAATCATAAATTTGAAGAAGAATAAGGAGTGTCATTATCAGTTTTTATGAAGCCTGATTCATAAAAGCAGGAAGGCTTCAACAAATGTATACATCTGATTTGGGCACAAGCTATTATGAAGAAAAGAAGAAAAATAACTTTACATGGAAATGTGAAAGACACGCTTCCTTTTTCTTTTTAACATCGTGATGTCATGGGTCTCTTTGTCCCTTAGCTTTTCATAATTAATTATACTTTATTCTATAGCATGGAAAAGCTAGAGTTTCTTCTAAGCATCTGCTTTGAAGATGTTGCAAACAGTTTATGGTCGTCGCATCTGTTGGATGATCTTTCAAAATTTGTTACATTTCCAACCGCCGAATCCAGGTGATTGCATTAATCAATTACAGAAGAGTATGCTGTATTGTTTTTTGAGTCTAAATCAATGAGAGTGTATAGTAAAGAGGTCATAAAGCGGTTTTAATTTTCAAAAACATTATCGGTTCCTTTGACCTGCAGTACATCCAAGAAGCAAATTGCGCATATGTAGTAGTTAGTATTTTAAAATTGAAATTATTCTAATTAGTACTCACCGTCACACATTAATAATTCATGTTTTTTCAAAATGAGCTAAAGGTAGTTTGGGGGTCGATTATTTCTACTATGGAAGTTAAAGTCGCAACTCCAGAAGATGCCCTTTAACAGCAAAACCCCTCTCTTCTACCTTTCTTCTCCTCCAAAATTTCGTCCCTTATCTCTCTTCTTTATTTTTAATTTTTTTGGGTGGTCTGTTGTGTTTTTCTTCTTTTCATGGTAGATTATTGCCTGATTTGTAACTTTCCTAATCCATTTTTTCTTCTTCTATGTCTTCTTCTCACTTCTCCCTAACAGGCCTTAATACCGCATTTTGGGAACCTATTGTAAATTTGGAGAAAGAAACAGTGAATATATAATAGGTGGTGTGTGTTCTCTCATAATTGTTTAAACTTTGACGTAAAATTTTTGTTCCCACATGACTAGTAGTCTCCTAGTTGGAAAAACAGAAGGAAAAATGTATGTGACTGTGACCTGCATTAAAGAAAAGGTGCATTATTCGTTTCAGTCACATATCTACATTTGTTATACATGCACGTCTAGAAATTAACTTAATTGGTCTTACTCTTCCAATACCACCAGGATTGGAGGGGACCAGGTCTATGGCTGAAATGCCCTCCCTCCATTCGGTTTAGCGTATTAAAGCTTAATGAATACTAATGATAAGAAGGCAAAAGTTAATATACGGTCAGTGCTTATATGTCATCCGATAGTGCACGATAGTGCACGTTTGAATTACAAGTAACAATGTTGTGCTAACAAGTCAAGTCGAACTGAGTTTTGAGGTTTTTTTGACTTAACCTCGATTTTTGAAAGCTCGGTTCAAGTTCGATCGAATATCTAGATGCATGGCTTGAGGTCAGTTTGGTTAAGTAATTTGAAACTCGACTTAAGCTCGAGCTCGAAAATATATTATAGCAGTTCGAACTTATGTCCGAATTGAGCTCGAATCCCATTTAAAACCCATACTATTTTTCCTTATAAAAAACCATATTAATTTAGAGAATCACATCAACATTACAAAAATTAAAAAAACTATAACAAACACAATTCTATTCTATTAAAGTTGTAAATATTACTTCAAAATTTATGGTTAAAATAAGAGTCAATAAATTACCCTATAAAAAACTTTCTTTGGTCACCAAATATTTAACTAATGTTATCCAAATATCTCATATAATAGAGATAATTATATAAATAATATTAAAAATAATAATTATCAAAATAACAGAGAGAGAAAAATATTTACCACACTAGCGCATGCGTGACTTTTTTTCAAAAAAATTTATAATTTTGTCATTCTAAAGGATACAATCAATATAATGTACTGAGTGTACTTATTTTTTCTTTTTAAAGGATGAAATTAGTACAATGTACTGATTTTATCATTTGGAATGATGAAATTAGTGATGAAATGATTTTGTCATCTCTCCTCTCTCTATTCACTCTCTCTCTCATCTCATTCTATTCACTCTCTCATCTCATTCTATTCACTCTCTCATCTCATTCTATTCACTCTCTCTCTTCTTCTCTCTCCTCTTTCTCTCCTTTTTATCTCTCTCTTCACACACTCTCTCTATTCACCCTCTCCTCTCTATATCTCTATTTACTCTCTCCTCTCTCTCTTTCGACTATCTCTCTTCTTCTCTCTCCTCTTTCTCTCTCTTTAATTTATCTTCTCTCTCCTCTCTTCTTTTTCTTTCTCTCTTCCTTACTCTCTCATGAGCATGAGCATGAGCCCCAACTTTGAGAAGTGGGGAGAAAGTAAAAAATATTAATTTAATTTTTTTACTTATATATTATATATTAAAAAATAATGTATTTAGGAATGGCGAAATCAATATGTTTTTTTTAAATTTCATGATTTTATCTTTTAGAAGAGAGGAGAGAGTGAATAGAGAGAAGAGAGAGAGAGAGTTAATAGAGAGAGGGGAGAGTGTAGACCGACATTTTTTTTAAAAGAGGAACCCAGTCTAGGTCTGAGTTGATTAAAAAAAAAGAGGAACCCGGTCTTGGTCTGAGTTGATTAAAAAAAAGAGGAACCTGGTTTCGGTCTGAGTTCAACTCAGACCCTGACTGTTATTTATGGGAAGGCACGGGGGGGGGGGGGGGGATTTCCTCATCCCCCAGACCTAGTTCAACGGGAGAAGTTCCCCTCTCCCTATACGTCCCACACTCCCCTCTCAGCACACATCTCTCGTCTCTCCCTTCTCTATTTACACCTAACTCGCCCCTCCTCATCTCATCCTTGTCCCCTTCCTTTTCTCCCAATTCACATCCATTGTTCACAATAGGTTTTTGGGCAAGAGAAATGCCCAGAATCACGTCCTCTCTTCTTATGTTTTAGCCTATTAAAGTCTATGTGTTCACAGCCATTGATTAGAGGTATTTTTGAATTTTTATGTTAGGATTTAGAGAGGAGTAGTAGCTTTTGGACATTAGACATTGGAGTAAGCAAAGGTGAGGACACTCACGTATAACATGAATTATTTTATGGCATGAATCATCATGTTGTCTTGTGATTGTATATATTTGTGAGATAAATTTCTAATACTAAGTCTATTTTGGAATTTCTGAACTATATGAGTGATATATGCCCTGATTTAATCTCATGCACCATTCTATTCCTTTTTACATATGTGATATGGTTAGATTTATATACAAGCATTGCCTAGTGCCTGAGTTATATGCTGAGTTGATTTTAGGCCCTGTTAAATGTCAGAAATATATAATGGAGTTATCCTATGCATTACCTAATGTCTACAATATTAATTGAGTGAATTTTATGCATTATTCTAGCATTTGAAATTTGTTTGATTAAAATATAATTTAAGGGTATGAACTGCTCCACTGTGTGATATATGATTTGAGTTAGATATACATATTATTTCAGCGATGGTTGTATGCACAGGTTTTAATTGAACATGTACTTTGCTCCAACGTTGGGCATATGTTTTGCAATTAAAACAAGCTCTGCCCCAATGCTGGATGAATGTGGAATTTAAAGTAAGTTGTATCAAAGGTTGATAAATGTTTGATACTAATTAGTTGAAGTATGTTTCATTCTAAGATGACCAATATAGGTTGTGCTCTAAATTATTTAGTATATATTTTACCCAGAATCTGTTGTGTATATGTCCAGGCTGAAATGGTGAATGTCCTCTTGTGTGGTTAGAGTGATTTATACAGGATGAGGTTGGACAATGTATGTTGGGTAATTGTTTGATCATTATGAAACTATGATTTAACTATGAGATGTTACATGTTATATATGTCTTAATCTATTTATACATATATGTTCATATTGGGGTAATGGGTTCCTGCAAGCAACAACTTTAAAATAGAAACTGTATAGATTTGCATAGGTGGAACACATTACTTACACCATGAGTTTTAAGTATTGGATCAGTTGTCTTCTACATGTTATATTCAAGATGGAAATGCAAATTTTGATATTTTGATATATATATACACATGCCACTTTATGCAAATTGTGATAAATTGGGTTACATATCAATTATGGATAGATAGTGCCTGCTTATGTTCTGACTAGGTTAATGGATTGAATAGACAATATGGATGGATATTTCAATTCTAGTTTTATGAACTTATGTGCTTATTATTCAATCTAATTGGTGAATCATAAGAGCTTTTCTATTGGGTAGAATTGCATAGGATATGTTTTTCTCTCGTTATGGGCATGTGAGAGTATTATCTTGCATAAGTGGTTGATCGGGAATTAAGAACCAACCTAAGAGTGAGAGGTTGACAAGGGTAGTTAAGGTCAGGGTGTAGTGCTTTAACTTCAGGATCAAGATAATATGATTACCTAGGTGCCACATAGGGATGAGGGTGGACCCCAGCCTTTGGCAGTTCCCTCCCGGTTTTACGAGTCATATTGAGTGCACGCGGATGACCACCCACGGCGTTCTTGCATTGGCGCAACTTACGGATCACATAGCTAATTCTCTGGGTGATATATGGAATGAGCTGTATGTGTATTACGATAGATGATGCATATGGTGATTATGTAAATGTATGACACGATGAATGATCATGTAAATATTAAGTTAATTTGTAATGCATATGTGATGACCATGTTTAGATATGTCATGCTGTGACTTGAGTTTTGAATCCTTGCTATTGTATGATCGATGATTGCTAAATTATAACACATGTTCTATTGGAGGCATGATCATAGAGCTTTTAGCTCACACGTGGAATGTCCATTCCATCGGGCGTATTTTTGCACGTAGGTTTATTTGTTAATTTGGATGCGTAGGAATGTCAACAAAGGATATAGAGATATCATTCACATGGATAATTAGGGAATTAGGATTAGTTTTATTATTTTTCTTATGAGAAATTAAGTAGCTAGTTAAATCGTAGATGAAGATGAACACCCCATGGGTGAAACTTAATTGATTTTGATTCAATAAAAGTTTATTAGGAAAGCTATTCAAGTCTTAGTTTCAATTCTTAATTTCTTGCCAGAATATTTTATTGTCTTGTTACAGCTCGAGTTTAGGTGCACTCTGATGGTGTGGATGGTCTTTGGACCCCTTTACAAGGCTCGGGTCATGACAAAGAGAGAGAAAAGAGATAGGAGAGAGAAGAGAGGAGAGAGAGAGAAGAGAGGACAAAATCAATTCATTATTAATCTTGTCCTTCTAAAGGACGAAGTCAGTATATTGTATTGATTTCGTCCTTTATATTGTATTGATTTCGTCCTTTACGAAATCAGTGCAAGCTTACTCATTTCATCCTTCTAAAGGATGAAATTATAATTTTTTTTAAAAGCCACGTAGGTGTCAGCGCCTAGCTGGTGCTTGCGTGGTGAAAAGGAACACCATATTGGTAAATATTTTTCTCTCTCTGTTACTTTAGTAGTTGTTTTTTAATATTATTTATATAATATTCCTAATATAATAAGTTAAATAAAAATGAACTAGTCACCAAAGCCATGACAACTTCTATTCATAGATTTCTTATCTAATTACTCTAGTGACCACAAAAAAGTTCATGATGAGAAAATTATTTGGACCTGAGGAGTAACATATTTCTTGGTGTGTGGATTGTCTAAAAAAAAAAATCAATATAATTGGACCTCAATACTAAAATCTAGACTTGGTTCATTGGATATATTTGTAGGCAAAATCTAGATATAGTTCACTATATCTCTAATTCTAAACCAATATGATTGGTTCAATTAAGAATGTTTATTATGCACGTAGAATTACATATTTTTATTTGTTAGGATTAGAATGATTAAAGGTAGTTTTTAAAAATTAAATAATATTATATAGATAAATAAGGGTAGAATAAGAATAAAATAATTTATTACACCTACATTCTCAATTTTATTAGTAGTAGGATTTATATTTGTTTGAAATATAATGACATAATTTGGGTATTATATACCATATTATATAGTATATTATATACCATGTATTAATGTATATATAATTTATACAATAATATAAAATATTATGGGTACATGAAAGGTGAAAGTTAAGAAATTTATATAATATGAGTATAATATATAAGAAGTGATATATAACAAATCGAGTCGAGTTTGAGCTGAGCTTCGAGTCGAACCAATCAGGTTTCGAGTTGAGTCGATTCAAGTTGGCCACCGTTTGAGATCGGTTTGTTTGCTTTCGAGTTCGAACTGAGCTCGAGTCGAGTTCCCTTCAAGCTAAGCCAAATTCGAGTCGAACCGAGCCAAGCCTGTTCAGCTCGACGAATTGGCTCGACTTGTTAGCATCCTTCATTATAGGCAGGTATGTCTAAACCTGCATGCCTTGTGCTCTGCAATCAAAATTAGATGGGGATGATTGATACATATGCCATGTGATGTGACTGTAGGCCATTGGGGGCTGGGTGGGTTTACTAGCTTTTTTATTTTTATCCTTAACCTAATTTTATATTATATGAGCCTAAATTTTTTAGGCCGGCTCTCTTTGGGCTTGAAAATAAAAAATTACCTATTTTTTTTGGGTGGGCCTTAAAAACTTGTAGCCCTAGACATAAGGAGTACATTTTTATGTACTTCTTCTTATTACCATTGTGATTTTCCACCAACCTTCATGATATGGAAAGACTGCCAGATCGCATTCTTGTAAGTGCAGTTTACTTTGAGTTAAGGTAAGCCCGGGTGTTAGACCCCTAGTCGTGGAATAGGTTAATGGGGGATGAGTTTCAGCTTGGCGAGCAAACAGCTAAGGGACAACTAAGAAACAACAACGTTGGTGCATTGGTTCTCATATACAAGTCCTACTCGGAGTAGGATTCAATGGCAGGCTGGGCCCCATCACCTAGGACGGTTTCTAGGAAGGCCAGGACTCTCACGGACAAATCCTACTTGAGGAAGGAGAGACACTGGATATAATTGTTGATTCGTTCGTATGTTTCCTAGTGCGACTAAGAGTCACCTCAGAGGCTTAACGCAAGTAGGAAGCCTGGACAAGGAGTTGTGTGCAAGTTGGATTGCTCAAGAAGGTCGAATCCTAGCGGGACAAGGACTCCATGCGAGAAGTGGATCCAGCCAAAACTCTACTGAGATAAGAAGGCACGCGAGCGGAGGACTTCTAGCTAGAGTAGGAGTCCCGAGGAACACTAGATAAGGCGTGACACTTGAAGGAGGGCTCATCTAGACTTCTAGTTGGGTTCGGACTCCTTAGAGATGGTTTTGGGCATGTGTATGGGTCGGTTTCCTATTTGTGTATGGGCAGGGATGTGAGATTCCGAATTTGTAACTAAAGGGGCGGGCAAGTCTTAGTAGGACTTGGCTTCCTGACCTTGCCTTTCTATATAAGGGGGCATGCAACACCTTGGGAGTGAGAGGCATATGGGAGGCTGAGGGCGTGAGTAGATGTAGCCAACCTTGGTGGATTCAGCCAAGGGGGCGAGCCGAAGGAGTACTTTGTCGGCACAAAGTAGATCATTTGGCTGGGAGTGAGGTCGGGGCTTTGTTCCATTAGATTTAAGCATTCAAAAAACTCATAATTCTGCAAGGGGAGGATTGAGAGCTTTGATAATAGTTTTGGAGGATTGTTGGGCAGCAAACACTTCGTTGGTGTCACGCCCTGGCGATGCCCGACCCGAGCCGAACCTGGTCCAAGGGCCGGTCAAGCGTGCGGGGGTGACGAAGGGAAAATTGAGAAATGATCTAGCGGAAGACTTAACCCTAACCACGGGCGATTAACAGAATACGGAGTATGCACAATCCTTTGAGCAAGAGTAAATAAAAAGGGAAGAAAGAGTGTTGTTTATCACAAAGTAAATAACTAATCTCAAACCCACATGCTTAGTTAAGTAAAGCCCACACCGGCTCAAAATAAGTCATAAGCATCACAACTGTAAAATGTGACATAAATCCAAAACAAAGAACCCTACACAAAGGTTCTAACATAAAGCATAAAACCCAAAGAAAATAAGTCACACAACGATCTCCATGATCACATCTAAGCCGTCTCCGACCTGTCCTCAAAGAGGAGATCCTGTCCATTTGCGTGTCGCACCACGCAGCCCCAAAACAAAACACAAGAAAGAGGGGTGAGTTTAACAAACTCAGCAATGGTTTTTAATATCACTATCAACATCGAAAATATGACAGCATAGCAATATAATCAATCAAATCAAAGATTGGCAAGGTGCATCATTTCCTGATCACACACACATCACCTAAAACTTTATCATAGTGCATGATCCACATAATATCATTCACATCATAACAACCTGCATGAATGTATCTCTAACGTACATGTTCTCTCATGCATCATATCATAATTAACCTGCGTGAATGTATCTCTAACATACATATTCCGTCATGCAGCACATCACAACAACCTGCATGAATGTATCTCTAACATACATATTCCCTCATGCATCATATCATAATCAACCTGCATGAATGTATCTTTAACATACATATTCCATCATGCATCAACATTCTCATTCATCATGCATGTATACATGCATGTATAAGTGTCACACACGCACAATAGTCTAACATGCAAGTCCATACCCATAGAGAATAAACCTGCTCTTCAAGGCCGGAGCCCTCGAGCAAATACTTATCAAATAGACATGCTCCTCAAGGTCAAAGCCTACGAGTAACTCCTGCTCCTCAAGGCCAACGCCTTCGAGCAACTCCTGCTCCTCAAGGTCAACGCCTTCGAGCAACTCCTGCTCCTCAAGGCCAATGCCTTCGAGCAACTCCTGCTCTTCAAGGCCAACACCTTCCAGCAACGCCTGCCCATCAAGTCTAAACTCCCGGGCAACCCTGCTTGTCATGACTAAAGTCCCAAGCAACAACACCTAGCAAGCCGGTGCACTCGAACAAACCAGCTGGATTCTCAGGGTCCAGCGAATCATAAATAATCTCAATCCGCAAGACAAGTACACAACTCATCCCTACTTAACTCCATTTAACTAGACTCAACCCGGGGAGTGCACTCGTTCCACATAGGAACTCAAATCAAAATATGTCCTTTCGGACCAATCAACTTACGATTAATCCACGACCGATCAATCCGGCACACAATTTCACCACATTGCATCCAATCGGTCAAGTTCGATTAACCTCGATGAAGCCTCAATTGGAAATCTATTTTCATGATGCATGCAGCATGATACATACATGGGCAAGGCATACATGAATCCTAGTCCATGATAAGTGCTCTCATCAGCCCCTAATGCATCGTTCATAATCGTAATATCAAGCTTCCACATCATCATTTAACCCCCATATGTGTGTGTGTGTAACTAGTAGAAGTATTTCACTCAATGCATTTCAACATGCTTGAAAATTAACTTACTACTACACTACACATGTGAATTAACATTAAATCATGAATTTCAGTGGAAATCAAAGGAGAAGGATCGTTGAAAACGTATCTCAATTAAAAACTCAACCACAAAGGCTAAACACATATAAGATCATTCATTTCATCATTGAGTCATGACATTCACCAACATTCACACACCAACTAACCACACTCTATCATGGCAAATCAGTCCAATAATAGGTTGTAGTCCTACTAAAAATATGCTTAACCATAGGGAATCAACCATTCACAATTTCAAGATGCCAATTCCAACATCATGCCACAAAATATAAGTCATTCCACAAGTCTCTAAGCATATATCTCAACTCCATAACCTCAATAGCATGCCCTTCCAGTAACATAATATAGCTTAAAGCACTCCACATTCATATGAAATTGGCAAGTTAAAGTGGAATCATAGAAATAAATATCATATGCACAACATAAAATTTTACTGTGTAGCCGTTCGAACGCCCTTCAGGCCGTTCGATCGGCTAAACGTAAAAATTTGAAATTCACAGTTTGGCCGTTCGAACGCCCAGCAGGCCGTTCGATCGGCTGAACTAGAAAATTGTCGTTCCGGCAGTGTTGCCGTTCGAACGCCCAGAAGGGCCGTTCGAACGCCAACAAGGCAGAATTGAATCATCTTCTTCCTTTCGCAAATCCAAACCGAAACACCATTGATAACACTTCAAATCCACATCTAACACCCTAATCATCATCAAAAGTCCTTCTTGACTTCCAGAATGTTAAACCATATCATAATAATGCAAAACCCTAAGAAATCGGGATTAAATATTTCTATTTTCTAATCATGCCATTAACACACCAATTTAAGAAACTCCTTTCGAAATAAGCCAAAAATTAAGAGTTTTACCATGGATAATTAGAAAATTTGAAGATCCATTACCTTAGCACTTGATTAAGCTCGGATTGGAGAGTCACCCTTCTTGAAAACCTTAAAAATACATTGAGTTTGAATTAAACTATATTAAAAATCGATTTACCAAAAAAATCCCTAATTAAAACTTAGATCTAGGGCTTGTTGATAATAAAAATCAAAATTTGAAAGTTAGGGTTTGTAGTAAAACACAAATCAGTAGTTTTTGATATCCAAAAACGAATTAAAACAAAGGAAAATGGTAGATTTAGAAGAGAATAAGAAGAAAGGTAGGGTTTAGTGCTTAATTAGAGTAGGCTTACCTTAACCACCTTCTAATTCGGGCCTAATTGGGGATTAGGCCTGACCTCCCTGCTCAGCCTATTCCCAAAAATGGAAATGGCTCAGGTTTGCCCTTTTATAGTAAGGGTTGGGGTATATATGGGTAAGTTATGGGGTGTAAATAGGAAAAATAGGCTAAAAATGAGTATTTTATAAATTTAAGCACTAATTAAGCCTAAGAAAATTCTGAAATTTTTTGTATAACCTTAGGTAGATATTTGGGTTCATTTGACCCAAAAATTGAAATTTCGACGGTGGGGCCCACAGGGGTCCCGCCAAAACCCTAATTTTTGGAAAAATAGTGAAAATTCAGAAAAATCCCAAAAATTCACATTTGGTTTAAAATCACAAATCTAATAGTTGATTTTGGTTAAAACTATCATAAACACTATTTATTCGTGGAATCCCCGAATAAATCAGAAAACACGTTAACCTCACGATAACCGATGATTAAAGAAAACCAAAAACGGGTTTTAAGATCAGGGATCTTACAGTTGGCAACTTGGGGGAGCTGCTGGAACTGCACTCAACCAAAGGGCGGACCATACTCAGCAACTCAGATTTCAGCCATGGGGCAGACTAGTTTGCAAGATAGCTGAGAGGGCATTGGGTTTGGAAGCAAGGTAGGGGCCTTGTTAGTGTAAATTGTTGTGTTGAATCAAAGGTTTTGGTGGCGGTTCTCCTTTTTCCTTATCATTCCCTATGTTTTGCTTTGTTTTGGATGTGCATATACTTGGGTGAAAGGGCGGATATGTTGCTGGTTGTGCGATGTAGCCAGACCATCATGTGTGCAAACGTTAGGCTCAACTTCACGCCCGTGATACCTGGCAATGTGAAGCCTTATATACTAGTGCATGCTAAATGTTCGTTTGAAGCTTCTCACAGGTGACAATGAAATATTATTTTGAATTTGTGATATGGGGCCATGGACGAAACCCATATGGACATGTGTCAATGCTTCAAGAGTATGGATGTAGTTGAGTTCTTACATGGAAGATAAAACCCATTTGTTTAATATAAGGTATTTATGTTTCCTTTTTACGACTTAATTTTCACAAGCACTAGTGTATCCATGTTTTGGGTTAAGTTAATAAGACCTAGTAAATGTTTAAAAATAATGGTGATATTCACATAAAAAAATATATCTACAAAAACTCAGAGATGTGTTTTGATTGGATTGGAAGAGTGAGCCTTATACAAAGTTCACTTGGGTTCACTTATACAATCTAATCAAAACTTGTGTAAGTTTTTGCTGTGTGTTTTTAAGTGTACATATCATTTTTTGATTGAAAACTCAAGATTTTTAGGGAGTTAAAATAGATTTTTATAACAAAATTAAAATACTTTATATAGAAAATTTAGTTAAAATAAAAATAAGTCATTTTTATGTATAAAACTATAAAAATCCATATAAACATCATTATTTTCAATAAGAATTATATATAGCTCCATTTAGTTTGAACTAAATCAAATGGAACTACTAATATGGGACCATGGAAGGCCATGTACACTGGTGTGCATTGATTGATATGTATTTGTATTGGTAATGACAGATACGTTATTGGGGTAGTACATTCTCCACACAAAAAATAGATATGTATCGGTTGTATGGTATCGATACATCCGATACTAACCTATGTTTTTGATTTTTTTACTTTTAAAATATTTTTTTTACAAAAAGAGAGAAAATAAGTATTTTCATACATAATAGAAAGTACTCAGTACGAGAGTTCTAAACAGTAAACTCTATAAGTACATACATAGATGCATTCACACAACTCAAACATAAAGCATAAAAACATACAAACACATCAGAGTTGCATAATATAATAATCATGCGCAAATACATACCACCTTACCTCTCTCACACTCACTCTTACAATTACTGCTTTACTCAAACAATCCTTACACTTACAGTCTTACTTAGAACATTCTTACAGTCTTATTTGTACTATCTTACTCACATTCTTACTTTTATAGTTTTGCTAAAAAATATATGCTTACAATATTGCTCAGAAACTTACTCTTACAGTCTTACTCAAAAACTTACTCTTACAGTCTAACTTAGAAACTTACTATTATAGTTTTACTCAGAAACTTACTCTTACAGTCTTGTTCAGATCTTAGGAACTTACTCAAAAACATACTCATACAGTCGTATACATAAGATCAACTACTAAAACTCATTATAAATAATAAGTTTCTTTGTCAAAATGGGAAGAAATACCATTGGAGCATCACCTTAACCTCTGGGGAATAACTATAAGTCATGGACTTTTCCAAAGGCAATGCACACCTATAATCATCAGGCACAGGATAAAACAGGTAAGAGTAGATCAATGATTTTAATTACCTAAGTGCGCAAAAGCCCATACTCTGGTGGCCATACAGTGCCAACTAAGGGTGAAAATCATACAATGCAACTCTTGGGCCAGAATCTTGCAATGCTACTATTGGGTAGAATCATAGAATGTATGTAAGTCTAGTTTATTAGTTGATTTCTTTGTCAAAATTATGTCAAGAAACCATATGTATTTAATGAGTCTTAGAATCTAATTTGAGGTTGTTGTGATTGAGTTAAATTTAGAATTGACAGACTTAATAACTTCTCAAGATATCATCTTACCACCTTCTATCGAAATAGTTGATGCTACATGTACTATTAAACCAAAATTGGGGTTATCAGCTATGAACTACAATAGGGCGGTTTATGAATGTTTCTGTGGTGGGCTTGATTTCACCAAGGATGATGAAAATATGAAGTCACAATTTGAAATAGGAGGAAACATATTTTTATTGAATAAGCTGAAATATTGAAGAATGTGAAGATGCTTGAAGCTTATTAAGATTATATTGGCATACATAAATCACTTGAAAAATGTTAAGAAGTTATTACAAAGGTTTTAGATGGATTTATAATAAAAAAAGAGAAAAAATGTCAAAAAATTAGTAGAATGATCGATCGCTGCAAATAATGGAGTAAACGATCAATCGCATTTTGATTCAGCCTTGTGCAAAATGAAGCCGAGAGTTATCAAACAATCACTCTTGCAATCGATCAATCGATTGAAGAATTGTGCACATTACAAATAGTGATTGATTGATTGTTGTTTAAAATGATCCATCATTTCAAGAACAATTTACCTAAATGAAGACATTTCGATTTCAATTTTGTTCCTTATTCAAGTATAAGTTCTAATCTAACTTAATAAGCTATATAAGGTTTATGAAATTATGAAATTCTAGAGAGGAAGACCTAGATGATAAAAGAGAAAGAGGGGTTACACTATTGTTTATTATTTTCTAAAGGTGAATTTACTTGAGCATTGTATTGAAGATCTATAGTGAATTGACAAAAGATAATCCACAACTAAAGATGCTTATACACAAAGTATTCAAAGAGGAGTTGTAACATATATTGATGAAAGATTGAAGATTTCCATAAGAGTAAAGTCAAGACAACAAGATGTGCTTGTTGAAGACTAGAACAAGACAAAGACAAAGCAAGGAGGAAAAAGTTTTAATTGCTTAAAAAAAAGATTTTAAGGCTAGCAACAACAATCTAAACAAAAAGAGCAAGGTTGGTGGTTTGCTTGTGTCCATATAAATTCTTAGTTACTAGTGCATTAATTTGGTTCTTTTGGAATTACCGTGATTTTTTATCCTAGTTAGTGTTTTTTTACATAAATTGTTGTTCATGTGTGGATTGATTAATATTTCGAGAGTGAGATTGAGTGAATATTAGGTTTTAATCGTTTCTTTTTAATAAAAAAATTCTATGAAAATAGGTTAAAACTCTTAATTCTTACTTGTCAAAGTACTATTTTAAAGAGCAATTAAAACTTTAATTTTGATCAATGATATCAATATGACTTGACATGCTAGTATTTTATTATCTTGCTTTATTTATCTAAAAGGTGTATTTTGTTGAATTTGTTTACTTGTGCTTATTTAATTTATCATGTCTAGTTTTATTCTTGTAGTGATAATAAGGAGTTAGATTTTGAAAGTCTTTTTATACAAGCCATTCAATCAAGTAAGAACTGTAAAAAGTTAGAGAAAATTGTCAAAGCTAATGCGGAGATTATTGAATATATTTCTATTAAAAAATTTAATTAGCTGAAGATAAAGAAGAATTAGAGAAAAAAGTTCAAACTTTGAGAAGTGAATTTGAGAAAGAGAAAAAAAATTTAGATATTTAGAAAAAAAACTTGTGTCTACTAATGAAGAAATTAATGTCTTCAAATATAAGAAAAGTATTCTTTGTGACAAGATAAAATTCTTATAGAATGAAGTTCATTAAATAGTAAAGACAAATAAGGATTATTTGAAGAATATTGAAGATCTAAGGAATGAATTAAAAATTTCTCAAGAAAATTTAAAATCTTTCACTTTAAAGCAAGAGAAGTTTGACAAAATTTTGTACATGAGACAAGATAGTACTAATAAATAAGATTTATGGTTTAAAAGTCAAATTCTACTACTTCCAAGGGTGCACTAAGTTTGTCAAAGTTGAAGAATTCATGCACACAAGGAAGGGTGTTCTACATGTTGACGATGTATCAAAACTTAAGAATCCTTGTAGGACTTAAAGTCTAAAGTCCAACAATATGAAGGGGCATCAAAAGAAAGATAATAATAAGTCCTTTTTAATTAGACAAATTCAAGTTATGAAACACAACGTCACTCGACCAAGTCCAACTTGCCACATCCACCCATCGGCGGTGGTGGCAGCGACAGGTGAAGCAAAACCATTGGGGGATGCCTTGGGCGAAAAAATAGAGGAGTGGAGGAGAGGAGAAGAGTGGGACAATAGTGGCATTGGCTGGCTCTGCCTTAGCCCTAGTTGCTAAGCAGAGATGGGTCAAGTGGAGGGTGACGACTTTCATCTACAATAACCTTTTGCAAGGCTCACCACAAAGAACAAAAAAAACACCTGCAACATGGTGACAAAAGAGAAGGGAGTGAGGAAGGGAAGAGGGGGTGGGTCCGGACGAAGGTCCATTCAGTTGTGGCTCGCCGCTCACGGCTACCATGGAAATAGAACAGAGAAGAGGGGAGGGTACCAGGTAAGACAAATGCAGAACGAAATGGGGGCCAGCCGGCTAGGCAGAGGTAGTGGCCTCACCATCACCGGCCCAAGGCAAGTCCAATGGAGGTAGACCGAAAGCTGCCGACTAAAGTTGTCGCATTTCAAAAATGGAAGAAACATGGGAAGGGTTCTAGTCTATTCCTACACCAATTGTATATTTTATTTTATTTTTCTTCTCTTTCTTTCCTATTTTTCGTTTTTTCTTTTTCTCCCTTTTTCATGCTGATTCCTATGTGACACAACAAGCCTACGACCCTTACTAAGGTTGACACCTAGCTCTATAGTTATGAATATTAAAGAAAATACAAAAAAATTAATACATATCGAAATGTTAAATTTTTTGTTGAAAAATGAGTTGAAAAAAAAAGTCACCAAAAAATCAGAGGTGTTATAGAATATCTTATTAATTTTAATAATTTTTAATATATATATATATATATATATAAATATATATAAATTAGAAGTTTATAGTCGTATCATCGATATATACTTGATACTTTTATCTTATGTATAAGAATGAGTGCGTAATAAATTTATTTTAATAAAATATTTTAAAATAATATTTAATGTAAAAAAATAAAAAATGTAGTCATATTAAATAATAGACTTTCGATCATTAAAATATATTTATTTTTAAGTCACCTTGACTTGGAAAGCTGAAGAGTGATGTCAACTCATAAGAGTTTATGAGTCAAAACTCCACAATAGCATGGGGGCCCTGCCAATTCTATAGGTGTCAGGATAGGTAGCCAATAGAAAATGCATTGTGAAACTGTTGAAGTCCTTTTCCCTAATGAACCGTCTGGCGTTTTGTTGTGTGCCCTTCTTATTAAAAAAAATTGAGTAAAATGATGGCAGTGTTCAATTACACCGAAGTTCAAGGAGCAAATTGTCAAGGTAAAATTGGTCGAACACTTGAATGACTTCCAAATTGGCTTTGAAATAGTTCAGAAGACTTTGGAGCGTGGCCGAGAGCTTTCGGCTGAATGTAGTTATAGTAGCAAAGAGTAGGGTCAATTAAATTTAATCTAATGCCTACGCACTGGATGTGAGATGATAGCTATCTCGGGCTGGATTAAACAATAGGATAGCAGCACCACTACATGTGCTAGACTGCTTGGCTGCACTGCAGTATGGTCGAACCCTAGTGCCCAATCCCAAGGTCCACAACCTTCTAAAAAAAAAAAAGCAACGGATCCGTTAGGAATCGGAAACGGAAGAAATTTGGAAAGTCATCCTCCTCCTGGTCGGAGAATTTAATTTGAAAGTCATCCACCTGGTCTGGTTGATAGCAAACCTAGGTAAACTGTGTCACGTAGACTCATAGGTAAATGTTGTCGTCAAACTTTGATGCTATTCATGTCAAAGAGTCACAGTCGCCAATGCATGACCCCATTTCACTTTTGCTTGTCGGATTTTCAATCAATTGAGGAAATGCACCGAGACAAAAGACTTGATGTAACTTGGAAAAAGAAAAGCCAGAATCACAGTAACAGTGCTCTTTCCTTGCCAGTACTTCTGCCATTATTCTTCATCTCCTTGCCTTGTTCTCCAGCTACCTGCAAAATTTCTAACCCGTGACTTCTCTGATCTCACACGCATATTTCTTCACATGATGAAGGGATTCGTAGGATGATGCGGTTGCTTACTAGCTAGTTGGGACCGGCAAATAGGAAGCAATTGTGTTGGTCAAATAAAAGAAGAGCACCGGTTTGGCGCGAGTGAATTTGAACATCTCGAGGCAAATTATATACGCCAAGTGCGGGAAAAATACTCATCTTGAGCTAGCTAGCTAGAAGACCCATGTCTATAATTAGTCAAAAGATGGAGAAACAGTGAGGGTCACTTGGGTTGATTTGTTTAATGGCACACAAGGGACAGTCACATCCAGTGCCAGTGAAAAGTGGGAGAAGAATGGTACAGGGAGAGGTTGTTCTACTGAAGGGACTAAAATAATTAAAGAAATAGTGAGCCACTTGCTGGCACTTGTCATTATAAGTAAAGGAGAAGGTGATGGGGAGAATGAAACAATATCAGAGAGGGTAGTGTATCAAGGATGTGAATTTTGAGTGATGCTTTCAGCTCGAAAGAAAACTGAAGAACTAAATGAGTTTGGGAGAAAGAATAATGGAGTAAGAGAAGAAAGGAAGGAGGGACAAAACGGCCGTCAGATGATGATGGAGAGTGGGTTGGATTTATTGAATGGACTTCACATGAACGCACGAGGCCAGCAGCTGCGCTGCCCCAAGTGCGCCCCAGAAACAGTACCACGAGACAATCATGGACGTGGCCCCCCCGGACTTTTAGAGAGAGAAACAGAAAGAGCTAGAAAGAGAGACCCTCCTAATGGATCTAATCGCTATTCTCTGTACACCCAACAAAAGAACAACACTCATGATAGTCCCAAGCCTGATTTAACTTCTCACAGATCGCCATCTACGTCGTTAACATCTGTAGTAATTAAAGCTGGAAGCACTGTATATAAAAGTTTCAGAAGAGAGAAGGAGCCCAGTAGCAGTAGTAGTTTCCATAGAAACAAAGGAGAGAGAGAGAGAGAGACAGACAATGGACAAGTCGTCGTGGGTCGACGAGGCGTGCGTGGCAGCAACACTAGTACTGGTGGTTACAATCATCATTCTGTACAAGGGATGGAGAAGAACCGATTCGATCAGGCTGATGATGAGGCAGCCAGCTGCCTGCCGCAGCCCCCAGATCCCTCCTGGCAGCAGGGGCTGGCCCCTCATCGGGGAGACGCTCCAGTTCATCTCTTGTGCCTACTCTCCTTGCCCCGAGAGCTTTATGGACAAACGACGAGCCCTGTGAGTAAACTTGCATTGCCGACATCGTATTTATGTTGTGTTATTGGAGTTTAATCAACTTAACCATTATTGAACAAATGAATGCGGCTTTGGGGAGTTGCATTGCAGGTACGGGAAAGTGTTCAGGTCACACATATTTGGGAGTCCGACGGTGGTGTCGACAGATGCTGAGGTGAGCCGGGCGATTTTGCAGAGTGATGCCAAGACGTTTGTGCCTTTCTACCCTAAATCGCTGACGGAGTTGATGGGCAAGTCTTCCATCTTGCTTATTAGTGGGAATCTGCAAAGGAGGGTGCATGGGCTCATTGGCTCCTTCTTCAAGTCCCCGCAGCTCAAGGCTCAGATCACCCAAGACATGCAGAAGTACGTGCTGCAGGCTATGCATAGCTGGAACGATGGTGATATCATATATCTCCAAGATGAAACAAAAAATGTCAGTTTTCTCTCTCTCTCTTCCCCCTTCCCGGTCTCCCCTCCGCCCTCCCTCTCTCTGTCATCTGCACCTACCCTTCTTCCTTTCTATTCCTGCATCTCAACCACATTAAAAAGATGAGAGTCTCCATATTGCTTTGTTCGTCAATCATCATCTCTTCTATATAGGAATATATATCCAGTTATCGATTTTTTGGAAAACGATATCGCTAAGTTATTCGGGAAACTTTAATGTTGTATATTTCAGCACGCTAATTCTGATCAAATCCACATTTTATTCCTAAATAATTTACTTCTTTTCCCATGGAGACGTTTAATTAGATTGAATACATTGAATTTTTTCCTTATAATGTTTATTCCATGATTTTCTCTCTGTTGAGCTTGGTGGGGGACTTCTTTTTTTCTTTGATAAGTATGATTCTTCCTTTATAAGCAATCCTTATGCATCCTCAAGTACTTCAAATTTACAATCATCTCTCATGTGCATTTCTACTGTTCTATCAGATTGCATATCGAGTACTGGTAAAAGCATTGATTAGTGTGGACTCAGGTGAAGAGATGGAGTTTCTAAAGCAACAATTTCAGGAATTCATCGCTGGCTTGATGTCACTACCCATAAATTTTCCTGGAAGCCGGCTTTACAAATCTCTTGAGGCAAGACAAGAAGCATATATATGCCAACCTACTGTTTCTGTTGCTTGTTTATAACTATGTAACACCTAGCTAATACTACATGTAATGCAGGCAAAGAAGAGAATGATGAAATTAGTGCACAAAATCATCCAAGATAGGGGAAAGAGTAGCCTGTCAGGAGCTCCAAAAGATGTGGTAGATGTCCTGCTTAATGACAGTAGCAACCAACTAACGGAGGATTTTATATCTAATAACATGATTGATCTAATGATACCAGGAGAGGACTCAGTACCTCTTCTCATGACTCTCGCAGTAAAATTCCTAAGTGATTGCCCTCTTGCTCTCCAAAACTTGGAGGTACCCACAAGTTTTCCTCTCTTATTTTTTCGCAACTGGATAGTTTAAAACTCAAAGAAGTGACACATGACACATATATTGTAAACCAGGAGGAGAACATGGAGTTGAAAAGAAGAAAAACAGACAGGGGCGAACAGTTGGTTTGGAGTGATTACATCTCCTTGCCCTTTACCCAAAATGTACGATTTTTTAAACGCAAATTTATATAAGGCTTAATTTCGAGGGGATAACCTAGATAATTGGATAATCAAATATTTGTTTATTGGGCTTAGTAGGTCATAACTGAGACTTTGAGGATGGGGAACATCATCGTAGGCGTGATGCGTAAAGCAGTAAGAGATGTGAAGATAAAAGGCCACCTTATACCCAAAGATTGGTGTGTCTTCACCTATTTCAGATCCATTCACCTTGATGAACACCACTACGAGGGGGCATACCAGTTCAATCCATGGAGATGGAAGGTAAATGACAGCTTCTTTAGATCTTAGAGAATCCTAAATGTAGTACATTAGGAGCATACATGCGTGCATGAGGGTAAGCATGCTCGAGAAAGGTCTCTCCATTATGGGTTTGTAAGCTCTAATGCCTCTTGAGATTGATGTGTAGGTATTTATCTTCTCTTTGTCTGTGAATTTGACAGGATAAAGACATGGGTACTTGCAGCTTCACGCCGTTTGGAGGTGGCCAGCGGCTTTGTCCCGGGGTAGACTTGGCCAGGCTGGAATCTTCCATCTTTCTGCACCATTTTGTCACCTCTTTTAGGTAACGATAACCCTAGACACTCCATTGAGTTCAACTATTTTCCATGTCAATGTTAATCTTTATCATCATTTATTCGAAAATATCTAATATAAATAGCTTTTAGGTGCATGATACGTCGATATGGATAACCTTCAAGTAGCTAGGGACCATTTGGCTGTCCTGCTTTCTGCTAAATTGTTATCCTCATAATTCACCATGCCTTTAGATTTCCGTAGCAGTGGTAGTACCAGGACTATTATTGATACAAGAATTATTTTTCGGCAATATTTTTCCCTTCAATAATTTCAGCCAATAATAGTCTAATAATTGAGGGGTTTCCTGGCCCAATATCGTCTCTTCAACCATTGATACATGCATATGTCCTGTGAATATACATCCAAATGGTCCCAGAATGATCACAGTTATTTGCCGAAGGAGGTGGTGGTCCATCCACAGTGTTCATCATGGAACCCCTTGTCTTCCTTCCGTCTCTGCTAGTTAGAACTGGGTGCATCTCAAATACAATATAATTTCATCTTACATCATGAATTAAGAATCATGTTTGATTTAAGAATGTGTCTGTACTTTGTTGTAAGGGCTTATGGGTCTTGTGTCATCACTGGTAGGTGGGAGGCCGAAGAGGATTCCGTAGTGAACTTCCCGACGGTGAGAATGAAGAGAAGACTACCAGTAAGAGTCAAGAGGAGATGGGCCCCCCTTCATTGTGAACAGCAAGCAAACAAGCCCTATGAATAGATTTACTCAGCCAAATTCATTTATTTCGATGCCACACGTGTAAAGAATACGACGAGTTGTTCAAGTTTGGATCTTGGTCCCCAAGTCCATTAATTTATCTCTTAACACCAACTGCTGCCACTAATATATATTGAAATGTATACTTGATGGATCCATGCAGATGAGCTGCCAAATGGAGTTTACATCTTCAAGATTGTCGTCATTAGAAATATAAAATCTTATCTTGAAACTAACCACATTGTTAAACCTATAATTAATCAAGAACAAGAAGAGATTCATGTTTGTGGTTGCGTTGCGTGTGGAGGTTACTAGAAAGGGATATGCATCCGAGGCACTGAAAGGGATGTTATTAAGAGACAAAAAAAAGAAAGAATGACCGTATTCAGACGAGAGGTGGGCATGCACCGTACGGCATATACAGTATGAAGCAATCGCAGTTATGGCTGACAAATTGATGACAACCATATAAAGCATGGATGGAGGGAAGAAGCAATGAAGCATGGCCACTGATGAGGAGATGAAAGTTGTCATGTTGCCTCTCCTTTCTGTGGCGGGCCGGAGAGTGTTCTTTGTTGGGGAAATGAGCTTTCTAGGGATGGCATTTGGGTAGGAAGGGGACCATCGCAAAGTGGTGGTTCGCTAGTTCCTGTCTTGCTTCCCTTTTCTAAGCAAGAGATAGAAAAAGACGTGGATGAGGTGAGAAGGCCTTGAATTGGAAAAAATTGATATATACAAATGTGGTACAATTGTCATCATCCAGTCGTTGTAGTATAGTGGTGAGTATTCCCGCCTGTCACGCGGGTGACCCGGGTTCGATCCCCGGCAACGGCGTTTGATTTTTCCTTTCTATGGTTTCTATTCTTAAGCTTGCCTGGAGCTGATCTGGTGAAGTGGGTGCTTTACATTCTGGGCTGGCCGTCTTGCTTGTTGGCCCAATTATGATCCCAATCTGTCTCAGTTTTCTATGTTATCCATGAGCCCACTTCAAAATGCAGTGGGAAGGACTATCTTAGAGGTCTTCTATATGGAAGTGTTTTTTGTGCTCTCACTAATAATGGGCCCATTGTAAGAAATACATATAAAGCATTTATTTTTAAGATCGATGACACGTACAATATATGTTAATGTTAGTACCATTGACGTTAATTTATATTAACGTATGTATTGTTAATTTTGAAAATGAATACTCTATATGCATTCTTTACACTTGCTCATTATCATAGCAAAGTCCTAAAAACAGTTCCCATAAAAAAAGTCCATCTTTTAAGAGAATCATAGATTAGGCTTCAGAGTGAAAATGGAGTTTTGAAGCAGTTAGCTACCCAAAAATACTTTGAAAGGAGCTAATAAACTATTTGTGCCTACATTTGTAGAACTTTGTGGCCGCATCTTAGATCAAATGGTGTAAGGCCCTTGAACGGTTTGGGCCAATTTATATTGAATCTCAACCAATGTTTAAAAACATAAGATGCGACTTTATTCATAAGCATAGAAGATTGTATCGACCGATACTAATACAATATGGGGGTGATACACCCCTCACATTATATATTGATACTTATTGGTTGTATTAATATGATACGACCGATAAGTATCAATATGTTAATATTTTATTATTTTTAATTTAATTTTTTTAAAATTCTCTTTCTTAAAAACAAAAATACTATTCAAACTCAACTTCTTCAAATTTTACAAATGATAATGTTCTTACTATATTAAAAATATTTTTAAAAAATTATATATGATCAATGCAAGTAGGTCCATATAATTAACATAATTTTTTTTAAATATAGTGTTCTACAATTATGCAGTTAGCTAAACATCTAAAATATAAATTTCTCCATGATATTTATGCAACTCATATTAAATATCTTATTTTGTTTCAACATAAACTAATTTTATATAACTTAATATGGGATAGAGGGAATAAGGAAGAAGTAACAGTGCATGGTTCTAAAATGAACTAATTTTAGAGCACTTGTATCATTTAATACAGCCTTCTATGGTTATGCTTTAAATAAAGTATTATAATAATATATTATTAGTTATAATATTTTTTTATGTGTATCGAAGGGTTTATGACGATTTTGGTGCGCACTAAGCATATCATCGACACGTACCTGTATCCATAATCATCAGTACGTCATCTATATTGATACCGCCTTCCATGCTCATAAGGCTATAAAGCCACGCATGATCTAAGTCTTCATTTATGCATAATTTATATATATATATATATAATTTTTGTATAATTTATAGGATATATTTGATCTAAAGTATAAAAAACCTTTAGCTTCATTGAATATTTAGTATTAGGGTTTATTTCTTTTGTCTGAATCTGAATATGAAAAATAAATATGAAATGTAAGAAAAATCAACCATCTTAATTTTGTTCTAAATATGAATCTGAATTAGATCCCAATCCAAATACATTCAATTTTTTAGATTTCTAAATTTTAATATATTTTTTTAGCATTTTAAATTATACAAAAGTAATCTATATAATATTAGAAGTGATCTATCAATCTACAATCACACCCTCCATCTACCACACAACAGTACAACATAAATTAATCCATCTTGAATCACATCCTCCAGTACCACACAATAATATTGCATAAAACAAATCATTTTGATCATCAACCCTACTCACGACAAAGAATAGCGTAAATCTCCACCAATCATTTATTAGTTGGAAATCACAACCCCATCATCCATATAACTAGAAAGCTTAACAGATATGGAAGAATGCTTTCAAAAGTAAAACAAAATAAATAAGATACAATATCTAGAGATATGTATGTCTTCCCTCATTTTTCCTAAATATGATTTGTCTTCAACTACTCAACAGTTGATATAAAGGAGACACTAATGTAACATTATATTTTTGTCAAGGCACCCAAGCATCCAGACAGACAGTACTCCTGCAACAAGGCTCAATATAACGTCATGATCATGTCTTAACATGCTCAATAGCTCATGTTCTAGCTCCAATAAGATAGCACAATATAATAGAAAGTAGCTTTAGAAGGTACATACAAATCAGTCAAAATCTTCTAGTCAATAAAACATAGAAAAAGTGTAGAAGACATCTAAAACTCATTTACCCCCACCACGATTACCAATAAAAAAAACATCTAAAACTCATTCCTGAAAATCTAACAAAAATTTTGAAACCAAAGCAAACAAGTTTCCATTGAGCATCTTTCCAGATGGAAAGATTCATGGAAAGATTTAAGAATGATTAAACAGAAGTTTTCTTAATTGTGTTTGGATACACAAATTAATAGATGAATCTAATTATTCATTAATCAATATTTTAAGGGTGAACATAAATATATAATCAAACAAAATTTCCTTTTACCTAGTCATAAGATCATCAAATACTTTAAATGCCAAATTTCATCCATAAAGCAAATCTTAGACCGAATATGGAAAGGTTATGCATTATAATTTCTTCCTCTTTGTATAAGTATTTAGAGTAGAACAAATATCTAATTGCAAAACTTAATTTAAAGGTGATTAATTTTGGATTACCTACGTAATAATACACTTCATAGTGAGATAAAAACAAGATGTTGGGTAATAAGATGACAATATATATAATCAATTTCCTCAACATGAAGATATAAGCAAAGAAATTTTCCTTATACCTAGTCATAAGATCAAACACTTTAAATGTAAAATTTCATCTAGAAAGCAAATCTTAGACTGAATATAGAAAGGTTATGCTTTATAATTATTCCTCTTAGTGTAAGTATTTAGAGTATAACATATATCTAATTGTAAAATTTAATTTTGCAGTATAAATTTTATCTGAATGCTTTCATTTACTATGGAATTGTGATAAAATGAAGAACGATGCCTACATTAGATGTTTCTTGAAATATCTCTAATTAATGAATAAATTAAATGACCAATATGAGGATGCCTTTTCATTGCCGTTAGTGGGCTGCTATTAAAATAATAAATAAAATACCTTGGTTAAAGCATTAATTTCAATAAATTGGTAATAATTATTACGAATCAATGATTAATTCCACTTATAAGTTATAAGGTATAAATAGAGTAACTTTAATAAAAAATAAATGTATAGAGAATACAAAGCCAATGGAGAATGTGAAGGTAGAAGAGACTCACCGACTCGAGAAGTCAACTGTGTCATAAGGGAGTCATGTGTATTGGAGTCAACAACAAAATTTGACTTGAATTGCAAAGGAGCTGAGTTGACTCGAAGAGTTTTTCTGAGTAAAAAAAAGTTCTAAAACTATAATTTCAACCATTCACAAAAGATGCTCCTTGAGATCAAAAAGAGGTGAATTAGGTGAGGGGATGGGGGTGGCTTCTTGCTAGTTACTACATCACCCCTCCCAACTTTTTTAGGATTTGGGAAGACAGGCATTTAGCTTTGTGGCCACCTTTTAACCACTCAGCTATGGGGTAGATTACTTACTAAGAGTTTGTTCCCGTAATTTCACTACACACCATATATCCCATAGGCCCTCTTTTGCCTCTCTTAGTTCTACTAAATAGTAGACGTAAAACTTGTGCCACTTGCTCAGAGGCTTACTCATGTTTTACAAGGTAATAGAATTGAAATTATGTTTTACAATGTGTATATTTAGCCTAAAACCACACTATTAATAAAATAAGTTATAGAATAATTAGTTCTATGTGCATTTCAGCTCTATCCTTTATCAGTGTGGAACTCATGGTTCTTTTAAATCCCCAAAGTCTTTTATAGTTGACTTACTAAATTTTTAGCAATTTTCCTTTTAATGTACAGATACAAAAGAGTGAGAAAATCATCCTCCATTTTATTTAGAAGCCTTTCTTTGACAATATACATGACTAAGAATTAGAGCTCTATAATGCGGTAGAAACAAGAAGAGGACTGAGCACATAGACTTCCACTCAATAAACAAGTTAGTAAATTAAGTTCTACCAATGTAAAATGTGAGAGAGTGAGAAGGAGAGTCAGAGTTGTGTTTAGCAAGGAATAAGGGGAAAGAATAATTAGTTCATACCAAGGTCTTTTTCGATTGATGAAGAGTAGGGGAAATGAAATAAATTTTTAAAAATTTCATGGTTCCACTATTTGGTGCCATGGGAAAAATAGTGGAATCTGGGAAAAAAGGGTAAAAAATTAGTTCCAAAACATTCCGGCCCTTAACCCATGGTTATTGGGAGAAAAATATACAAGCTTTCCGACCCTAAAGTTTCTCAAATTTATTTTCTAAATAAAATCTAGTAGAAACAAAAATTTCATAAAATTATTTGTCAAAGCTTTGACAAATATGTAATTCCAAGATGTGACAGACTCATTTTCGAACATAAGAATAATTGATCGTCATGTTTATATATATATATATATATATATATATATATATATATATATATATATATATATATATATATATATATATATATATATATATATATATATATATATATATATATATATATATATATATATATATATATATATATATATATATATATATATATATATATATAGGTGAGACTGGGCTCATGCGCAGCTGCCTGAGCCTAGGCCCACTTGGTCATCGGATATGGGTCTAGGCTCATGCAGCCGCACATGAGCCCAGGCTCACCTCAACTAGACTATATATATATATATCACTATATCTCAATGGTTTTGCCCGTGTACATACCAGTTAGCATCATATACACAACTATAAGTAATTGTCACTTTCGTGTCATATCTCATGAATTACACACATAACTAAAAAATCACTAATAACTTCATAGAATAAATCCTACATTGATCAAGGATCTTCACGTCATTCCTTCACACAAGTGTCCTACTCGCTATTTCTCTTAAGAACCTGCATCGACAACGAATGTTGAGCATACGAATATACCCATTGGGATGACTAATTAAATAAGAACTATAATACTTTAAAAATTACATCTTAAATACATTTAAATGAGACATCTTAGTGCAAAATCAACATCAAGTGTATCATACTTCAATCATTAGAAGCATCATAAATAATCATTCATCATCAATCTTTTCTCAGTATAATATGACTACCAATCGGAAGTCTCCAACTTCTTAAGCAGGAGTCGTAGGTTATCTATAACATGTATTTATACTCCTAGAGTACAGTCTTGTCTCATGAGACTACAAACTACCTGCAATCCGACTTTAGATATTCAGAAGTTTGCCCACCTCGTCCAAGTTTTGAAGCTAAGGCCCACCAGAGCTCATGGACCTAAGTACTCGAAGTTTCGACTTCTATGATCATCGAAACTTCCTGTATTATGCTGCGTAGGACCAATCATCTTTTAATGCGCTGGTCTTTTCATCTACATAACTCTCATTCTTAGAGAACTAGAAGACCCTGGTCCTTTTCATACCCCTTTAGTCGACGTGGCTAAAGAGTCACTTAATAGGTTAAGACATTGAGGGTTCCTCTAACCTCAAATGCCCAAAAGAGATCGGTCTTTGGTATGATCCATCACATGGATATTCATATATACAAATACATTCATCATCACACATAATTACAATTTTATGCAGAGAATAACATGCTATTAAGACTCTTAATAATAGATTAATATACATAACAATTTATTTGAAAAATACCCAATACCAACACATCATCAGTAGACTCATCAACATGTCGACAAGGTCACTGATGACAATCGGTAACCCATTGACATGTTGAACCCCCTTATTGACAGCAGAATGAAAGAGGAGAACAATTCTCATCAATGTCCTCATCGACACAACGACATCACTGTCGGTGACCACCGGTGAGTCACTGATGCAATCATCGATTTACAGACACTATTTCAACATCGTCTTCCTTTCATATTGGTAGTGTCTTTGACACATTGATGACTCCACTGAAGAACAAAAGTTACAAAACTTTTCTATAATCATTGAAATAACTTTCTTTTTTGAAATCTAACCATATAATTCATTAAATTCATTGATCAATTATCACAAGGAAAATATGAGCATGTTTTAAACACAAGTTATTTATACAAAATTCTCAACATAAAAAATAACATAACATCACATACAACCTTGATTAAAATTTATCCTTAGCAAAATTGATACTTTATTAATGTTCACCAAACATGCTTGTCTTGACTTAATATCATAGTTTAAGGTTAGCAATTTGACCTCTGAATAAAAACAACAAAGAGATCTCCACAAATTCGTTTCTGCTTCCTTAACACACTCTATATTGCCGCTCTCTTCTAAAGTTGGAGAGTCCATATTCTTTGAGTTAAAGATTCTTTAAAAGTATTTATAAGGGAGTCTAGAAACCGAATTTTGGTGTGTAACCAACTCTAAAAATCATTGGAAACTACTTTATTTACAGTTTTGCAACCGCCGATAAATTAGTTCCCGCGCCACCATCGAGTTGAACCTTACCGACAACGACATTACGGTTTCATCGATAAGTCTATTGACATGTCTAATATATCTGACATATACATTATTGTTCCTTCGGTAAGTTCATTGACACATCGAATATCCCTGACTGTGATATTTCACTGGCGAGTTCATCGATGTGTTGGTGGTTCACGATGAAACTATGACTTTCAAAATACATTATAATTTCTTTATTTCCTGACTTATAATCATTATATTTTTTTAAATAATTTATTCTACGATATTATAATTAAAAAAGCTCATAATTTTTTTAAAAAATTACGGGTGTTACACAGTATTTGTATTCAACCTTGTTAGAGTTGAATTTACCACTACCTTCACCGTGATTGTCACCACTACCACCATTAGAAATGTTACCTCCACCACTGTTATGATGCTGCTACCACCCTCACAGCCACCTCCGCCATCACCACCACCACCATCATCTTCACTGCTACTATCAATATCATTGCACCACTGATGCCACAACCACACTCGCGATGCCACCACTGCCACCACGGCGTGGCTGTTGACTGTCTGCCCCCTCTCCCCCCTTCGTTCCCATTTTTGGCCCGATGAGCCCTCCTTCAGTTTTCCCCTAATCCACCATCGTCGCTGGCCGGTTGGCTAGGACGTCATTCGGGCACCACCGTCCTGCCTCCCCGCCCCTCCTTAGCCAGCGTGAGGTAAAACTCCATTCGCCCCATTTTTTTACTTTTGTCTATGTGCATTGCAGCCGCTGACCATTGCCGTTTGGCCTTTGGCCCTCCGCCGGCCCAGCGATGACAAGGCTGCTGCACATGCCTGAATCACCACCTTCCTCGGCCCCCTCCTTTGCCCTATTCCAATCTGGGGACTGTTGCATCTACTACCACTGCCACTATTACCACCAATTACCACTACCATCATATCCGTCGCTGCCACCACCTCCACTACTCGTGCTTTCACCACAACGACCATAACTATGTACATTCGTAATTACCTCATTGTCAACTTTGCACCATCACCATCACCACCACTGCCATGTTACCGCCTCAACTATAGCAAGAAATGGTTTGGAGGTAGTATTGCTATTGGATGAAGAGAAAAAGGGGTGGTTTTATCCTTAACAATATATATATAACACAATGTTATTCTTTTGGTTAGATTCTATTCAAGTTTTAATTCTCTATAGAACTATTTGTGCAACCAAAAGATGAATTTTTTTTAAAGATTTTCTTAGCTTCTCTTTCACTAAGATTCATTTTCACTTTCCTCTTCCCCTAGTTTATGCCAATCCAAACAGGCCCTAGTGCTGAAAATTTGTATAAGGATATATCCTTGCATTAAAACATGGATAAACAGGATTGGGTTCCAATCTCTCCAATTACAAACTTTAATAAAGTTAAACAAGTAACGACCAACAATCAAAATGCATAATCGACAACAATAGAAGTGAAAGTAACACATCTTAAATAGGTATAAGTTTGTAAGTTATGGTTGATGTGAAACCAATCCCTTCTAGGCTTTGCATCTTAGGTCAGCAGCTATGACAATGCTACATGGGATCCTAACACGGTACATAAGGTGAACACATACTCTATGTACCATGATAGACCTTGTTCACCTTTAACATAGTATATCAGCCTCTATGTACCCCATTAGGAGGTCTATATAACATGGCCATGGCCGGTCAAGAAAATATTTTCTTAACTGGATTTCGGCACCTTCCAAAATGCTCTTCTCTCTATATCCGGAATCCTGCCCATGGGAAAATTTCTCTCATGAATGAATTTAGCGAATTTCCGTAAATCTCCATCCAAACATGCAGCACATTAATAATCTACAACATGAAAAATGAAAGTAATTTATACATGAAACAATAAGCGTGACATTGATATGATTTCTCAGCTGACAAACTGATATACTAGGAGAGGCGTAAATACGTTTCATTTGGCATATTTGTCAGGTTAGAGTACGAGAAAGGAACAGGCAGCCACAGGCATTTGCGTCAAAGGTGCAGCCAAAACACACAATCTTTGACTATGTGTCATAACTCTTTACCAAGGAATTAGAGGCCTAATATTCACCACTCACGCCTTATCTCTCTCTCCCTCCACTGTTTAAAAAGTCCCGCTACCCTCATCAGTCATCACATCCATAACGGTCAATAGCGTATCAACATATATAACTATCAGTTAATAAACTCTTATGAGATAATAAACTCTTTGCTTACCGAACCAAAAAAATAATATAACGACAAGTGATTGTTGTTGAAAGTGGGGACTGGTTAGCTATTTCTCAATTTATGTCAATGCACAAATTACTTGGATTGCATGTCTTATGAGTAGTGGAGCGTTCTTCAAGGTTTTAGTTCAACTGCTATTGTTCATGTTCGTAGGGAGGAGAATGAAGCTTCACATTGTCTAGCAAGAAATGCGCAGAACCTTGCAGTTCCGAAGGCTTGGATACCGGTGTTGCCCCCTTTTTTGAAGTTGGCTTTTGATTACAATTTGGCTCAGTCAGCTGTGGTTGATACTGTTTTTTTTTATGATTCTTGATACTGTTTCATCCTGTATATATATTTTTTTAAAAGGTTACGAGTCATAAATATTCCGGACTTCGGTTATAAAGAGACAGCCATATATATATTTGGTGTTTTTTAAGATTTGATCCTTTATCCACTGTTTTAATGGCACAGTACCCTAGAATCGGAAAGCAGAAATGAAAATGAGAACTGAAAAAAACTGGAAGTTGCCGAAGAAAGAGACTAGCTAGAAAGGCTAATATTATATTGTGATGCTCTCCTTAATATTATTCATCTACAACTTAATTTGGGAAGAAACTCATGATACTCAAAATGGAAAAAACTAAAGAGTATGTGCTATTGTGATATTTGCATTTAGAGAGAGGGAGAGAGAGAGGCAAATAATCTTCACAAGGAAAATAAGCTTAAGTAGATAAAAGCATTTTTTTACCACAAAATATTTGATTAACATGACTGGTAATTTCATCACCAATCTGCTCAATTTTGATAAACCACACAACTACTACACACTCGACGGGGAACCTTTATTCTTGCTTGTGTCCAGCTTTCATCTCACATACTTAATTCCTTAACTCTCTCTATCCATGAAAATACTCTCACACACAGGCTAGCTAGCAGATAAGCTCCTACCATCAATTAAAAGGGGTCATCAGTGAACCAGGCCGCATGAAAGTGCCATTAGCAAGATCGCAGCTTCTTTCTCGTCCGGCGGGAAAACTTGATGAAATGCCGAACTTTTGCTCAAGCTTAACTTGAGTTCATCGAACTGAATGTTCTTTTTCGGGCGCGGAGCAGCCAGCTTGCACCTTTTCTTGTATTGGGTGGTCAGGTCACTGCAGCCTGATCTCTTCTCCTTGATCGCCTTGTTCCTACTAGGAATTGTTGCGTCAAGTAGTCCTCCATTAGCTGCAGCGGCTGCCATAGCCCGTTTTGCCTTTCTTTGTCGAATCCCACAAGCGTTGCAAAGAGACTGCACATAAACCGAAGTATATATTGAGTTCAGAGAGATAGAGATCTAGAGAGAGAGATTTAGTGTGTGAGAGAGAGAGAGAGCGAGAGAGATACCTTGGGCCCTTGAGGACCACTCCTCCATAGAGGGGTTTTGGTTGTGTTACAATCTGAGCAGACTCTGATCTTGTTGTTGTGTGAATTGTTGCTTGGTTCATCGTGATCATGAAAAGGTGATCGCTGCCGAATATAAGATGCTTGCTCGTTGCTGGTGATTGTGCTGTTTGTGATGGTTTGATCCGAGCTCATCATCTTCTTCATCAGCCTCATCTTGGAAGACATCCACTTAACCGAGCCGTTGTTGCACTGCTTATTACCATCTCCATCACCTCCTTCGCGGATCAAAGGTTTGAAGCTGTCGAAGTGGTTGATGTTGGTCTGGTAGTTCCTCATCGGATGAGATGGTGGTGGAAAAAACTCATCTTCACTGGACATGGTTGGCGAAAACATTGGATCACCCTATAATTAAACACAAGAAGATTAACCAATCAGATCATATAACGGTCTAGTCGACTAGAGACTTACTTACATGAAGGAATTACGGCTGATCACCCAAACTATATATCATACCTCTTCCTTGTGTTGATCTCCTTCATGATCTTTGTAATATTGATCCATGTTTTCTTTCTGTGGGCAAAGGTTGAAATGAACTGAATATGAAGAAGAGGTACTTTGAGATTTTGGGTTGAAGGTCAGCGAACTGCTTGGATCTTCATGATCACCTTCGAAAAGAGGAAAATAAGAAGGTGGGTTCAGGTAGAAGGGATTCATAGAGGAAGAGAAAGAGGAGTGTGGAGGGAATGAACAGGAACAGTCTTGTCAAAAATGGAACAAATGATATATATGGGGGATCGGGGGACACGCTGTTGCCAAATAAGCCTTTAAGCTGGTAAATATCTCTTAAAAAAGATTATAATATTTAAAGACAATAAAATATGAAAGGGAAGGCGCAGTAAAGGGGCTTTCACGTGACCCTAAATACAGAGATATCCAAACACTCCCGGTTAAAAGACAGGTAAAGGCGGTAGTGAGAATACTACAACACAGACCACAATGACAAAACGCTATCTGTAAAATTCACCTACAGCAGTTTCATGCAAATAAATGGTCTTTCCACAGAAAGGAATTTTAGGAGATTGTGCAAATTATGGATGTGGCTGGTTCTGCATGGGGGCATCATGCTCCTTAGTCTTGCCAAAAGGCATTCAATGCTGGTACAGGCAAGGGACAAGGACAGACCCTGCACTGCCCTTAGTCTTGTTTACCTGTTAAATCCACTTTTTTCAGTTGATTATCAGCTGATCACAGAGACATTGCCAGCCTTCTTCTCTTTTCTTTCTCCTGCAGTTCTTGTAAAAATAAATCGAGGAAAGGGAATTTTTTTGTTTTAACACTAAGGAGAAAGGCTTCTTTCCCTGTGTGTTTCTGCCCTGGAACTCTATCATGTATACACCATATGATCCAAATCAGGCAAAGTTGTCTCGCTATCTTTCGGGACCCGAACGGGCAAACTACTAGGATTTCTTTGTTTTACCGTAGCAATTGTCCTACTTCACCAGACAAAAAAATTATTCCTAGATAAGTTCCTCAACTTTTTACTCCACAGGAAAATCATCTCTTTGCATCAATCCACTAAAAGTCAACATCCAATCCCCCTTAGCCTTTCAAAGAAAGACATCCTCATTTCTTTGATTAACATATGAATTAGCAGACCATCTAACTTCTTAACAACTATTGCAGTATTTTTCACATTCGCCACTTTGTTTCCATCGCTTACCGTTATGCATAGTGCATACATAGTAGCGCGCGTCTGCGTCGCCATTTAAAGAAGTGTACCTTGCTCCTAGGTTGCTAGAAATCGTGCTGATCAGAGAGGATAATAAATGCGTTGGAGTTCTTTTTACAGACAATTCTCTATTGCAATCCATCACGACCAATCACCGCAATACGTACGTTAGCTCTCTTTCAGCACATTCATTAGTCACGGATAATAAATGAAGAGGAACATCACAAATATCCTTGATGACTGATTCATCCGGCAGAGATCCTTCCCACTTCCTTATCCCATTCCCTTAATGATGATAAAAACTAAAACTAAAAAGGGAAGATAGATATCTGTTTTTGAGGCGGACATTTTGCGATCACAAGGGGTGCTACGTAAACCGGGTGTGAGTCACTGGGAGAGCTCGTGAGGGCGATAGTTGTCGCTTTTATCACTTGTATGGGCTACAGTCCAATGCCCAGGTTGCTTTCGCAGAGCTGCTGGTAAATCTAATGGCCATGGCCCCTAAGCTAAATGACAGCAGCAGCCTCGATGGCAGCAAGGACCCGCCATGCTGCATCCCGGGCCACTCATCGACAGGGACTTGGCACTGTATATTCTGGAATTTAAACAATATACAACAAGGGAATTTCTTAGCTATGGAGATCTGCAAACATGGCCGAGTCCTCTCTTCCAAGGTTCTTCTAGCTCTCTTCTACCGACATACTGTTCACTACTCGATGCATTTGGCATCTTCATTTGCTATATGGTTATCACGTAGTATTTACATGGTAAAAATGCCCAAGTAGAGACAAGTCAGATAAAGCACTGCATGTGGGTATTTAAGACAGAAAAATCCAAGGCATCAACCAAGTTGGATAGTTGGTGTTGTTTATGACGACATTATGTGATGTGGGTTAACAGTCTTAAAAGAGTTTTAAGGACTGGAATTGTTGTTACATGGGTGGCCATGAAAAGAACACACATCCCTCGCTCAAGAAAGATGGATAAGACCCGAGATACGAATCAAAAAATAATGTTTATAATTAAACATATATGATGTTAGATCTCATCTCATCCAATATTCCAAATTACATAATAGTTCCCAATAGAAGGGCCAGGGGATAAATAAACAGAACAGAGAGAGATACTTAAACGATACTTACTTGCAACAACTGAAACGAAAGGCTGAAGGGCTGGGATATCGCTCTCTGGTGCTGGGCCCCACAAGGGTTGCGAGGCTATGGTGGCCCATGCAACAAGGTTGGACCACTTGTACGCATGTGGTACCATGCTTTTCTGGCCTGGAGATTATGGACATGGGCCTTCGATGGACACTATAACGCTTAGGTCATTTGCAGAAACAGCAGAGTACGACCGGGTCTGACACACAGATGTTGGAAGGTTTTTGAAACGGTTTGAACATATTACTAACTCTGCATGTTCAATTGATCAACCTCCCCCCGCCTCCCCCCCGCTTTCATCCTTAGGAACAAGAGTACTAACCATGCTATTTAGCTAATACTGAAATAATAATGAAAAACGGATACAGAAAACAAGAATTACTAGCACTACAGAAAGTCCAAAAGGAGATCAGATGCCAGCAGGTAGCAGTGGGCTAACGCTGAAGGATGACAAAACCAAGGTGCGGCTGCTTCTACGATTCTACCTTTTTAATCCCGTGTCGTCCATTTTACTTGCAAGCCTCCCATCGCATCTTACAAGAGGATTGAACCAAAACAAGTTTAACAGCTATCAGAAAAAAACAGACGTACAATCAGATTGCCGACAAGTAAATAACGGCAATGTTTTTTCTTTTTTTGAAAAGGTAAAAAGGGGAGAAAATTTCATTCAATTAAAATAAGCCGGGTACAAAGTCAAAGAAAGAAACAAACAAAAGAAATTAAATTACATTTGCCAACTAATAACAACGAAAGGAAATTCACTTATGAGCTTAGAGAGATTGCCATTGGCAATTACGTAGGCACGAACTTGCTTTTCACACTGCTTGAAGATGAATTTATTGTGAGTGGCTTCATTTCTGAAGATACATTACAACAAAATTAGGTATTAGTGACGTTTATGTAAATGTCTAATAATATGCGTCACTAATATTAATTTTTTTATGACTTTTTGATATGTCGACTATTAGCGACGCTTATGCCTAAATATTGCTAATACCTATCCTTTTAGCGATGCTTAAATTTATGTGTCGCTAATTGTTAGGTCATTAGCGATGCTTATATAAGCGTCCCTAAAATGTATATCTATTAATTTTTTTAAAAAAAATTTAAAACCATTAACGACCTATTTTTTCAAACGTCGCTAATATTTTAAACAATAGCAACGTTTATAAACAAACGTCGTTAATAATTATCTATTTTAAATAAAAAATAAAAAATTAAGAACTAATAGCGACACATAGTTATGCGTCGCTACTACTGGATAGTATTAGCAACGTATTTAACTATGCGTCGCTATTACCCTTGGTAGTAGCGACACATAGTTACATGCGTCGCTAATACCTATTTTTAAATAAAAAATATAATGACAAAGGGAGTGGGGGAGGGAGGGAAGAGAGAGGGAGAGGGAGAGATAGATAGAGGGAGGAGAGAGAGGGGAGGAAGGATAGAGAGAGAAGAGAGAGAGGGAGGAGAGAGAAGGGAGAGAGAGTGAGGGGAGAGGGGAGGGAGGAGAGAGAAGGGAGAGAGAGAGTGAGGTAAGAGAGGAGGGAGGATAGAGAGAGCAGGGATAGAGAGAGGGGAGGGAGGAGAGAGAGAAGGGAGAGAGGGAGGAGAGAAGGGGGAAGGAGAGAGAGGGGAAGGAGAGAGAGGGGGAGAAAGGGGAGAGAGAGAGGAGAGAGAGAGGAGAGAGGAGAGAGAGAGAAAGAGGGGAGAGAGAGGAGGGAGGAGAGAGAGAAGGGAGAGAGGGAGGAGAGAGAGAGGAGAGAGGGGGAGAAAGGGGAGAGAGACAGGAGAGAGAGGGGAGAGAGAGAGAGAGAGGAGAGAGGGAGGAGAGAGGAGGGAGAAAGGGGAGAGAGACAGGAGAGAGAGACAAGAGAGAGAGACAAGAGAGAGAGACAAGAGAGAGGAGAGAGAGAAGGGAGAGAGGGAGGAGAGAGAGGGGAGGGAGGAGTGGGAAAAAATATTTTAAAAAATAAAATATTTTAAAAAATAATTAGTAGCAATGCATAGGCCTATGCGTCGCTACTACATTAGAGTAGTAGCGATGCATGTGGATAAGCGTCGCTATTACCCTTGGTAGTAGCGACGCATAAAAATGCGTTGCTACTACCTATGTTTTAAATAAAAAATTAAATAAAAAAGAGAGGGGGAGAGAGAAGGGAGAGGAGGGAGAGAGAGATAGGGAGGAGAGAGAGGGGAGAGAGAGAGGAGAGAGGGAGGAAAGAAGGAGGAGAAGAGAGGAGATAGAGGGGGAGAAAGGGGAGAGAGATAGACAAGAGAGAGGGGAGAGAGAGACAAGAGAGAGGA
The DNA here is from genome assembly GCA_035235625.1 of Saururus chinensis. Classification (NCBI taxonomy): domain Eukaryota; kingdom Viridiplantae; phylum Streptophyta; class Magnoliopsida; order Piperales; family Saururaceae; genus Saururus; species Saururus chinensis. Next base: position 19,811,684 of record CP141143.1, read on the forward strand.
GAGAGAGAGACAAGAGAGAGGAGAGAGAGAAAGAGGGGAGAGAGAGAGGAGGGAGGAGAGAGGGAGAGATAGAGAGAGAGAGGAGAGAGAAGGGAGAGAGGGGAGAGAGAGAGGAGAGAGAGGGGAGAGAGAAGGGAGAGAGGGGAGAGAGAGATAAGAGAGAGATAGAGGGAGAGACAAGAGAGGAGAGAGAGAGAGAGGGAGGGAGGGAGAGAGAGAGAGAGAGAGAGGGAGGAAAGAGGGAGGAGAGAGAGAGGAGAGAGGGATGAACGAGGGAGGAGAGAGAGAGGAGAGAGGGAGGAAAGAGGGAGGAGAGAGAGAGGAGAGAGGGAGGAAAGAGGGAGGAGAGAGAGAGGGAGGAGGGAAAGAGAGGAGAGGGGAGATAGAGAGAGGGAAGAGAGAGAGGGAGGGAGGAGAGAGAGAGGAGGGTGGAGAGAGAGAGGATAAAAAATATAAAAAAAATTATTTATATCGACGCTTATTGATAAGCGTTGCTAAGGACACATCTATTAGTGACGCTTATTCATAAGCGTCGCTAGAGAGAAGTTAATAGCGACACTCGTAAAGAGCGTCGCTAAACCTTTTTTTTTTTTTTAAAAGAAATTCGCGCTGCAGGCGTGCGGGGAATTTCGCGCACGGGCGAAATTTCGCCCGTGCTTTATATCTCCCCCCACTCTGTATTTTCCCCCACCACTCGGCTTCCGACCACCGAGCCGCCCCTCCTCTCCTCCCTCCTCCGTTGACCACCCGCCGTCCGCCGCTCTGCACCGCCGCCATCCCCTCCCTCGTCCGCCACTCTGCACTGCCGCCCTTCCCCACCCCTTTCTAAGCCAGATTCTGGCGGCCCCCCTCCCTCCCAATCCCCCTCCGGCTCCCTTCTCTCTCCCCAGCTCCCCTCTCCCTCTCCCTCCCGCTCCCCCTCCCCCGGTTCACCCCTCCCTCCTAGTCCCCCCCCTCCGGCTCCCTTCTCTCTCCCCGGCTCCCCTCTCCCTCCCGCTCCCCCTCCCCCCGGCTCACCCCTCCCTCCCAGTCCCCCCTCCAGCTCCCTTCTCTCTCCCCGGCTCCCCCCTCCCTCCCGGACCCCCCCTCTCCCTAGTTCCCCGCTCCCCCGACTCCACCTCCCTCTCCCCGGCCGCCCCGCGTCCCCCCTCTTTCCCGCCTAGCCCCCTCTCCACAACCACCTCCCCATCCCCGAGCCGGCCCCCCCTTTCCCCTAGGCCCACCGGGGATTTTTTAAAATTAATTAAAGTATTAGCGATGCTTACAAAGTGTCGCTACTACTAAATAGTGATGCTTACAAAGCGTCGTTAATAATAATTATTATAATTTTAATTTAATTTTAAATTTTTTTAATTTTATTAGCGACATATAGAGAGTGTCACTAATAAGTAATTATTAGCGACACTTTCTCTATACGTCGCTAATAAAATTGTTTTTTATTTTTAAATTTTTTTTATATTAGTGACGTATACATAAACGTCGCTAATAATTACTTATTAGCGACGCTTATGCATATACGTCGCTAATAACTTATTTTTTTAATTTTTTTTAAAAATTAATTTTCTTTTAGTGACGTAAGTAAAACGTCGTTAGTAGATTATCATTAGCGACGCTAGATAATATACGTTGCTAATAAGTTATTATTAGCGACGTATAATAAACATCGCCCCATTTTATGGCACATGCTCATCCTCAAACTCAACATAAAAACCATCCAGAGCACTTGTATGACATAGCATACTACCCCAAAATAAAATTACAAACAAAAGAGGGGTGAGCATAGCTCAGTAAGGGTTTTAAAACGAAACATAAGCTCATGATAACACCACATGCATTCTCAATTTCAACATACATCACGTATATATTCATTCTCTACACTTGTGCATAATGAGATAAGTCACAATCTATATACACATTCACACTACTTGTGCATCATAGGTTCATTCGTAATTCATAACACACATACGCACCTTGTCCAATCATTTAAGTTTCATAGTACATTCACATCTTGCATGAAATAAGTATCAATATCCACATTCACCCTGTATAATTAAGTGTATCAAACCACATTCCATCCTGCATGTTCAAGTGTAATAATTTCATATGCACTATGTGTAATATAAGTACCATTGTCCCTACACAAATTGTGTTAATGAGCATTATAATCCATACACATGCATAAACAATCCGGTGAATGTCTCATAATAGAGAAAATAATTTTGTTTATCTTGGCGAAACACAAGTAGACCTGCTCACCCTATAAATCTCAAAAAGGAAGTTTAAATTCCTAGAAAGGAAAACTATAACAGTTTGGGTGAATCCCTAACCGGGAAAGTACCCTATGGTAAGACGGTGCACATGGTCAAACCAGCCTAAATTCTCATGTTTAGAAAGACTCATCAATTTAACTCATTATAACATTCCACTATTCTCATCAGGGAAGGAAACTCCTCAAATGAACATAAAACCCCATCCAATAGATATAAAACCTTTTCCTTTTGGACGTAAAACTTTGTCTTTTTGGACGTAAAACTAATTTGATAAACCTTGGATGTGATTAATCCAGAAAACTACGACATCTAATCGATTAATCATAATTATACACAAGTAATCTTTGCTTACAAGTCATTCTCATGATGCATGCAATATGATACATATGTGAGCAGTGTTTAATAAATATAAGCATATGTAAACATCCTTTAATCTGTCCTAATATACATGAAACATGGTCCATTTGTGACAAATAAAATTATATAAGCATAAGTAAAAATATGAATATATGATCGTGTTCATATTTGAGCTAAAACGTGTGAAACATGGTTCATCTATAATTAATGTGACATGTACAAGTATTCATAATTCATGATGATTATAGTCTACTCGAATCATGAGGTAAATATGAAGAAATAATCAAAATCACACTTTACGCATATACTCCAGGGATGCCACTCGGGTTGGGTATATGGCAAAACCCGACCCGACCCTAATGGGTCGGGTTTGGGTTTTCAAATTCATCCCCAATATTTATTCGGGTCAGGTTTGGGTTTACCATTTCTTAAATGGTATTAGGGTCGGTTTGACAAAAGCCGACCCAAACCCAACCCGGTGGCATCCCTAATATACTTATTTATCCCATGCTAGCTTATGTAGATATTTAATCATAATCACAATACGTAACTTGTGTATTTTAGAAAAAAATAGCAAATAAACTCCAATCAATATCAAAATTTATAGAGACCTACATAATTGGATTAATTAATATTTAACTAATGATCATGTTAAAATAAATATGAAAAATAATTTTTATAATTTAATTAATAAGACTATGTAATTTTGCCAGAATCGTCAACCTTCAAATTTATGACTCTGCCATTTACTTATTGTGCTCTAAACAACTTAAAAATTTTACAACATGCTTATAACATTTGTAAGATTCTTAAACTTGAATCGGTTTATTTTATTCTATTTAATTATTAATGTGCGGTTTAATGTTAATTTTGATCGATTTCGACTTTTTTGAAATTAAAGTGGTTACCAAAGATTTTAGCAAAAAAAATATTCATATTTATAGTTTTTAAGTTAATTTAAGTCATTCAGAATTTTTTTAAATTTTCTAAAATTTTCACTATTGTTCCCGAAAAGTTAGGGGGTAGGACCCACCATGAGCCCCATGTGCAAGATTTAGGTTATTAGCCATAAATGACCCTAAGAATATACTAAGATAGAAAATAACTATTTTCAAGATTTTCAGACTTCAATTTGGTTTAGAATAAGCAAGATTTTCTATTTTTAGTAATAAATCTTATTTATACCCCACTAATTAGTTAGGTTTACCATACCATTTACTATAAAAGGAATAGCCTAGCCACTTTCCCAATTGGGAAATGGCTGAGACTAGGAGCTTAGGAGCCTAATCCCCATTTTCCTAAAAGACAAACGGGATTAATGTATGGATTTGCTTAATATTTCATTAATCTCTTAGGGTTTTCCTTAAATCTTCCAAATATTTTCTTTCACTATGGTTTAATCTCGATTTCTGCTACTGATTTGAACTCCTATTTCAAACCCTAATGATGAGAATTTCATGTTCGAGTTTCTTGAACCCTAGATTTAAGGTTTTTCAAGATTTCGGTGTTTTAAATCAGATTTATGAAGATATTAATAAAAACCATATGTTGGGTAGGATTCTAAGGTATTGGAGGAGCTATTTCGAGTCAAGAAGTTGCTAAAAGATAAGTATTTTGGTCCTAAACATAGCCGTGTTTTCGAATTTATGTTTTGATAGATTTTGAAGTGGGTTCCAGGGTTATGAGCTTTAATGGTGATTTGATAAAGTTTTAATCTTTGATGAGATTTCTTGGGATTTTTGTTTAGTAATAGCTAGATTCGATGTAGTTTAAGATTTGTATGTGAAATTTCAATTTTGATTTCGAAGTGGGGAAGATAAACCAGAGATCCCAGTTATGGCAATCAAATGGCCTGATAGTCAATCGAACAACTAGGCATTCGAACGGCTAGAGAGGCTGATCGAATGGCCAGTCATTTGAATGGCCCTACAGGGCGTTCGAATGCCAACACTGCAAATTCGACTAATTTGCCTATTTTGTTCATTTTAGGGTTTTTACTCTTGAGTATAATTTCTTTTGACTTTAATGAGTAATATATGTTGTGATAAGCTACTAGAAGGGTATAAATTGATGTTGAAGGTCATGATGAATGCTTAAGTACTAAGTGGATTTTATGTTGTTCGGTTAAAATGTTATAAATTCTTATATTGAATACATGATTGAGTGATTTATTATATTTTAGTATGATTTCAGGAAAGTTTATAGCATGAGAATGGAATTATATGCCTTCACATATCATAATTAAATTATGGGTGAATGATGACGTCATATTTAGTTCCAAGTGTGGTATAAATATGTTTTTATAAGTTTAGCATGAGGTTGTACTTGATTTGAATGGTGCTTTTCAGTGATTTTCACCCATGATTTTAGTAAGAACCATGATCAAATGTTAATGAGCATGTGTGGTGCGATGGTTAGTTATTTAAAAGGCACGTTCGAATGCTTAGAGTTGAATGTTTCTACCATGTACACACATGTAGGGATGATTATGATGATACTTGATATTATGATTATAAATGATGCATGAGGGGCTGATGGGAGCACATATCATGAATTAGGGTTCATATATGTATTGCCCACGTATGTACTATGTTGAATATATCATGAAACAGATTTATGAATGAGACTTTATCGAGCTTAGCCGTGGTTGATCAATTAGATGCAATGATGCGAGATTGCATGCCGGATTAATCGATCGTTAGCTTATTAGAAATTGTTTGGTCCAAAAGGACATAATTTTGATTTGAGTTCTTATGTGGAACATAGATACTACCCGGGTTGAGTCAATCTAAGATGATGTTTAGTTGAGTTGAATGGAGACGAGTTGTGTACTCATCTTGCTGTTGAGATTTCTTGAGATAGTCATCTGGACCCTGAGAATATAGAGTGGTACACCTTCGTGCACCGACTACTACGTGTTCTAGGTTCTCTATGTGGGAATTTGGATTCTTCCCACCAAAGGAGATGTCCAGGGCGAACACACTGCTCTAGATTCTCTGTGTGAGAATTGAACTTTACTTTGTGGATTGTACAGGGCGAGCAGAGGGGCTGAATACCCCAAACACTTTAGATTTCCTTCGTGGAAGTCAGACTATGCCCATAACAGGCTAACACTCTAAGTTTTCTGTGTGAGACTTGGACCTTTCTTTGTGGATTGTCTAGAGCAAGTGATATGGTTGTGTTTTTCTCCATGATGGAGACATTCACCATTTGTTGATGATGCGTGTGTATGAAATAATATTATGTCCATGTTACACAAGTTGTGTAGGGATAATTAAGATTATGTGACACATATGAATATGATTTATTATGCATGATTTAGTATTGTGTGATTGAGACACTTCTCATGCAGGTTATATGTGATATTTATGCATGATCTGAAAACGCGTTAGAGACACTTCTTATGCAAGTTATATATGATGTTTATGCATTATCTGAATGTGTGTTAGAGACACTTTTTATGCAGGTTACATGTAATGATTTTGCATGATGTAATTGTGTGAGAATTATTTATTATGCAGGATGGATGTGATGTCTTAATGTGATTATTCATGTTATGATAAGTATGTATGAGATACTTGTAGGCAAGAAATTACGCATGGGTAAATAGGGGTTTAGTAAGAGAATTAATCAGAAAATGGGATATTATGTGAAATGTGAATCTGAATTACCATATTGATGTGTCGTAGTTGTTTTATGATTAACGTTATCGTAATTCAAACTTTACTGAGTTTTACTCACCCCTCTTTTTGTTTTGATGTGTCCTTGTATGAAGGACGATCGGGATATGCATGGGAGTAGACTTGGATGTCATTGGACCTTATTATGCTTGTTGATTTATGCTTTGATGATACTAGAAAACTATGTATGAATGATTATGTTTTAGACTCGTGTGTATTTGATTCTTTTATACTTGTCAAGGATTTTCTGATTTGAGCCCTGTGTTTTAGGCTCAGGATATTAAATATGTGGGTTAAGTTTAAGGATTGACTTTAGAGATGTTATCCTCTTTTATTTTACCTTATTTATCTTACACACAGGACTAAAGGTGCGCGACTCCGTGTTTGTGTTAAATTACCCGAATAAGGAGTTAAAATCTTCCGCAATGCAATTTTGTTGCCCACGTGTTCTTCGATCAGCCACTGGACCGGGTTCGGCTCAAGGCAGGTAGGCTTCGGGGCGTGACAACACATATATAAATCTATCATAAAAAGAAGGAACCAAAAATCATAGGTTTCATCCCTAAACATGAAAATAGAGAGTTGTTTACTGTATAACATGCATTCCAAAAAATATATTAAATACATAATATTCTAAAAAATCTAAAAAAATTAGGAATATAATTTAGACATGATAATATATTCCCTAAAAATAATTTAGAGCAAAAGTCCAAGTAAAAGTATCTGAAACATAGTTGTGAATCCAAAACAAAGAGTTATTTGGACTGTTTGAATGACTGGCTATTTGAACAGCTTGTCATCCCATTCAAATGGCTGGTCATTCAATCAGCTCATAGGCGATCGAACAACCATAATATAACTGTCAAAACATTCAAATTCTTCCTCACGAAATTGAACCAGAATTCTTCTAAAAATTAATAAAAATTCTCAAAACTTCATGAAACTTTATAAAATCATTGCCCAAAACTAAAATATAATAGATTTAAGAATTTTCATGCTTAAACATACAAAAAAAACCATAAATCATATTTTTTGGTTGTGCATGCTATGTTCATATTGAGGTAGAGTACAAAGGCAAGTTGGGTATAGGCTATGAGATCCAGTACAAAAGAAGGTGTTAGAAACATTGTTGTGGTGTTCCATGAGATTGAGCTCTACAAGCATCATGTAGTTCAACAAAAGGGGAAGGAAATTAACAAAGAATTTGTTAAACTTTATGCCAACTACACACCTAGCGCCCTTCTTCAAGATGTTGAGGATGCCGGAGTTCAGGGGGCTAACACACTAGAAAGCCAGGAGGACCAAGACAGTGAGCAGGTTGATCAAATTGAGCCTGCTCCAACGACCCCCTCTAGAGACTCCGTTAGGGTGGACCTCTACTAAACAGAGAAAGGTGAAGCAGATATTTGATTTATCTCCAAGTATGCAGAAATAAAGATTCAATCCTAGCCTGAATTGTATATTGTTTACATACAATGGTGAGCCTGAGAGCTTTGAAGAAGTATGCAAAATATATACTTCAGCTAAGTGGGAGCATGTCATGGATGATAAGATGGACTTATTGATATCCAATCAAACATGGGAACTGATCGAGTTACCTGAGAGTAAGAAATCCTTACGTAACAAGTGGGTCTAAAGGTTAAAAAGGAATCTGATGGAAGCAAGAGGTTTATGGCTAAATTGGTAGTCAAGGGCTTTGAACAAAGGTATGGAGTTGATTACATAGAAATATTTGCTCTAGTTGTCAAGATTTCTACCATCAAAATGATGTTATCACTTCTAGCAGCGTAAGATCTTCATCTAGAGCAGCTAGATGTGAAGATAACTTTTCTACATGGTGATCTAGAGGAAGAAATCATCTATATGCACTATCCCAAGGTTATGTTGTAAAAGAGAACTTGGTATGTAGGTTGTGTAAGAGTTTGTATGGCCTAAAGCAAGCTCTAAGACAATGGTACAGAAAGTTTGACAGTTTCATGCAAGACATTGAATTTTATAGATGTCATTCTGATCATTGTTGTTATTATAGGAAGCTAGCATCATCATACATTATTTTACTACTCTATGTTGATTGCAAGAGTTGATTTGAATAAGATTGTTAATATCAAGAAACAGATGTCTCAGAAATTTGCCATGAAGAATCTAGGACCATCAAAGTAGATTCTTGACATGAGAATTTCTAGAAATAGGAAGAAGAGAGTACTGGGCTTGTCTCAAATGTATTATGTTGAAAAGGTTCTGATAAAATTTTAATATGTAGGATGCTAAGCCAGTGTGTACACTTTTGACATATCATTTCAAACTCTCTCAGGAGCAGTCTCCTAAGACTCATGAGGAGAAAGCCTATATGCATAACATTCTATATGTCTTAGTAGTTAGGTCTCTTATGTATACCGCGACTTATACCAGGCTAGACATCTCCTTTGGAGTTAATCAGGTGGCGAGGTTTATGGCAAACCCAGGGCGAACTCATTGGGAGGTGATTAAGTGGATTTTTAGATACTTGAGATGTTTTTCAGGTTCGAGTTTATGTTTTGGTGGACATTCTAATATATGCTTGGTTGGTTTTTTTAATTCAGACTATGGAGGTAACATAGATAGTAGGTAGAACACTACAAGGTTTGTATTTACCCTTGCCATTGGTGTAGTGGCATGGCAGTTGCAGTTGCAAAAATTAGTAACCACTTCATCCTCAAAAGCAGAATATGTTGCAGTGACTGAAGTTAACAAATAACTATTGTGGTTAAAAGTTTTCCTAAAAGAACTTAGGATGGTACAAGGGAAGTGTGTTTTCTATTGTGATGATAATAGTGTTATTGCATTGGCTCAAAATAGTGCATTCCATGATAGAACAAAACATATTAACATCAAGTACCACTTTATCAAAGAGTTGGTGAAGGAGAAGAAGTTGTCGCTTGAGAAGATTCATACAAACGACAACCCGCCAGATATGTTTACCAAGGTGGTAGCAGTGGAGAAGTTGAGCCTCTACTCAACTTCCATTGGTCTTCTAGACTAGAGGACTAATGACAATCACATAGTTACATTGTTTTGCAGAAAACAATTGTTCACTTCAAGTGGGAGATTATTTGGAGGAAGGTGAAGTCTGATCAATTTTTTCAACTTGGAAATTGTGAGTTATGGAAGCTTAAATTGGACTGGGCAATTGATCGCTGCTTTAAAGTCATCGATCGGCCCATGTTCATGGAAGCACGATCGCTGGAATGAACGATCGCGGTCCAGAGCGTCAATCAGTGCTTGATTTTATTATATAGGTAACAAAGCTGAGAGTTAGCGATTGATTGACATTCAGAAGTGATCGATTGCTCTTGGGACCAGAAGCGGCCTATGTAAAGAACGATCAATCGCCTATTCTAAATGATTAATCGATTGGTGTGCAAGATTATGGAATGCCTCGATTTGGACTCTGCTTGATTGGCTAGTTGGAGATTTCATTCATTAAATAGATAGATATGAACTTGTATGTCCCTATGGGGTATAGAAGACTCTTCTTCCTTGTGAGTAAGGCGTTGCCATTGAAGAGGCTTGAGAAGCTTGTAAAACATCTTGTAATTGTTCTCTCTGGAAGTAGTGAAAACTGTGTGATCCCGTAGATGTAGGAACATTTGTGAAACCACGTAAACCCTAGTGTACTCTCTATTATCTTTCTTGCTCATTTTTGTTCCTCACAAGGATCCCACCGCCGTGTAGACTATAGACTAGATTGATTCTAGCGAGCATATAGTTCACAATATCTGACACGTCAATCAGGTGTCAGTTAGGTGGGCATACCCTACCAACCCACTGTCAATAAAGTTTGACAAGTCAGTGGACTTACTGATTGTCATCAGTGATTTGGCAGGCCTGTCATTGAGGCTATTAATAGTGCCTTGTGGTACATATTTTCTAATGAAAGTTAGAGAAAAAGTTATTGATGGTGTCAACATTGGAAATGTTATTTATGGTGTTGATATTGGAGATGTTAGCCAATAAGTACATAGGCAACCAACACCATGGTGATGTTGGTCCGATTCGATTAATTATATAAATTATCATATTTATTTTATCAAAGTTTGCAACGAAAGAATTGTTATGGAGGGTTGTTACAACTCTTGCACACTGTTGAATCCAATTTATTGTAAGGAGATCTTATTACGATATTTCTGATCGCATAATTGGGTTTTGCCCTTGATTTTAGGGTGCTAGAGGGCACATGCATGACAATAAATGGACACATCAATTAGCTAAAAACCCACAAGAATGTTGTGGGGTGTTTGGTAAGTGTTAGGGCTCGGACAAGTCTACAACCAATTCTATTTCACATATATGCTCCAAGTTTCCTGGAGTAAGAGAAGCTTCAATATATCTTCTAGAATTCATTCATAGATTTCCTTGATCAGTCCCACGTATCCCTTCCATACGTCAAAGAAATTATAACTTTAAAAACCGGCCTGACATAGTTGGTCGGATCAGGTTCAATGGGACCCAATTAACTTTTCGGTCTAGGCAATTTTTGCATTTTCCCATGTTGACCACAATTTGCCCGGTCAAACTGGGAAAACTCAAACTCAGCCATCATTCCAAGTTGTTTGCAAGGGCAAATTTGAAAACATTGCTTGATATATCACATGCACATGCTAACAAGTTGTGGGCAGAATCTTGGATAGGTGCTTGACATCCTAAAATGTTAGGGTAATTTCCAAAGATAAAAGAAGGATGAATTAGGAATTTTTGAGTTGTGTTGGTTTGTCGACATGAAAATTGACATGCCGATGTTGAATGGAGGTGGTGTTGGCAGGTCGGAAACAACTGGGTGATATTTTATCTTTACACCGCTTGACAATTCATTTTGTTGGCTTTGACATGAAGTCTGACATGTTGATATCAAGAATTTCCAGTACGGACTCACACACAATTATTGTACATACAGTCAACTATCCAAAGTGATCTTTCCCATGCATTTAAGTATAAATATTGACTGAGAGGTGAGGGAAATCATATTCTTGCACAATTGGAAGTGATGGAAGCCAGAAGAGAGGTCATGGAGGGGTTGTTGTCGACCACAAGCTTGGTAACATAGGAAGTGGCGTGCTAGCACAAAGATTCAATCGAGTTTTAGGTAGGATCATTATCTATACTTTTTTGCATGTTTATAGTGAGAATTAGTATGATCTATAAGATTAAATATGTGAATAAGGGGTGTAAGTCAGGTTGTTCCCAACTCTAATTGTCATGGGAGTAAACATGTCGACAGGGCGTCGGTGTAGTCTAACATGGGGTTGGACGAGTGGATTGGTGTTAGATGGTCTTTGATACGTGGCTGGACATGTCTATATATGTTGCGTTGACACTGACAACAATAATAAATTCAAGAGATAGAGGAAGGGAGTTATATCCCAACCTCATGATAAAACCCTAATTAAGGTTATATGGGTATTTCTACCCAAAGAGAATGACTTAATTAGAAAAGAAAGGCTTAACTCGGAAGATGGTTTCCATGAGTGTTGTGACAAGGGATGATATCTGTGTTGGGTGATGACTCGATGAAAGGTTTGCACATGGAATATAGGTAAAGGCCCTACTCAGAATTGGTGTTAGTTTGAAATTGGTGGTGGATGCCCACAAAAGGTTTTTCATGTGATCTTGGAATGATCAAAAGTTCATTCTGTTGGTAAGCACTTTGCTAAGGGTTGTGTCTCTTCAAAGGAATAAGCATGCAAGTGTGGTTATGGGTTATGTAGAGGTCATGTGGTCTAGACATCTCGGTATTGTTGTCCATGAGCGCACAATACAACCTTTGCCTCCGTGGATGGAAGAAGGGTAGACTAACAAGTACAATAAACTTAGAAAAACTACGTGCTGAAGGGGAAACATGGACATGGGAAGTAGGATAAAGTAAAGGTTACAAATAAACTTTATTATAGTACATTTGCATATATCATGTTGAGTATGTTCCAATATACTCATGCATTCTGGTGGTGCAGGTGGTTCAAATTGAGTGGGGCAATGTCTTTCACGTAGGCTTTTGACGACAACAAGGTTATATGATCTTGCTGTAGGATAGTGATATAGGCACAATGGCATCATTTCTTTCATAATACTTGCATACTTATGACTCATCTAACTTTGTAATGCTGACTTTATTTTATAGATTAATTGTGCATCATATAAATTAAATATTTATAGTTTAATATGTGTATATGTGAAAAATAACAGTTGCAGTCCAGGCAGTAGCTTAGTCATTGCTTTATGAGATTTTGACATCATTAAAATAACTATTTGCTTCTTTGCCCTCTGATGAGGTTTCTAAATTTAAAAATCCCAGACTGTGACAAGCTGTTAGCCTGAATTTGGATCCAACATTGTTAATGAAAGGAGAGCTAGCAATGTAGATGTTGTGCATGACTGAATCTCTTTCAAAAAGGAGAAAATTTAGGAGAATCTATAGAGATAGGAAGAGGAGAGCTAAACCCCATCCCACGACTTGGTAGAGAAAATTCTCCACTCGACCCCATAAGAGTAGCCAACTGCAGTTGTAGTATCAAAGGGGAATGTGGAAGCCACATGTATCGTCTCTCTCACCTAGCCAAAATACACAAACATGGCAGGCCATCTCCATCAAGGCTTGTAGAAAAGCACTAATAGTGGCTCTGCTGCCACGACCAATGGGAGCAGCTTGAATGTTGTCACTTGAAACATGTCTCCACTCATGAATCGGGCAAACATTGGCGAGCACTAAACAATACTGAGGGAATATAGAGTCGTCATCACTCTCAATGTTGACATAAACCAAAATTTTGAATCGTGGAGAAATCTCAATGTGCATACAAACACAAGTCAATCTCGTATTGTATAAAGTAGGAGGATCTTGATGGAGAGCGAAAATACATTTGAGTTTGTGATCATAGTGACATAGAACGGAAGCACAAAAAAGAATATATCAATAAACTGAACTCACAGAGCAGTGATACTCATTTCTTGTTATAATCCAACGAAAAGCACAAAAGATGAAATACACAAAGTGAGCTCAGAGAAGGCAATAGCTTCATTTCCAACCAATATCTATCTAAGGAGCCATGTGATTAGGAATCCACCTAAATCACCCAAACGCAATGATGAAAAAAAAGAAAGAAACAATAACAAAGAAATTTAGGTAGTTGAATCCACAACGAAAGAAGTTCTAGCCGAAACCAATATCCGGAGACCTCAGGGTCATCTTCAAAGGAAAATTAGAATTCATCAACAACTGCCTATAAAAGTTCCAATCATCCTATTTATGTTTCATAGATTTCAAAATTACTAAAGCACCATTTTCTTCCATTTGGATCTTGCGTCAACATGCCCAAGATATATGGATTTAAAGGAAATGACAACTCTGCCCCTCAATTTATTATTCAGTCAAGGTCTTTATTTAAGCAATCGATGAAATGTGTCACTAAGCTTTGTCCCTTTCTAGACAGTCGCTTTGTTCTACATCATTGCCCGACACCTCGAGAAGCTCAACCTCGAGCTTTGAGTTGGAAGACCCCTCAGGGAAAGGAGGGTGGAAAAGAAGCATATCATTAATATTAAATGTGGTAGGAAATGCACCGTCTTTGGAGAACGAAGTGTTTTCTATGATCTATTTTGAGTATAAGCTGAGCGTAAGGAATACTTGGGAATCGTTATCTTTAGAGAACGAAGTGTTTTCTATGATCTACTCTGAGTATAAGCTAAGCGTAAGGAATATTTGGGAATCGTCAGATTTTAAGATTAGTAGTGCACAAATTAACGCACATTAGCGCGAGTATCCAATGACTCTTAGGTATTTTATATGTTCGGCTCACACTAAAGAGGGAGCATGAAAAACGTTTCCCCTTGGAGAATCAGTCTAACCACCGCAAAATTGAATTGAGCACCCCGTTGTCTTCAATTGCCCCAAAATAAAATTCATTGAGATATGTCTCCCCAATGAGCAACAGGAACAGGTAAAGGCATATAGAGACCTGTGTTTTGAGTATACCCTTTTGATTTTTGGCAAACAAAACAATGGTGAATATCACTTTTGTAGCTAGGCCAAAAGAATCTCTCTACGACCAAAACCATATTATGATCCTTACCTATGTGCCGCCTGAGATCACCAGCATGCAGTTCCTGAATGAATTTGGTCTGTACAGAACATCTTGGCACACAGTTGGTTTCCTTTGTAAAGAAAACCATGGTGAATCACGTAGTTTTGAAAGTGTTGGTTGTGGTCTGGGCAATGTTCCCACACAACCTGAAATTATGGGTCTGTTGCATAGAGTTTTGAGCCCAAAAATTTCAGCCTGAAGTGTAGTAAGGTCACATGCCGGCTGATAGCATCAGCAACCTTGTTCAACTTGTCGGCCTTGTACTTGATGACGAAAGTAAATTTTTGCAGTTCAACTTGGTTTGGTTCAAGAACTTGAGAGATTCGTGATCCATATGTAGGATGAACTCACGATGGATTAGATGCCAATGTTTAAGGCTTCAATTAGAGCAAAGAATTCTAGTGTGTAGATGGGTCATTTCTTTTGTGCTTCACTCAGCTTCTCACTATAGAATGAAATGGGCTTCCCTTGTTGAGATTCAATTGCTCCTCTTCCCACACACAAGAAGCATCACACTTCACTTCGAAAATCTTATCAAAATCTTGAAGAGCTAACACCGGAGCAGCGATAAGGCTTTGTTTCAGCAAACAAAAACATTTTTCGGCTTCAAGAGACCAATGAAACTTGTCCCGCTTAAGGCATTCGGTAAGTGGAGAGGCTATGGAGCTAAATTTTTTAACAAACTCTGGCAAAATGTCGCCAAGCCATGAAAATCCACATCTCTGTCACTGTTTTAGGCTGGGGCCAATCTCGAATAGCTTGTATTTTTTCCCTCATTAGTGCAAAAACCATCTTTGCTCACAAAAATCCCAAGAAGATAAGCTTGGTCATCAAAAAGTGGCATTTCTTCACATTAATGTATAGAGCATGGGATTCAAGGGCTGAAAACACCTTCTTTAAATGTCTAAGATGTTCATCCTCGGCCTTGTTATAAATCAATATATCGTCAAAGTATAAGACAATTTTTTTTCCAAGAAATGGTTTGAGGACTTGAGTCATGATTCGTATAAACGTGCTTGTAGCGTTAGAGAGTCCAAATGTCATCACCATCTGCTCATAGAGCACCTCTTTCATTTTGAAAGCCTTCTTCCATTCATTTCCTGAGTAGATTCGACTTCACTGATACCAACCTTTTAAATCAATTTTTAAAAAATACTTCTAACCCATGGAGCATGTCAAACATATCATTTATACAGGGGATGGGAAAACAATATTTGACGATGATTTTGTTGATGGTGTGATTATCGCTCCAACTTTCATATTTTTTTTTGGGACAAGGAGGGCTGGCACAACGCTTGGGCTCAAGCTTTTGCAAATAAGTCCCTTTCCAAATAACTCTTCCACTTGAGTTTGGAGTATTTGATGCTCTGTGGGGTTCATCATGTAGTGTGGAAGATTAGGGGGAGCAGCCCCTAGAATAAGATCAATAATATATTGAATGTCTTTCATTGTGGGCAGACCATGTGGTAAATCATCAAGCATTACATGTTGGAATTTAGATAACAAAAATTTTAACTGAGATGGAGGAGGGGGAGGTTCAGATTCAACGCATCTAACTACAAGGACATAAATCCTAGGAGTGCTAACTTTTAAGTTCTAACAGCAAACTCTATATAAGCATAACTAATTTAGTATATTGTCTCCTCTTTGAAAACTGTTGCTAGCCAACAAGTGAAGATTGAAGCTGGATAGAAAGAGTTATATGTGCTATTGGAGGAGTAATTTTGCTCAAGGGCAGCTGTACTTTGCTGATTGGTGGATAAGATTTGTCACTCAGCTGCAAAACTTTACAGAGTGGGAGGATATACTGGTTGATCGGATAGAACTATCAGCTTGTTGGGGTGGAAGAACCAATTTGACATTTCCACACATAAAAGTATAAGTATTATCAAAGCCATCATGCACAAAATGCATGTCAATTGCCAAGGGCTTCCAAGCAAGATGTTGCATGCTTCCATGTTCACAACATCACAGAGGGTATCGGCCTTGTATAGTTTGCCAATTGAGAAAGGAATACGACATTGCTCCGTAACTGAAGTAGCACCCACATCCTTGATCCAACCTATAGTGTATGGTCTAAGATGTTTTTCAGTTGTCAATTCCAACTTATGCACAACGCTCCTGGCTACTAGATTTTCAATGCTTCCCCCATCGATAGTAATGTTGCAGATCATGTTATTAACTGTACCCGAAGTATGAAAAATTTGGTGTCTCTGTGTGGTAGCCTTTTGCTTGACATTGTGGAGTAGCCTCTGAACGACCATACTGGAGGGGGAGTTTCCACAGTCAATTATAGTGTCACCTTCTACTTGTACAGTCTGGAATTCTTTTTCGGGTTCCTCATTGGTGTCGTCCTCAGCCTCAGGGACTTCATGAGTAATGGTAGCAAAGGGGACAGTAGGGGTATCTCTTCTCTGGGGACATTGATTGGAGGTATGCCCTAGTTGACATCTATAACATATGAGGGGAATGGGAGGAGCATAAGGGTTCTGCTTAGATGTGGAGGCTAGATGGGACGTCTTTGGCTGAGATTTGAATTGTTCATTTCTCCCAAATTTATGATTTTGGTGGTCTGTTGTAGGTTGCTTGAGACTTCATAATAGCTTTTTGTGGTTGCATGGTTTTTGTGGTGCTCCAAATGCTACTCAGCCCTGAAGGCTTGTTGAATCGCTTCAGTTAGTGAACACACCGGGTTAATGCTGGCTCTTTCACAAATATTGCACCGCAACCTAGAATGGAATTTGAAAATTTACTGCGAGTCATGCTCTAGTTGAGGGATCCTAGCTGAAACCCTTTGAAACTTAGCCGCATAGTTGAAGGATTTCCCTGTTTGCAGTCTTGGTACTGTTGAAACAATGTGTGGTTAAAATCAATAAGTAGGAACCTGTCTTGCAAGAGTCTCTTCATCATCTGCCATGATTGAATGAGATGCTTTCCTTACTTGATTTGAAGAACTTGAATCTGATTCCAACATACAGCAGCACCACTCTTCAATTTACAATTGACTAATTTTACGTTCATACCCTGTAGAACGTTCATACAATCAAAATAACTTTCAACGTCATGCATCCAGTCCAAAATTTTTATAATAATGAGAGAACCAATAAAAGGGGGTAAGTCCAATTTAGGCTGAAAATTCCCATCAGCTTGCAACTTTTCTTGAGTAGGCCATGGCTACTATCCAAACTCTTAATCCTAGAGTCATCAATTGCAATTATAGCCTCAACTTTTTTTCGCACTACAACAAAAAAGGTTATTAGTGACGTAAGAATGCCACTAAAAGTCACTAATTACGACATATAATGAGCATCATTAAAAACATAGACATTTAGCAACGCTTTTATACAAGTATCACTATTAATATTAATATTTGTGACACATATAAATACTTATGTTGCAAATACAATTATCATTTGCGATGTATAATCATAAATATATAATAAATCAGTACAAAAAATTATATCAATTTTATCAATCATGTGTGAGTAAAACTGTTTGATCTAACAATACACATATCTCAGGGGCAGATAGGTGTAACACCCCGACCCGCACCACCTGACTCGGACCGGGGTTAGATCGGAAAACACAATCGGAGTGTCAAAATTTAGCGGAAAAATTAAAACCGACAGACCAAGAGCTGCAGACTCTGAGTGCAAGAGTCATAGCGTTCATCTACGTACTACGGAGCTTTAACGTTCCATTGTGCGTAGATCAGAACAAACCTAATTTTATAACTAATTTGGATCGGGCCAACGTTATTTTATCGTTGGTTGCCTACGTACATATTGGATACCATCTCTGACGTTATTCCAATACGATCGGATCCGAATGTAGTTCTGCCTAACGGCTAATACATTCACCAGACATCAGAAAATCATATACGATAAAATACGTATGCTTTATATCCGAATAATTCATTCGGAATCCGACGAAAATCTTATAACTCATCGGAGTCAAACGAAAGCCAATAAATCAGTAAAATACACTTCTCACATAGGTGAGAAGAACACTAATAAAACACACATCCCACTCTATCATAGAGCAGAGCAAAACACACTACAGATCATTTTAGATCATATCAGATCCTATCAAATCATATTAGATTTTATCCGACCATACTGGTCATATCAGATCAGAGTATGTCAAGTCATAACAGAGCATTTCAAATCACAACAAAATAAATCAAAGTAGATTAAATAGAAACATATCAGCATGTATCACATCATAGCAAATAATATATCTTAATTAGTATATTACTAATTAAGATATGCATTTACATAAATCATATTAAACTAAAAGGTCAGAAAAGTGTACTTCCCTCCAATTCCGAAAATGGCGATGTTCGGAATTGCTCATTTCCTCAGAGCATCTATCCTTTCTGATTCGGAGATGGTGGCCAGGATCTCCTCTGATTTCGAAACACTTTACCCTTCTTTCGCCCGCAGGTGACGGACAGAACCTCCCCATGCCACGAGACATTTCCCTTAGATAGGGTTGCTAACTTTAGGAATGGACGCTTCCATTGCGTAGATCACCCTCGAATTAGCTAGGAACGCCTCAAGAATGACTCGAATCGGACTTAAAATGAGTGAGAAACGAAGAACAGAAGTTTCTGAATATGGGAGAGAATACAGAAACGTGGGAGAGTTTCTCCTTCCTTCTCTAGATGCTGTGGATGCTATTTATAGAAAAACTGGATGGATGTGAGGATGACACGTGTCAAACCTATCCACTTCCATCATCAATCCTATCCGCTTTGTCAGCAATCCTATCCACTATCAATCATATCCGCTTTGTCAGCAATTCTATCCACTATCAATCATATCCGCTTTGTCAGCAATCCTATCCATTAGCAATCCTATCCGCTTTATCAGCAATCATATCCACTATCAATCCTATCCGCTTTGTCAGCAATCCTATCCACTATCAATCCTATCCGCTTTGTCGTCAGTCTTATCCACTGCGTCGTCGATCCTATCCATAAAGATATTATTTTATTTAAATAATATCTTAACTTCAAAACGCGATAACTTCCAACCTTGACGTTAGAATTGCACGCTCTTGATACCGATGGACTCGTGTCAATGAGCCCTTCAAAATAAGACCAAAACATGGGTAGGTCATCCCGCACTTTCAAAGTGGGTCCCGCCCATATGACATTTTTTTCCGAGGTCGAAATCGTGCGTTCTTAGTACCGATAGACTCATATCGACGAGCCCTTTGAAACTAGACCACACATGGGTAGGTTATCCCGCACTTTTCGAGCAGGCCCCGCCCATGTGGCACACTTCCCGAGATCGTAACTTTCGTTCCCGACTTCCGTTTCGTGTGTTCTTCGATTCGTTACACTCGTTACTTCGAGCTCTACCCGGATACGGGGATTTCACCTAAAACCCCATAACACTGGTCATAAATTACCAAATTACCCTTAACCCCCCGAGTTAAGCATAACCGCCACGCGACGCGCGCGGGACGCGCAGGGAACACACGAACGGCCATGTTTGCGTGCCGTTTCCGCAGCGCGGTGGCTTGGCTCCATCTCTGGCTCGGCTCGGCTTGGTTTGCTGACATCAGCTATTTCGTCTTTTCTTGAATATTGTCAAAACGCGATAACTTTTTATCCCGAAGTCGGAATTGCACGATCTTGGTACCAATGGACTCGTATCAACGAGCCCTTCAAAACTAGACCCCACATGGGTAGCTTATCTTGAACTTTTAAAGTGGGTCCCGCCCATGTCGCTCGCTTCCCGAGGTCGTAACTTTCGTTCCCGACCTCTGTTTTGAGTGTTCTTGGATGTGTTGTGCTCGTTACTTCGAGTTCTAACCAAATACGGAAGTTTCAACTCTTAAAACCCTTAAAAAATTAACATATATTACATAATTACCCCTAACCCTTTGAGGTTAAGCGTAATCGGAACACAGGGTACCACAATAGGTTACATGTCTCTTTGCATCTTTGGATCTTGATCCAACAATTCTCAAAGCCCAGGCTCACACATAAGGGAAAATACAACTACATATATGAGAAGTAAGATGATACTTGTGGAAGTAGGTAAGCAAGTCTAGGCTAGAGCTATTGATATGATAAAACAGTTTGAGGTCAAATGAAATGATGAATGAGGCAAGGAAGCATATGTTTTAAAAGGCTGCAAACAAGAGAGGAACATCGTATTCACAAACATTATTCCAATCAAGTAAAGGATTAAATGGCTTTGATAGAACTTTTGTTGTTGAAGTGAGCAAGGGTAAACAAAAGTATGAGGAACTTCATATGCAAATTCAAGCAAGAGCATCGAGTGAGGCTTAATTACTACAATTGGAAGTTGAATGTTAAAAAGGTAAACTAGTTGTAACACCTGAGAATTTTTAACACATTTTCATAAAATTCACATAAAATTTTTGTAATATAACAACTATAAATTCGAAAAACCGACGAAGTACAAAATCTGTGAAAACAGTTTTATAATTTTAAACATCATACATCATCTTTTCCTGTGTAATTTTTTTTCTAATCAAACATCGTATGTCCAAATTAAACATTCCAGGCACTACTCAAAAATAAACATACAAAATAAATTATCATGATCATACACTTTAAATGCAAACCTATCCCAGGCATCCTGAAGTATAAGTCCTATATACAATCTAAAATTTAATCCAATACACAAATTTAGAAGTTATAAACACATTTATTTTCATCTCACCCATTACATCATATTGTGACAAAAATAATAAAGACTCATAGTGAGTCAAGGGTATACATGAGTAAATAGAAATAAATCCACCATGAAAATAAGTATCCATCTCTAGGAACAGGATGTGATGGTTGACCGAATCGACTACATCACCGATCGCCACCCACAACCAAAACAATTGGTGCGGGCAGCTATGCATCTCGCACGACGGAGGGTAAGGGCAATGTTTGGGTTGAGCAAAGGCAGAGCAAGGTGAAGTAGGATGGAATAAGGCTTGGGGGTATAGTCCTTTCCATGCGAAGGTCAACTTGCCTAAAATGACCCATGGTCGCAACGAAATGACCCTCCTGTGGCCGGGTCATTCCACCCACAGAAGGAAAAGTAGGGCGAAGGCGACTATGCAAATTTGAAGTGTACGAATCAGAAGTGTACAAGAAAATGCCAAAGCTATCTTGTAGTGGTTGCACCTACAGTCTTCGGACAGGGTGAGAGCCATACGGAGGCCGGTCAGTCGGAATTGTCCGACAGTGGTTTCCACAAAATCATACACAAAAGAAATTGAAAAAAAAACATGTTTGGGCAAAACCTGTTGCTAGAAAACCAAAGATGGGGCAGAGTTTGGCCAAGAGGGACGGCCCATGACAGACTGAATGGAGGTGGTCTAGAGGTCGGCCAATGGCAAGCAATGCTCTGGCAGCTAAAAACAAGATAAATAATGAAGACCCGGGTTAAAGTCCAGCATCTTGGAGAGTGGTGGCGGCCCTAGCGGCACCACCAAACTCATGGTGGAAAAGCAAAGCGGATTACGGCAAGAAGTAGCAGATTTTGGTGACAGAAGAGGCCCATCAGAGGAGACTAGAATGTCCCATTTTTTGCTCGTACCTTGTGGACATTCTAGAACGAAATTGAAACAAACATAGAGGGAAGCTAGGAGGGGGTGCCTCTAGAAGGTGCCTCTAGGGTCCTGGCAACCAGATGGAGATAAGTTATGTGGAGAGCGGTACCAATTGGCTGCAAATAGCCTTTCGGTGCCCAAATTTGATGAAACAACTGTGAAAAATTCTGGGGGAAAACTAGTAACTCGAGGAGCAAGGAAAGCATGGTGGCGGCTCTAGTCGGAACCATTAGACATGTGTTGGTCAAGGAGTTGAAACTGGTTACATGCAGTAGTCTGGTGACGAGGAAGGTGCATTGGAGAGTTTGGAATTTTTTGGGTTTCCTCTAGGAACTTCTAGACGTTCCAGAAAGAAATGGAACTTAGTCGTGGCTTTCAACCACGACCCATTTCATTATATTATATTTTTTTTCACATAAATATCTTACATGTCGTTCTACTTTCTTAAACGTTGTTTATCCAAAATTTGCACCAAAAACATTTGTGACATGTCGAAGCCCACCAGCCGCAATTAATCCCCACACCCGACTCCACAGGTATAAATACTTGGGTAAAATATGAAAAATAACAATATGTTGAAGTGTCACATTTTTTTGCTGAAAATTAAAAAAAAATATAGTAAGAAAAATACAGAAAAATCTGGGATGTTACACTAGTAGAAGTTAGTGTGAAAATCCGGGCATGTGCTGAAACTGAATCCTTCAACGGAAATATTTGACAATGATATCATAAATCCAAAGGTAAAAATTGCATCTTTGAAAAAAATTAAATTAATATCTTTAGTCCTTTTATGTGAGATGGAGTCTTGTGGATCTATGTGACCCCTATTTATGTGGGACATCGGATTTTGATATGACAATGCACAAATAATGGACCATGTGTGATGCTTTAACAAAGTGTCGCAAATACTCGAGGGGGGGCACAACCCCCCTCCCTCCAGGGTCCCACCCCTGCTCCCCTTCTATTGGCCAGAGTAGGAGGAGAGGAGGGGCTCTGAGTTGCCAGACTCCTCCTCCTCCCGCTGAAGCAAAGATGAGGGGCTCTTGTGAGTCGGATTCCTCCTCCTCTTGCAAGAGTCTTTTTTTTTTAAATTATATATTTATTAGCGACACTTTAATAAAGCACCTCAAATAAGGCAATTTTTTTTAAAAAAAATTATATGTTTATTAACGATGTTTTTCGAAAAGTGTATCTAATATTATATAATTAGTAATGCTTGTATATGTTTACCAAAATCTTATATATTAAAAACATTTCAAAAAGTTGCTAAAAACTATATTTTAGTGACATTAATAACTAAATACAAATTGTCACTAGGATGTATTTTTGGCGTAAATACAAACTGTCGCAAATAATTATTTGCAACGGAAATGAAAACTTCACAAATAAATATTTGCGACACAAAAAAAAAGTTTGTAAGTTATTAGTTGCGACTAGACTTTTTACGACACTTATGGTGATATTTTTTAAATGTAATTAATAAAAATTAGAGACATTTTTAAGACTATTAGCTATTTAATAGTTTTTTTTGGTTGGAGAGACAAACGTACTCAGGGTCAAAAATATGTTCGGCATTGACCAAGATCCGGATTTTGTGGTCTTTACTATTTCAGATCAAGTTGTTGTACATGTTGTAGCAGTTGTTGCATTGTTTGTAGGATTAACTGCTGAGTAGGGGAATCATCACTAGGACCTCCGGTTGTATTAGAACTTTGGGTGACCGAGCTTGAAACCAAATGACGTAGAACAGAAGCACAAAAAAGAAGATCCGTAAACTGAACTCACGTAGTAGTAATTCTCATTTCCAGTCATAATCAAGTAGAAAGCACAAAAGATGAAATACAGAAAGTGAGCTCAGAGAAAGCAATAGCTTCATTTCCAACTAATATCCTAGGAATCCACCTACATCACCCAAACGCACTGATGGAAAAAAGAAATAACAACGAAAAAATTTAGCCTATTTATGTTTCTTGAATTTCTAAATTACTCAAATACCCTTTTCTTCTATTTGGATCTTGCATTTATATGTCCAACATATTGGAATTTAGAGGAAATGACAACTCTATCCCTTAATTTATTATTTAATCAAGATCTTTATTTAAGCAATCCCATTTGATGAAATGCGTCACTGAGCTCTATCCCTTCCTAGATAGACGCTTTGTTCTGCATCACATAGTTAAGCCTTTTTTCAACCAATATTGAAGCATGAGATGTGGCTATCTCAACCAAATTGGAATAGTTCTTATTATGTCTCCAACTAACTTGAATCTAAGGTTCAGCTTCCAAAGAATCAACGGTGGACCACCAATTAACTTGATTGCTGAGTTTAACAACTTGACACAATCCTATTCATTTGAAAATTTCCTGAGGAAAATTCTTTGGCAAAGGAGAGCACACCTAAGGAGACAGGAGTCATACCAAATATGGATGCTTACCAAGAGCATAGTTGACAAGCAAATGTTGCCACCGTTGTGCCTCTTGTTACCGCAGATTTCTGGGTGGTTGGCCTTGATATAACTTAGGGTAACAGGGAAAGGCTGAGGAAGAAGGATTGGAGAAGAGATTTATCCAATTCAAATAAGAAGAAAAAGGGATATTGATATTTTATACCCAGTTTTTTATATATATAGGCCTGACACCACTTTTAAAATCTCATATTATTAAGTATGACCTACCTTCCTTATTTAATCAAAGGTAATATATAGCCTATAATATAGAAAAAATAGAGTAAATAATATTTGTAAGAAAAAACCACTATGGCCCCGTAGGAGAAGGCCCATCTTCATGACTTAAAAAAATTGCCCTTTGAGCCAAACTCATTTCTCCGAAGCCTTTCTTCCTCCTTAAATAAAAATTATTAATGTGGGCGGGAGGTAGTATTGTTATAACTTAGGTCAATGTTTCCAATCTTATGAAAATTCGCCATGTAATGTAACAATTGTTTGGGTTCTGAATTTGGATTGGATTCTTTTGATTCTGTTTCAATTATGCGAGGAATCAATAGAGTCATGGTTGAGTGTAGAAAGTCTAATTCTAGCATGTTTCTACTGGAATTACTAAATTCGCCGTGAATTACATATATATTATTAAATTTATTAGGATGAGAACACAACAAAATCATAGTTCTTGGAGGGATTCAAATTTTGCTAAGTGCTGAAACACACTAAATAGATTTGTCGATTAGACTCATATTATTTCGTGCTCTATATAGAACTCAATTATATATAAATTTTTAAAATCTAAAAAATAATTAATTTTAATTACGGATATCATCAATGGATTAACTATGAGTTAACCCACAGTTAAACCAGGTCGACCCAGTCATCCAATTCGGCCGAGTTGGGTTTTAAAACAGATTTATTGGACTGCCGTTGCCCTAAAAACTTTTGGTCGTAATCATTGCGGATGGGCCTTTAACTTTCTAAGTCCAACATATGTGGGCCCTCTGTAAGAATTTTCTCCACTAACCTTGAAATGGCCCACGGTACGGCCGGAAAAGGGCCAAGGCACCCACTTGGTTCCTCTGCCTCCTCCTCTGACCATATTCAAATTCTTCCCCGGAAAAGAAGACTTTGACTGCATTACTTTTTCTTCAAGTTGCCATTTATTTCTCTTGCTAACCCCTTCAAGACACAGTTTTATGCGTCAGCCGGATTGTGCGAGGCCCCCCCGGGCTCCAATCCAACATCAAAAGCTAGAGAGAGAGAGAATGAGAGGATTCAAGATTCACATGCACTACAGCCTCTTGGACAGCAAAGTTCTCAGCTCCTTCCATGCATTTTCTTCATGGAAACTGTCCTCTTCCTTGAAATTGGCGCCTGAGTTGCCTTTCCTACGGTAGTTAGCCAGAGCCCTTGGGTGCTCCTACATTTTGCTTATCCTGTTACTCTTCTCACCCATCCGAGTAAGACTCTCACCTTGGTCATGCTTATCTTTAGCTGTAATTAGATGATATCTGAAGACATCTCTTCCTCAGAACGTATCTGTTTGTCTTCGTGACAACGTGATTGCGTAACCAGCTTTCTAGTCTGGAATAAAGGCGGATTGTATGCTGATGATGAAAAGGGCTTTCCCAGCTCCTCCTCTCCTTCCCTTTTGCTATTCACAGAATGCATCTGAATTGAATTTGTTTGTTTAAAACTCGAATCATCAGTTTTCCTTATTAGGCATCTCCTTGATGCAGGCGAGTTCCTGGGCACCTCTGTAAAATCGCATCGCAGTACCTGGAGCTGAAAGATTCAATTCTGATTTCAGCGTCGATCCAGCAGCAGAAGGAGCTCCATAAGGTGATTGGCAGTACCATTATACATCTAATTTTTCCTTTTAACTTTTTTTTAACAAGATTTATATTGACTTGTGTTCGAAGAACATAAGTTTGTCATGATTTTTTTTTATTCTTTGATGATTGTATGATTTGTTACAACAATCAGGAATCAAGGTCGGGTGGCCTTATACACTTCTTGCTTATTGTGTAACAGATCAATGCTGCATTTCTATAATTCAAAAGAGGAGAAACTGAGCTGGGAGCATCTAATTAAGCCAAGGAATGTACGTAAGAACAAGTACTCGATTCCTTTTCAGTTTTCGTTTCCTTTATCATCCTAAATTTAGACTAAACTAGTATTTGGTATCTAAACAGACGAATCGGCAAGTAGGCCAGATGAATTTCTGCGACGAATTCTTACAACAAAAGCAATCAGGAGAGATTTGGCAGCATATCGATAACAGCCGGCCATCTTCCTCTTCATCATCCTTGCTTTCTCGATCCATAGGCAGTCCGGAGTATTCATCTCTCCTGTACAACACGCCAATCACTTGTGAACCAGATAACATCATCGAGATCCGAACCAATAACAGCAAGATCACCAGGCCAGTAACATGTCCTACAAATCCACCTCACCAGCTCTCCATGCAATACCCTCACGGCCCAGTTAGAAAGATAAGACTTCCAACTCCTGCGAAAGATGATGAAGCAGTGACAAAAGCCATGCTTGCCGTGATTTCTTCTCCTACACCTTCCTTCTCCTCTAATCAGACACAAAGCTATCCCCAGCCGCACCAACCCAAAGCGAGATACTTAACAGGAGCTTTCAAGCCATACAACTCATCTCTGAGGCACGTGATTGACACAAGGACTCCTACTTTTCGACGTGAGAGCACAGTGAAACGTGCGTTGGCCTTCTTGAGAAGGATGTCTAGAATGAAGGTGAACAAACTTGTACAAGAGACTAGGCTGCCAACGACCAATCAGTTGAATCATATCATGTCTGAGCGTAAGAGGAGAGAAAAGCTAAACAAACTTTTTGAAGTTCTGAGAGGGCTACTTCCTCCAGGAACCAAGGCAAGTTCATGAAGTCTCTTGGTACTTTCTATATTAGATACTCGATCGAGTCATAATCTATAAACTGATAGAAAATTAACTATATATTAATGGTTCATACTTCTAATGAATTATTTATGAAGTTCCCCAAATGATATATTTTATATTTATTTTCAGAAGGATAAGGCGTCTGTGCTGTCAACTACAATAGAAACAGTGGGTGCACTCGATAAACAAGTGTTTGAACTCAAGGAAAAGAATAAGTTACTTCACCGGCAGCTTTCTGGTGACGAAACTTCTGATCAAGAAGCTGGAAATGGGTCAGAAGGAGTTGAGATCTTCATAAGCAAGGTACCTTCAGAAGCAACGTCTGAGGAACAACACA
Organism: Saururus chinensis; assembly: GCA_035235625.1. Taxonomy (NCBI): domain Eukaryota; kingdom Viridiplantae; phylum Streptophyta; class Magnoliopsida; order Piperales; family Saururaceae; genus Saururus; species Saururus chinensis. The sequence goes on from CP141143.1 coordinate 19,839,397, forward strand.
TCGGCATGCAAGTAGCTGTCAAGGATGAACTCGGTGACATAACAGACCTGGTAATACGCTTGCTAGAATGCTTGAAACTGATGAACATAGAGAGCGTGACGATCCTAGAAGCAAAAACCCAAGTGAGGCAGGCGACTTTGTTCAACCATGTAAACATTAGACTGAAAATTAAGGTAAGGGCAGATATCTTCTCAAATTGTCTTTTGATTAAAACTGCTAATTAAGTAGTAACTAATCGTTGAGTGGTTTCATTATACTATGTTCTGGATTGATAAAGAATTCAAAAACCTGAGAAGATGGTGGGACACATACATGCGACTGTGAGCACGTTCTCATCAGTATGATCCAAGATCCAATGTTAAGCTTCCGCCTGTAGATGAAAACTGAAGTTTTGACTGGGGACATCTTAAAACGACCCGCAGATCCTTTCTAGCCACATAATACTATAAGTCTAGAAAACTAGTCTTATGTTTAAATTGTTTTACAACCTTAGGAACTAGTCTTACCCCGCCGTGCTTCAGCCTGGAGGAAAATTTCAAATCATAAGAATATGAATTATTCCACTTGAATCTTATGGTAGCACGCCTCATTATAGTCATTTGTATATTCATTGGCACTTTTTAAATTTTTTTTTGTTTCATTTTTCCAAAACACCCACACTTTTCCACTTGCGTTTGTTCTTTTTGTTTTTTCAATGTGAAATCGAGAAAACTTTAGTTACTAGTTTCAGCTTAATCTTATGGAAGTCTAGAAAGTTTCGTATGAAATGAAGTGTCTCAGATCCTTCTCGACTAGTGCCAATGAGGTGTGGGAGAAGTTTCTGCATAACTTGTGTTTACCAGTTTAAAAAATACTGATATGTTGTACTGTTGCAGACATGTGAATGGAACGAGCAGAGTTTCGAAGAAGCCATGACCAGGGCAGTATATGACGTGGGGAAAGAACTGGCTGGCTGAGTCCTGAACCTCCTGGCCCCTGGGGTGTGCCTCCACTATTGACCAGAAGATTATGGAGTAAATAAATAGCTTTATGACTACTCAGAAAATGAAAAGCATCTGAGACAAAGTTGACAGCAACCCATCTACAAAGCTACAACTATTGGTGGCTATAAACTAATGTACGTTCACGTTATTAAGCAACAACGACAAGCAAATTTATTGTTTCTTGCTTTGAGGAAAAGCTGGTCAATGGATGGTGATTTTGTTCTCGGCTCATTTTTGCTACTTGTAACTTCCATTCTCTGTAAAGTGTTCTCCAATGGAAGAGCAAGTTATATATATTCTTCGTACAAATATACATGAATCCACTTGCTTGGCCCAAAAGCACAGATAAAAAGCAGTTTACCAGACAGATCTATCCTCCTATTAGAATGTCTTTACTCGTTCGTTTTTTTAAAAAAAATTCATATGGAAAATAATTTTGCTTTAAGTATCATATTTTAAGTTTTTAACTTAATGATTTGCAAAATATTTTAATATATGTCGCAACTTTTGAATCTCTGTAGTACTCTTTCAGGCCCTAGTGGGTAGCCCTATTTTGACCGTGCATGTTCATGATTTTTTTGTAATTCTTTAACTCTTCCTTCGGAGAGCTTCTGTTAGCCAAAAAAAGAGGCAGCACCAGCCTGCAATTGTGTTACTACTTGAAGACTGTTCAATATGTGTGTTGCATAATAGATTATCTGAAGTGAGGTAGGAATATTTCAAACAAAAGGAGGGGTCATAATTAATTTTGGGTTTGTTTTTAGCCTCAATTTGAAGACGAATTGCATGAGCTTAGATGGTGGGGAGCATGTATTGGGACTCTCACCATCTTCAGCCATCCTTTTTCAAACTATGCACTCCATTTTGGTTTTTAAATGCAGACCATTAAACTAAGGACAGAGGAAGTATGTTTTTATGAGATTTTTCCATCTCTTGCACGAATTCATAACCAACCAAGTGTGTTCTCTTTCCCTCTCCGCAAGCTATATATGTGCCATACGTCTAACTCGTCACATACAAGGATTCATGTGTCTTAAGAGTATCCTGAATTAACCAAGAAACAAGAAACACTATGTCATCTCTTACTGTTGTCCTGCTAAACTGAACAAGGTTATTTGCGGCGCCTGGGCAGAAAGCTATGCTCCATAAGCATTTTGTGAATAGGAATTGTTTGTAATTAGATAACCTTCTCGCCTCCAACAACACCAATTAGGTAATTGTAAGATAACCTATCTGTTCAAAGCATATTTAATTGTACTGGGGCACTGTTGAATTTCATCTGGAAAGTATTGTGTTTCAACTTTGTTAAAATTGAGGCTTGAATTCACGCAGCTAGGACACCTGCATCCACATTCATGGCTAAGGACCTTTATCATGCACTAATTTAACAAAGTCTCATATTCTTGAGAGAAAAAGGCCCATATGAACTCAAAACCTACCGATCATATATGACAATGCATTACCCTCATCAACTTGGCATGCCTATTTACTTGCACATGACATAATAGATACAAAACACTAGTAGGTCCACGCCGTACTGCACACATTCCTTGACAGGGATAAAGACCAAATATTATTGAACTCAGAATTTCCGATGCATTGTTTGAAATTTTCTTTTTAAATACTAATAAAAGTGCTTGTGCAATTAATATTCATTTCAAAAACATGCAGAGCTTATTTAGATGGGAAACTCTTAATAAAAGCATGGAAATTTTGGTAATTTATATGCAAACAATGTGAACCTTTACCTCCATGGAAATTGAATCTAACTTTTCGATCAACTCATTGAAGATGTGATTTGAATTTGGAACCCACCCTTATAGACAATTAATTTGTTCCTTTTAGGCATATGTAAATACTCTTCAACATCTATCCACGAACACCACATACCTCTTCATCATGAACATTCATTAGTAAGTAGTCTATCCATTTAGAAGTATCATCCCTATTTTCCCGTTGCCATTGCAATTTCGTGTGCATCAACTCGTGATCATTTTCCTCGTCCCTGATACTGTCCTTGCTAGATCAAAATCATGCACTTTGGGAATGAAGTCATGCTACAAAATATTACTTTTATTCATTATTTGACTTCATTTTTTGAACATATTTTTTTACTACAGTTTTATTCACCAATTTAATAGAGAAAAGCAAACTATCAATATGAGATTAAGTGAGAATTAGTGGCGCTCTTTCTTATGAGTACCAATCATGCATGAATAAGCAAAATTATTTGGCATGTCATCCTGAAATTTTAGTTTTAGCAAGTAGTTTCACTAAAATAAATTTGGGCAATGGTATATGAACAACAAAGTTGTAAAAAAATATAATTTATTTTTTATAGAAAATAAAATTGGCCTATTAATTGCTTAGGGAATTGAAAACTTATATTTTATATTAGAAAATTTAATACTACAAGTAGCATTGGATATGCTCCATGTTGAATAATAGGATCCATAATTATTTGGTATGTACTAGTCGAAGGACTTCTATTGGGTTGGTCTACTCTAAGCCACTCAAGTCTTTACTTCTAATCAATAGGTTATTGGATAGAATCTCATTTGGGTTAGTTGTCTATTTACTTATTGGATAATATCTTCAATGTTAATATTAACAAGATATGACATAAACATAATTTTGTTTAGCGACTAACATTATCTCATTAAGCATACCATCATATATATATAATGTTTAACTGTTTTTAACCAATATACATTATATGCAAGTCTTTTAATGGTTTCATTTATTTCAGTTTAACCATCCGTGTTAAATAATAATTTCATTAATTATCTAATAAATCTTTATTTAATAATTAATAACCACATCTAATGTTATAAGAAAATTCATCAAATGTTAGTTTAAGTGACAGATGATACAGACCATCATGGACCATCCACTATGATATTAGTAAACCTTATAATTCACTAGGACCTAGTGGAGTAGAAGGGTTATACTTATAACTATACATAAACAGAAGTGGTTGGGAGACATCAACCAAGCAAGATATTAGTGAACACCAACTACGTATACTCTAAATGATGTTGTGAGGATTAGTTGTAACTTTGAGACACACAAAGTTCCCACTAATGTGAAGGTGCAACAACATGGCTAAACCAATAGCCTATCAAATAGCTAAGACTAATTAGCATAATTGTCCTGAACTCAATAAGTGCCAAACCAATAAGCAAAGGCTCAGAATAATTATCTCAGACCTTATCAGTCTCTTTTAGATTAAGATAAAAACACAAAATAGTTATCATTTCATTAATTAAAGTGAGTTGTCAGTTGAAAATTTGTGTTCACTCTATGAACTAAGTTCAGACCCCTCTTAAGAAAATTTTAGTTTTTATTTTGATTAGACATTTTATCCTAATCTAAAGTTATCTTGCCCCTCATGATTAATTTTTTATTAATCTCAACCTAATTTTTAATCACTAAGATAACATCAACTTCAAGCATCAAAGTAAATGAGACCATAAATAATGCATGCCCACAAATGTCTCAATGGACAACACTTAGGGGTGGTAGTGGGCCGTGTCGGGCCAGGCCTCGGCTCACTTTGAGTAGGCTAGAACTTCCTGACCAAGGCCTGCTTAGCGAGATAGCCCACAAGGCCCACCTATTTATTTGCCTAAAAAAATACTTAGCAAAAAAATATATATCATATTTGTAAGTTAGAAAGTAGACGTTACAATTGTATCACTATATAATGAGTACATCCAACTACTCACCTATCTATCAATTGTAATTATATTTTAAAACCGTAAATGAAGAGTAGATGAATGGGTGAAAAGAACCCTAAACCTTCCCCCTACTTATAGATTTTTAATTTTTAAAATTACCCCTCATACCCCATAAAAATGGCATTTTTTAATGTTTAGAGGGGTAAAACTATCATATTTTTAGGGGTAGCAATTTTGTAATTAACCCCCATCTAGCTCAATAATTTAAAAAAAAATATTTGAGCGCCTTTGGGGCAAGCCACTGGCTCGCATGCAGGCAGGTCCGGGCCTACCATGATTTGGGTCTATAAATTAACCCATGGTGGGCATAGCCTACCCCACCAGCATGCCAGGCTTGGGCCCAACCACTTTCATAGGCCATTTACACCTCTAACAATACTATTAAGACATAAACCCAATTATAGCAATAGAAAACCCATTGTACTCATTACTAAGGCTAGGGCTAGATAAATAACAAATTGCAAGCCTATAATAGAAAATACATTAGATGTACCATATTAAGTCCACATATACTATACATTATGAGCCACATGCATTATGTTGCGAATACATGCACTAAATTGCCTAAAATCCCTGGAAATGAGGGTTCTCCCCGATGTTTCCAACTATGTCTTTGGACAAAGTGACCTCTAAAAGCCTTTGTGTCACCTCCTGGTCGTATTTCATCACTACACAAAACATACTATTAGCAACGTATTTATTAGGATGCATACACAAGCATGGCTAAAAACAACTACTTGGGACGTATATAAAATTGTTGCAAAAAAAATAAACTATTAGCGAAGCAAAATAATATGTGTCGCTAACAGCCATATATTAGCGATGCTTTCCAATCAGTGTCGCTAATAGTTACTTGCTATTAGCGATGCTTGCACTAAACATCGCTAAAAGATATATATTTAAAAAATATTTATAACTATTAGCGACTTTTTTCTTAAGCGTCGCTAATTATTTTAACAATAGTGACATTTTATACAAATGTCTCTACTACCTATACTATTAGCGAAGTGACGCTTAATAAAAGCTTCACCAATAGTAATAAATTTTAAATAAAAAAATAAAAATATATAACTATTAATGACGCCTATAAATAAGCGTCGTAAATAGTATTGATAATAGCAACGCTTGTCTACATATGTCACTATTAGCTTTATTAATTAATTTTACTTAATAAATAATTACATAATAAATAAATATTAAAAAAAGTAAATAAATTTCTTAAATATAATATATTTTTATTAATTATTTACTATTTATATATATAATAAATAAATATTAAATTTTTAATAAAAGGTAGTTTTAATAATAGATTAAACTTTCACTATTTATATATAATATATTTTATTTTTTAAATTTTTTTAAAAAGAGAGAGAGAGGAGAGAGAGAGAGAAACAAGGTAGAGAGGGTGAGGAGAGAGTGGCTGAGGAGATGAAGAGAGAGAGTGAGAGAGGGAGAAGAGAGAAGGTGAGGACAGAGAGAAGGGAGAGAAAGAGGGGAGAGAGAAGAGAGAGAAAAAAATGTTCATTATAAATTATTTTAAAAAAATTTAAAACAATAAAAAAATTATTAGCGACGCATAGCTATATGCGTCGCTACTATCCTTAGGTAGTAGCGACGTAGCAATCTATGTGTCGCTACTATACATCGTGTAATAGCAATGCATAGCTATATGCATCGCAAATAGTATTTTTTATTTTAAATTTTTTTAGAAAATAGAGAGGAAGAGGGAGGGAGAGAGAGAGGAGAGGAGTGAGAGGGAGAGAGAGAGAGGAGAGGGAAAGAGGGGAGAGAGAAAGAGGAGAGAGTGAGTGAGTGAGGAGAGAGAGAAAAAAAAATTTTAATTATAAATTATTTTTAAAAAAAATTATTAGCGACGCATAGATTGATGTGTCACTACTACCTTAGCGACGCATCAAACTATGCGTCGCTACTACATCGTGTAGTAGCGATGCATAGCTTTATGCGTCGCAAATAGTATTTTTTATTTTAAAGAATTAATAGAAAAGAGAGAGGAGAGAGAGGGGATAGAGAGAGGAGAGAGAGAGAGGAGAGTGGATAGAGAGAGAGAGGGGAGAGAGAGTGAGAGGGAGAGAGAGGAGAGGGAAAGAGGGGAGAGAGAAGAGAGAGAACGAGGGGAGAGAGGAAGAGAGAGAGAGAGAGAGTGAGTGAGGGAGAGAGAGGAGAGAGAGAAAAAAAATTTAATTATAAATTATTTTAAAAAAAATTAAAATAAAAAAATTAGTAGCGACACATAGATTGATGCTTCGACACATCAATCTATGCGTACATTGTGTAGTAGCGAAGCATAGCTTTATGAGTCGCAAATAGTATTTTTGATTTTTGAAAAAATTAATAGAAAAGATAGAGGAGAGAGAGAGAAGAAAAGAGAGAGAGAGAGAGAGGAGAGGGAAAGAGAGAGAGAGGGTAGAGAAAGAGAGAAGAGAGAGTGAGTATAGAGAGAGAAATTTTTTAATTATAAATTATTTTATTAGCTACACATATATTGATGCGTCACTACTACCTTAGATATGTGTCGCTAAAGTAGTAGTGACACATCAATCTATGCATAGTTACTACATCGTGTAGTAGCGACGCATAGCTTTATGCGTCACGAATAGTATTTTTTATTTAAAAAAATTAATAAAAAAGAGAGAGGAGAGAGGAAAAGGGATGAGAGAGGGAGGGTAGGTGGGAGAGAGGATGAGAGTGATAGAGGAGGGAGAGAGATAGAAGAGAGAGGAAGAGATAGAGGGTAGAGAGAGAAAGAAGGCAGAGAGTGAGAAGAGAGAAAGAGAGGAAGAGATAGAGAGGAGAGAGAAGGGAATTATACATTATTTTTTAAAAAATAAAAAAATAATAGTGATGCATATGTCTATGTGTCGCTATTATCTAATATTTTAGCAACATATAGTTGTATGCGTCATTAATAAAATATGTATTAGCGATGCATATCTTATACGTTACCAAGACAGATACGAATAGCAATGCTCGTTACGAGTGCCGCTAATAGAAATTTTTTTTAAAAAAATGAAGGATTACACTTGCAAAATTCTGCCTGCAAGGGAAAATTTTGCCCACTTATAAAGGGCCCCCCACCCCCCTTCGTCCTCTTGCGCCCACCGTCCCATTGCCTCCAGTGTATCGCCGCCCCACCGCCTCTGCCGCCCCGCCGTCCTCCGGCCCCCACCCCCTCCCGGTCCCCCCTGCTCTGCCCCCCCCCCCTCCTATGATGGGGACCGGAGGATGGCGGGGTGGCGCCGTCCTCCGCCCCCACCCCCAACCTACTCATGTCCCCCCTCTCCCCCTGCTCTGATTTTCAGATGATGGGGGTGGAGCTGGCGATAGAGGAGGGAGGGGGGATGGATTCCAGCACCCCACTATCCTCCGGCCCATCTCCCTTCCGCTGTGAGCCCACCACTGGGGATTTTTTTTAAAAAAATTCTTTAGCGACGCATATAAAAGCATCGCTAAAGTGTTTTTTAATTTTTTAAAATGCAATAGCGATGCCTTAAAAAGAGTTGCTATTATATGTATATTTTTTAATATTATATTATTATCTGCACTATGAATAAGTAATTTAAAAAAAAACTATATTCTATTAATGACGTATACAAAAGCATTGCTAATAAGGGCTTATTAACGACGCTTATAATTATACATCGCTAATAAGTTATTTTTAATTTTTTTAAAATAATTTTTATATTAGCAACTTATAGAATAATGTAGCTAATAATTGATCATTAGAGACGCTAAGAAATATGCGACGCTAATAATTTATTATTAGTAACGTAGTTTTATGCATCGCTAAAGGAAAACTAATATTGACGCATAAATATGCGTCGCTAAAAGAAAACTAATAGTGACGCATAAATATGCGTCGCTAAAGGAAAACTAATAGTGACGCACAAATATGCATCACTAATAGGCACTATTAGCGACGCTTTGTGCTATGCGTCCCTAATAGGCAATAGCGACAATACTTTTTTCGATGCTTATGACGATATTTTTTATGCGTCACTAATAGTCATTAGCGATGCTTACAGGACTATTAGCAACATATAAATACGTCGCTAAAAGTCCTTTTTGTTGTTGTGCATGTAAGTGTATTTACTATCATTAAGGTGATGACCTAATTGTCCTCTTATTAGGGTATCTATCTTTATGATACTGGGTTAGATAGCCCAATGGCATTATGGTAATTCTCTTATATAGTGTACAATCCTTTCTTCGATGTATCAGTCACGTTACTCACCTTTCCTGGATTTTCATTCATTGAAATCTCACCAAGGTTAATCCCTAATTGACTTGGGATTCTGTTTATGCGAATATAAGTCAGTCCTCTAACAATAGTATTTCTGTCATTCAATTCATGGTCTCCTTGAACTTTAGTGAGTACAAAACTAAGTTGAAGGGTAGTCCTCAACTTAGTAGTAATGTTCACTAGCCTTTCACTGGATTATTAACTGAACTATCCTTAGCTCACTCATTAATTCATACCCATAACCTAAGGATAAAATAGTTATTTAACTAATTAATGGGATTTTTTCCATCATGTGGCTTAGTCCATAATATGGTACACTTTCATTTTTCATTGAAATTTTTTTAAAATTTTAAATTCACTTCAAATCCCTTGAATTATAGGTCATTATTTTGAAACATGGTTCACCTATAAGAGTAAAATAGTTATTTTATAGCCTTTGAGATTTTTTTCAAAGATAAAACCTTATCAAGACATCAGTAAACATCTCCATGTCATACTAGAATTTTTTTGTTATGTTTAACCTCTAAACAGGACTTGCGTCAATTCTTTTTTTTAAATATAGAACTGATTTGGACCCGATCTTGGCACAACCAGGCCGGATCCTAACCATAACGAGTCCAGTGACCCAACATGGACCCAAAATCGGATCCAATGACCATGTTGCTGGTCATCTTCCTTGCGCCTGGCCAACAACCAATAACTTGTTGGCCTCCAGCTGCCATGGCTAGGTCAGGTCTTGGCCTGTCCGATCACCTTTCGAAAAGCGATTCCAATATTCTAAATCAAATATAACCAATCTTAAATTGATATACAAAATCAAACTACAAGTTTAAAGGAATAAATGATTACATAACTCAAATCCATGAGCTGGCCCCAAATTCATGAGATCTAATTGGCGAAAAGTGAATCAACAATACTAGAGCTTCCTAATCCACAAAAGGAATAGAGAGCAGAGCTCCAATAGAACATAAAGTTTAATTTTTGAAAGGTACCCAAAATGAAATTAATATATTATTTAAACTTTGGAAGGTCAGTGGTGTCTCTCGTCATCAGCCAACCAATGGCTAAATACGAGCTGATGTAAAGTTTCATTTTTAACCCTGGCTTTAGTGATTTGTCAAAATTTTTGATAAAATGCCTAACTTCATAGATGTTATCTACCTCATAAATATTCCAGTCTTTGAACTTGATCTATCCCAACTTCGTTGTGGTCCATACTGGCAGGAAAATTTCTCCACCAACTCTTGTCATTCTCACCAAAAAGCTTATCCTCAAAGAAGCCTTAGGTAATTATTTACAACTAAAAGGGATTAAGGTTTAGATTAAAGTTCTTAATCCTTTAAGGAGTTTGGGTCAACTCAACTTTAATTAGGTAATTTAATTGGGCCTCCAAAACTCAATTTTTATCACTTTATTAAATCAAGCTTGCATAGAGAAGCAGGCCCAATTACATGTCTAATTTGAGTAAGCATGTCATACATGTTATATCTAACTTCAAATAATTATATCAACTCTAATAGCCTTAAAATCTATATATTTAAGAAGTTATTCAATTGAGAATATCAAAGGTTCAAACTTACTAATTTATATGTGGTCCTACAATAGCTTAGGTATCACAAGCCATGGGATTAAGATTTAATGTTGCATAATTATAAAAGGTTATCATATCGAAATTTAATGGGCCCTGAGTAATGTGAACTATCGAATCAAAATCTGATGCTTGAGCTCATATTAACCAGACAAATTAAAATAGTAGTTTTCATTAATTTTGTAATTTTACTAATTTAAGATATATCTCCATAAGCAAAAAATGAACATAAAAAGTAGATTGGGATAAAGGCTGGATGGAAATAAGTAGTCTGTGGTTGAAGCTTGGACGTTGGAGCCTTGACGACAAGGACTTGTCAGTCAATCAAAGAGGATCAACAGATGATGAGAACTAGATCACGAAGGAAACTTGTTCTCATTAGATTTGCTAGTTTAGAGCCGGGGCAAAGCCTCTTCCCTCCTCCAAAATATATGTGAAACTCTTTCAACTCCGACCTATGTCTCGAGGAAACTGGTAACAAAAAACTAAACTGATCATCATTCATATGTAAAGATCGATTCCATTAAAAATTAGCACCTGATTGGTGAACGCCATGGATTGAACTGAAGAAAATCTTAATAAGTGATACCATGTGAAATAACTATATTATTTATTAATAATGTAAGCCATTAAGAAAAAGTTATTATAATATATTTATCTTATAACTCAATTCAACAATGAAAGAAGTCTAGAGGAAGCCGGCTTAGCACTAGGAGAATGACTAAACAGATAGATATAATCAATCAGCAACCAAACCTTGTGACAAAATCTTATACTCCAGATGGAGCTATTAATGTGAGATGGAGGAGGGAGTATTAACTTCTTTAACATATAAGTGATGTTTTTAGGGGGGGAAATTATAAGACCGTTTTTCTAAATGAAGCTATTTATATGAGATAGAGTATTAACTTCTTTAATTGATGAGTGGTGAAGTACTTTCGGACGTAAACGATCACAATAGAACATTTTGTCCAAACGACTATGATATGTACCTATTGACTACGGAGTTCAGCTTGGCGGATCGTGCAAATGTCAATAACTACCAGGACCCATTTTGTGTACCCTAATTTTCATTATATAAGATGAGAAATTGGGGGGATTATGTTACTCTGTTTCATGCATTGATGATTGAAAGCAACTCACCTGGGACATATATTTAGCACAAAAGAGAAATATCATATCATATGTGGGAGATCGGGGGGGATGCAAATCACATGGGTCATTGTTTCGAGAGATTTAGGTCCATTTTGATGTGCAGGACCCAATCATCACGATTTTGATTTTCAGCCTAAATTTTTCAGATGAATGTCAAACTTAAATGGAGGCAGTCCTTCAGTCAAAACGGGCCCAGAACTGATGTTAGACTAGTTTCTGACAGTTTAAAATTTGCTCTACTTTGATCACTTTTCTATATTGTTTTGAATTTTTTTGGATTTATATGGTTATGTCGGATTTCTTTTCTTTTTTTGACCTAAGTGGTCCTATAAATTTATTTATTACAAGATTCCATGTGGAGTAATGCTATACTCACGTCAAGGTTTATACGTGATAAACCTATTTTAACATTTAAATACCGTCAATTAGTGGGGTCGAAAAAAATGAGCCCTACTAATCAACAGTATTTAGATGATTGAGTAGGTTCATCATGTACAAACTTCACGTAACTAAAGCAATTTTTTCTTTCATTTATTGCTTGATTAGTTTCTAAATCATTATTAAATTAACGATTGAATTAAAGCTTTTTTTTAGTCTATTTTTTAATAAGAAGGGTAAGTTTGGTTGTATTTAAGACCATGATGCCCAGAACGGAAGAGTAGCTAGATAGACATCACATCAAGAACAATGTTGTAAAACAATAATGTACTGGCCGGCTATCTTGACAACCGGATAATTTGTAGGGCCCCTTAAATTATTCCTTAATTTTTTTTATAAAAAAAGGGAGTAAATGAAGGCAGAAAAAAGGTCTCCCCAAATAATAAAAGAAAGAAAGAAAGAAAGAAAGGTAAAAAAGCTATACACTTCTTTACCTAGTTACAATCGTACTTCCACTCCTCATATTTCTGCATGGAAACGAGACACCATGAGGAGCAATCACTTACACATGATATCCCATATTCTATCGTTGTTTCTGTTTGATAGTAGTCATCAACACAAGGAAGAGTTGTATCTCTTATCTAAAGAAATCTCAGCTAGTGTAAATGCACTATAGTTTCAACAAGTAGGGTACACTGCTTTTCAATGTCCATCCTTGAAGTCAGAGTGTGTCCACAATTTATCTTATCAAACTTCTTTCTAAGGGTAAGGTTCGTAAGAATATGTTCAAAACTTCTTTCCAGTCGCCAATGGAAGCAAAACTATAACGAAGTCATAAGGTTGGGAAAGGACGATGGTGGGAAAAGCTACCCAGGTATTCAAGTGTGAGGCTAAGAAGAGTGCCCAAACGGGCAACTCATTCTTTTATGTTCTGTTTTTTTTCTCAAATGGGGGCCCTACGTATGGGGTTACATGCATGTGGGTGTGCACTTGGAACATTGTTGCCATTATATTGAAATTTGATGGTGCATGTATCTAATGGGGCGCAGGTGGACCAATCAAAACATGCATGCCCTGTGAGTTCATCCGCTGCACCTACGTACGGTAGGTGCAGATAAATGGACTCATCCTTTCACGCAAAGAACAGTGATCGGCAGTAAAGTGGGCCACGGTCATAGTCGACATGTTCAGGCCCATGAATGATTTAATGTAGACTTGGGACCACCGGTCTATGCAAATCAATCTCCTCGTGCGCCGGCCCAGGTCCAATCGTCCAACAACTCACACCAGTCCTCACGTGATCATTCAATCTACTAATTAGGCCCACAAAATTTCCACCCGGACTGGCCACAACCACATTTATTTCAGCAGATGTTACAAAAAAAAACATAAAAAAAATTGGTTGGAGTTTCGATCCAAAGGAATTTTTTGAGAAAACAATAAAAAAACAATGGATCTTAGATCAGGCCCGCTGGATTGTCTTCGGAGAGGGCCGGGGAGGAGTCTGAGGGTGAAAGGCAGTGGGTCGAAGGGGACTTCGGCCCACCACGGGCCCGGATGTCTTCCACCATTTTACTCACCACGCTCATCCTGGGCCGGTCCCGGGCCCGGTTGGCCAAGCAGAGCAGAGCCACGTGCAGCATCCCCACCATCTCCTCCTCCATCTCCTTGCTCCCCACCATCAGCTCCAGATCGAACACCTCCGCCGCCCACTCCTCCCTCGCCCTGCCCCGGACCCACCTTCCCAGCTCCCCCTCTCCTCCGCATGACGCTTTTCCGGTCAGCAACTCCAGAAGCACCAGCCCGAAGCCGTAAACGTCCGCCTTCTGGGAGACCGCGTGGGCCTTGTGGTGGTGAGGCAACAGCTGGTGGAGCCCGAAGTCGGAGACGCGCGCCTCGCCGTCGCCACCTACGAGGATGTTGGCGGAGGTAACGTGGCCGTGGGCCAACCTTTTTTCGTGGAGAAAAGAAAGCCCTTTCGCGGCGCCTTCCGCCAGCTTCAGCCTCGCCTCCCAGGCCAATGGGGTTCTTCCTGGTCCCCTGTTTCCTGTATCCATTTGAACGAAAGATCAGACAGAGTTCCATCCATGACCATCAGAACACAGAAATGACTGAGCGACTCATAAAAAGGACAAATCATCGTAAATAATGTACAATTAAGTAGGGAAGGAGAAAGGGGGGCCGACCGTGGAGGAGACAGTGGAGGCTGCCTGTGGAGAAGAAGTCGGAAGCAAGGAGGAGCTCGTCTCCGGAGCAGTAGTACGCCCGAAGCGCCACCACATTCTGGTGCCTCACCCGACCGATGTCTCTGAGTACTTGACTAACCTCCTTGCAGCTCCGCTTCTCGCTCACCCGCTTCACCACCACCACCTTCGCACAGCCCTCCAGCGCCGCCTTGTACGTCGTCCCCACGTTCCCCCTCCCCAGCATCTCTGCCGACGCCCGCAGCAGGTCCTCCACCCGCCTGAACCCCTCGCACCCCTCGAACAGCACCATCTCCTCCTTCCCCTGCTTCAGCCCCTTCTCTGCCACCCAGTACTCACCCCACTGCCCCTGCCTCTCTTTGCACTGGTTCTTTTTCTTCTGCTTCTCCATCAATGCCTCCTCTGTTCTGTGGCAGCTGCAATACAGGTAGGCTGCGATGAGTACTAGCAAGGCTGCAACTATGTTGCCCAAGATGATGATTACTAGCATTATGTTTCTGCTGATTCTGTGCCGGGTTTGGTTGGATTGAACAGAAAGTGGTAAAGGGTCGTTTTTTATCAGTTCGTTCGAGCAGGTGGTGGGTAATGGGCTCCCGCAGAGGTTCTTGTTTCCGGTGAAGGTGGAGAGGGGAAATACAGAAAGGGACTCCGGGATTCGACCCACGAATTGGTTACCGGAGATGTTGAAGTCTGAGACGGCCGCGGGGAGAACAAGACCCGAGAGGTTCCCGGTGAAGGAATTCTCCTGAAGGCGCAGCGTGGCAAGTCGGGGCAGGCTGCTGAGCTCGGCGGTGGGGATGCCACCGGAGAGGAGGTTGTGGGAGAGGTCGAGACGGCGGAGGCGGCGGAGGAGGGAGATGCCGGAGGGGAAGGCGCCGGAGAGGAGATTGAAGGAGAGGAAGAGGAGCTTGAGGTTAGTGCAGGAGGAGAGGTCGAGTGGGGAGGCCCGGGTAGACGAGAGGCGGTTGTGGTGGAGGGAGAGAAGGCGGAGCTGGTCGAGGCGGGTGAGGGAGGAAATCGGCCCGGTTAGGTTGAGGTTCTGGAGGACCAAGCGAGTAACCCTGTTGTTGTGGCAGGTGACCCCGACCCATGAACCGGAGCAGGGGTCGGAGGAGTAGGACCAGGACGAGAGGCAACTCCTCGACGGCTCTTCCAAAGAAGCTTTGAACTCGAGCAGTGGATACACGTCCGGGTTGGAGACTAAAGCAGATACAGAGCTGAAACCGGACAAGAGAAGAACACAAAGTAAACAAAGCAACAACATGTCTCCCTTCCTCCTCTTCTTCACCATCATCTTCCTCCTCAGGTTTTAGGGAGGGAAGAAGAAGGAAGAAGACGCGTATAAAAAAATGGAAACGGGGGTGTATAAAGACGTTGGAGGCTGGCAATTGGCATTGATGGGGGAGGCTGATAGTAACGCGTGAGAGCGGATTCGACGCGGGTCTGAACCGGTGGTCCAGTCTCCTCTGCATGGTCATATGGACTTGGACCTGCACATTATGGCCGCCATGATGCCCAAAAATGGAAGTGTGGCTGCGGGGATTTGGAGATGGCACCTGAATCCGGAGTGTGGGAGTGCGGACATGGCATGGAGACTGCCAACTTGCCGAAAGACAGCTCATGTGCACAAGTGAACAAAAGGGGGACTCGGCTTGCCCCTTTCTTTCTTTATAGCGTTGTTGTTAACTGTGTACAGTGTCAATAATGTGATTGGGTAGCTTTTGCTGCTTTTGTTTTTTTTATTTACAGATTTCTTTCCTTTTCTTCGCATGATTGTTGTCCCGCGTAACGTTAATTAATGGGGAAAGAGCCCCGTTTATATAGTCCGCGTGCGCCCCGTGCTTTCGAGCCGCGCGACCATAATACTTATGGGCAACCGCAGGCCCCGCCAGTCCCATTGTATAACTCAAGCTCTCGGATCACGGTCCCCTTTACAACTCCTTTGTTTACGTTACATCTATAGCTTTATTTGATAAAATTATTTGTTCTATATTAATTTATTTTATTTTATCTAAATAATTATGTACTTATAAAAAATTATTATAAGTTTGTTTATTTTTAGATGCAAATTTTAATATTTAATAAAAATTATTATTTTTAAAATATAGGTATTAATACTCTATCTTTTAGTAATAACTATATTTAAAATAATAATAAAATAGTAAAGCATATATGTAAGAGAAGAAAAAATCATCTTATAATAATTTTTTTTAAAATACCCAACTATTTAAATTTAATAAAATAAAATTATTAATATAAAATAATTTTTTTGTTAAATTAAGTTATTAATTTAAAACAGAGAAAATATTTATTAAGAAAAAAGTGTAATTACATGTAGCGACGTAAGTCATTATATCAAGATAAGCATCAATTTATCCCCCGAATTATGTGCATCGATGAAACAAAATTTGATGATGCACGTAAACTCATGCTCATATTATCAAGTGTTATTTTTTAATATATACATACATATATTTATATATATTAAAAAATCAATTGTTGCTTAGAGTTTCGTTTATTAACTGCCAGTGCGCGAGGCCGTGCAGATTTGCCGGGTTGTTTTGGGCTGCACTGCACGATTTCTTATTGAACAGGCAAATTCATATCTGATCGCTTGCACGCCTTCGGATCGAGTCGCACACGATATATGATATAAGGGGCATGTCGGCATGTATATAGCCAGAAGTATATTAATGTTTTCCGTTGTTGCGTAGCATTCAGGTGTCTCATCGATCGTGGTAAAATTTACCTGTTCTTATTCTTGTCTTGTCTTTATTTCACCTTTGATAATCACCTCCGGAACACTTATGGCCAGGCCTCAACTGCAACCTCAGTTCTGGGGTTATGTCCACTGTCTGCCATGGCGTCGCAGCTTAAAAGCTTTGCACTGTTGATGCCGGTCAAGGTGGGGAGTGACTTCTTGGGCTGATCTAGATTTGGAATGGAGCGTCTAATACTTGGAAAAAGTTCGTATATTTTGGGGTTTATACTTCAGCATGAGCCCAAACAACACGAGTCATCGAATCGATATCCAAGGGCGGAGGGGGTAGAAAACCAATATCCCTTTTGAATAATGTTCATCTTAATGCACACAAACCTAGGCTCATCTAAATGAGACTAGTAGTAATTTAGTTATTCTTTGTTTTTACCTGTCAACGGTGTTTCAACTTTCAACTTTTAAGTGGGGCCTAGGGATCTTTCTACCTATTGAATTACTTCGGACTCTCGATTGGCTGCCATAGTTAGTCATGAAGCCATATTTGTTACCTCAGGTAGAAGGCCAGTGGCTTTCTTTCATATTTACCCTATGCATAGGGAAGATTTTTAAATGTGTCCTTCATTAATGAGCCCCAAATAAGGTGTGCCCATAGAAATTGATCGTAGCTGAGCATTTGATAGAGGTACTCGGGTGCAGTTAATTTTCATTGACAGGATTTCACCAATGTTAAACCTGGGTTTCATTGTATATAGACGCATCTAATTATCTTCCGGAAGAAAGGTATATGAAATATAATATATTTTTTCTGTTTCAAATTAATAGTTTTATTTAGTTTTTAAAAATAAATTAAAATTAATAAATTTTAAATAATTAAATAGAGCTATTAATACTAGATAGATAGAGCATAATCTTTTGATTTTCATTTATTTTAAAAAACTAAATATTAACGAGGAACAAAAAGAGTATAATCTTTTGACATTTTTTTCTTAAATACATGAGTATGAGGTCCACGTCCAACCATGTTTGGCAGGCTGACACTAACTGATGACACTCACGTATTTAGGACCATCGTTATTTATGTGCCCAGGCTTCAGAATTCATAACATACATTGCCCAAGGTTACTCGACTACAGAGCAATGCGTATCCCATATCAACTAAAGCCTATCAAGAGACTACATACAATTTATTACTAAACCCTAAGAATTAAGGTGGCCCTATACAATGAGGCTTACCAAAGAAATTAATTATATATAGGATGAAGAGTAGTATCTCACCCTCTCTTTTAGCTACCTCACCCTCTTAATAGGGCCAATAGATATCCACTTCTGTGTATTTTTTGATGGTGAATATCTACCGACTTTATCAAGGTGGGGTGGGGTGGATAAAGGATAGGGTGGAAGATTC
Source organism: Saururus chinensis (assembly GCA_035235625.1). NCBI lineage: Eukaryota > Viridiplantae > Streptophyta > Magnoliopsida > Piperales > Saururaceae > Saururus > Saururus chinensis. Next base: position 19,857,830 of record CP141143.1, read on the forward strand.
CTCATCTTTTTATATAAGCTAGATTACATTTTCCTCGCTCGGCCTATAGTAATCATGAATATAGAAGAAGAAAAATTGATATTAAGAGGTTCTTCTCTATAAGGATATTTACTAGAGGGTAATCTTATTTGCCGCCTAACAAAAGTCAATATTCCTAACATGTTATTGTATTATGATTTAGTACTCATATATTTAAAAAATAATTAGCTTATACCTTAAATATACGAGTATTAAATCAAAGTACAACAATAATTTTAGTCAAAATATATATTAAATTACATAGGGTTATGCCTAAATACATGTCTGAATATCTTGATATGCACAAATACAAGCAAATTAGCACTCATATAAATAAAGTTACCAAACCCCCCTCGACCCAAACCCAACTTAGGGTAGTGAGACACAACACAACAAAGTGGAAGATTTACCCATCATAGGTTTTTATTGTAATGTCCTTAATTTTTCTACGATTTTTTATGATTTTTTTAGATAATTTTCAGTAGAAAAATGAGACGCTTCGACATATTTAGCCTTAGTATTTGTACCCGTAAAGTTGGGTGAGGGGTTCAATCGTAGGCCATAGACATAGACATACACTTATGGCGCGAAAAAGAGAGAAAGAAAAGGAAACAACAATAAAAGAGACAAAGAATAAGAAAAAAATCAAATCATGCGCATTCCAGAACCGCCTAAAATAGCCCCCCCTGCTATATATCTCCATTCTGACGACCGCCTACCGCCAGCGGGATGCCTAGCCACCACCATTGGCTCTACCTCAGCGGTGCGACGATAGGGGGCCACTGCCCTGGCCCCCACGGTCACTCCATCCTCCACCTCGTCTCCCTCGGTTACCTCCTTCCTCTCTGTGTTATAAATTTCACCGCCATTGTGGACCCAAGGCCTGTGTAAGGACCCTCATCTCTAAACCAGTTTTGGTTTTCTTTAATTGTCAGTTATCGTGAGATTAACGCGTTTTCTGATTTATTCGGTGATTTCGTAAATAAATAATGTTTATGATGGTTTAATCAAAATCAACTGTAAGATTAGTGATTTTAAGTGATTTTAAGTGATTTTAAAACAAATGTAAATTTTTGGGATTTTTCTGAATTTTCACTATTTTTCCAAAAATTAGGTTTTTGGGGGGACCCCTGTGGACCCCACCATCGAAATTTTGATTTTTAGGTCAAATGAACCCAGACATCTACTTAAGGTAATACAAAAATTTTTAAAATTTTCTTAGACTTAATTAGTGCTAAAATTTGTAAAATACCCATTTTTAGCCTATTTTTCTTATTTATACCCCATAACTTACCCATACATACCCCAACCCTTACTATAAAAGGCCAAACCTGAGCCATTTTCATTTTTGGGAATAGGCTAAGGAGGAGAGGTCAGGCCTAATCCCCAATTAGGCCCGAATTAGAAGGTGTTTAAGGTAAGCCTACTCTAATTAAGCACTAAACTCTAGTTTTCTTCTAAATCTCTTCTAAATCTATCATTTCCCCTTTGTTTCAATTTGTTTTTGGACATCAAAAACTACTAATTTGTATTTTACTACAAACCCTAACTTTCAAAATTCAATTTTTATGTTCAACAAGCCCTAGATCTAAGTTTTAATTTGGGATTTCTTTGGTAAATCGATTTTTAATGGAGTTTAATTCAAACTCAATGTGTTTGTAAGGTTTTCAAGAAGGGTGACCCTCAAATCCGAGCTTAATCAAGTGCTAAGGTAATGGACCTTCGAGATTTCAGTTTATCCATGGTAAAACTCTTGATTTTTGGCTTATTTCGAATGGAGTTACTTGATTTGGTGTGTTAATGGCATGATTAAAAAATAGAAATATTTAATCCCGATTTCTTAGGGTTTTGTATTATTATGATATGGTTTAACATTCTGGAAGTCATAAAGGACTTTTGATGATGATTAGGGTGTTAGATGTTGATTTGAAGTGTTATCAATGGTGTTTCGGTTTGAATTTGCGAAAGGAAGAAGATGGTCAGTTCTGCCTTGTTGGCGTTCGAACGGCCCTTTTGAGCGTTCAAACGGCAACACTGTCAAATCGACAATTTTCCAGTTCAGCCAATAGAACGGCCTGCTTGGCGTTCGAACGGCCAAACTGTGAATTTGAATTTTTCCCGTTTAGCCAATCGAACGGCCTGAAGGGCGTTTGAACGGCTACACAGCAGAATTGTGTTCTAATGCATGATGTTTATTTCGATGATTCCACTTTATCTTGCCAATTTCATATGAATGTGGAGTGTTTTAAGCTATGTTATACTACTGGAAAGGCATGCCATTGAGGTTATGGAGTTGAGATATATGCTTAGAGATTTATGGAATGACTTATGTTTTGTGGCATGATGTTGGAATTGTCATCTTGAAATTATGAATGGTTGATTCCCTTTGGTTAAACATATTTTCAGTAGGACTACAACCTACTAATAGACTGATTTGTCATGATCGAATGTAGTGAATGTCATGACTCAAGGATGAAATAAATGATCTTATATGTGTGTAGCCTTTGCGGTTGAGTCTTGATTTGAGTTATGATTTCAACGTTTCTTCTCCAATGATTTCCGCTGGAATTCATGTTTAGATGGTAATTCACATGTGTAGTGTGGTAGTGAGCTTAAATTTCAAGCATGTTGACATTCATTGTGTGGAGTGCTTTTACTAGGTACACACACGTGGGGTTAAATGATGATGCTGAAGCTTGATATTGTGATTATGAATGATGCATTAGGGGCTGATGAGAGCACTTATCATGGATTAGGGTTCATGTACGCCTTGCTCACGTATGTACCATGCTGCATGCCTCATGAAAATAGATTTCCAATTGAGGCTTCATTGAGGTTAATCGAATTTGACTGATTGGATGCAATGTGGTGAAATTGTATGCCGGATTGATCAGTCATGGATTAATCGTAAGTTGATTGGTCCGAAAGGACATGTTTTGATTTGAGTTCCTGTGTGGAACAAGTGCACTCCCCGGGTTGAGTCTAGTTAAATGGAATTATGTGGGGACGAGTTGTGTACTTGTCTTGCGGATTGTGAGATTGTTATTATGTTTGTCATCTTGACCTTGAGAATCCAATGTGGTATACCATGTGCACCCGCTACCACGTGTTCTAGGGTTCTCTGTGTGAGAACTCGGGCTCTTCCCTCCGCAAGAGATGTCCTTGGGTGAACACCCCTGCTCTAGATTCTCTGTGTGAGAATGGGACATCCTTGGCCAGGATCTTCTAGGGCGAGCAGTCTTTAGGGATTGACAACCCCGATCTTTCTTGAATTCTTGTGTAGAATTTTGGACCATGACACGCCTTCGTGGCCTTGTCTATGTCCCGTCTGTGTGACACCAACTTGTGATTACTCCTTGATGGAGGATGTTATGATATGATGTATGTGGGAATATGTATGTTAGAGATACATCCATGTAGGTTGATTATGATATGATGCATGTGAGAATATGTATGTTAGAGATACATCCATGCAGGTTGATTATAATATGATGCATGTGGGAATATGTATGTTAGAGATACATCCATGCAGGTGGATTATGATATGATGCATGATGGAATATGTATGTTAGAGATACATTCATGTAGGTTGTTATGATATGATGCATGTGGGAATATGTATGTTAGAGATACATCCATGCAGGTTGATGTTGATATGATGCATGATGGAATATGTATGTTAGAGATACATTCATGCAGGTTGATTATGATGTGATGCATGATGGAATATGTATGTTAGAGATACATTTCATGCAGGAGGTTATGATGAGAATGACATTATGTGGATTATGCACTATGATGCAGTTTTAGGTGACATGTATGTGTGATCAGAAAATGATGCACCTTGCCAATCTTTGATCTAAATGATTATATTGTTATGCTATTGTATTTTTGATGTTGATAGTGATATTAAAAACTATTGCTGAGTTTGTTAAACTTACCCCTCTTTCTTGTGTTTTGCTTTGGGGCTGCGTGGTGCGACACGCAGACGGACAGGATCTCCTCTTTGAGGAAAGGTCGGAGATGACTTGGATGTGATCGTGGAGATTGTTGTGTGACTTAGTTCCTTTGATTTTATGCTTTATGTTTAGAACCTTTGTGTAGGGTTCTTTGTTTTGGATTTATATCACATTTTACAGTTGTGATGCTTAAGACTTATTTTGAGCCAGTGTGGGCTATAGTTAACTAAGCATGTGGGTTTGAGATTTAGTTGTTTACTTTGTGATAAGCAACTCTCTTTCTTTCCATCTTATTTACTCTTGCTTAAAGGATTGTGCGTACTCTGTAATTCTGTTAATGAACCGTGGTTAGGGTTAAGTCTTCCGCTAAATCGTTTCTCAATTTCCCTTTGTCGCCCCCGCGCGCTTGACTAGCCCTTGGACTGGGTTCGGCTCGGGTTGGGCATCGCCGGGGCGTGACAGCCTGACTGGCTGCCCATGGTTCCACCTTGGACCGCTGGCGGTGGGAGGCCATCCCTCCTAGCCCCTTAGTCCTCTCCTCCACCGCCTCACTCCTCTTCTCCCCTTTGCCCCTATTTTTATGCCCCTCTGGTTTATGCTTCCGCTGCCACCATCGGTGACTGGCCGAACCCCATTTGGCTAGCCTCAGTCTTGCGACGGTGGGGAGCCATTGCAACCGGCCTAAATCTACCTCCACTGCCCTCCTTTGCTCCGCCCAGATCATTTTGCCCCTCTGTTTTTGGGTTGTATTCGTATTTCTCTATTTGGGACTGATGGCGCTGGAAGCTGCCACCTTTGGCTGAGGACAACTCCGCCTAGACACCATAGCCATGGAGGAGTCAGCCAAGGCTTCCACCTTCCCGACCCGCTATTCCTCCCTTGCATGTCATTCCTCTCCTCTGCCTGGTTGATGTCTCCTTGCCGAACACCCGACAAAGTAGGGAATCTTTTCTCAACATTTTTAGCACTGTTGGGAGGCGTGAGAGCAAATCTACCATACACAGACTAGTTACTTGGGCAAATTTGATGGGAGACAACTTCAGAGAATAGGCTTTCATCACTTGAAACCTATACTCATCCTAATGAATTTTAGTTATGTGGTGCAAGGATTGAAGGGGGGACATGAACTTCTCTATGTCCAAGTGCAAGTATTTGCCAAAACATGAACCTTCAAATAGTTTTGCCTCACATCTATGCTTATTGAAATGGTGTTGAAGCCTCCTTATATAAGCATATGTTAATTTCAGTTGAGGGTCGCCCTCATGGGCTTGACCCTTATTCGCTTCCATTGTCTTAAAGTTCACATTTGCATTACTTGGTAGCTTCACCCTGCAATATTTGATAATTTTATTTTGCAAAAGTGTTAAAATTTATAATAAACATCTATGCAAATATATGTTAATCATTGTCTGCAAAAACCAAGCCTTTGCCCCCATTGTGTTTTGATTCTCCAATGAGTAACTGAAAACTGTCGTCTGCCATTTGGCTCCGCTGCCGCTCTAGCCAAGACTCGTTGGCCGTATCTGCCCCCATCTTGGCCTCCAAACATAATGGGTCACTTTCCCCCTTACCTATTTCCTAATGTGTGAAACATGAACCGGTCAAAGCAAGACTATTCCACTGTGGATGTGAGCTATTTTTGGCTGGCCTTGGACATGGCCCTACCACCCCTTCTTGGGCCGCCTCTATCTAGCCCTCTCCCCCTCCCCTTTAGTCGCGTGTGCATGTGGCCACATGTGTGTTTTAAGGTTTATGCGTCATTTTCGCGTCGCATGACCGTTGGATGGCTCCGCTACCAATTGAGTTTACCACTATAGTCCTCCACCTCTCCTATGTCCTCGAGCATTGCCTCATGCCCTTCATCCTTATGTGGGCTATAGTAGATGTAAAATCGATGTCATTGGGTATTGTCCACGACTGATTTCGGTGTACTGCAACCTGCCGAGTACTTCTCAGCTACTAGCCGACCTTCAGTTAGTCCATCTTGCCTTTTAGTTGTACTTGTCATTTCTGTTAGCACGACCTTTCTCCCAACCACCCTAAGGTGCCGTCGTGGATCGTGGATTTTGCCGCATTGATCTATGTCACACCCATTTGGCCATGATTACTTTTGGAGCTTCCTCAGGACAACAGCTCTCTAGCCGTGGCAATGCTTTTGGCCACTGACGTTGCCACCGTTGTGTGCTTGCCATCAAATGTCATGGATTAAGAGGTAGAGGAACTTTGAACTCAAAATTTTATGATAGTATACTGTGAATGTGTAGAAGAATGCTAGGACGTTTAAGATTTGATGTTTAGATGTTAAATTAAGATCTATTTGCACGATGTAAGAGGATAAATTATGCCATGTTAAAAATGCATATGACATGCATATGTTTGATGTATATGGACCATGTGTATACTAGTGATGGCTAGCGAGTATGTTGGTAAGTTATATATGTGGAATATGTGTGTGCTAGCGATGGCTAGCGAGTTTGTTGGTAAGCTAATGTATGTAGATTATGTGTGTACTAGTGATGGCTAGCGAACATGTTGGTAAGCTATGTATGAAAGTATGTATATGTTATATGTATGTATAATGAGCATATATATGTATGATGGCTATACGCATATGTGATGGATATGTGTATGTGTGTGTGGGCAGAAGTATAAGTGATAGCCGGTAAGAGGTGACAGAGGGTTTGGTATGGATTTGTTGTAGATATGTAAGTGTATGAGGGAAGACAGAGGATATAAGTTTGACAAGGAAGGATTGGAGAGGATTAGTTTGGTTTGGACTGAAGCATATGTTGGGGGATTGTCATACAGTAAGAGTGTTGCATAATTGTAGAATCATGTATTTTATCGTACATGATTTTGGACTGCCTAATGTATTATATTAGCCATTAGGTATAAATATGTTCGGATCCGATCGTATTGGAATAACATCATAGATGTTATACAATCCATACATAGGCAACTAATGGTACTACAATATTGGCTTGATCCAAATTAGTAATAAAATATAATTTTGTTTGAGTGCAGAAACTCCGTAGCGTGTAGAGGAATGCTATAGTTGTCGCACACAGATGTCGTTGCTTTTGATTTGTTTGTAAAATTTATAACCCTGATACTGTGTTGTGAACACCCGTCCGGGTTGATCCTCTAGTCGGGGTGTTACAAAACCACTCAAGTGAAAAACCCTTACCTCTATTCAGCTTGTGAATCCTTTGAATGAACTCTAACCTCAAGAAATCCTACCTAAAAATTAGGGCTTTGGTTAGTCCTAATCAAAACCTAGTAATAGACTCAAATCAACATGAGAATGATAGATTCAAGACCTCCTTAGGTTAAACACAAAAATAACATAGATTAGGGCTCTAAATGGGAATTAAAAAGATAGTCTTGATGAAAAGAAATTAAGAATTCAAATAGGAGAAGTGAAGAATGAAATGATTAAATAAAAATAAAAGAGATTAAGGTGTGATCGGACAAAAATCTTACCTAAAGAATGGTTTGTCCTTTGGGAAATAGGGGTAGAGCCTATCTTTCCTCTTATTCTCAGCCCTTCCCTACTTGGAAAATGGGGTAGGGTTTTTCCTTTTATAGTAAGGGCTTGTGCGTTAGAAATTGAATTATTATGTTGAAAAATAGATAAATAGACCCTTAATGACTATTTAAGTGCACATTTGACTCAAAAATTAATTTAATCACACCCAAGCTAGCCCACTTAGACAAATCAATAGAAAGTTTATAGCCGAAGAGGGTAGCACGTCATCCAGGGTAATACGCCATCCCACACAGATGTGGACCCATGGTAGGACCCACTTCTTTGATAAAAAAATAAAAAGAAAATAACCTTAAATAGGTAAAAATTTAGTGCATTAAGCTTGACATAATAATTTAAACCAAAATAAAATTAAACCTTAAAAAATTTATAACTAAACTAACCCATTACATCAAGAAAATAAAATCAAACATAAATAAATAATTGCTTATAATTAGGCAATGAGCAGCAGATATAGATGAGCATCCACAAAGATGAGCAATGGAATGAAGGTATGGTTCACATTGGGACTGGTTTCAGGTATAATATGATTACTTTATTATCCGACCTTCGTTGCATCTCTGTGGTGGGTTTAATTGATTGCATAGCATATGCTAGAAAGTTTAGTGTTTTAATTGATAGAACTATGAATTGAAGTATGAATGCTATCGTCCATGCTTGTTGTAAAGATTATATAAATCTGTTTATCTTATAAGTGTTCTATAATGGTTATTCCATTCAAGTTAATGGATGACAAACACAACATTCACTGCTCTGTCTTGTGCAGACATGGGTTGAAGACTACGGTTCAGTTCGAGATTTATTTTCCAAACCGATCTAATAAAGATATAGAATAATGAAATCACATATCTAGACCCAGTTTATATATTAATAATTATTAAAATCTAATAAAATCATGGAAGAACCTGAGAGTTCTAATGATCATCCTCACAAGTTTTTAGATCAGCCAAAAATATATACAATAGTGAGAAATTATGAGTTTGCCCTTAATAGTGAATTTTATCTTGCCTACTAAACCTGTCACGGTTTAGGGGAAATACTGATCAGTAAAATTTAAGAATTTTACAATAGTATTATGACTCTCTTAGAAAATTATATTTAAATTTTCAGATCTGACAGAGTTATCAATAAATTACAAAAATTATGAGAGTACCCTTATGTATGATTTTTGGTTCAATGCTTGAAAAAGTAACTAGGATTATTGACTACCTATAACATACTTAGAAATCACTGACTCTAATGGATGAGTACTTAGAGGTTTGAAAAAAATTATGAATTGATTAAAATACCCTTAAAAAGAAATTAAGGTTAAAATATGATGAACTAAAATGTAGACTTTCTAATTAATGACCCTAAAAAGAAAAACTAAGCAAATGAAGAAGATTTGGAAAAATCATAAACAAGGGTTAAAGGCTTAAGGACACTAGATTTTTGGGAACTAATGCTATTCTTTTCTAATTGTTATGATGAAGTTATGCTTATGATTTGGATCATATATACGTGGTTAATTAAGATGTTTAGCATTAGATCTTCGTGAATATAAGTTCATAATTAATGTTGGAAGTTATATAGTTGATAGTCATTTTATATAATGAATGTATGAGAATATGTTTAATCAAAGTTGCATAGAGGATGCTTCATGTTACATAGAGATCATGTTTAAAATTATAGGATTCATGTTATGCATGTCTCTTTGATGAATGCATGCATTTAGCAATGAATTGTGTATATGTTGTGTTTGTACCATGAATGGTTTAGTATGTTATAAATTATGATTATTGTTAATCCTTACTTGTGGGCAGTGATTTATACGTTATTTTCCTCTTATGGGTATGTGTTGCATAAAGGGTAGCTTCATGTATTAAGAACCAACCTAAAAATGAGAGGTTGATAAGAGTAGTTAAAATCTTGGTTAAGTGTCTTAACTCTAGGATCAAGATAATAAGATTACCTAGGTACCACGTAGGGATGAGGGTTCTCTCCCAGTTTTTACTAGTCATACCAAGTGTATGCGGATGACCACCTACAACGCTTTCGCACTGGCACAACTCACGAATTACATAACTAATTCTCTGGGTAATTATAGGGAATGGGATGTGTGAGTATTACGTTATCATGATGGATATATGATAATCATTTAAATATTATGATTCGATATGATAGATATATAATTAGCATGTATGGATTATTAGAATGAAATAAGTCAAATGTACATGTTTTACTTGAGCTATTGTTTCATGAAGTTATGAGATAATACAAGTCATGTGTAATTGATAATTATTTTGTTAAGCATGATTAGTCTTTTGCATAATGTATGAATACTATGTAAATAAATATGTTGAGTGAAGTATTTCATGTAGTATCATAATAGGGCATTCAGAACTATATATGGATCTAATCCTCTTCTACCTTAAAGTGGTACGTAATGTATAGGCAGTTGACATCAAACAATGTTAATCCGATCCAAATATTAGGTTACTAATCTTTTTTCTTAGATGCATATATTTAGTTATCTTCATAATTCAATTTATCTGCAAGGTAATTATCCTAGCCAAATATCATAAAAAATGAGCGGCCAAGTTTTCTTCAAGAATTCTACGTAGTGAGAATATATATTTTAATATAAATTAAATTTTATGTTAATATGATATTGTTATTATTTCAATAAAAAATTCCTCTAAAAAAGCCGTGAGAATGCCTAAATGTCGGCTGTTAACCCCGATCCGCTCAGAGAAGCTCCTTACAGGCTTACAGCTGCTTTGGCCTCTGAGCACTTGTGGACACCGCCCAATGGAAATGTCCAGTACGGCATGAAGATTGCAAAACCAAGTGAAGTTTTGTATTTCTTTGTTCCTGTTTTGGTTTTCTTCGTGCACTTCACGGTTTCTTATTGCCCCTTTAATCACCGTGCCCCTCCCCAAAAGAATTACATAATGACCTAAATAAGGCGATGATATAGGGTTGGCCGTTAGCGGCAATTGCTAACCTGTTGCTTTGAGCATGTGAATATGAGCACCCAATCCCCTTCAAACAGCTTGAGAACATGTCACATCCGCCCAAGGATTATAACTAAATAAGTGCAGACGAGGGGTCAAAGTTACGGGATTTAAAAAAGATATTGATGTTCCTAGGCCTTACACACGTATGATTGGACGTGAAAAATAAATTTTATGTTGTCTACACTTGTAGTGAAAATAGAGTATTCATATTTTTTTTATTTAAAAATTAGTAAGATTTTTTTATGAATATTACCATTTATCATTAAATCAATTCCATATCATCAAATCCATTTCATGACAGCATGTAAAATTGACTTGATATATTATTGAATTAACCTACCAAATTGTCATATTCGAAACTAAAATGTTCTTAATCACTAGACCGATGACCATAATACATGGTGCTCTTCACATAGTACATAGATGCCTATATGAAAACTATATACCATGTTAGATAGATAACTATGTACCATATTATGAGTCCTATGTCCAAGTCAAGCTAGGCATATCCGGAAACAAAAAATAAATCCTGCCCGTAGCTAAAAATTCAGCATCTTTAAATCATATTTCCTTTGTCCACGTTAATAGTTTTATTTGGCTTTTCAAATTAAATTAATTTGAAGTTCTTTTTGAAAAATCATATGGAGTTTTATTTGGGGATATAAAGAGTATATAATATCAACAATTCCATCTTCCAGGGTTGCTACATGCATTCTTATTAGAAAAAGTAACGGCAATGGAAACGAAAAATATTTTCTTGACCAGATTTTATGACTAGATTCAATGATCAATGGACATCTTGAGGGGGAAACATGGGGACTGTTGGATCAGTTCCCAAGTTTATCTCTCGCCTTTGCTGGGTGATAGGCATATAAGTTCATACATATAAAAATTTCTACACCATATATATGATCATATTAGAATTACCATTATATATTCCCTCCGTCCCATATTAATAGTTCTATTTATATTTTTAAAATAAACTAAAAAATCAAATGAAGTTATGAGTATATTACGATATAAGCATGAATAACACTGTGTATACCTTCATACTTTATTGTACAATTAATGTCTATATGTTGATATAAGAATTACATTAAAAACATTGAAATATTGGGGACCAACAACATCGATATCACCTGGTTTTGATCAAGAGAGTAAATGGGATTTCTTTCTGGGATTGGTATAGTATCGCTTTGTATTTATTTAATCATGGATTCATTTCTCCTACTTATGACTCTCAGCTTTTGTATAGAAATTTTGAAGCAAGATCATTCTCACCCTCCTGAGATGAACCAACATTCGGCGAATAAGCATTTCTCAGACTGCAATCCACACTGTAAAGCAGGAGCGTTAGCACCATGTTAGATCAACATGTTTACAGCAAAAGATTACCAACTCGCATGAATATGATACACGATTATGTTAGACGTACGGATTCATACCTATACCCTTGGGCTTGGTCACTTCCCTGGCTGCCGCATGGATTTGGGCTCCGATAATACGGTGATTTAACGTTCATGTACTCCGCCATTTGTTCGTCACATACCGGGCTCAGATTCTGCTTCTTCATGTCCTTCACATCAAACCTCTCCACAGGCTGATTCAACAAAGCACACCAAATCATTAAGTACGATATTCTGTAGTGAAAGAAAAAAAACGTAAGAATGGAGTTCACAGAAGGAACGATCGAACACGGACAAGGTGGAAGATGGTGGGGCTCTTGGGGTGAGGCCCACCACCTTGCTGAAGGGGAAGCTGGCTGATCGGGACGACGGCCATCGGAGCTGTGAAGTGGTCGGCGACGCCCTCAAGTTTTATGGGGAGTTGGTTGCCCCGCTCCCTGAGTCGGCACTCCTGAAGCTGCCGCCTCACGAAGTCGCGCTCCCGCTCGGCGGCCAGGATCTCGCCGCGGAGGCGGGCGATGACGCCTACAATGCCCATGACCGGGTCGGCTTGGCGGGCCTCGGAGTGAGCGATGAGGTTATTGACGGCAAGGAGGCGCTGGTCTTCGGGGACGGACTTGATGAACTTGACGATGTTACTCACGCCGAAGAAGCGTTGGGCGTTCTGGAACTTCTCCGTCATGTGGACCGGGAAGTACGGAGCGAGAGGGCACTCGGGAGTGCATTTGCGCCGCTGGTGCTTGCAGGCCGCGCAGGCCTGGAACCCGCTTGTGGCGGCTCCGGCTCCGACGCCACCGGGTCTGTTAGCAATGTTGTCGAAGGCGCCGGATGAGACGGGGGCGTCACCGCCGCCGCCGCCGCCTCCGCCTCCGCCTCCGACGCTGGGGCCTGCGCGGATGCTCATCTATATCCGCTGCTCGTTGACAGGGATCGATTCCGGGAGCGAAGGCGGAGAGATTGCAGGCTTGAGATCAGGAGGGGAATAAGATCAGGAGGGGAATAAAAAATGTAAAAAATACGTCATAATTTTTTATAGAGAAATAAATATAATGAAAAATGAAAAAATAAAGGTGTTGGTGTTACGGAAAGGCAGTTATTGAGAGAATCAAGGTGAGATTTTGGCAGCCAATTCCATGTAACAAATATTCTTTTTCCATTTTTACAACTCCATATTTGGTATTTGAATTGAGTCAACGGATTCATAAAAATATTTCAAAAACGAAATTGATTTTTTTTTATTTTATTAAAGAAATTTTGCTTTAACGAACAGAATGCGGTAGTGGCCGAGTGGCCGGTGAGAGTGTGAGGTGGTAGAGTGGAGCAGCAGCTGGAGACAAAGTTGGTTTAATATTTGCCCTGGGTAACCTTGAAATTGCGACTTTGCCAAGGAGAAAAGCACGCGGCACGTGCCTTATTGTTGAGTAGGCGGCGCCGTACGATCCCAGGAATTGGGAGAGGCGGCGGGTGGGGGACGAGATTATTCTGGAAGAATCCAGACACCCTGTGAACTGTGTCTGTGTTTATAGGAGGCGGTGTTGATTATTTTTCAAGTTCTGTTTTGGCTACATTAAAGGAGACCGGATTTTCTCGTGTTTTAGTTGTGCAAGCGCCTCCAGCAAGGAAGATTATAATTATAATAGGCACCCATTTCACAATTAACCCTAAACCCTTCATGAGGAAGGGTGCATTGTATTAACGTACGTGATGTCATGTGCGTTAAACTCATGTATAGGATGAGTCTTTCATCCCATATTTTAGCGTAGACCCTCGGTTGTGAGGCATCACTGCACATTGGCCACAATACACAAGTCCCATGCGTTGGCCAACCCATATGAATTGACTTGTGGTGTTGGTCTTTCAATGGTCGACCACCTTTATAATTCTGGACTTTCGTATAATATTTTTTTTAAATAACAACTATATTTTCAAAATGTGTTTGCAAAACATGCTCAGGGGTGGGAGCCCACTAAAACTTAGTAGGGCCTACAACCTTAAGCAACTCCTTCTTCCATCCTAAATTAATAGTTTTATTTATGAAAAAATTTTATTCCATAGGAATAGCACCATACTTAAAAAAGAGTATCACAAACTTATTTTTTATTCTCTTATATATAAGTTTCACCATTCAATAAAAATTACCATTTTTTCAATATAGAATAAAAGGAGTAAAACATACACACCATACACCTTGTTTATCATCATTAATCGCAAATGATGCTTATGAACCTCACCCATTGAGATAATGTTTATTTAATGTTAAAGTCATGTGAAAGATTAGAAAACTTAGATGACAAGTTGGGCTACTAAAAAGTTACCTGATCTAGGACCTAATGAAAGTCATTTTACCATTTTTTATTTGTTTGATACATTATTTATTTATTTTTTAAAATGTTACTTAAAAATTATCTCGAGTTTACTATAATACTTCTTGTTCAATTTTAAACCGCTTGTATGAAATAGTTTGTGCAATCAAAAGTCATTCAAGTTGGAGTCTCTTGCACAAATGCCCACACCAGACTTTTGAATCAAAGAGAGACCGTCCACATTGATTTTCATCACTCTATGATCGGAGGAACCCACTAATCTCGGCAAACAACAACATCTTGGTTCCCCTTCATCTTGCAATAAATTTCCAAGTAATTATTTACAAAATAGGCCACAACCATTTAGGGACTCTACCTTCACTTGACTTGATCTGACTCTGTTGGGTCTAAATAATAAACCCTATTAATATAATAGTTGGCTCGGTTAATTACCCGACTAATTTGCCTAAACCTATTTACTTAATGGTAGTTGTTCTATTTTCGAGACCCATCCCAATTTGTGACTTAGTGAGAACATAATTTCTTATTGTGATTGATCTTCTTCAAATACTAAATTTAAATCTTAAGATCTCATTTATGCAATCTAAAAGTAATAAAAAGTTTGCACATCTTATAAATGAAATGAAGATAAAATTTAATAAATATTAGTCTCATATTCATATAATTTATTGTTTAGAGATTGTAATAGATCTCACGATGTACAAATTTTAATAAATAGTAAATGTGATAACATGAATCCCCATGTTAATAATAAAGAATAATCTATATAAGACTATAGAAAATACTTTGCATTCTTTTGTTTGGATGAGGAAGACATTATAATTAGGATCAGAATTGGTGCAGGCTTATTGAGTGAGCCTAATTGTGTTTTAACTTCAAGAAATATATTGTATATGCGCATGAGACCTACTTGTTGCGTTGTTTTTACATTGGGGATGGAGCTTAAGAAGATATAGAACTAGTTTCAGGAAAGAACCTGCAGGGAATCTTCCAAATCCAAATGCATGTATGGTACGGCCCAAAAATTTCCTCGTGTTTAAAACACAAATTGTTGTCCCGAAGCTGAATCCAAATTCTCACCAACAATTGATAGGCCCAAACCAACTGCAAACATGGAAGAGCACATTGTTGCTTATGTAGAGCATAAGACACTATCTTGGCCCACAACTCATTTTGGGCGGGGCAGACACAGGGCCTGCTGAGGCCTACTGTTTGAGTAGGATGGGCCGGAACTGGCTCACAAGGGTGGGGGGTGAACCAGACCAGGCACTGCCTAGGGCCAACCCGCCAAGCATGTTCCGTCCCTTTATATATAAGAGAGAGAAAGAGAAAGAGAGAGTAAATATAAGATAAAGTAAATTTGATTAAATAATATATGAGGTTAATTTTTAAAATATAAATTTTATCAATATTCGTTAAAAGTAAAACCAAGAGAAATTGAGAGAGCATTGTAAAAGATGAAGGGCCATAAATTTTAGGCCATTTAAAAGTGTGGGCCCCTTTCATCATGGTACTTTATCGCACCGTAAAAACAACAGTTGAGAATATATTTTCTAACTTGGGTCTTTAAAGTTGTAAGATAAGTGTATAGCCAATTACGATTTAAATGTTCTTTTTTAATATAGGGGTCTAGCAAATTTGGGGTTATTCTAATAAGTGAAACTTATTATTTTAAATGTGTGAACCGTTGATTTAGGGTTAAAACTTTGACAGGCTATAAAGAGAAGGTTCTACTCATCAAAATTGACCTTAAATATATTGATCCCATTTTCCTATTACTCCTTCTGTCCTAAATTAATAGCTACATTTCTTATTTTTTGTTATTTTTATTAAAAAAATAATTACATCTCTATTTCGCGTCTTAGCTTCAACCTCATTTACTCCATCCTCTCCCTACACTCCATCCTCTGTGTCGGCGCTATCTACATGTCTTAGCTTCAACCTCATTCACTCCATCCTCTCCCTACGCTCTATCCTCCGTGCCCGCGCTATTTGCATGCATTAGTGCTCTATCGTCACCAACCCCTCCTCCGCCTATGTCTCTTCTTAATGCCGAGCACCCCTGGCTCTTCCTTGATGCACAAAACAATATCGTCTCGAGCGAGAACCCAGCCTTCGGCTTTGACCTGCATGTAGGTGAATGGGTCCTACCCCCACCTGAGCTATTCTTCCCTGGCCCCAAACTTCACATGATCTTAGTTTATATTCCTTTCTCAATAAAGTGACTTGCCCCACGCGGTGTTTGCAACTTCGCCCCCTAAGAAGAGAAGCTTCAAAGAGGCTGAGTAGGACATATCCAATTCTGAGGATACAAGTAGTATCTCATCTCAGAACTCAATTGCAAACCCACTGAGCAATGGTTGCCAAGCTCCATAGCACGTGCATGGCGGGCAATGTCCTAGCATTTCTCAACCTAGTCTAGCAGGATGAGGTCCTCCTGTACCAGTCCACCCCAGAGACCCAGTTCACAGTTTTGCACCTGGCATCGAGCTTGGGCCACATGGATCTAGTGAGGGAGATCACAAAGTTGGACTCCGGCATGGTGTAGCCCAAGAACAAGGAGATGCTGACCCCCATGTGCGAGACGTGCTGCCAGGGGCACATGTAGGTGCTGCTGGAGGCTGACCAGACGTCCTCCGCAGTTTATGAGCTCAACTGCAATAGCAGGACTGCCCTCCGCGTAGCTAGCAGGAACGGGCACCACCACCTCTAGCTTCAAACATGCCCTAGACTTGAGCTCCTCCCATTGCCAGACACCGCCCGTCAGGTGCATCCTCTCTTCCCGGGTTTTATTTAAAGAGGGTCCATTCAAAGTCATCGAGGCAGGCGGGGTCCGACTTTTGGCCACCGGAGACGACATCTATAATAGGCCAATGGTGGAGGTGTACGACAAGGAGCCCGACGCCTGGAAGCTCAGCCTACCTCTACCGGAGGAGTATCTACAAGAGAGCTCCGCCCAGTGTCTCACATCCACTCTTGTCGATGCCAAGCTTTTCGTTTTCGGCATCTACTGGACTTCATCTCCTCCTTCGACTTGCGCTCTAGCGATTGGAGTGAGGTCCACACCCTCCGACGTGGAGAGGTGGGTTTTCCTGGCAAGGGGGTCATGGCGAGCACGATGGCAAGTTGAGGTTGGCAATGGCCTACGATGTAGCTGATAACACGTAGGTCCCAATGCCGTACAGGGCCCAAATCAATCTATGCCCCAGGCTATTTTTCATTTTGGTATGTTGTGGTTCCCTTTAAAAGTGAGAAGCATAATATATTCATCTACGTTTAAATTAAAGTGAAATGGAGAAATTAATATGGAACATTTATTTTTTTCTATTGGAGCTATTAATATAGGACGGAGGGAGTATTTGTTACTCATCATCATTAGTCTCATACCCCTATTTGATAGTGGGATACCAATATAAACTCTCTAAAAAATCAACTTAAAACATAGTGTCAAATTGGCTTAATATTACTATCTCTCTCTCTATATATATGGGAAAAGGTTGAGGTGAGCCTGGGCTCATGCGAGGCTGCGTGAGCCCAAGCCCACCGGACTCACAAAGCAAATACCCCCTGAGTAACGTGCATCGTCGAATATAAATCCAATGGCCCAGTGGGTCTGGGCTCATGCAGCCGCGCGTGAGCCCAAGTCACCTCTCACACACACACAGCTTGTGCCCATTTTTCTACATCAACCAATCTTCAAGTATATAGATATCTCTAATGTAAGAATCAATCAACTTTGCATATCGTCCAACACCCCACCTTATGCACTAAAAGTATATTCTAATACTACTCTAAACATTGGGAGGGTTACTATATCAAAAGCAAAGGCAAACAACATAAGATAGTTATTTCCATGTGTTTATCACTAACTTAAAATATTCAAATTATTTTTTTTTTTCTTCAATAAGAAAAGAACTAAAATCAATTTGTAAATATATTGCTCATTCATTAGTATTATAAGTAGATTTTTGTTTATTTTTTTGTAGTAACATTTGGATCTTAGTTTTATGTGATGTAAGCGGCACAATAGTAGAAAAAAAAAAGGTTGATTAATTTTGTCTTGACCCGTAGGATAGTTCATATAATTCTCACAAGTGCAGTAAAGTATTTCTCAGTTTCTAAGATCTTTTAATTCTCCAGATTTGGAGCTCTTTCTGTTCGAGCTATCATGACTTTATCTGTAGGTTTTCATTATTTCAATCGTAGTCAGGATCATCAATCTGAGGCATGCGAGTTGGAGGATTCCTTTCACCTAGACGCTCAACAATAGCTGCCTCAGTAGTCATCAACAGCAAAGAGATACTGCAACCAAAACGCTCAAATGTGGTGGGCGCAGAATTCGGTGAAGCAGTGTCTAAAAACTGGAACACTTAACACCAGACTAAGCAGGTACCAATTTTACCTGGCAGCATCTACTACAGCAGTTCTGACAACTTTGACAGGATCAATAATTCCAGCCTTCACCATGTCGACATACTCACCTGCCCCACATATGAATGCAACAATTAAGATGAAACTCTGATCACTAAAAGCTTTTTGGTACATGATGAAAGAAACATTAACATCTGTGATTCTTAAGAAGCAATTTAATCTTTAAATTCAGTTGACAACATGAAGGTAATACTATGAAAAAGGATGGACAATCAGGAAGAGATATTGAGCAGAATAGGGTACAAAACTCTGCAATTAGCATAGTGAAGTATGGTCATTCTTTTGCCTCAGGGGATGGATACTATAGGTGAAGAAATATAGGAGCAAAACCTGGTCAATTATTTAACTAAAAGAACAACAAACTAGGTGCATATGTTCCATCTGCCTGTCCAAACAGTCATATTTATTAGAATAGCAACCTTTACAGCAAAGTTATCTTTCAAAATATTCCTAGAACGCATTTTTCATCATTCAATATCTGATATTGTAAATGAACCCATCTGAAAACCAAGGACTACGAGCTATTCTGAGAGTAAGAGTAAGCAACTTAAGTAAGGTCAAACTTGGAGACCCTACGTCAAAGTGGTCCTTCTGAATCCCTCAATCCGTGTAACAAGCACGTATATGACCTTCCGGCCTTCCAGGTATACAACTAAAACAATATCAACAAACCTTTGGCAGCATCAAAACCAAGATTTTCATTCTCCTGTTCTAACAGTCTGCTAACAACTGTTGCACCATCAACACCAGCATTGGCAACTATAGTGAAGGTAGGTGCCTGCATATGCAACCAACATTCATCAATTGACAATATAACAACAGAGAAAAAAAATATAGCAAAACCTTTGGCCATAGAAGGAACCTTCAAAGCATTTTGGATAATTTGTACTCCAGTTTTTTCGTCAACATTTGAAGTCTGAAGCTTGTTTAGATTTCTTGCAGCAGACAGAAGTGCAACACCACCGCCTGGAACATTCAATGGCATCAGAATGATACACACATATATAAACAAGTAAAGCAGGAAAGTACAGCGTACCTGGAACAACACCTTCTTCCATAGCTGCCAATGTAGCCTGCAAAGCATCCTTAGCCCTACCTTTTCGCTCACCAACTTCCGCATCAGTGACCCCACCAACCTAAAGCATATATACATATAGAAATCAGAAGGACCCTAAAAAACTAGAACACCGACAGAATACCGACAAGTGAAAATGGAAAACCTTGAGGACAGCAACACCTCCCGACAGCTTTGACAATCGTTCACGGGCTTTCTCTTTGTCAAACATTGCAGTACTTTGCTCCATGGATTTTCTTAGCTGATTAGCAGTATATTATATTAGTTTCTTCCAATTTGCTTGATATATTCACTAAAGTCTACTACTCAACAGAACACAAATTCATTCTCAGCCCACATATCTGGGTCATTAAATCATGTAAATACATTATTTGGTTAAATTAAGACAAAACCAGCACTAACATTCTTCAAGGCAAGCGCTAGTGATTGATAGCCATGGAAACTACCATTTCAGTTTCCGCTCATTGAATGATGACCATCTTTTGATGAATTATTTACATTTTTATACAATCATACTTTTCATAACAAACTATCCAAATGGCAAGCTCCTTGAAAACATAATTAGCAACTCTAGCACTCCAAAACAAAGACTATAAAATACGAAATTTTACATATAACTAAGAAATAACAACTATGCCTATTTAAAGATAGAAAACTATGAAATTCTCAATAATGTACCATATGTATATAAGCCCAGTATATTTTGTTGTAGTATGATCTGAAAGTTACACCTATTCTCACAAGCAAAAAGGCTCAGAACCACAACTGCAAACAATATAACAAAAGCATCCAACATGAGAGTTTAACAGGATAACCTGGTCACATCTTTCCTCAATTTGCATCTTGTCACCACCACCATGTAGAATAATGGTGTCATCAAGAGACACGGTAACCTTTTTGGCAGTACCAAGCACTTCAGGTTTGATTTTGCCAAGAGTCAAGCCGCTATCTTCAGTAACAACCTACAAAATACACAATCCCTAAGATAAATGCACACTAAACAGGATGAGAAATTAGGTGCAATAGATTGAATCGCTGACCTCTCCTCCAGTAAGGATGGCAAGATCTTCTAAGTTTGCTCTCCTATTATCCCCAAAGCCAGGAGCTTTGATTGCACAGACCTACAGCTTAAGGAGAAGCATAATGTTAAACACCAGAACTAAAGTGACATAAATGTATCCAAATCCAATGACTTTTTCATTTTCTTCAACAAGCTACATAAACCAGACATGATGCCTTCAAGACTGTCATTATTTTAAAGAATTAAACACTTGAAGATAAGTGTCAACCAGTGTTATGTGATTGGTAGTCTCACTCATTTGGGCTAGATAGTGTGGATGTAGTTACCCTATGATAAGCCTATCGCATCCGACACTATAAAATTTATCTGAGCTGTGTCAAAGTAGACACAAACAAGTTAAGCTCATCATATTTGGTTTTCATGCTTCATCTGCCTTGATCAGAAACCCTTATCAACTACAAGAAAGCAAATAAATTTGATAAAAATTATTATTTGCTACTATTTCGCTTCCAGAATTTTTATTTGCTAACTTCATCTCGATGCTGAAAGGCAATCTATCAGTCTTCTGGACAAGGAAAAAGAGAAGAAAAAGGTGCACTAGAGCACAAGTAGCATAAAGACTATGGGTCCATTTGTATCTGTGGCTGCAATACGAATACAATAAAATTCCAGGAGGCTGGGCAGAATGCTTAAAAATTGAAGGTAATAAAACTCATATACATATAATGGAATGTTCAACATTTTAGCACTGACTAGGGGTGCTTTCACATGGAAATCTGAAAATCCAATCACAAAATAAGCTACGGTGCTAAGTGTTAACCCACTGAAAATAGCAATCAATAATATGTTCTACTGAAACCGGAATTCTAAGACATATCTGTGCGGATGAATCATTTGATTACCTTGCAGTAATAACCTTTTGTAACAGATATTTGAAAAGGTAAAGGAATGTGAAAATAAAATATTCATGAATACAGGCAAGGATGGAAAACAACAAATCAGTAATGGCCCAAATAGAGGGGCAAGGGGAAATGTGCTTAGTAAGAAAAGAACTGCAGATGTTTTTTTTTACCGTGTAAATGGTATAGAACAAGGGGTTAAAAACAACAGCCCCCTGATAGATAGCCAACACATAGGCCAAGGGCAAAAATGAAATTAGTTAAGAGGGGGAAATTTATATATACTTTTGTTGAGTGCAGAAAAGTATGAAGCAAATCCATGTGTCCATTTAACTTATTCCAATAAAGATCCGATAATCTACGAGAAATGAAAGGCACATATTATTTACTAAGCCAGTAAATGTTATTCTAAGAAATTCCCTTAAATTGGTTGCACAGCATAATATTTAGCACACCATATCCATTGGTAGATATCAAAATAAATCAGCATAATACATCACTTTAGAGCACCTAATGCACTACGATATTTTTATATGGTGCTGTTATCTAAAATACTAGTAAGATACAATTATATCATACTAACAAATGGAGCAGACAGAGTCCATAAATTCTTCGTTCATAACTGATTATCTAGTTGGATATACGTTTTGTAATAATAAAGACTAAAGTAGAGGCATACCTTAAGTCCAATGTCACGCTTGTTGAGCAGCAGCATTGTAAGGGCATCACTTTCCACATCTTCCGCAACAATTAAAAGTGGTTTTTGCTTCTATCCAACGCACAGAAAGAGATCAGCAACACAATTATTTATTTTGTGCAAGTAAGAGCAGTCATAGAAAAACTTCAAGGATGAAAATTAGAATACCTCAAGTGCAAGCTCCAATATACTAACAAGAGAATCCAAACTTGAGATCTTCTTATCATAAATAAGAATCAAAGGGTTTTCTAGTTCCTGCAGCAGGCAATTCGTTGCAAGGACATGATATGCTACTGGACTATTTCAAAAAACACTAGATCTAAAGCATGTAAAGACGATATAACCTCCCTGTCTGACCATTGTCTTGACAAGAAAAGGGTTAAATAACTATCTTATCCTCACTTGAACCAATCAAGAACCATGAGTGATGCACAACTGAGCAGTCCACCCATCAAGCTAGCTAATAGCCTATTACCCACTGGGCCACTCTTGCTGCTGGCAGCCTAATCTGCAGATGCCTGCCCTCAATACCAAACTCATGACCTATCCATTCTCAAATTCAAGTGATTTCTTTTGAATATTATTTTCTTCCCTCACAGTTAATGGTAATGATCTGACAGGGGCAATAAGAGAAGTTTCTAAATGATGGAAGGACAAAAGCGCTATTAATTATAAAATTTATTACTAAAACCTTTATTAGTATAGCTCATACAACTTATGCAAATAGCCAATAAAAATGTCTCCAGCATGACAAAGGGTTTAAAAGCATAAACATGGCACTGTCAAACAATCAAACTAATGCAAGATACTGGAATGAAACAGGTAAGTTTATTGAGCTGAGCTCATAAGAAAATGAATGTGAAAGACCAGACTTACACATTTCTGAGTCTGCTGGCTAGTAATAAAATAGGGGGATATATATCCTCTTGCGAGCTTCATTCCTTCCACCACTTCCAACTCATTAAATAATGTGTTACCATCCTGTAAATTTGTTATATGGAATTACATAATGAAAACCACGCATAATAAGAAGCCATAGGATGTAGGAGGAAATAAAAAATTAAATAAATAATAATACTTACCGAGACTGTGATCACTCCATCCTTCCCAACTTTCTCAAAAGCTCTCACTAGCAATTCCCCTATCTCATGGTCACTATTTGCTGAGATCGTTGCTACCTGTACAAGAAAAATGGCATATGACATTATAGACTAATCCACTAGTTCTTTCAACAGAACCTGACCAAAAAGATCCTGCTACATAATTGCGTACACAATTGTTATTCCAAGCATTCTCTACCTGAGCAATTTCCCCTGGGGTGCAAATCATGACTGCCTTGCTCTTCAAATGAGAAACAACAGAATCGATGGCTTTATTAATGCCGTGGCGCAAGTCGATGACATTAACACCAGCTGCCACCGCCTTGCACCCTTCTGTTAGTATTGCTTGGGTCAGGACAGTTGCACAGGTAGTACCTGAAGAGAAACGGATAAAACCATTCGATCTCAAACTTTAACTAATAAGGGTTACTATAGATCAGTTGCCGCGAATATCTCCACCTAACTAAATTAGGTATCAAACTGTACATGTGCCCTGCATATAGAGACAGAAATTTTCACTAATGGCCACACCATGAAGGTGCATAAGCCATATAGATTATACTTTATATATCTTTTTTATTTGTACAACACACACACACACGATGCCACAGGATGAGGATTCGAACCTAGGACCTCTACCTGTCGAACCAACACACTACTTGCTTGATTGTCTATACTTGAAATATCTTAGGTCAAAGGTTTTTCCAACAGATCTAGGGACACCATCTTTCTGTGATAGGATGCTCTGAAAGAGTGCATCTAAAAAACTACATGTTATGCCAATAGATAACCAAAAATAACTGTTATACTATTATGATCCTGTTTCTTGTCATTTCATTATATCAATTCAAGTGAAGAAAGCATTACCGTCCCCTACAGACTTGTTAGCAGATTTTGCAACTTGCTTTATAAGATCAGCGCCAACATTCTTGGCCTTCTCTCTGAACTCAATACTCTTTGCAACTGTAGCACCATCTTTTGTAACTTTTGGGCCACCATGGCTTTTCTCAATGATCACATTACGCCCCTGCATTACGGAAAACATAAGTCCCCCATCTAAACACATACTCAGCTAAACTCTTACTGCAGACCATCACTTTTTCGGACATTTTAGGCATCAATCTTGGACAAGTAATTTTTATTCAACACTAGATAAAATGTAGTTAATCCAGTACAACGAGGCGGAGGGAAAAACAAAAAAGTGATGACCTGAGGACCCATTGTAATTTTAACTACATCAGCAAGCTCGCTGACCCCCTGAAGCATCGCTGCACGAGCTCCCACCCCGAAATTGATGTCCTTGGCTGCATATCCTCTAACTGCCAGTACCCGGCTGACTATCTTCCCAATCCCAATTGAGTTGACAATCCAAAAGAAATAAATTAAAACAAGGAAGTAATAAGCCGACGCCAGCTACTGTTAAATCATCTAAAATAGTGAATGAAAGAAAAACACAATGCGGTCGAAAGACATTGTTGATGAATGAAGACCTGTTTCCTCGACAAAGCAGCACTGAAAGAAGTTGAAAAGATAAATGGAATCCTGTTAGTGATTCAACATTTTCCTACATATCAAATGATGATGAAAAGCAATAAAATAAGAAGCCTGTTGAGATACCTGATGGAAGAAGCTGCTCGGTACATGGCGCAAAGTGCAGAAGATGGGAAAATCGTTTACGCGAGCACGGAAGTTAAGTTAGGTATAGCGTTCAAGCAAAGGCCTGGGGTTTAAGCGAACACGGAAGTTCTACAACTGTGTACTGTGTATGCTTAATGTACCGTAGGGATGGACGTAGGGTTTTGTCATTTGAGCGAATTTAGAAATACTTCTCCGATACGTGGTTCGAAGGGTTTGGTTCAAAGAGTCTCATTTATCTCTATGTGAGCCCGGACTCTATGGGCCGTCAAATTTACATCTGGCGGCCAATATTACTTATAGGTTTATAATACTCATAAAACTCATGAATATTATAAGCCATCGGATGTAAATCCGACGGCCCATAGAGCCCGGGCTCACATAGGCATATATAAGCCCGGGCTCATATAAATTTTTTCCTTGGTTCAAATTGCTCTAGTGGAGGGGTCCAACATTTTTTTAAAAGCTCTTAGCTTAATTCACCATCTTATTAAAAAACAGAGCCTTTAGATTAATGCTCATGTAATACCAAATTAGGGGGTGTGAACTAAGCCTAGCCAAGTTGAGCATTAGTTTGGCTTTGTTTGACACTATCTTTTTATTAGAATAATTAGTTAAAAGCTATAAAAATAAGAGACAAAAGATCTATATAACTTTTATTGATTTAGAAAAAATTTATGATAGAATACCTCAAGAGTTCATTTGAAGTGTATTATAGAAGAATAGAACTATAAAAGGTTACATCGATATTATTAAAGATATGTACAATAAAATAATAACCAATGTATGAATAATTGAGAGAGAAATTAAAGAGTTTTCGATCACAGTATATCTACATCAAGGGTTAGTCTTAAGCTTTTTATTTTTTTATTTTAGTTATAGATAAATTAACTATATACATACAAGATAGGATACTTTGGTGCCTAAGATAATGTAATTTTAGTTGATGAGATTATAGTATGTTTAAATGTCAAATTAAAACTATGGAGGGAAGCTTTAGAATCAAAAGGTTTTAAAATAAGCATGACGGAGACAGAGTACATAGAATTTAACATTAAGGATAGTAAAATTAGTGGTATAATTTTAGTTAAAATAGATTGGCAAGAAATGCTAAGATATGAACAATTTGATATTTAGACTTTATTATTTAAAAAGAGGGAGATATCACTACTAATGTGGTACATAGGATTAATGTAGGGCCTGTAAAATAGAGGGGGGTTTCAAGAGTTTCGTGTGATAAGCGAGTTTCAAATAAATTTAAAGGTAAGTTATATAAGATTGCTATTAGGCCCGCAATACTTTATTAAGTAGAATGTTAGACACTAAAGAAAAATCATATAGATAAACTAAATATAACTAAAATGGGAATACTAAAGTAGATGTGTAGAATAACTAGAAAAGATATAATAAAAAATAAATATAAATATAAATATAAATATATATATATATATATATATATATATATATATATATATATATATATATATATATATATATATATATATATATATATATATATATATATATACATGAGAACTTAAGGGTAACACCTTTAAGGGACAAGTTTAGAAAGTTTATGTTCTGTTGGTACGGGCATATATAAAGAAAACTCATTAATGTGCTAGTAGGAAAGTTGAAATAATTTTACGTAAATAATGTCAAGAGAGAGAGCTAGAAACCTAAGAGAACTTGGATGAAATTAATAAAGAATAATATAACTATGTTATCTCTTATAAAATAATTGACATAAAATAGACTTAAATGGAGGCATAAGATCTATGTCGTCAACCCCAAATTATAGAAAAAAAAATACTATTTAATTATGATTATGATATATTATAATTATAAATAAAATTTGAATTCAATCTTGATCCCTATTCATTAAGTTGATGACTTTTTAGACTCACTCAAGTTAATTCAAGTAGCACTCAGTTCAAGCTAACAACCCCCACCCCCTGCCGCCTAAAAAAGAAGGGCAAACATGAGAAGGGTATACCATATTCTTAATGTGCACCAATTTATTGTGTAAAGTTCTTATGTTTCATGCTTCTTTTAAGATAGGGTTATTATGCTTCATGCTTCCTTCTAATCGTCCGCCTATTCTAGCAGCTATAAGGCCCTCCTTCCTTAATACAAGGCAAGGGAGCCGACCTATTAGTGGGCAAACCGTTGTGCTCTAATGCTATCTTTGATAATAATAATAATAATAATAATAATAATAATAAAGTATTTTTCAATAAGGACAAACAACCCAAATAATTTACCAATAGGTTTACAATTCCCATGGCGATAAATTCTCAAACCGATTATATAATAATTATCTCTTTTTAAAACATAGGAAAATAATCTATGCATTGATAAATATGGATAACCGCTGGGTCGGAGTTATCCCTGTAGAAAGACAAAAACACTACTTAGAAGTCAAAACTTAAGCTCCAACGCCATATTTTTCTTCTTCCTTTCTTGTTAGGTTTTTATTTTTTTGCTTTACTCGATATAAACTCACTAACCCCTAATACGCACACTAGGTGCTACATGGGTTAGATTCGGCACTGGGAGTGGGACATCTCCCTTGACAACGGAATGATTGAATCAAATCAGCACACCACTTATTGTATTGGCCTTGAGTACAAATTTGAATCGATCTACCAAGGACCAACTATCTCATCTTTATGAAAAAGGCCAACTGCGCATTAAAGATTTCGTTGAAAACTGCATAACACAAAATTACTTGCCACTACACCCGTATTTGAACCATTTCGCCTCCAACATAAAATACTGATTTTTACATAAGCCATATACATGTAAACGGGAATTAGCTTCAAAATTGTGTCAAGCCAATCCACCAACTCAGTTGGGTGGTAAGGTACATTTTTTTGAGCAAGGTCATGGGGGTAATAGCTGAAAGCTATCAATCGTTTCCAATTTCTTCCACCAGAACTGCAAAAACATCGTTGCGATGCCACACACAAGAAACCTTTATCACCGCTAAAAAGCTATTGTAGCTAGCAGCCTTGTTTTTTGACGTCCTTTTGTTATCTGTCGTCAGGTGGCAGCGTTGGGCTTTTCGAGCACATCTTAATCTTGTGAAGCTCACGCATCCGGTTTGCAGGGTCACATAATCCTGAAACATTTCACCCCAGTTTTAACCAATGGTGACAAACAAGTGGTTCGACTGTCACATTCTGCAGAACTTTTGCAAACCAAGATCATGGAAATCAAGTAAACATTAGGTCACATGCATCCATCGTACTTAGTTGAAAGCGAGAAGGCAACTGATTGATGCTTTGCATAAACAACTACTCCTGCCTGACGAAGGAATCACATACTGAAGGACAAAAGACAAGTTGGCATGCTTCTCCTCTATTTGTTTCCTTCTGTTCTCTTAGATCCAAAGATTTATCAAAAGAAAATAAAGCTTGAGGAACGCTATTAGCACAAGGACTGGTGCATCTGAATAATGTTTGCAACTTCTCGTGTTTTGTTAAAGAGCACATGTGAGAGTCACAAGTAACCAACCAGGCAACGCCAGAAGAAACAGTACTGTCCAGCGTCCATCCATAAAATGGGAACAAAATTTATAGGTGATGAGGAAAAGACAAGCTAGTAACAGAAAACTGCAGACTCTCAACTCCAACCATCTCTGCCCCCCCCCCCCCCCCCCAGCGCCTCCCCACTAATCATATGATACTTTTTCCTATTTAGCAGGATCAATATTTTCTGATACTTCATTTGCCTAAATAGCATGGTAATTTACATACAAATCCCATTTTTTATCAATCTAATTTGTTAGTATTTGCCGCCTTTGAGACAAGAGAATCATTTTGGCTTTGCATTATTGGTTTGATCTTTTTTGCGTTTGCCTAGTGCTAAAGAGTTGCCCATGCTGAAAAAGAAATGCCAAAGAAAAACCACAGTACCTGAGCACTTTGGAATGTCCCAGACAGCAATTGACGTGGGTGTGCACCTAGGATCACATATAGCTCTGTTGTCTTCGTGCTCAACATTCATGGCCAGCATCCATGATCCAACAGTGACATCTTCATTGTTAAACATTCTCAAACTGTAATATTTCGAAAGAAAATTGAGTTAATGCAAATATTAATAAAAATGCTAAGGCCTATGGAAAAGATAACAAAATAATCTTCTGACAAGTAAC
This sequence comes from Saururus chinensis, assembly GCA_035235625.1. Classification (NCBI taxonomy): domain Eukaryota; kingdom Viridiplantae; phylum Streptophyta; class Magnoliopsida; order Piperales; family Saururaceae; genus Saururus; species Saururus chinensis. The sequence goes on from CP141143.1 coordinate 19,887,100, forward strand.
TCAGATGTGCTGTCTGTGAACAACCAGTCTAACCTCACATAGGCAGTAGTTGTAGTTCATAACAAATTAGCATCATATATTTTCTTTGGGAAAATAAAATTTTTAATTCAAAATCGTAAACTTGCTGCGCCTGCATTTATTGTCATCAACAGTTGAGACAGTAAAACAGTACACTGGATGGAGCATATTCATTGGTTAGAAAGACTGCTTCCGTAGAACAGATATGTGCAAAGAAGGAGCTTGTAGCAAATATCAGGATCATATTAAAGTTGCCATAATTCATACACAATTGGCAAAAAGAGAAGCAGAACAGGCGTAAATCAACAAGTCAGCATAGGCACACCTTCCATTTCTTGTAGTTGCCAAAGCTGCCACCACCTCGGAAGACAATGCATATATAGGACCATAGGCATGCAAGAAGTACTCGTTTCCTATCAGATGCCCTGACTTCTCGAACCTTACAACATATCCAAACATAAACCGATTGCACATAATTAATAAAGTCATCATCATGAGAAACAGAGAACTTCAGCATTCTCTACACATTGATAAATCGTTCACCATTTCAGCTTTGGATCAGTAATGACGGGGCCTTTCTTCATACAACCTATGTAAGTCAAAGAGTGAGACCGCTCCTTCGCAAGAAGTGTGGCCAGCCGATCTGATCAACAATGTGTCACCACTGCGTTACTAAATATACATAACAAGCAAATGCCCGATTGGAAGAAGATCATGGATGCTAAAACGCTTACCAGGCCGCAAATAGATGTCGTCATCGGCTTTGACATAGAAATCAGCTTCGAAGAGGTCGTACGCAGCTTTGAAGAAGGCCAACCTACAGTTCGATTCATCAATGAAGCTCAATCATCAATTAAACGTGTTTATTTAAAATCAGCACAGAGGCTCAAATCCCTCACGTCTTGTAAGGCAGCTTCAAGTAGTCTTCCTCAACATCGATAAGCATGAAATCCTTGTGCTTCTCCACCTCCTTATCCAGCTCTGCCATTTTCTTCACATCCTTTGTCCGTCCGATCACGAACCTGAATGCAAGACCCGTGGCCTGCTCTAAGCTACATTAATCCGTGTTCACGTCAAATGTATTTGTAAAGTCTGAGATAGAAAGGGAGAAAAAGAGCAATTTGGTGGATCCGACGCATATGAGAAAAGCGAGCAGGTGAATCAGCGGGCCGTACCGGAGGAGTCCTTCGGCGTCGGAGGGGAACCACGTGCTGCGGAGGGCGGCGCGGCGGGCGGCGGATCCGAACCCGGTCTGGACGCCGACGAAGCCGAGCAGCTTGGCACGATCCGCGAGGGAGTCGTTCGCCGGCCTGCGGGAGCGGGAGTAGGGCAGCTGGTGTTGCAGCGACCGGAAGGTGTCCTGGGCCCGGCTGCAGCGGATGACCGGAGCTGGCCTGGGCCGGAGGAGAGCGTAGGCAGAGAGCAAAATGCCGGAGATGCCAACAAGGAGGCAGAGAGCGGGGAGGGAGACGCGGGTAGCGCCCGGGTGGGGGCCGGCGGAGGGCCGTGGCCACTTGGACTTGTCGTCCTTGGAGTAGTGCTTGGAGAGGGGGAGGACAGGCGGCGGTGGCATTTTCGTAATAGTGCGGAAGGGCAGGAGTTCGGTCGGGAGACGGCTATGGAAAGTTCAGACGAGCCGCAGAGCCGCGCGCACCGGGACTGAAGATTGGCGAGGGAGTTGGTCGTATTTGTACTCCTCGGGACTAACAAGTAGAAGAGTGGGCCCTTTAGTAAACGTGGCTGATCTTGATTGGCTGTTTCATTGTGACAGACAATGTTATGAATTTTTCTTGAAAGTTTTTCTTGCTTAATGAAGTCCGAGCCGGGTCAAGTCGGAACTGTACGTCTCCAGCTAAAGTCTAATGTTAATCAACACAAATTGATTTACGTTTAATATACCCTTAAAAAGGCTTAATCATATCATCTCTGTAATGACATCAAGATTAGTAATTTGCTGGTGTACCATTTAAAGTGAAACAAGAAGAACAGCTTTTGATGGAACATTTACCACAATGACAGATTAATGAAGATTAACACTGGTTTTTAATTACAAACACCACCTAGAATGGAACTGTTACCATAATTAGGATTTCGCCTTCTAGTTTTCAAATTCAGGAACAGGGAGGTCCTCATCAGGAGGCGGGGCGAGGTACCAGTCCCCATCTTTCCCCAGCACCATGCCTTTGTTCTTCTCCACCCACCAGGAACCTGGGATCAACAAGTCCTCCTTGAGGAAGTCGCATGACTTGTTCACTAGAGCAGGGCATCTATTCACCTGCAACTTAAACTCCTCCCCCTTCCCATTCCACCCTGCAACCACATGAAGCATGGCTTGGAGATTATGCCAGTCACTCGGATTCTTGGAGTCCTTCAGGTATGGGGATTTCCGAGTGTCAATGAGCAGCTCCACCCCGGTGTACTGGTAGGTCAGAAGCTTACTCGGGTAGTGCGGAATCAGATCTATCTCATTCCTGATATGCAACACTCTGAGGTTGTTCAGCTTCTTCAGAAGATCATTGAAAGACTTATTGCCCACCTGTGGGGACCCGAAGACGATGGCCGTCACAGGAAACTCCGGCCGGTCGCCCACCTTGGACAGTCCGTTCTCCACTATGTCGAAGCAACTGACAATGGCCAAGGAAGCCCCAAGACTGTGCCCTGCACTTGTGATGCTAATACTCTCATCTTTGTACAAGCCAACCAATTCCCTGATCTTGGCTAATAGCTGATCTCTGGCACTAATTTTGCTGAAAGGCGATCTTGGGTCATTGGCAGTGTAAAGGGTGAACCAGCCCTTCATGATCTGTGGTGGCTCTTCATCAGTGTCCAATATAAGATCATACCAATGCGACTTGTAATTCCTGTCCCTCGCGGACAGCAGCAGCTCGATCGACTCCAGCTTCGCGTCCATCACGTCCATCCACTCCAGGTCCCTGATCGTCCCCCGCCATAAAACGTAGATCTCCCGCCTGCCGAGCTCCTTGCTCCTCGCATCGTTGCTGACGGCTATGTAGCCAATCCAGTTGGACTCCCGGTCCCAGGCCTCGCGGGAGCGGGATTTCACAAAGGCCTCGGCCGGCAGGTCGACGTCGGCCGTGGCATAGAGGAAGCAGACGACATCGAAGCCAGAGGCGGCCTCCTCGAATTCGACCTTGCGGAAGAAGTCGTGCTTGCCGTAGCGGCTGCTGCCGCAGTACTTGGAGTGGGGGTCGCTGTTGAAGGCGTCGTAGGTGGCCTGCGTGAAGTCTCCGCAGAGGAGGATGAGGCGCCGCAGATCCAGGCTGAGGGGGTCGAGGAGGCCCGCCCACTGATTGCTGCCCAGAAGCTCCGGCCACTTGGGGCTCCCTTTGGCAGCAGACGAATCCATGGCAGCTGCCGAGCAGATACTGGTTTGGATACGGAACTTGGAGGACTAAAAAGGAAGATAAGGTTGGAATGATCAGAAGAAGAGAATAGACCAACCCCTACGGTCACTACCAGGGATGGAACGTGGAAATCGTGATAGCATTATCTTTGCTTACAGAAATGAAAATCTAATCGTGTGGTGCATGGAGGATCTGGTGCAGGGTAAGATAGTGCTGCCGATCCCCAGCCTGAAGAGGACGCAGGAGCCAGCCAGGGTTGACCTTCCACTGTTTGAAGACGATTAGTTGAATTTTGGTTGTCGATTCGTGGTAATTAAAAAGATGTGCACATCTAGTTTGTACTTTGCAGGCTGTATCCTGTCTGCTTGGTTTAAATATTAAAGAAGGCTTTTTAATGTAGAAGTTAGTTTAATCTAGGTTGTCTTCGGGTTTACCGTACCTCTCTGTTTTGTGTGGTAAATTAGTTAATTAGTTAGAACCATAGTTAACAAACTCGTGGCATGTGCCCGCATCAAGATTCTAAACACGCTTTGCAAATGATAGTGATATTCTTAAACCTACTTTTTTTATATGATAGTTTTACACCACTTATAATTAGATAACAAAAATTAAATCTTTTATTGTTAGGTGGACCACCTTCCTCATCCAATTAAAGGTCGTGTAAGGCCTATATTGCAAAAAAAAAATCTAGTATAAATATCATTTCCTGTTGAAAACTTTATATAAATTAAATATATAATATTTACAATGTATATATATAATGTGTAAATATATATTAAATAAGATAAAATTAAAAAAAAAAGTATGTAGTGAAACAAAGGTCAACCTTGCATATTGTGGTTACAATACACACTTTCAAGATTATAATAATTAAAAATTATATACACATATTTTGTATTTACCCAAATATATTTGTAGTAAACAACTACGAATCTAAATTTTATTGGTTAAATATAATATCATAGGTCAGAAAAAAAAAAAGTAGTGTCGAATGACTTTGTGTTGTAGAGTATGTTATTCATATTCGGGACTACTTTGACGGATTTGATTGAGCTATTCGAAGTTTTTTTAATATCATAAAAAAATATGTGAATCTAAACATGTACTCCCTCCCTTCCAAATTAGTAACTCTATTTAGTCTTTCAAAATCAGCTAAAATTACTTCATTTTGAAAAAACCAAGTAGAGCTATCAATGTTTAATATAGGGAGTATAATATAGAAAAAATAAAATAAATTACTATTAAGTTATGTATTATATATAGGAGGCCCACTAAAAATTTAGAGAAAATATAGTTATGTAGATCTCATTTAATATAAATTTAAATTTAGACTTATAAAATATGACTAACATTACAAAGTTAAAATCAACATAATCTAAAAAATAGTGTCTGTGTCGTATTAGCCCCTAGTATTATATTGACATGTAGCAAGACATCCAAAAGAATTTTGAAGTAAAATAATTTTACTAATTCAAAGTAAAATATTCTCCAATTACATGGTATAAATAAAATAAGAATTAAGGGTAAAAGATATGAATAAAATATTTAAAAAATATATTTTATGTATAATTATATGATTTATACAAATCCAAGTAATACCTCAAACAAAAATCTATTTTTAATTATTTTACCCTTATTTTGTGATAGTTTTGTATAAGTTCGCTATGTTTCCACATATTGAAATTGATTGGTCCATTAAAAGAATTTAGCATTTATAATCAGCAATCTTTGTCTTCCACTTTTTTAGGCTTATTAGTTCCAAAATAGGAAACATCATGAGCTTTTGTAGAGTCAAATTGGCTGATGACACATTATTGATGGACAGTTCATGGCCCCAGATCTACAGCGCATGTAGAAGTACACACAAATTTTAAAAGAACTACAATATGTATATATATTCCATGTGCTTCTATATGTTGATCCGGGGCTATTAACGGCAGGTGAAATTTCACTAAATATTCTAGCAATAAAACTACACTAGCATAGTTAATTTTTTTATACATACTTCTTAGATTGTTACAACCAACTTCTATTATGTAAACATTTAACTTTTTCATCAGGTAGAAAACGATCAAATTTTTTACCATGTTCCGAGACGCATAAACCGTACAATACCCGCGCTTATGTCATGTTGTACTTTTGTGTATGCAGAATTGATAACTATAGTTACATGAGCATAACATTATCAGTATCCTAATGTGTAGACTTTTATTTTTTGAGACAATAGAACACAAACATAGAACTAGTCACGAGCAGCTCACCACAGGAATGCAGGCGTGTAGTCTGCCCACATTTGCGAAGAGGAGAAAAGAACCACGTGCTTAGCCAATCAGTGAGCCACATCATCATTGGTTTGTCTTCTAACAACAGGTAACTTAGCTTCCACAAAATTCTCTTAACAGGGAAACAGTGTGATGCAGAAATGCCCCACCTTGGATGAACAGTCGCCCTCAAAGATGGCTTCGTTAACCCCCAGTTCAGCAGCCACTTGAATAGCCAAAGCCGCAGTCAAAGCCTCAATCTCCTTTGAGTTAAGGCACGCACTTGCACAAGCAATAAGTAATCAGCCCCCCACCCCCCTATCAAGCAAATGCTAACACCGGAATCCCCACCCTCAGCCTGCAGGATGGTTGATGCTTCTAGGTGGGTTCCTCCTCCCTTAGGGATGACCAAGATTAACTTTGATGGGGCATTGCATCTTCAAAGTTCATCTTATACACATTGAGAAACTATCTGGTAAATTTGGGGGAGGGAAAAACTGATGTGAAGTTCTTTGTGGAGTCAGCCTGTGGTTTTCTCAATGTGTATAAGGGATCGCTGGGTCTAATGTGACGAAGACATCCAATTTAGGATGATCAGGATGAAAAACCACAAAACCCACCACATCAAGGCGCAACCTGACCTCGTTAAAATTAATCCCCTCCCCGCTTAATAAAATTGATACACATCAAGGCTCATGCTCAAGCTCGAATCAACATATAGTGACCACATAACTTAGCTCGAATTTGGCTCACTTATAAAGTTAAAAAAAAAAAACACAATCTCCTTGACTACATCACCTATAACACCGTTTGTGTTAAGCATTATATCAAATAAATATGATATTCTCATAATTTAAATATATTTTTTATCAAATATAATTTTATCACTCCATCATTAAAGTTGTACGCTTGGCCATGTTATTCTAAATAATATTTGTACTTCTTTATATTGATCGTATATTTTAATGCATGAAAATGAGTGCAAAAACTTAATTAATATGTCTACCTCATTATACCAATATATATTAATTATTTGGTAAAAAATTACATTATTAAATACTCCCTCGGTCTTAACTTAATAGCTCCATTGGTTTTTTTTAAATAAATTAATTTTATTTTATTTTTAAAAACTAAATTGAGGTATTAATGTAGGATAAATGGAGTATTTATAGATACACTATTGTACATAATTGCCATCATTTACTAAAAGCTCATAAAATTGTAAATAGATAACTAAAGTATAAATTATATTATGTACCTATTTATTAGCTTTCTTTTCCAATATTTTCATTTATTGTTATGTTATATCATGTGTTTGTATGTTTAACCACATATGCATAATTTAGTAGTCTTCTATAAATATGTCATTATTATTAGCATATATGTACTCCCTCCGTACCATTAAAGTATTTATATATTTGTATTATATGTATTTTGTAGTATTTTTGTATGAACATGTCATTATTATTAGCACATATATACTTTATATATATGCAACCTCTTCTACATACTACAACCTTCTTTTGGTTGTATGAAATATATTTATTATTTGATAACCTAAATTTTTTAAATCTTTGTATTCATTTCTTACTTTAAGTGGGGTCGAGTTTTAATATGTGTGAACATAAACTTGATGTCTTGTCGTCTTAGACCTATCCCAAATAAATAGAAATTACCCTAATTTTATGGGGGGGGGAATAGACTTCATGACTTAATGGTAAAAAATATTATAAAATTCAAATTTCTAAGGATTTCAATAGTAATTTTTGTATAAAATTTGAAAAGATATATCATAATTTGTTTGATATGTAAATATAGTAAATAAACTATAACATATTATCTAATGATTAATATATTGTTTGATATGTAGTACAATATATCCCTTTTCTTACTTAGTTGTACTATATATATATACTTTATTAAATCTTATTTTTATGATATATCTAAATTTCAATACATATCACATATGGGCATATGTGTATAATGTGTCTTTAAATGTTTACTTCTCAAAAATATATATCATGTGTGATCTAAGTCAATACTCAATACATAAACATTATACCTTCATTAATAACATATAAATTTATAATATATATGTTTATGTTATAAATATAAATTAGGATTGATAATTGTGCATGTGTATACATAAGTATCAATATGTATTTATGCATATTATAAAATATATTTAAGAATTTTATTCAAATTCGAGTCGGGCACATGCTAAGTTCAAGTTTTATTTGAGCTAAGTCGAGCATATGCTGAGTTCAAGTTTTATTCGAACAGAGTCTAGCACAAGCCGAGTTCAAGTTTTATTCAAGCCGAGTCAAGTCGAGCTAAGGTATGTTTGAATTCAACTAAAAAACATTCGAGTTCGTGTTGAGTCACTTTGAGTCAAACAATATTCGAGTCGAGTCGAGACATTATTGCTCGACGAGCTGACTTAGCTCATTAACACCCCTACTTAGCAGTTGTAAAGAGGAGGTGCTATGAGTAGGATTTTTAAATTATGAAAAGAGACGAAGTAGGTGATGCAAAAAAAAGATCATCAATTTTCCACTTTTGACCAATAATTTTACCTTTTCATAGCTTATTAATTAGGTCCGTGGCATGGAAAGTGATGTAAATAAATAGTTTCAGTTATCTTGTCTTTGGCTCTACAAAATAACAGATTAGTTTATTTTCTGATCCGGTGAGCATTATTAGCAGCTTGCAATACCTTACCATTACTAGACCAGATCTTACATATGTTGTCAATGCAATATGTCAATTTATGCATGCCCCAAATGATGTTCATTTTCAAGTTGTCAAAAGAAGTATTCACTAGCAGATTCTCTTTTGGTATACAAATTTGTCCCTCTTCTTCACATCTTATTGTCTTTTCTGATTAAGACCCGACAGGAGATATTAATGATCGATGATCTATTTTTAGATACTATATTTTATGGGTTCTACTCCTATTGTATGGTATGCTAAGAAACCATAAACCATTGCTAAGTCTTGTGCCGAAGCATAGTATAAAAGTCATCTGATTGAAATCTCTATAGGAAGACTTATCGCCTCCTTTCCCTAGTATTGTTATAATATTTTAGTTATGTTAGGCATCAAATCTTATTTTTCATGCTAAAAACCTAAAATAAAACATATAGAGGTTGACTATCATTTTATTAGTGAGCGGTTATGGCTCAAGATCAAACATATTATGTTTTTACTAAATCATTGTCATCAACTAGGTTTCAAAATCTTTGTCGTAAGTTCATAGTTATTTCCTCCCGTGAGCATGTAGGAGGCTTATAGAATAACAATTTCTAATGATAGTTGATAATCTAATTTTCTCTTTTATAAGTCTATATGGTAAGCTTTAGTTTAGACAATAATGTAGCTAAGTGTTGATGTAGTATATATATACATGTACTGAAGTCAAGTAAATATTAAGCGAGAGTTTTATCTGTTTCAACACTAACAATTCAACACTAACAATAGTTAAAAAGCTTAACATTATTTCCTAGCATCTATGTCGCCATTGGAATCATGGACAGCGAAAGTGGTAAGCAATGGACCCCTTTTATATGAATACTGGCTCATCACGTGAGCCCCGACATGGTGCACACACGAATTGAACATAACTCGGGAGACAAATTTGTTTTTGTTCCCTTGTGCCCTAATAGTTATGACGCTGGGGCCCACTATAACGCGAGCATCTTTTTCGCGAGTAATTAGGGGACGTTTTAAAAGGCTATATCGTGGTTAATTATTTATTTATTTATAAGAGATAGCAATTGTAGGTGCTGTGGGGCCGACTATAACCACGTCACCTGATCATTTGTCGGCGTCGGCCACACCAACTCTTTAATCCGCCATCACCCAGGTCATGTCATTCTGGAAGATCCAGTGACAGACCTCTATTTTACCGGGTGCGCCTCCCAGGGCTAAGAACGCCCCGTGGCCCGGGCCCCATGACGACGTGTCAACGTGACAGATGGCAACTCCGCGGTTCATCTTCTGCTTCGACTTGGGGTCCAGGATTTCAGCCTCGTACACCCGCACCTTGGGCACCGAGTGGCAGAAGTAGACGAGGTAGGGGAACAGGCTCTGGTGGCACGACACGCTCTTGGTGATCCTGCCCCCGTTGATCCCCACCACCCGTCCAATCTGTACCGTGCCCTTGTTCCCCCCGAGACTCTCCGTCGTCTTGACCGTCGCCTCCCGCCCCAGCACCTCCACCGCGAAGTCGATCATGTCCTCCGCCGACGCCACGCACCGTTTCGTCTCCCCCCGGCTCGGCGCCCGTTCGCACTCCCCCAGTGTCTTTCCCACCATGTGCGCCAGCGTCGAGTTCTCGTCCGACTTGAACACCCGCAGCAGCTCCCCCACCCGGGCGCTCGGGAATGGGATCTTCTTCGCGATCGACCGCGGCAGGAACGACCGCTCCGGCATCTTGTCCTTTATGTCCGGAATCTTCATCACGTTCCCCTGCTGCAGAGCCGACTCTCGGAAGAACTTTCCTTCTTCTACCAGCCACTTGTTGGAAATGCTCCACCGACGGGAGGTCAAAGAGCTGGTCGGTGTGGAAGGGGGGCTGCTGTACTTGGCGAAAGAGATGGTCTTCTTGTCGGTGTAGTCTTTGAAGGTAGTGTTTATCCCGTATCCCTTGAAGCCGATGTGCTGATCAGCCGTACCTTTGCCGTACAGCTTGAACGTATCGGTCCCCTCGTTGACTGAGTTGCCGTAGTTGATGAATGTCTCTTGTGTGTCGTTTGATTTCCTTGCATAGGAGGTGAAGGTGTCGTCTCCGACGTTTGACGTGTCCCGGTAGCTGGTAAACGTGTCGGCTAAGCGCTTCCCGCCGTCCCCGTAGTTGCTGAAGTTGTTCTCCGGCACATTCCCGTCGAACCCGTAGAAGGTGAAGTTGTTGGTGGCAGCGGTACCGTCTTTACCGTAGCTGGCGAAAGTTGACCCGATTACGTTCGAGCTATTCGAGTAGCTGAAGAAATCGGCGGACATCCCCGTCCCGCTCTTGCCGTAGCTTGAGAAGGACTGGGCGCCGGCGTTGGCGTCGTCGTTGTAGGAGGTGAAGGTCTGGGGGAGTCCGACGCCGTCGGCGTTGGCGTCTTTACCATAGCCGGTGAAGGAGGACCCGATCACGTTCGCGGACTTCCCGTAGCTGGCGAAATTGGTGGGCATCCTCGCCCCGTGTTTGCCGTAGCTTGAGAAGGACTGGTCGCCGGAGTTGGCATCGCCGGAGTAGGAGGTGAAGGTTTGGGGGCGGCCGGCGCCCTCAGAGCCATAGGAAGTGAAGTTGAGGTCGGGGACGTTTGTAGAGCGGTCGTAGTTGTTGAAGTCGCTCGCCCCGCCTTTGGACGAGACGCCGTAGCTGGAGAAGTGATCCCCGCCGATGTTAGTGTCGGGTGTATAGTGGGCGAACTTGTCGGATTGGCCGGCGGAGTCACGGCTGTAGCGGACGAAGGCGTTGAATGCAAGTATACGGAGTAGTTCTTGAAGGCGTTGATGCCACCGCGGGCGGAGGTGCCGTAGTTGGTGAAGTTCTGGTCGGAGTACTTGACAAAGTCGACGGGTTCGCGGTGCTTGGCGAGGCTGGTGGACAAGTCTGGGAAGCAGAAGAGGTGTGCCCAGGAGCAGAATGCGGGGAGGTTGGTGGAGAGGGCGTTCTGGTCAGCCAGTCTGAGGAGGATGGCGGATCTCTGCGGGGTGAGTGGCGAGAGCTTGGACACCAGGAATTCGGGCCTCCGCAGCTGGTTGTTGGGTGTCTTCTGTGACCAGTAGCGCAGCGCTGCCGCCTTGGGGGAGAAGGGATTGGTGGCGGCGGTTGTGCTGCTGCTATTGCTCAGTGCCAAGATAACCTGCAATTACAGAGAAAGACGGACAGATTTTTGTGAATAAATCACGGGTGATACAAAGAGCTACATTTGTTCGTTAAGAAAAGGGGGAAGAGGAGGTTACCGGTAGGGAAAGAGAGAGGAGGAGCAGGAGGAGAAGAAGGGGACGTTCGGCCATTTTGGTGGTTCAATTGCCTACAGCCGACTGTCAGTGGTAGTCTAGTACAGACTTATTGGGTTTGATTTTAATTTTCGAGCAGCCGAGCAGGTAGATTGTAGGGCCATAATTATTGGAGGATGCGTAGCCAGCTGCAGCTTGGTAGAGGCCATGAATTATAATCTACGGTCAGTGAGCTGCATCAAGCTTTGGCTAATTTGGTGAGCTGTAGGGGACTGAAAGTTGTAGGTAAAGACGACGGTGAAAAGGATGATGGTTCGGGGGGGGCGGCTGGAGGAAGATTATTTGGGGGAGGGTCTGTCTTGCCTCCTTTGAGAAATGGCAATTGGCAATTGGGCAATTGGAGAGTGTCGTGGAGTCCACTTAGGATCAACACTCATGACTCAGCAGGCCATCATTTCTGCTTCTTCTTTTAAAAACTTTATTCTTTCTCGATTTTTCTATTTTGGACATGATTATACAGTATCCCTCAATGTCTCTTGTTGTTTCAGTTTTTGTTTTTTGTCGATAAAATTTGTCGTTTCAGTTTGTAACTGAAACTTTATGGTGAACATACTTTGAAAGTAGCAGTCAAATGTTTGCTAAATAATATCTCCTTTTTTTGTGCTCCAACTAATTTGATCTTCCAATGCTGGACAAAAGCTGCAAAACAGGCCAGTTTAATGGGACAAATTGAGCAACGCATTGGTGCCAGTCGGCGCCGGCAGCCGAGATGACCAAATGATCGAAGTGCCGGCATCCAAGCCCAGTAGTATTAGAATGGCTGAAACTGCAGAGTTTGCCAAGGATGAGCAACAAAATCTTTTTTATTTTGAGGTAAGGGAAGCAACAAATTGGGTCCCCTTGGTCGTGCTTGCAGAACCCTTTCTTCTGGGTGTGACCGTGTGAGTGCTCACTAGACCGGCTGTGAAAACGTGAAAAATTGTCTTTGTGAAAAGCGTGAAATTTGGTCGTAAGTAGGCATGTACTTTCACGTGTTCTCACAGTTTGGACACACATACCATTGATCAAGTGCCTCTCAGTCTATCCCAAGTTTCGGAGCCGTCTTAATGTATGTGGTTTATGCCTTGTGTTTGAAGCACCAAGTCTTGGAATGGAGCGTGTTTGGTCCATGCCTTGTGTTTGAGGCACCTCAAGCCTTGGAACGAAGCGTTTTTACTAGTTTTTCAACTATTTTTATGTCTTTTATGATTTCTTTTCGATATTTAACTGTTTGTACTTTCATTTATGATTTGGTTTATTATTTTTTGTATCTGTTTTGTTTTAATACTTTCATTATATTATTTAGTTATAATAAAATGTTTTGTAATTAAATATTGATATATGTGAAGCCTCACTCTTTCGGGAGGGAATTCGAGGCTGGCCTCACACAACATTGGTTCCTCCTGCATGATTTACGGAAAAAGCTGGAATTATAGTTTCTGTATACTCTATAATGTTTCTCAAGTTCTCCCTTGCTTCGTGATAACAGTATTATCGTGAGTACAAGCAATCCCTGGGAAGAAAAGAATCCTCGTTTGTCAACTTGAGTAAAATTTACCATTCAAAGCAGTACTGTTCCCCAGAAGTTGAAGCAAACAAAGAGATTGAATTCACATATGATGTGACATTCAAGGTACTATAAAGTTTTAAAATTATTTTTAATATTTTTACCTGTTTTTTTTTAAATTATATATTTTTACTATAAGGCTACTTTGAAAACTCAGACCCAAATTGATTCAGATGGAACCCACCTAAGTTAAGTCGGGCTAGGTACTATCTCAGGTCTAAAAAAAAAAACCTAGGTAAATCTCGAGTCGAGTCAAGTTCAATATATAAAAACCCAAAAATCAACCCGAATTGACCTAAGTTCTTAATTAACTTATAAAATTATATTTAATTTTAGTTATATAAATTTTTATAATTTTTTATAGATAAAATTAATTTATTATATGGTCAAATTAGATTAAAATATTGAAACCAACCTAACCCAAGATATATTTTCGGTTCCTACTTCGATTTTTAGGTTTTTTAGGTCTTATTTTAAAGTCTGAGTTAGGTCAAAAAATTTTCAATTTTTACCTTAGGCGAGGTCGGGTCCAAAAAAACTTAGTGCCTATCTCAGGTTGAGTCGGGTCCTGCAAAACCCGACGTGACCCGACCCAAAAAACAGCCCTACTTTACTACCGATATTTGCTTCTTGGGAAAGTGAGATCAAGTGGGCATCTTGTTGGGACACCTATCTGCTCATGAACGATGATCAGTTTCACTGGTTGTACTTCATAAACGCACTTACAGTTGTCCTTTTTCTATCTGGGATGGTAGCAGTGATCACGATGAGAGCTCTGTACAATGATAAAGCTAATTATAACCAATTGGAGACACAAGATGAGGCCCGAGAAGAAACTGGTTGGAAACTAGTTTATGAAGATGTTTTCCGGCCGCTTATGAATTCCAGTCTTCTCTGCGTCTATGTTGAGACTGGTGTCCAGTTCTTTGGAATGCTATCGCCATGATATTTGCGTTGCTTGGATTCCTTTCTCCTACAAATCGTGGTGGACTTATGACAGCCATGGCTCTCTTATGGGTTTTCGTGGGCCTATTTACGGGCTACTAATCTGCACGCCTCTGTAAGTTGTTCAAAGGCTCTAATTTGGAAGAAGACCACCCTTTGAAAACTGCCTTTATCTTTGTGTTGAATGGGGAGAAAATTCTTCCGGTGCAGTTACTGCAGTACCTTTCGCTACTCTTGTTTTCTTATGGTTTGACATTTCGGTTCCTCTTGCATTTTCGTTGGTAGTTACTTGGGCTTTAAAAAGCCTGCAACTGAGTACCCGGTAAAAGACAAACAAAATCCTCGGGCTAATTCTTACTGGAGGGCTACTATCATTTGGAGTAGTGTTCATTGAGCTTTTCTTCGTCTTGACATTCATATGGCCAAGGAGATCCTAAAGAGGGGGCAGAATGAATTTTTTTCCACCGCCTATCGAAATATAACTCCTCTTTTCAAATCCTTAAAGTCCCGTGTGGTAGTTATTGACCGTTTGAGGACTCTATCACCTTTTTTAACTTCTAAGCCGCTCAATTAAAAGCAAGAGCCTATGCCTTATTTTCTTTCATTTTTTAAATTTATTTATACTAGTAATAATGTATATGCACCCCACCTGTGATGCAAGCTATTTAAGTTTAGAATAATTTAAAAATAAAGATATATTGTTTATAATAGATAAATAGAGTGAGATAGAACATTGACTACTTTAGAAGTCATATAACATTGACTACTTTTGTAGGGGCATGGGGATTGCTGTTGTCTTGTGGAGATTTATTATGGGGGTCGATAGCATCTTCCTATCCATGATGGTAGTTGTAGCAAACTTGCTCTTATGCAATGGTCCCCTGCCATGCCACAGGTTTGATCAGTCCAAACCATTGATGAATGCTTTTCTTTACATTTCTATAGTCACTTTCAATTTTTATTTGCTATTAAAAAAAAAGGAGCAAATAGGTTAAGCCAACATCCCAAGACGGTAAACCCCTATTTTCTCGCTCCAAAAACCTTCTTAATTCCCTGTTGTTGCTACAACTACCCATGATGCATGTGTCCCAAGAAACAAGGAAGTAGACACAAGAGAATTAAAACCAACATCAGACATCCGCAATAGAGAGAGACACCTACAAATAGAACGGGACTCTTAAGCTTGATGTTTGTATAACCCTTGGGAAAAATGGTTTTGAAGGACATTGGAGGCATCTAATGAATATGTGTAACCAAAATTAAAAGACACATATTAAGTTATATGTAATAGAAAAGGTGCGACTCACGGCATGTACGGTTAATAGTTTTTACGAGAGATGGCTGCCTCCCTGCCAAACAACAAAACAAAATGGGAGAAGACTGCCTAGTGTCTTCAATGATAAGGCAACATAACTCGGAAATTTTATGAGTAGATATCTTTTTATTCATTAAATATATATTTATATTAAAATTTAGCAAAGTAAAAAGAATTTGTTCAAGAAAGGGCAGTACGTGCAATCAACTTGTGCGAAGAGGACAAGTGCTTTTAATCCTTTTGTCAGCATGTACTGAAAGATATGCTCAGCAGTTGTAAATAGGAGTGGGTCTAGGACTTTTTAATTATGAAAAGAGACGAAGTAGTTGATGCGAAAAAAAACATCTATTTTCCAGTTTTGACCAATAATTTTACCTTTTCATAGCCTATTAATTAGGTCAGTGACATGGAAAGTGACGTAAATAACTAGGGTAAAATTGTGATGTACTTTAGAATGAAGGACATAAAAGACAAATCTAAACTTAAATTCCTCCTTCTATTTGGAGTATAGATTAGCTTTTTTATTCTCCTTTTTTTTCTTATTTATTTATGTTGCTTATTTTTCTTGTCTTATTGACTTCAATGCAACAACTTTCCTTCTCTTATCTCTTTCAATTGATTGCTCTTTTTATTTCCAAGAAGGAATTTAACATATAGGACGAAAGGTTACATAGAATATTTTTGTAAAAGAAAATAATATTTTTACATTACAAATATACACTAAGAATTTGCACGTTTAATTGGTTTAGATAATGAGCCAATGTGAATTGTGTGGGGGTTGAATCAAAACTGTGAGTTTTTTGGGGGTGAACCTTGACTAGTTGTGAACTTTGACTAGTTGCGAGCCGTCGAACAGTCAGAATCAATATAAATCCTACATAAAATTTAATTTTTATGGATTTTTTTAGCCGGTTTTCCGCTCAAGAAGTGAAGTAAGTGCACTATGTTTCTAGTTGGACTAATTTTCAGAGCAAGGCTAGTTAACTAATAATGTAACTAATAATGTAAAGCTACCACATCATAAAAAACGGTGAGAGAGACTTTGAAATTGGATCCAATGGTTCCCCACTCGTCATGCAATCTGGTCAGGAAACATTTTTTAATATTTTATGTTTTTCATTCGTTATAGCCGGGCAGCACAACTACAAAAATTAGAGAGACAAACGAGGCTAGTGGGCCCTTATGAGGCCCAAGTTTCGACTGGGCCAAAAGTCATCTGGTGCTAGTTGTCGTCTAGGATCCAGCTTGAGCTGGTCGACTCCCGGGCCCAATCCATGAATCGATTCTCCAAAACGCTCCTCTCCCCTCCCGGTGGCGGCGGTTGCTTGACGAATGCGTGAAAACGCAGGAAGAGAACAAACATCTTCTCCTCCAGCCTAGCCGGAGGTACTTTGAGTATAATTTAAGAAATAAATCATTGGAATTCGACGAAGGAATCGGGGAAAGAGAAGATTGCGCATTGTGGATCAAGATGTGGCTGGCGATCGGCCTGACGCTCGCTGCAACGGCGGGAAACAATGTCGGAAAAGTGCTCCAGAAGAAGGGAACCATCATTCTCCCGCCTCTCTCTTTCAAGCTCAAGGTAACCCTGTTGTCATATCCAGTCTACCCGATATGGGTCTTGTTTGTTTTCTTCTTTCCGAGCAATCTGTAACCCTGCTGATGTTCAGTGCTTTTCTATTTGTTCTCACTCATGGCGAACACATTTGTGCTCTCTCTCTCTCTCTGTGGGATTTTCTATTTATTAGTTTCTACGTTTTGTGCATCCGGGTTGTTGTTGGTCGTTTCGAATCATCAAGCGTTGCTCATTTGCCTTATTGTTATCCAGTGCTATGCTCGTGTGATTGAGATGAGCATGTCAATCAGTACAATTTCTTCCACATTTTACGTGGCTATTCACTGTATTTTCGAGCAAAATTTTCAGATGGACATTTATATAGTTAGTTGTATTTTAAGGCGCTTCTGATGCTGTTTATCTCTCCAGGTCATAAGGGCTTATGCCTCCAACAAAGCATGGATTGTTGGTTTTCTTATGGACATCTTTGGAGCTTTGTTGATGTTGTGGGCTCTGTCCTTAGCTCCAGTACGTGCGTCCTCTTTAAAACATTTTATTTTAATTTTTTATGTTATGAGTCACGCTTTCTGATCTCTAAGAGGAAAAGAGTAACACCAAGGAGAACAAGGTTACAGTTAACGATAAGGACATGCTATAACTTATAAATTGTGGGAAGTGTTTGGCATATTATATAGCTGGATGGTGGATTTGGATTCAATTGTCGATCTGGGATTATGCTGACAGTGCCAATGGTCTCAGGATAGATGTTTATTTCCTTAGCCAATCTTATAATGAGTAAATAGGATACTATGGTTGCTTGACGAATGTCAATGATGTTCTTTTTCCAATTTTCCATAATTATATGTATTCTCTGATACCATGCCTCTGCCTGACACTATTATAATTTGCTTAGATTATCTTATATCTGGTCTTTAGCACCTGAAAAGTGTAGCCTAGACTATAGCATTACAGTAAGTCTTTCTGAAATTTAACTCTAGCATTTCTGTTGTGATGCAATTACTTTAAGTTTTAGTTCTTAAATCGTTCCATGTTTACGAAAGTTAGGTCTGAGATTGTAGTAAGCATTGCCGAAACTTTAAACTACCTCTTACATGATTCACCTTTTCCTGTCGCAGGTATCAGTCATTCAGCCTGTTTCCGGTTGTGGATTAGCAATACTTTCAGTATTCTCCCATTTTTATCTAAAAGAGGTTATGAACACTCTTGATTGGATAGGAATAACCTTAGCTGGTATTGGCACCATAGGTAATGTAAGTTCATAGCGATTCAAATGGTTGGATGTTCTTATTTCAGTTCATATTCTTTTGTCTTGGTGATAATTAGATATCAGAGGGTGTCATTGTTTTTTTCTTCTGGTAAGTATATCGGAAGATTTTCGTTTTTACTGATTGAAGACCCTCTATAATTGATGGAGGAGACTTAAATTCATTTGGCCATTCTGGGAGTGGCAAAAATTTTTTATATACTTCCATCATTTGTCAATTCAGTTAGAAAGAATACTTCAGTGTCCATCTTAATAAGTTTCTCATTTTCCTTTTTTTTTAAAAAAAAATTGTAACATAAGTTTGTCATATATATATATGCATACTCGTTAGTCTTAAGTGGTTTAATATATTTCAAAAGAGATTGGCTTATGATCTTTTACAATAATATTCATGTCATGATTCACCACGGTGATTTACTCAACCAAAGATATCATTCAAATTCAAATATTTATTGTATTTATTTAACTACTTACAACTATTTACTATAGTTGTTACAAGCTACTACTTGGAAAATAATTTACACTTTCTAGCATTTCATATCTAACTCTATTTTTTTAATAAAAAAATATCTATTAATAATTTATAATTTATATTCTCTTAAACTCACTTCACTTTGATGTTTTCTATTTGGTTGCTTTGTCTAATTTTTATAGTCTCATTAGGTCACAATTCATCTTTAATCATATGTGATAAAATCTTAACTAGCTACAGAGACACTTTGTACAAAATATTTTTACAATTCTAAGGTTAATTTAGATTCCATTTTAATAACTCAAATACATGAGTCTTTTTTTATGTTTTTGATAATTAAACTTGTGGAATGTTTGTTTGTGCAAGGAAATAATGGGTGGGTTTAGAGTAGGATTGTTGAGTCAGCTCTATTCTACTCGAGGATAGACTCAAGTTACCTCAAATCAAAGCTTGAACTTGGGCTAATAGAACAAAACTCTTGTTTGGTCCATCTCGATTAGCTTGGTTTGAGTGTTGGTTGGCTTAACTTTAAATGAGTGGTATAAGTGGTTTATTTTAAGATTTGGTATATGTTGGTTGGAATCTTATGTTACAAATCATATTTATATATGAGATTGCAAAATTCAGAATGATTTAGTTATTGAAATAGGTTAGAATCAATAAGTTTTGAATGACCAAACAAGTCTAAGTGAAACTTTGAATGCATTTAAGTGAAACTTTATCTAAACTATGGGGAACTATTTTAATTTTTTTAGGTGATGATGTCATCATCCGATCAACCCGGATTGACTTAACCAAACCCAATGTTTTTAAAATCGGCTTGACCATTGACCCGGATTGGTCGTCGGGCTAGGTTAATTGGGTTCAACTACCAGTCAACCTGGGTTGACCCAATTTTCCCATATATTAGATTAAATAGAAAGTTAGGTACAATATTTACTCAAAATCATTGTAACTCAGTCGGTAGCAACCTGGGTTCAAATCTTGTCGTGGAGAAAAAAAATTGGAGCAATGTAAAACAGATAAATATTAAATAAAATAAAAATGTGTATAAACAAAGTTGTTGCAGCCCAGTGGGTTAGGCTTGCTGATGGGCTCTCACAGAATGTGAGTTGGAAACCCGTCTCCAACATAAATTTTTTTCATGAGAGTATCAAACCAGTCTGACCTAGGCAGCTGGTCGGCGGTTCAATCGGCCGGGTCATGTTGACCTGGTCGGGTTAATTTAACCAGTGAAAGTAGATGAACTTGTTAGATTTATCAACTGGGTTTGATTGATCTTGGTCCGACTGGCTGGGCTAGGCCGGTTTTTAAAACATTGGTCCTACCACTAATCTGGGTCAGGGTCCTGGCTGAGTTTTAAAACATTGCTTCAAAAAGACACTAATGGATAATGTGCATCACTACATGTGATCTCATTCTTGCTTTTCATGCACATTTAAAGATAGCTAGCTGTGAGAAGACAATTATTATTCTCACATTAGGATTCTTCTCAAACAGGGAGTAGATAGATGTCTTAAAGCTGGACTCATATAATAGGAAATAATTATTGAAAAATAAGTAGAATATATATATATATATATGTATATACATATGTATATATACATATATATGTATATATATGTATCCATTTATGTTTCATGTTTAATCTTTACAATTTATTTGCAACAACTATAAATAAGAGTAGTAATGATATTAGTATTTTACCTTAGTAATATTAATTAAGTGAATATAAAATATTTATTTTAGCCTTTTTTTTATCACATTTTAAAAAATGTAATGGATAATGGTTATCCGATTAACCGGCCGATTATTAGTGGAAGGTACGGTTATGGAAGTACCTATACCGTTTACTTAATGGAATGGTTATGGATAAAGATTTGGGAAATGGTTATGGTAATGGAATAGGTTATACCGTGACCATATCGTTCTGTTGGCAGCCCTAGTTAGAAGCGAAAGTTACGATATCAGGAAGTATGCCACATAGGTGGGACCCACTTAAAAAGTGCAGGATAACCTACCCATGTGTGGTCTAGTTTCAAAGGGCTTATTATTACAAGTCCATTGGTACTAAGAACATGCGGTTTTGACTTCAAGGTAAGAAGTTATCGCGTTTTGAATTTTGAGTGATTTAAATAAAATAATGTGGGAAAAGGTATAAAAAATTAAGAAGGGGACGAATTAACCAATGTCGGCGTGGTCATCATCTGTGCTAACCCACACATGGTGTGGGGCCCACGGTCTTGCATCATCACAGATTGCCCTGCGCGATGTCCTATCCATTAGTGGGACGGGGTTCACGCTACACGGGCCGGATCCTACGCGATACAAGGAGCTGCGCGTCACATGCCGCATAGGTGCACAATGCGTGGCACGCATGTGCGGGGTTCCATTTTGTGCATTTTTTAGGTATCCAATATAAATAGGAAATTCGTGTGACTTCTGGGGGAGTTTTCTAATCCATTTTGAGTCTGATTTCGCCTGTTCAAGAGGCGTTCTTAGCAAATTCGAGGGTGTTATATGCAATGGAAGTGTCCACTCCTTGAGTTAGCAACTCTAGAGAGGGGAAATGGTCCGGGGTAAGAGGAGGTTATATTCTATGCCCCCGGGCCCAAAGAGAGAGAAAAGTGGCCCAAAGTAAGAGGGGATTTTGTCTTTCGCCATCAGGCTGCACTAAGAGAAGTGGCTCGGAGTAAGGGAAGGGTCTGTCCTTTACCAACGAACCACATAGTGTGAGAAATATCTCTAGGAAAGAGGAAGTTTTGCCCGTCGCCTACGGCCATAGGAAGTGGGAAGTGTCTCCAGGAAAGGGGATACTCTGTCTGCCACGTACGGGGGTAGAAAGTGAGAAGTGTCTTCAGGTGGGAGATTTTGTCCACAGACTATGGATGTAGAAAATGAGAAGTGTCTCCGAGTAAAGAGGAAGTTTTTTCTATTGCCTTCAGGCATAAAAGAGTGAGAAGAGCCCCGGGATATGGTAGTGTCTGTCTTTCGCCTTCAGGTAAAATGAGATAAATATTCTGAAGCAAGAGGAGGCTTCGTCTGCCATCTCCGGACTTGAAGGGGAGGACACCCTGAAAGAAGGAGTAAATCTGAATACTGCTACTTTTGGAATCTCAAGGGAGTAAGCATTTTGACTTTATGATTTCATATACGAGTATATGAGTGGATGTGTATCTTAAGTAGTTAACTTAAGATGCTACACAATTATATATGCTTTGTTGTGATTTGATGTGATTTGATGTGTTATGATATGCTTTGATATGATATGTTTTGCTATGCATGATCTACTATATTGTTCAAAATGGGCGGATGAAATCTGATATGATCTGATGTGTTTTGCTCCGCTATGTGATGTAGTGGGATGTGTGATTCTGCTAGTGTTTTGATCACCTCTGTGATAGAGTGAGATGTGTGATTCTATTGATTTATTAGCATCTCTTGACTCTAATGATTTATGAGATTTTTGTATGACTTTGACAAATATTCAGATGTATGTATTTTGACATATATATTTTTGTATTACCTGATGCATGTAATAGATGTTAAGCATAACTACATTTAGATATGATTGTATTGGAATAACATCGTAGGCAACCAACGACATGGCAACGTTGGACTGATCCAAATTAGAATAAAATATAATTTTATTTTGTCCTATGCATGATGGACCACTTAAGTTCCATAGTACATAGAAGAACATTACGGCTCTCGCACTCAAACTCTGTCGCTTCTGGTTTGTTTATTCTTTTTTCACCTGAATTTTGGGTTCCCAAAACTCCCGGCTTGGGTCAAATTTCGAGTCGGGGTGTTAGATACTCCCTCGATAGCTCATTAACCCTAGAACATTCCCTAAGGTCGGCCTTTCAAAAAATCAAGCTATCATCGACAAAGAAGAGATGAGAAATTCTTGGAAACCCTGGAGATTTTAACTCATGATAGCTCGCCCATTGCCTCAGCTGACTTAAGTAGAGTAGTGAGCCCCACTTCACATAAGTAAAAAAGATAGGGCAAAATAGGGTCCCCTTGGCGGAGACCCCTAGAGGGTAAGAACAAGGGTGAGGGCTGACTGCTGACAAACACCCCGAAGTTGACCAAAGTCACGCACCCCATATTAAGAGATATGCATTTGTCAGCAAAGCCCAATCTCCTCATAACTCCTTCCATAAACTTCCACTCAACCTGGTCAAATATCTTACTCACACATAGCTTCACGACCACATCCCCCTAAACCCCCATGTGCTTCCTCCTCATGTGATGAAGGGTCTCATAGGCTATTAAAATGTTGTATCTCATCAGCCGCTCAGGAATAAAGGCACTTTGGTGCTATGAAATCAGCTCTTGAAGAATCAATTTTCGACAATTAACAATAACCTTTGCTCCAATCTTGTACAACACATTGCATAAGCTGATAGGCTTGAAATCCTGTACCTTGGTTGGGTTTGGCATGTTAGGAATTAACACTAAATGCATATGATAAAACCCTCTGACATGCAACCTATGTGTAGCCACCCAAGAATCGCCCTAGTCACCCTTTGCCCCACAATACTCCAGTACCTCTTATAGAAAAAGGGAGTCATACCATATGATATACCAACTTGTGTGTAGACTGAAGTTGCCATGAAGTATGTAATGAAATCATCAGTAATTACTGGAAGGCATATGCAGAATAAAAAAAGAATGAGCTATGGCTCCTCGATCGTTAGATCATGGTTTCAAATCATGATTTGATGGCCCAGAGCTACAACTGAGACCATGATCCTATGACCTAGGAGTCAGAGAATTGTAGCTATGGCAAGCTTTTTCCAAAGAACAATGCTAGACCTACAAGTAGTTTCCCACAAGATATATGTCAAATGGATATTAACCATAAATTTAAAATGTGGGCCCCAAATATCAATGGCTATGCAATGAACTCATGGTTGGCTAATGTAGGGGTAGCATTCCATAATCTCTATTTGATAGAATATAAGTTTCTATTGCTGGTTGAGAATGTAATTTTTCTCTTTTGTAGGGCTATATTGCAAGCTTTAGTTTAGACATCTATGAAGAATGTAGTCACAATTGTCTTCAGTGTTGGTGTGGTGTATATATACGTGTAATGGACCCAAGTTAATGTTAAGCCAAAGGTTTATATGTTTCAACATGGTATCAAGAGATGGGGAGTTATGGCTCATTTGCCTCTTCCTTTTTCAATCTGATTTTTCTATTGATCAATTGCAACGATCCATTTTTTTGCTGATCAATTGCCATAAATGCTCCAATAAAGTTCAATCTCTGAGTTTTCTTTTGTCTTCAAGGTTCTTTCTTCACCTTTCACTCTCTATTTCGAATATCACCTCTTTTGCTCTTCTTCATCTTTAAGTTTTTTAGTTTGATTCGTCTGTAAACATGTCTTCAAATTCCATAGCAAATATGTCTGATTCCATCAATTTCTTATTATTCGACATTACTTCTCTTGTTTCTACTCAATTGGATGCATCGAATTACCTTGTTTGGAAATCTCAAATTTAAACTATTTTTTTTTACTCATCATTTGTTTATTTTTCTTGATGGTTTTGCTTCTTGATCATCATCTACTTTTACCGATGAATTTTGTAATATGGTAACCAATCCCCTACATAGTGAATGACTTTTAATAGATCAACATCTTATAACATGCTTGTTTGTTACTCTTTCACCTTCCATTTTACCGCATGTTGTTGGACTCCTATCTTCTCATGAAGTCTTGACTTCCTTAGAGCAGTGATTTACCTATTTATCTCCTTCACATGTTCTAAATCTTAAAGCTCAACTACAAAATGTTCAGAAAGGGAGTGATTTTATGTCCATTTATCTTGATAAAATTAAGGAGATTGTCAATCAATTGACTGTAATAGAAGCTCCTTTATCAACTGCTGATGTGTTACTTTATACAATGAAAGGGCTACCTTCCTTATTCTAGTAATTCCCGTAATCCTCCAATTACTGTTGATATCTAATTATTTCTTCTATTTTAGGAAGCCAATATGCAGTTTGAATTACAAGATAATTCCTCATCTCTTACGGGTTTGGCTATAGTTGCTCAATCCTCCCAAAATTCTAGTCGTGGTCGAGGTCGATCTAATAATCAAGGTGGTTTTCAGGCCTTCATTGGTGGTTGAAGTGGACTTGGTTGCTTTGATTTTCAAAATAATGATGATGATTGTGGTAGTTAAGGCCGTTTTGGATTTTTGTTTTTTAGTGGAGGTTGTGGCAGTCAAGGTCATTCTGGCATGAGTTTTAATTCTAGGAGAGGTAATCAAGGCCTCTTTGGACAAGGTTTTCATCAATTGTCTCATAATTATGGGAATAATGGACAAGGTTTTAATCAATTTACTCGGAATTATGGGAACAACTTTGGTACTAGTTCTTCTTGTCAAATCTACAGTAGGAACAATCATATTGCTCTCAATTGTTACTATCATTGTACTAGAGATTATCCTTGTCAACATGTCTCTTCCAAGCAAGCCTGTGCCACCTCTTATGCAAGTCCAACAATGATTAATGATCTTTCCGAAAGGCATTTGGATTCAAAGGTGACAGATCACATGACTATGAAGCTCTCCAACTTATCTCTTACAACTCCCTACACTGGCTCAAATCAAATTTCTGTGGGGAATGGTAATACTCTTTTGATCCATAATACCGGTACTTTACATATTACTTCTCTATATTCACACTTATCTTTACCTCAAGTTTCATATGTACCTGCCATCTCTAATAATCTCATTTTTGTACATAAACTTGTTATAAACTTCAACTATTTGATTTGTTTTGACTCATATGGTTTCAAACTTTAGAACAAAACTACTTGCAAGGTTCTACTTCATGGACCAAGTAAGGGTGGTCTTTATCCATTCAGGTTCACTCCCAACTGTTCTTCATCATGCTACACTTTACTTGTTTCTAATAAAACCTCTACTTCTTGTAATCATTGTTATATTGGTAAATCTCATTGATTACCATTTATTTCCTCACATAATGTCTTCTTCTTCATTCAATTTTCGGTTATGTCATTTCATTGAAGATTTTTCTAATTTTACATGGATTTATCCTTTACAATATAAATCATAAGTTTTTGATAAATTTCTTTCTTTTCAACACATGCCTGAGAATTTATTTAGAACCAAAATAATTTAGTTTTGATCTGATGGTAGTGGTGAATACATGAATCATAATTTTCATAGTCATTTTCAACAAGAAGGCAGTATTAACCAAGTTTCTTGTCCATATACACTTGAACAAAATGGACTTGCAGAGAGAAAGCATAAACATATTATAGAAACAACCATTTGCCTATTAACAACTATAATACCCTGCTTTTTTGATTACGTATAACCAAAGGGATTAGAGGTAATTAATAATTTTTGATAAATTTTAGAGGGTTTTAAAGGTTGAAATCTTTGTATATAAGTAGAACTCGAAGAAACGAGCATAGCAAATCAAAGAACGCGCGAAATGGAGGTCAGGACTGGAAGTTACGACCTCAGGAAGTGTGTAAATTAGGCTGGACCCACTTAGAAAGAGCAAAATATATGCTTTAAGTGGGCTAGTATCAAAGGGCTCATTGATACGAGTCGAACGGTACTAAGAACGCGCAAATCCAAATCCGGGGTAGAAAGTTGAACGCGTTTGAAGATTTGTATTAAAAAAAGGAAAAGAAGGCGCACATGCAGATCCACGCGTTGCGGGGCGGACATGCGCGCTGGAGCGTGTGTGGCCGCCATGGCACAATGTGCCCACAAAATCGTGGGTGTCACCGTGTAAACCATGGTGCCGCTCAAATTGGTAGTGCAGCTCCGTGGCTTCGATGTGCCGAGGGCCTATTTATACTGCATTTCTGTCATTTTTCAGCGAGATCTTCGTTTTCTCCGTTTCTAAGTGTTCTGAGTCCGATTTAGCCCATCCAAGAGGCGTTCTTAAGTAAATTGAGTATGCTCTACATAATGGAGGGGTCCTTTCTTTGAGTTGGGAACCGTATAAAGAGGAAACACCCCAAGACAAGGAGAGGTTCCGCTCATCGTCCTCAAGCACAAATAACTTCTTCTTCTCCATTTCTGATCATCTTAACTCCGATTTAGTCCATTCAAGCGGTGTTCTTTACTAAATCAAGTGTGTTCTACGCTATGGAGGGGTCTATTCTCTGAGTTGACAACCGTATAAGAAAGAAATATCTCAAAACAAGAAAAGGTCCTCCTCATCATCCTTGAGTATCGAAGAAAGAAAAAGAGGCTAGGAATAAGAGGGGATTATGTATTCTGTCACCAGGTCTAATCAAGAAAAGTGGTCCAAAGTAGGGGAGGTTTTATCCACAGGCACAGAAAACGAAAAGAGTCTCCAGGAAGGGGAGCGTTTGTATGTTGTCTTTCAGTGCAAGGCGAGGAACATATGGTAGCTAAAGGAAGCTCTGTCCACTGCCCTCAGATCTAAAGGGGAGGACGCCCAAAAAGAACGAGTAACCTCGAATGTTGCTACCTTAAGAGACATCAGGGGAGTAAGCATTTCTAACCTCTCATTTAAATTATAGAGTTGCATGTGCTAAATTAGGATGTGTGTTATGTCATGATACTTTGTGTTCTGATTTACTATATTTTGATGTGACCTGTTTATGTTTCGTCTTGCTCTAGGGTAGAGTGAGATGTGTGGTGTGTGTGTCCGGTCTTAGCTCAGTGATAGAGTGAGACATGTGAATGTGATTGATCCCACTCTACGGTAGAGCAAGATGTACGATTTCGTTAATTTATTAACTTCTGCTTCACTCCGATAGATTACAATTTAAGTATGATTTCGATTAAATATCAATATATATATATATATATTAACGTATATAATTTTGTGATGCTTGATGTATGTAATAGCCGTTAGGCAGAATTATGTTCGGATCCGATCGTATTAAAATAATATTATGAATATAATCCAATACGTACATAGGCAACTAATGGTAAGACAACGTTAGCCTGATCCAAACTAATTATAATTATAAGTTTTATTTTGATTTATACGCAACGAACTTTGAAGCTTTGTTGTGTGTAGATAATCGTTACAACTTGAGTCTACGTACGGGGAAGCCTTGAAGCTCCGTAGTGCATAGATGAACATTGTACCTCTCGCACACAAATGATTATTCCTTGTTTAAGGAAGAAAAAATTTTATTAGAGAATTTTGTGGGCCCCGGCTCGGGTTGGGGAGTTACAACATTGCCTCTATGTCTATTTAATATTGGGCTGATGAAATATGTATTGCTATCTATTTGATAAATTGAATGCCTACACCATACCTTTCTCATCAAAGTCCTTATCAAGTCCTTTTTCACCAGAACAGAACCTTGATTATAACTTCCTCAAAGTCTTTGGTTGTTCTTATTTCCCATGGATTAAGCCTTACAATACTTCCAAACTTCAGCCTCGTTTTACTCATTATCTTTTTCTAGGTTATTGTTCAGTGTCTAAAGGAGATGTCAAGAACTAAGTTCCAAAATGATTTTCATTTCCACTCTATTCTCTTCCTATGCCTTCTTCTCAACCCTCCACTCTATGCCAATCTCTTCCTCCAAGATTGGCTCCCAATGGTCTTCCTTCGTTTTCAAATGCTGATAAGTTTCCTAATTCATCTCCCTCATCATCTTCTAATAATAACTCTCATTCTCTGTTTCCCAATTCTAATCACTCTCCTCAAACTAGTTCCAGTCCCATTCTCCCTTCTCATCCTATGGTAACTAGGAGCAAAGTTGGCATTTCAAAACTAATACGTCATTTGAATCTTTCTTCTACTATTATTCCTGCAAATTTAGCTATTTATGTCATGCCCCAGCCCTGCCTGACCCAAACCCGGTCCAAGGGCCGGTCCAATGCACGGGGGCGACCGTGTTGAAAAGAGTTAAAGAGATAGCGGAAGACTTATGCCCTAACCACAGACAGTCTAATTAACGGAGTTACGCACTACTTTGAGCAAGAATAAAGAGGTAGAACCAAAAGAGTTACTTAAACTCTAAATTAAACCATAAATCTGAATCCCACATACTAATAATCCATAGCCAACACACTTGGCTCAATACCAGGTCTCAAACAAATTTAAAGATGTAATATATCACAAGTCTGAAAATAAGAACCACTCCACAAGGTTCTAACATCAAAACAAAATAAACAAAGAGACATGTAAAAACTAGAGGCCTCTACGCCTACTCCCAAGCTCTTCCCATCATTTCCTTATGCAGAGGATCCTATCCATCTATGTGTTATACCACGCAGCCCCAAAACAAAACAAGAAAAGTGGGGTGAGTATAAAAACTCAGTAATGGTTTTAATACAACGACAATAATCAGAAAACACAACGGCATGACAGTCTGGCAAATAAGATCTAAATTTGACCTGGTACACTATTTTCTGATCATGCATTCTCATTACATAAACCTACATAATAGTATCACATTCCCATATTTTCTGATCATGCATTCATAACTCAAAATCCTGCATAATAGTGTTTCATTCACACATCTTCTGATCGTGCATTCATAACACATAATACTGCATAATAGTGTCTCATTCACACATTTTTATGATCATTGCATTCATAACACATAATCCTGCATAATAGTGTCTCATTCACACATCTTCTAATCATGCATTCATAACACATCTCATTCACACTGCACGTCAAACATGTCAGTCACATGATACACAATCATGCATAGGATTCATAATAAACATGCATCAATACAATTGGTGAATGCGTCCATCAAGGAGTAAACACAAATATTGCCACACAGGTAGGACACAGTCAAATTTCAACACAGGAAATGTAATACGGTCATCCCCTAAAGCTACTCTCCCTAGACGATCCTAGCTAAGGATGTCTCATTCTCACACCGAGAATCTAGAGTAGGGGTGTTTGCCCAGAGACATCTCCTGCAGTGGGGAGAGCTCGAATTCCCACACGCAGAACCCTAGAACACGTGGTAGCCGGTGCACAAAGCATACCACTTTGGATTCTCAGGGTCTAGATGACAATTATAATTAATCTCAATCCACAAAACAAGTACACAACTCGTCCCACATAATTCCATTTAACTAGACTTAACCCGGGGAGTTACATGTTCCACACAGGAACTTAAATAAAAAATATGTCCTTTCAAACCAACCAAGTTTCGATTAATTTACCGAGCGATTAATCTGTCACACAATCTCAACTATTGCATACAACAGATTAATTCCGGTTAAACAACAGTAGAACTTCGTCCATGAATATCGATCCATGATGCATGATAACATGATACATCCGTGAGTAAGACCTACGTCGGTTCCAACACATGGAATGTGCTCCCAATCAGTCCCCTCATGCATCATAATAAAGGCATAATTAACTACAATTTCATAGTAGATTCCCCATATATGTGTGTATTCATTCATATCTAAGTATATGACTAATGCTTGACATAAACTCATAGAACAATTTATACATGCTTGAACACATTCAAAAACAATAATTCTCAACTGAAATCAAAACAAAATCCACCATGAAGCTTAAATCCATCTATGTGAAATCAAACATTTACTCCCACAACACATGATTTTTCCACACATTCAGCCACAACATGATCACATTCATTACCCATAAACATCCTCATTATAAGAGAACACATCTCACCATTTTCCATATAATATCTCTGCTGGACACATATTCTAATAATAAGAATTTTAACATTCACAAATTCAAGGTACTTCAATATCAACATGCATAATTATCAACATAATATGATGCCACATGACCACACTTAAACACATTCCATAAACTTTCATCATCAATTTTACACTTCCAATAGCTTAATTTCATCATAATACACCTCCCATAATTATTAGAATCATCAAATGGAGTAAAACATTGAAATGAGCATAAAATTTTAAAAATAGCAAAAACTGTCGTGTAGCTGTTCGATTGCCCTGCAAGGTCGTTCTATCGGCTAAACTGAAAAATTGACAAAAATGTAGTGTTGCCGATCGATTGCTCTGGTAGGCCATTTGATCTCCAACAAAGCAGTTTTGACCTTCTTCTTCATTTCGAAAATCAAAACTGAAACATTATAAAAACACCTTTAAATCTTCATCCATGGTACCAAACATTATAAAAAACTCATCAAACCTTCTAGAACATTAATCTAAACCATTCTAAGACAAAACCATAAGAAATCAAAGTAAAGATTGACATTTACTAAACCCACCATTAGAGCCTAAATAAAGTAAAATCCACTTCAAATAACATCATAAAAATTGAGATTTTTGCTACCCAAAGTTATGATTGAAGAACCCTTTACCTTTTCTAGTTGATTTGGGCTGGAATGAACCTTCAATCTCCTCTAACACCTTCCAAAAACACGATTTTAAGTTAACATACAACTAATTTCGATTTAGCTTTGAAAAACCAAAAGTAAACATTAGATCTAGGGTTTTAAAAGCTTAAAAACGAGATTTTGAAGATTAAGGCTTGAAAAAGAGAGGTAAATCAGTAATTTTATGTTTTAAAAAAGGATTAAAATAGTGATTGAAGTCAAGATTAAAAAGGATTAAGAGAAAACCTAGGGTTTAGGCTTGATTAAAGAAGAACATACCTTAATCTCTTTCTAATTCGGGCCTAATTGGAGAATTAGGCCTTAATTGTCCTCTCTCAGCCTATTCCCAAATGAAAAATGACTCAGCCCTTTCTATTTATAGTAGGGCTTGAGGTATACCTAATGAACTAGTGGGGTATAAATAAAAATTCTAGTTAAAAATAGATATTTTGAAGATTTGAGCACTAATTAAATCCAGAAAAATTCTAAAATTTTTTGAATAAGCTTGTGTTGATGCCTAGGTCATTTTTGTCTAAAAACTTTAATTTTGTCTGTGGGACCCACAAGGGTCCCGCCAAACCCTAACTTTTGAAAAAATTAGTGAAAATTCAGAAAATTCCCTAAAAAGTCAGAAGTGACTAAAAACTACTTAAAACTCATAAATGTAGAATTAATTTTTATTAAAACCTTTAGAAATCCTATGTATTTTTTAAAACCACATAATTTAAATCAGAAAATGCTCAAACCACACAATAACCTATAAATAATATTAAAATAAATTGGTTTAAAAATGAAAATCCTTATAATTTCTCAGTCTGTTTTGAGCCTTACAAATACTCGAGCTATTAAATTCAAACATTGGAGAGATGCAATGTCATATGAGTTTCAGGCCTTACAAAATAAGGTATTTTGGAGTTAGTTCTTCTGCTTTCTAATCATCCCATAATTTGATGTCAATGGATTTATAAAGTTAAAAGGGGCGATGATGGTTGAATTTCTAAGCATAAAGCTCATCTTGTTGCTAAGGGATATCATCAACAAGAAGGGATACATTATCATGAAACCTTTAGTATGGTTGTTAAATAAGGCACAATTCAAGTTACCTTGTCTTTGGCTCTACAAAATAACTAGTTAGTTCAACAATTAGATGTCTCAAATGCGTTTCTTCATGGTACTATTGAGGAAGATATTTTTATGGTTCAGCCTGTTGGATTTGTTGATCCCTAATATCCATGATATGAAAACTTCACAAAGCATTAAATGGCCTCAAACAGGCTCCATGGGCATGGAACTTTAAGCTTACTACTTTTCTAGTTTCTTAAGGCTTTTGCATTAGTACTACTAATTCGTCGATGTTTGTTTATAAAACTGCTTCCTCCTCTACATATATTTTGGTCTATGTGGATGATATTCTAGTTACGGGATCATACTCTTCCTTTATTCATTCTTTTCTTCATGATCTTGGTACTACTTTTGCTTTAAGGGATCTTGGTTGCTTGCATAACTTTTTGGGAATTGATGCTCACTGGAATTCTTAAGGTTTATTTTCAATTCAGACTAAGTATGCTAAAGAAGTTTTATCTTGAGCTTCTATATAGGATTGCGCACCATGTGGCACTCCATCTC
The DNA here is from genome assembly GCA_035235625.1 of Saururus chinensis. NCBI lineage: Eukaryota > Viridiplantae > Streptophyta > Magnoliopsida > Piperales > Saururaceae > Saururus > Saururus chinensis. The sequence continues at coordinate 19,919,846 of CP141143.1, forward strand.
ATATAAGGTATAAATTATTTGCTATTGGTGATAGACCATTTTCTGATCCAGTTCTTTACAGGAGCATTATCCGCAACTTACAATAGCTTACCATTACTAGACTAGATCTTTCATATGTTGTCAATGCAATATGTCAATTTATGCATGCGCAAATGATGTTCATTTTCAAGCTGTCAAAAGAATTCTTTGCTATCTTCAGGGCACACTCTCTTTTGGTATACAATTTTGTCACTCTTCCTCACAGCTTATTGCCTTTTCTGATTTCAGACTGGGCAGGAGATATTAATTATCAATGATCTATTTTTAGATACTATATTTTAATGCGTTCTACTCCTATTGTATGGTGTGCTAAGAAACAAGAAACAATTGCTAAGTCTTATGCTAAAGCATAGTATAAATGCTTATCTCACACAGTTGCTGAAGTCATCTAGTTGAAATCTCCATAGAAAGGCTTATCGCTTCCTTTTCCTAGTATGCCTATTATTTATTATTATAATATTTCAGTTATAAGTCTGGCATCAAATGTTGTTTTTCATGCTAGAACAAAACATATAGAGGTTGACTATCATTTTATTTGTGTGTGGGTTTTGGCTAAACACTTGTTTGTTCCTCACATATCTTCTCAAGATCAAATAGCTTATGTTTTTACTAAATCTTTGTCATCAACTAGGTTTCAGAGTATTTGATGTAAGCTCATGGTTATTTCCTCCCTTGAGCTTAAAGGAGGCTGATATAATAACAATTTCTATTGATGGTTGATAATATAATTTTTTTTTAAAAAATCTATATTGTAAGCTTTAGTTTAGACAATTGTGAATAATGTAGCTACAGTTGATATGGTATATATATTTATGTATAATTAAAAGTCAATATTAAGTCAGAGTTTTTCTGTTTGAACACTAACAATAGTTAGAAGAGCTTAATATTATTTCCTAGCATCTATGTCGCCATTGGAATCATGGATAGCGAAAGTTATAATTAATGGGCCCTTTTTGTATGAATACGGGCTCATCACGTGAGCCCCGACATGGGGCACACTCGAATTGAACATAAGTCGGGAGACAAATTTGTTTTTGTCCCCTCATGCCCTAATAGTTATAATCTTGGGCCTACTCTGATGCAAGCATCTTTTTCGCGAGTAATTAGAGGATGTTTTGCAGAGCTCCTAGTTTTTTCCAAGTAATTATATAACCCTAGAAAATTTAAAAGACTAAATCGTGGTTAATTTTTTATTTATTGATAAGAGATTGGCTGTGGGGCCGAATATAACCACGTCACCTTGTCGGCGTCGGCCACACCACTCTTTAGTCCGCCATCACCCAGGTCATGTCATTCTGGAAGATCCAGTGACAGACCTCTATTTTACCGGGTGCGCCTCCCAGGGCTAAGAACGCCCCGTGGCCCGGGCCCCACGATGACGTGTCAATGTGACATATGGCGACTCCGCGGTTGATCTTCTGCTTCGACTTGGGGTCCAGGATTTCAGCCTCGTACACCCGCACCTTGGGCACCGAGTGGCAGAAGTAGACGAGGTAGGGGAACAGGCTCTGGTGGCACGACACGCTCTTGGTGATCCTGCCCCCGTTGATCCCCACCACCCGTCCAATCTCCACCGTACCTTTGTTTCCCCCGAGACTCTCCGTCGTCTTCACCGTCGCCTCCCGCCCCAGCACCTCCACCGCGAAGTCGATCATGTCCTCCGCCGACGCCACGCACCGCTTCGTCTCCCCCCGGCTCGGCGCCCGTTCGCACTCCCCCAGTGTCTTTCCCACCATGCGCGCCAGCGTCGAGTTCTCGTCCGACTTGAACACCCGCAGCAGCTCCCCCACCCGGGCGCTCGAGAATGGGATCCTCTTCGCGATCGACCGCGGCAGGAACGACCGCTCCGGCATCTTGTCCTTTATGTCCGGAATCTTCATCACGTTCCCCTGCTTCAGAGCCGACTCTCGGAAGAACTTTCCTTCTTCGACCAGCCACTTGTTGTTCGCCGAAATGCCCCACCGACGGGCGGTCAAAGAGCTGGTCGGTGTGGAAGGGGGGCTGCTGTACTTGGCGAAAGAGATGGTCTTCTTGTCGGTGTAGTCTTTGAATGTAGTGTTTATCCCGTATCCCTTGAAGCCGATGTGCTGATCAGCCGTACCTTTGCCGTAGAGCTTGAACGTATCGGTCCCCTCGTTGACTGAGTTGCCGTAGTTGATGAATGTCTCTTGTGTGTCGTTTGAATTCCTTGCATAGGAGGTGAAGGTGTCGTCTCCGACGTTTGACGTGTCCCGGTAGCTGGTAAACGTGTCGGCTAAGCGCTTCCCGCCGTCCCCGTAGTTGCTGAAGTTGTTCTCCGGCACATTCCCGTCGAACCCGTAGAAGGTGAAGTTGTTGGTGGCAGCGGTACCGTCTTTACCGTAGCTGGCGAAAGTTGACCCGATTACGTTCGAGCTATTCGAGTAGCTGAAGAAATCGGCGGACATCCCCGTCCCGCTCTTGCCGTAGCTTGAGAAGGACTGGGCGCCGGCGTTGGCGTCGTCGTTGTAGGAGGTGAAGGTCTGGGGGAGTCCGACGCCGTCGGCGTTGGCGTCTTTACCATAGCCGGTGAAGGAGGACCCGATCACGTTCGCGGACTTCCCGTAGCTGGCGAAATTGGTGGGCATCCTCGCCCCGTGTTTGCCGTAGCTTGAGAAGGACTGGTCGCCGGAGTTGGCATCGCCGGAGTAGGAGGTGAAGGTTTGGGGGCGGCCGGCGCCCTCAGAGCCATAGGAAGTGAAGTTGAGGTCGGGGACGTTTGTAGAGCGGTCGTAGTTGTTGAAGTCGCTCGCCCCGCCTTTGGACGAGACGCCGTAGCTGGAGAAGTGGTCCCCGCCGATGTTAGTGTCGGGTGTATAGTGGGCGAACTTGTCGGATTGGCCGGCGGAGTCACGGCTGTAGCGGACGAAGGCGTTGAATGCAAGGTATACGGAGTAGTTCTTGAAGGCGTTGATGCCACCGCGGGCGGAGGTGCCGTAGTTGGTGAAGTTCTGGTCGGAGTACTTGACAAAGTCGACGGGTTCGCGGTGCTTGGCGAGGCTGGTGGACAAGTCTGGGAAGCAGAAGAGGTGTGCCCAGGAGCAGAATGCGGGGAGGTTGGTGGAGAGGGCGTTCTGGTCAGCCAGTCTGAGGAGGATGGCGGATCTCTGCGGGGTGAGTGGGGAGAGCTTGGACACCAGGAATTCGGGCTTCGGCAGCTGGTTGTTGGGTGTCTTCTGTGACCAGTAGCGCAGCGCTGCGGCCTTGGGGGAGAAGGGATTGGTGGTGGCGGTTGTGTTGCTGCTATTGCTCAGTGCCAAGATAACCTGCAATTACAGAGAAAGACGGACAGATTTTTGTGAATAAATCATGGGTGATACAAAGAGCTACATTTGCTCGTTAAGAAAAGGGGGAAGAGGAGGTTACCGGTAGGGAAAGAGAGAGGAGGAGCAGGAGAAGAAGAAGGGGACGTTCGGCCATTTTGGTGGTTCAATTGCCTACAGCCGACTGTCAGTGGTAGTCTAGTAGAGACTTATTGGGTTTGATTTTAATTTTCGAGCAGGTAGATTGTAGGGCCATATTTAATGGAGGATGCGTAGCCAGCTGCAGCTTGGTAGAGGCCATGAATTATAATCTACGGCCAGTGAGCTGCATCAAGCTTTGGCTAATTTGGTGAGCTGTAAGGGACTGAAAGTTGTGGCTAAAGACGACGGTGAAAAGGATGATGGTCGAGGGTGGCGGATGGAGGAAGATTATTTGGGGGAGGTTCTGTCTTGCCCCTCTGATAAATTGTTTATTGGCAATTGACAGAGAGTCCACTTAAAGGATAACACCATGGGAGGCCGTATCGGGCCTCGTATTGATTAATATGTATTCGTATTAATGTAGATCGATATAGATATGGGTGGGTATGCCCCCTACCTCATAGATATGCATGGGCTGTATCAGCTATACCATGTATCGATTTTATATTTAAAAGATATTTTTTAATTTTAAAATTTTTTTTTAATTAAAAATTAAAAAATAATTTTAAATTTTTTTTAAATATAATTCAAACCTAATTTCTTTAAAAGTTTAAATTTTTATTATATAAAAAATAATATTTTTAAAGTTATATGAGATCAATAGTAGGTATATGTAATTTACATAATTATTTGTATATATATAATATTTTATAAATATATATTTATTTAAGCATATAATTTAAGACTTATATTAAATATATTATTTATTTTTAAAATAAATTAATTTTAGAGTATTTAATATAAAAAAAATGAGCAATAATTTGTATGGAATTGAGAGCATAATAATATATGGTTCTAAATGAATTATTTTTAGAGTACTCGTATTAATTAATATGATATTATATAGTTTTATTACATTCTTAAATAAATATTATAATAATATAATATTAATTATAATATTTTTTTATATTTATAAAAGAGTTTATGTCCGTTTTGGTGCATATCAAGCATATTATCGATGTATACCTGTATTTATAATTATTGATATTGTTATCCATATTGATATTGCAATGATCAACACTTAGGACTCAGCAGGCCATTATTTCTGCTTTCTCAATTTTTTTATTTTAGAAATAATTATATAATATCCCTTAATGTCTCTTGTTGTTTTAGATTTTTTTATTTTTAGTCGATAAAATTTGTCATTTTAGTTTGGTACTAAGACTTTATGGTGAACATACTTTGAAAGTAGCAGTCAAATGTTTGCTAAATAATATCTCCTATTTTTTGTGCTCCAACTAATTTGATCTTCCAATGTTAAACAAAAGCTGCAAAACAGGCCAGTTTAATGGAACAAATTGAGCAATGCATTTGTTCTAGTCGATGCCAGTAGCCGAGATGACCAAATGATCGAAGTGCCAGAAAATGGCATGCCCTTCATCCAAGTATTGGAATGGGAACAACAAATTCTTTTTTATTTTTGAGGTAAGGGAAGCAACAAATTGAGTTCCCTTTGGACATGCTTGCATAACCTTTTCTTTAGGGTGTGACCTTGTGAGTACCATTAGACAAAAAATTATTTACTGGAACCGTTCTACGGGTCACATGGTAGATATGTCATCTTAATCTTAATAAATACTAAGTTTAATTAATTTATACATATTTTTAAGTGAAAAAAATGAAACATAAATTTAAGTTTACCTGTTTAAATATAAATGAAGGTATATATAACCACGTGTTCTACCGTACACTTTCTCCCATTAGGCCGGCCGTGAAAACGTGAAAATTAGTCTTCGTGAAAAGCGGGAAATTTGGTCGTAAGTAGGCATGTAATTTCATGTGTTTTCACAGTTCGGACACACATACTATTGATCAAGTGCCTCTCAGTTTATCCCAAGTTTCGGAGCCGTCTTAATGTACCGTGTGGTTTATGCCTTACGTTTGAAGCACCAAGTCTTGGAATGGAGCGTGTTTGGTCCATGCCTTGTGTTTGAGGCACCTCAAGCCTTGCAACGAAGCGTTTTTACCAGTTTTTCAACTATTTTTATGTCTTTTATGATTTCTCTTTTCGATATTTAACTGTTTGTACTTTCATTTACGATTTGGTTTATTGTTTTTTGTATCTGTTTGTTTTAATACTTTCATTATATTATTTAGTTATAATAAAAGGTTTTATAATTAAAAATTGATATATGTGAAGCTTCACTTTTTCGGGAGGGAAATCGAGGCTGGCCAAGTAACTACCAATGAAAGCTGGAATTATAGTTTCTGTATGCTCTATAATGTTTCTCAAGTTCTCACTTGCTTCGTGATAACAGTATTATCGTGAATACAAGCAACCCCTGGGATGAAAAGAATCCTCGTTTGTCAACTTGAATAAAAAATATCATTCAAAGCAGTACTGTTCCCCTGAAGTTGAAGCAAACAAAGAGATTGAATTCAAGGTACTACAAACACTACAACAAAATGGGGTATTAGCGACACTCCTAAGCGTCGCTAATACCTTTAAAAGCGTCGCTAAAGGTTATTTGCGACGCTTATTGACCGTCGCAATAAGCGTCGCAAATAAACCAGTCGCTACTACTTAATAACGACGGAAGCATTATTGCGTCGCTAAGAGTACCTTTAGCGACGCTTTTTCTTTCCGTCACTAATATATGTTATTAGCGACAGTTTTACTATTGTCGCTAAAATGTAATGCATTCGCGACTGTTTGATGTTTGTCGCTAATGAAAAATATTAGCGACGCTTGTCAACCGTCGCTAATAAGCATATATTAGCGACAGTTTGCATTAGCGTCGCAAATAATGTTTGTATTTGCGACGTTCAATTAAATTTTTAATAAATATTTACAATAGCGACACTATGTGAAAGCATCGCTAATATGATTATTAGCGACACTTATGAGCGTCGCTAATGAACCAAAAATTTTAAAAAAAATATAATAAAATGCTAAATAGAAATAAAAATGGCTTTTTTCATTTCTAATTATATCAATACAATCATATCTCAAATACAATTAAAAATCTATGCTTACAATACAAGTTGAGTTCTTTCCTATTAATGGCATATTTAAAGCAAAACTATGTTAACTCAATTTCAAAATTTTCACTGCCTCCCTCCCTTCTCTGCATTTCATTATTTTCCTTCTCTTGTGAGCCTTGTGCACAGTAGAAGAGGTCATCCTATTTTCAGAAGCATCAGCAGCAACATATATGATACAGGTCATGAAAGAATACAGCTGGAGTAGCCAAACTCGTTCACTATTCCTAGCACTGGCAACGAAGAAAAGAAATATAAGCATAATATGCAAATAAAGAATAAACAGCGTGAAAATAATGTCACAAATTAAATCTCTTGTATAAATGTGAGGCACTAAAATAGGATTTCCTCAATTCTTAAGGTACGTAGATGTGCTAAAAATAAAATATGATTTGATAGATGATAATGGGAGACACCTCTCTGATTATCTTCGCTGCCTTCTCCCAAGATGGTTTCTGGAACAACCTATGATTGGTGAATTTATGAAAGAAAACAACTAAACAAACAGCTAAACTAAGAAATCTAAAGTCCTAGATAATAACTTGCCAAGTCAAGGGGTGGAAGGCAGCTGATCTAAAGTGGCCCTTTGTTCATAGGCCATGTACCATGTTGGTAGAAAGTGGGTCCTCCAATAGGTGGGCTGGGTCACAACAGATTCATACCAAGTATTGGTTTTGCAGACTTGGAAGCAGTTAATACATTAAGTAGTTGGCACATCTTCTTTTCTAATACAATGATCAAGACATGCACAATTTTTTATCTATTAGTTTCAACTTAAATTGTGTTCATGACCTCTATTGAGTAAAAATCCAATGAAGAAACTGGCAATGAAATGTCTAATCCCTAAGACATGTTTGACCTTTGACAAAAAAAGTATTATTCGAGAAAATATTAGCTATTGCCTGAACAAAAATATATTTACTACTAATCATTGCCCAATACCCTTCAAAATGTTGTCAATCTGAAAGTCTTTTTCACTGCAAATGTATAGAACTATATGGTATAGAGAGGGAGACAAGGAGCAAAGGGGTACTGCAGTGACTGTTACAAATGGCTATTTCTACTTAATACAATTCATTTTTTAACTCTGAGTTGAAGAAATTGTTAGATTTGATGTCTAACATAAAAATTTAGATTTAATAAAAGCAAGTGAGTAATGAATTTTGCTGTAAATGAAGTAGTCTTTCAGTTATTCATTTGACAATAGTTTACTTCCACTTCCAAACATCATTTCTTTTTCATTGACAACTCTATATGGTATATGGTTAGCAGTGACAAATTATAAATAAAGGCTTTGCGGGATTGTTTGTCAGAATCTTGGTTTCTACCAAAGAGCTTGCCTTCTGGATTTATTGAAGGTTCTACTAGATATGATACACTAAGCCTCTCTGATATACTGAGAGTATATTTTGAAAGCTGCTGAAAAAAGTATATTTGATATTATAAATCACAGTACATTTTCACATATATTGCTAACAAATGAAACTTTATACATTTATAAACTTTGCATATCTTCTGCGTGAAAGATCTGACTGTTTTTATTGCATGAATTTCTTATATATAGTTTTTGCTAGCAAAAATAAAAAATAAAAAACAAATTCTATTTCGAATCTAACAAACTAAAGATAAACTGCTATAGATCGGAAGGGGAAAGACTATATCTTGGACATGGTTTTGTTAAAAAATGACACAGGTTGGACCTCGTCATCTGAAGATGTCTTTCTCATTAACATCTATTGAGATAACAAAAACCAAAATGACTATCACGTAATAAATTGTTTACAAAGCATTAATATCAAGAGCTACACAAAAAGGAAATTATATCAATTGTTAAACTTGCCTGAAAGGTAAAGAGTTACAGTATATATGAGTTATGAAGGCAGAAAAAAGGAAGAGTTTTTTCGCAAAAGACAAACATTTGAAGCACCTACCTCGTTGTGGAAGCATAGGCCATGATGTTCCCACCAATTGGCTTGATCTGCGGCACAACAAACATTGCAGAGCCATCAACTTGCGCAACAACTTGATTTGTTATCACCACTGCCACGCCTTTGTGTGTTTGATGTTCTACTTGAGGAATTTGGACTCAAACTGAATAACTACGGAAGTTTCAATGCAGCACCAGGAGCACCCTTTTTCATGTTGGGCTAATGACAATTTTGAGGTTATATCCAGCACTTCATCAGAGCCGCTACCTGTCATCAGTGAATAGAAAAAATGAATAAAATTTGGCTTGTATCCCTAACCTGAAATTGCTACTAATCTGGGCATTCCTTAAAACTTACAATAAACCTTCCACTGGTCTGAGCTTGACTAGGAGAGGTTGATGTCCCATCATAACCAGTTAAAGGTATATTAGTTATACTGTTCACTTCTTCAGTAAGCTCCGCTATTGATTCTTTCATTGTTGGAAAGACATCATTCAGCTGACTTATAAATGTCTAATAACTATAGAATAATAATATCAAACAACATCGTTTAATTGCACAAAAAAGATGTTTGCTCAAAAAGAGAAATATCATGAAAAACTTAAAAAGTCAATTACATGACGTGCAATACAAAAGCTCCATTATGCCCACATCAAGCTTGAGATATGTTACTTATTGTGCTAAAATGCTTACTTTGCGGAAAACAGGAGTAGATTTATAACAAAAGCTTTCAACTTGTCTGAAGAATCTGGAATTGCAGCAGTCAGGAACTTCAACTTTAATACTTATCTGGTTAGCCATGAATGCAAAGAAAATTTAGTTTCTGAATACAATTTATGAAGATACATTCATATATAAAAAACAATAACATCAATGAGCCTTGATAGCACAACATAGTCAAGCTCTTCTCTGTATACATCCATCAACAAAAGCAGATACGATAGTGGTTGCTCACAAGCTTCACAGAGAGCATAAGAGTCGTCAAGAATCCCTAAAAATGAAGGAAGTCAAATGAAATACATAATTAGATCAGAATAAAACTAAATAGAAGAAACTGAGAGTAATCAAGATCACTTACCAAACCTATCTGCTGTGGCTAAAGAATTTGTTTTAATTGCAGCCCTTAGTCTACCTGCAAGCATCTCATCATATTTTACCCTGTAAAAACAAGTCTGGTCCAAATTAACTTTCACCCACAACTCTTCATCATCAGTGCTTTTTCCTTCAAGCATTATATTTCCATCCAATGATTGGAAAAGGTCAGATATGTCCACATTTCCAGTCTTACTTTCCAGTAAGAAATTCTTGTTTTTCTTGTTCAACCCAAAAAATAAAGTTAATGGAACAATCCACTGGCCATCCCCGACAGAACCACTTGCATAAAATTGTGACTGCAGAGCAGAGCCAGATTGTCAAATTTACATGTTGGTAAGATTCAGTATTCTTAAAAATGAAGAATAGACAGTAATCACACATAAAGTAAAATATTCTAAGTATAATGGACCTGCTCAAATTCCAAGATATGATCCTTAAGTTTTACACTGACAAGGGGTATCCCTGTTGCTTGGTCCAAGTTGAATTCCTCATCACAGATGCATATGCTGCCTGCAGAACAACTACAAACTAATGATCAGCTGAAACAACAAGTGAGAAAGTCTCAATATTCAGTAAGATTTCATTCAAGAACCTTTCTTGTATCCGCAGGAAGCAGTGGGGTGTTTCTATCATCCAGGAAAATGTGAAAGCGGCTCAGGGCCTCCTTGAGTGTGACATTGTGGCCAAATAATGCCAAGGCCGTTAGAAGCTCTCCCCTCAATAATGCATTTAAATGGCTTTCACCAGTTACACGATCCCAGCCTAGCTTACTGGCATAAGAATAAAAAACGAAAATGCAACAGTTATGCAACGGTGATCAGCATACCACGTTCAAAACCTTATTACAGATGAAAAGGTATTCTTATAACCAGCCTAGTTACCGCTCCCACCTACTTCGGCCAATCCAGACTGTTGGCATGAAGAAAATTAATACGAAACTCCAGTATTAATTGTGCCAGTTTGAACATTGAAGTTCATTTTAATAGATCAAATCAATTATACCAAATCACGGTCTCTTTCAAGGTTTTGTTCGAATTTTATGATCATCTGAATGTACCGAGGCACAATCACCAGCTCAATCAGACAATAAATCTGGGTTGGACTGAGAACTCTGATCCATGGCTGCAAGCAAAGCTGATCCAGAAATACGATTCCGGCGCCGGAGGTGAATGGCGCTATGGAAGAAGAGAGGGGGCAGGAATAGGAGAGGGGCGAAAGGGGGGGTAGGCAAAGGAGATGATGCTGGAATCCGGCTGCGGAGCCTGATCCGGCACCCCGAAGCCGGATTCCGGCGCCAGGTATGCACAGAAAGTGGAACGAGGGTGGGGGGAGAAACAGGGGGCGGTCTTCGCCTTCGGACGGACCGACCCTAGGACGGCGGCGGCATAGAGGCGGATGGGTCAGAGACGGCGGCGTAGAGGTGGATGGACCAGAGACGGCGGCGTAGGCGGATTCGAAGCCGAAGGGCGAGACCGTGGCGGAGTATGAAGGGTGAGGCCACGGCGGAGGAGAGGGTAGTTGTCGGAGGCGAGGATGACTTCGGCGACGGCGAGGAACCGGTGGACGCCGTCCAGGATACGGTCGGCATCTGAGGCGAGGAGTCGGAACAGGCGACATCTGGTCGGCGTCTGAGAGAGAGAGTGAGGAAGACGGGTTAATAAGCGCGGAAATTTTCGCGCGCGGGGGAATTTCGCGTTCGCGTGAAATTTTCGCTCGCGGTTGATTTTTTTTGGTGAGGCTCGCAAAAAGAAATTTATTTGCGACGCTTCTGATGAAAGCGTCGCTATAAAGTGAGAGAAGAGGGAGATTGCTATTAGCGACGCTTCTTTTTGGAGCGTCGCTAACAGCCATATTTTTTTAAAAAAAACTAAAACTATTCGCGACGCTCACATCGAGCGTCGCTAATTATATGTTATTACGACGCATATACTTAACCGTCGCAATTAGTTCAAGTTATTAGCGACGCTCCTAGATGAACGTCGCTAATAGTATAAATTTAACTATAAAAAAATTTCTCCTCTCCCTCTTCCCTCTCTCTAATTAATATTAAAAAATATAATATTTAATACAAAATTTTAATATTATTTTTAAAATAAAATATTTAATAAAAAAATATTAAAAATTTAAATTAAATTCCTCTCTCTATGTAGTTTCTCTCTCTCTCCCTCTCCTACTCTCTCTCTTCTCTCTCTCCCTTCTCTTCTCACTCTCTTATCTTCTCTCTCTCCTCACTCTTTCTGTTCTCTCTTCCCTCTCTCTAATTAATATTAAAGAATATATAATATTTAATAAAAAATATTAAAAAATTTAAATTAAATTCCTCCCTCTCTCTGTACTTTCTCTCTCCCTCCCTCTCTTGCTCTCTCTTCTCTCTCTCCTCTCTTTCTCCTCTCTCCCTTCTCTTCTCTCTCCTCTTCTCTTCTCTCTCTCTCTTATCTTCTCTCTCTCCTCTTCTCTCTCTTCTCACTCTCTCTCTCCCCTCACTCTCTCTCTCTTCTCTCTCTCCTCACTCTCTCTCTCTTCTCTCCCTCTTCCCTTTCTCTAATTAATATTAAAAAATATAATATTTAATACAAAATTTTAATATTATTTTTAAAATAGAATATTTAATAAAAAAATATTAAAAAAATTAATAATACTCTCTCTCTCTCTTCTCTCTCTCTCCCTCTTCTCTCTCTCTTATCTTCTCTCTCTCCTCGCTCTCTCTGTTCTCTCTCTCCTCACTCTCTCTGTTCTCTCTCTCTAATTAATATTAAAAAATATATAATATTTAATAAAAAAATTAAAAAATTTAAATTAAACTCCTCCCTCTCTCTGTACTTTCTCTCTCTTATCTCACTCTCTCTCTCCCTCCCTCTCTTGCTCTCTCTCTCTTCTCTCTCTCCTCTCTTTCTCCTCTCTCTCCCTTCTCTTCTCTCTCTTCTCTTCTCTCTCTCTCCTCACTCCCTCTCTCTCTTCGCTCCCTCTTCCCTCTCTCTAATTAATATTAAAAAATATAATATTTAATACAAAATTTTAATATTATTTTTAAAATATATAATTTAATAATAAAAAATAAAAAATTTTAAATTAAATTCCTCCCTCTCTCTTATCTCACTCTTTCTTCCTCTCTCTCTCTTCTCTTTCCCCTCACTATCTCTCTTTCTCTTCTCTCTCCCTCTCTCTATACCATTTAATATAATATGAAAATTTTTAATTAAAATACAAAAAATATATATTTATAACTTTTAGGATGAGTTAAATCAACTAACAAACGACAAAAAATTAGACAGAAAATTATATGTGAAATTTGGTAAATTAGGATGAGTTAAATCAACTAACAAACGACAAAAAATTACTAAATATGTGAAATTTGGTAAATTGAGGATGAGTTAAATCAACTAACAAACGACAAAAAAATAGATAGAAAATTATACAAAACATACCATATATGGATGCATGAGAGAGATATATATCTAATTGTTTAGGCAATATAAAAAAGTAGCTGGCTGTACTTACTCTTATAACATGACATACCTTAGATAGGCAATTTATTATTGATTGATAATTAATAACACACTAGTCTAAAGGGCAAATTATTACTAACTATATATTATTAACAAGAGCACTATGGTCCTAAATAGATAAATAAGTTACAAGTCTTCATGTTATCACAGTAGTAATATTTTTCATAATATTTATATTTATATAATTTAATAGTACTAATAAATAGTTATATTTTACAAATTTACTACATAATATGATAAATAATTATTTAAGAATTTTATTAATATATTTATTTCATAATTTATATTATTTATATTTATTATATAAATTATTAAATTAAATAATAATTTAATTACATTATATATTTAATTGGTTAAGTATTTCATAATTTATATTTCTTAATTTATAAGTAGGAACAACATACACAATATTCTTCTAACATAAGTTGAGAGATTAAGTTAAATGTCTTAGCACAAATATAAAAAAACTAGTTAGCATTTACTTACATGTTATAACATATACGTCTGTTAACCAAATTATCATCGATAAATTAATAAAACTAGTTCCAAATGTGCAAATAAGTTGTATGCCTTCATTACAATATTAGTAATGCTTTTTATATTTATGTTAATATAATTTAACATTAGAGTTATATTTTACACATTAATGTTTTTTATTTTATTATATATTAAATATAAATATAAGAAATTATTTTTAATATATTAAATTAAGTATTCTATAATATATATTATTTTATTTATAAGGAGGAATTATACCATGATCTTCCTCTAACATAAGTCGAGATATTAAGCTAATTGTCTGAGTCTAATTCCAAAAAAATATTTCTTTAATCATGTTATAACACTTCCCATTTTAACCTATTTCCTTAACAAAAAAATGCTTAAAATTTTATGTTGTAACTAGAGTTTGGGTAAATACGATCCATAGAAGGCGACATCAATATGGACCACAAAATTGATAATTATGCGTCAAAATTAAATGTTTCAGTAAATATATAAAGAAAATAACTACTAGTGACGGATTTGGAAAGCGTCACTACAAGTTGTTTGCGAAGCTATTTAAAAAAGTTACTACAAGTATCATTAAGTAGTGACGCTTTCCATGAAGCATCACTAAATGTATCTTTTATAGTGACGCCTTATAAAATTGTCACTAATAGTTATTTTTTTAAAATTTTAAAAAATTTAAATATAACTTATAGCGACGCTTTACTATAACCGTCACGAATAAGTCAACTTCTAGCGACGTTTTCTGTGAAGCGTCGCTAATAAGTCAACTTGTAGAGACGCTTTACTAAAAGCGTCACTAATAAGTCAACTTCTAGCGACGTTTTCTGTGAAGCGTCGCTAATAAGTCGACTTGTAGCGACGCTTTACTAAAAGTGTCACTAATAATATATTTGTAGCGACGCTTTATGTAAAGCGTCACTAATAAGCCAACATTTAGCGACACTTTATGTAAAGCGTCGCTACAAATATATTATTAGCGACGCTTTTAGTAAAGCGTCGCTAAAAGTATAATTTATTAGCGACGCTTACAAAAGTGTCGCAAATGACAGTTTTTAGCGACGCTTTGAAATGCGTCGTTAATAAAAGCGTCGCTAATAGCCAATTTTGTTGTAGTGAAAGTTTAGAAATATTTTTAATGTTTCCATTTCTTACCTGTTTTTTCTGAATCGGGTTTCTTTACTAGCGATATTTGCTTCTCAGGAAAGTGAGATCAAGTGGGCATCTTGTTGGGACACCTATCTGCTCATGAACGATGATCAGTTTCACTGGTTTTCCATCATAAACGCACTTACAGTTGTCCTCTTTCTATCAGGGATGGTAGCAGTGATCATGATGAGAGCTCTGTACAATGATAAAGCTAATTATAACCAATTGGAGACACAAGATGAGGCCCGAGAAGAAACTGGTTGGAAACTAGTTTATGAAGATGTTTTCCGGCCGCCTATGAATTCCAGTCTTCTCTGCGTCTATGTTGAGACTGGTGTCCAGTTCTTTGGAATGCTATCGCCATGATATTTGCGTTGCTTGGATTCCTTTCTCCTTCAAATCGTGGTGGACTTATGACAGCCATGGTTGTCTTATGGGTTTTCATGGGCCTATTTGCGGGCTACTATTCTGCACGCCTCTGTAAGATGTTCAAAGGTTCTAATTGGAAGAGGACCACCCTTCAAAACTGCCTTTATCTCTGTGTTGAATGGTGTGAAAATTCTTCTGGTGCAGTTACTGCAGTCCCTTTTGGTACTCTGTTTTTTTATGGTTTGACATTTCGGTTCCTCTTGCGTTTTCATTGGTAGTTACTTGGGCTTTAAAAAGCCTGCAACTGAGTACCCGGTAAAAGACACAAAATCCTCGGGCAATCCCAAAACAGGTATTTTCAATTCTTACTGGAGGGCTACTACCATCTGGAGCAGTGTTCATTGAGCTTTTCTTCATCTTGACATTCATATGGCTAGGGAGATCCTAAAGAGGGGGCAAGAATTGAATGATTTTTTTTTACGTATTAATAAATAAAATTATATTTTACAAATATTGTTAATTAATTTAATTTTTGTATATATCCACTCCCTATCGAAATAGAACTCCTCTTTTCAAAACCTTAAAATCTTCCATGTGGGAGTTATTGACCTTTTGAGGACTCTATTACCTTTTTAACTTCTAAGCCACTCAATCAAAAGCAAGAGCCCATGCCTCATTTAAAAAAAAAAAAATTTATACTAGTAATAATGTATATGCACTCCACCTGTGATGCAAGCCATTTAAGTTGAGAACAATTAAAAAATAAAGATACATTGTTTATGGTAGATAAATAGAGTGAGATAGAACATTGACTACTTTATAAGTGATGTAGCATTGACTACTTTAGTAGGGACATAGGGATTACTGTTGTCTTGTGGAGATTTATTGTGGGGGTCGATAGCATCTTCCTATCCATGATGGTAGTTTGCAATGGTTTGATCAGTCCAAACCATTGATGAATGTTTTTCTTTCTATTTCTATTGTCACTTTCAATTTCTATTTGCCATTCAAAAAAAAAAGGGAGCAAATAGGTTAAGCCAACATCCCAAGACGGTAAACTATTTTCTACTGTTGTTGCTACAACTACCCATGATGCATGTGCCCCAAGAAACAAGGAAGTAGACATAAGAGAATTAAAACCAACATCCGCAATAGAGAGAGGCACCTACAAATAGAACGGGACTCTTAAGCTTGATGTTTGTATAACCCTTGGAAAAAAAGGTTTTGAAGGACATTGGAGGCATCTAATGAATATGTGTAACAAAAATTAAAAACACATATTAAGTTATATGTAATAGAAAAGGTGCGACTCACGGCATGTACGGTTAATAGTTTTTACGAGAGTTGGCTGCCTTCCTGCCAAACAACAAAACAAAATGGGAGAAGGCTGCCTAGTGTCATCAATGATAAGGCAACATAACTTGGTAATTTTATGATTAGATATATATTTATTTATTAGATATAAACTTATATTAAAATTTAGCAAAGTAAAAGAATTTGCTCAAGAAAGGGCAGTACGTGCAATCAACTTGTGCGAAGAGGACAAGTGCTTTTAATCCTTTTGTCAGCATGTACTAAAAGATATGCTCAGCAGCTGTAAATATGAGGTGCTGTGAGTCTAGGACTTTTTAATTATGAAAAGAGACAAAGTAGGTGATGCAAAAAAAATCGTCTATTTTCCAGTTTTGACCAATAATTTTACCTTTTCATAGCTTATTAATTATTAGGTCAGTGACATGGAAAGTGACGTAAATAACTAGGGTAAAATTGTGATGTATACTTTAGAATGAAGGACATAAAAGACAAATCTAAACTTAAATTCCTCCTTCTATTTGGAGTATAGATTAGCTTTTTTATTCTCTCTCTTTTTTTTAATTTATTTATGGCAAGCAAACAAGCTTATTTTTCTTGTCTTATTGACTTCAATGGAACAACTGCCCTTCTCTTATCTCTTTTAATTTATTGCTCTTTTAATTTCTAAGAAGGAATTTAACATATAGGTGGAAAGGATACACAGAATTTTTTTGTAAAAGAAAATAATATTTTTATATTAAAAATATATACTAAAAATTTGCACATGAATTTTAATTAATTTAGATAAGTGAACTAATGTGAACTTTGTATGAGGTTGAATTAAAACGGTAAGTTTTTTGGGTGTTTTTGTTATAGGAGTATCACTACTTTTTGTAAAAGGCCCCCCGTCCTACAATGTAGTTCCGTCCATCTTGATGGCTCAACCAGTTCTATTGCATCTTTCTTATCCTTCTCACTTGTGCGGAAACAACAATTGTGCACTGTTATTTCCAACTATACAGTGAAGACTACCATCGGTGGTGAAGAGCATACCTAACTTCTTGGTCTTCTGATCTCTACCTCTTCTTCTATGCCATCTTCTACTTCTTCATCAAAGTGGAGATTAGCAAGTTGGTATAAACATATTGTACTTTAGATACATGTTGATCGTCTCCTCTGCATTTTTTGTGTTGACGGGGAGGATTGAATTTTATGCATGCTTCTGGTTTGTCCGCAAGATGTGCTCTTCAGTGAAAATTGATTGAGTGTAAGGTGGAAAGAAGAGCATCATATGTATATGTGATCTAATTTGATAATGGAATGAACCAAGCAAACAGAGTTGGCAAGTGAGAGTTGAAGCTTCCTCCTTTACCAGGTTTTGCAGAAAAATATAAGTTATACCCAATACTCAGAGAAGATCAGACTTTTTTACGTTCATTCTGCCTATTTTGTCCATTCAATATTAAGTGATTTTGTAGCAGTGGCAAATGTGAGACAAATACATTAATACCCAAAAAAGATGTAGAACAAGGATGAACATATTTCTTCTCATTTTTTCAATAGATGTCATCCTTTTTTTGTAGGTTTATATTATAAGAAGTGTTGCGGTGAAACAAAGTTGACTATGGCGGAAACATGCATATTTGTATTTTACTCTGATTAATTGGCTTTTACAAGTAGGTTATCCCATGTGTGACGTGATGCAGTGAGATGAGAAGTAGCATAAGTTTCGAAGACTTGAGTGGAGCTGGCTAATTTAATTGGTTTAACCCACTTTTCTTTTTCAGTTGTAATCAGTTGAGAAGCTTTTTTTATGGTCCCTGCTTACTGTAAATTGATTCTAAGGTAAATTAACTGCAAGGAAAATATATAAAATATTTATTTTTGATATTGATGACACCTAAGTCAGCGTACATTAGCACACTAGTGTATATTAACGTAAATGATATTTATATTAATGTGAGCTAATGTGTATGCTGTGGTTCTAAAAAATAAATACTTCGTATGCATTTCTTATCCTCGGCCCATTGTTAGAGCAGACCATATTTTTCAAGGAGTGAACCTTGACCCGTCGAATAGTCAGAATCAATATAAATCTTAGATAAAATATAATTTTTATGGATTTTTTTAGCCAGTTTTCCTCCTCTAGTTGGACTAATTTTCATGACTAAGGCTAGTTAACTAATAATGTAAAGCTGCCACATCATAAAAAACGGTGAAAGGGACTTTGAAATTGGATCCAATGGTTTCCCCTTCCGCGTAGCCACTCGTCATGCAATCTGGTCAGGAAACATTTTTTAATATTTTATGTTTTTCATTCGTTATAGGCGGGTAGCACAACTACAAAAATTAGAGAGACAAACGAGGCTAGTGGGCCCTTATGAGGCCCAAGTTTCGACTGGGCCAAAAGTCATCTGGTGCTAGTTGTCGTCCAGGATCCAGCTTGAGCTGGTCGACTCCCGGGCCCAATCCATGAATCGATTCTCCAAAACGCTCCTCTCCCCTCCCGGTGGCGGCGGTTGCTTGACGAATGCGTGAAAACGCAGGAAGAGAACAAACATCTTCTCCTCCAGCCTAGCCGGAGGTACTTTGAGTATAATTTAAGAAATAAATCATTGGAATTCGACGAAGGAATCGGGGAAAGAGAAGATTGCGCATTGTGGATCAAGATGTGGCTGGCGATCGGCCTGACGCTCGCTGCAACGGCGGGAAACAATGTCGGAAAAGTGCTCCAGAAGAAGGGAACCATCATTCTCCCGCCTCTCTCTTTCAAGCTCAAGGTAACCCTGTTGTCATATCCAGTCTACCCGATATGGGTCTTGTTTGTTTTCTTCTTTCCGAGCAATCTGTGACCCTTCTGATGTTCAGTGCTTTTCTATTTGTTCTCACTCATGGCGAACACATTTGTGCTCTCTCTCTCTCTCTGTGGGATTTTCTATTTATTAGTTTCTATGTTTTGTGCATCCGGGTTGTTGTTGGTCGTTTCGAATCATCAAGCGTTGCTCATTTGCCTTATTGTTATCCAGTGCTATGCTCGTATGATTGAGATGAGCATGTTAATCAGTACAATTTCTTCCACATTTTACGTGGCTATTCACTGTATTTTCGAGCAAAATTTTCAGATGGACATTTATATAGTTAGTTGTATTTTATGGCGCTTCTGATGCTGTTTATCTCTCCAGGTCATAAGGGCTTATGCCTCCAACAAAGCATGGATTGTTGGTTTTCTTATGGACATCTTTGGAGCTTTGTTGATGTTGTGGGCTCTGTCCTTAGCTCCAGTACGTGCGTCCTCTTTAAAACATTTTATTTTAATTTTTTATGTTATGAGTCACGCTTTCTGATCTCTAAGAGGAAAAGAGTAACACCAAGGAGAACAAGGTTACAGTTAATGATAAGGACATGCTATAACTTATAAATTGTAGGAAGTGTTTGGCATATTATATAGCTGGATGGTGGATTTGGATTCAATTGTCGATCTGGGATTATGCTGACAATGCCAATGGTCTCAGGATAGATGTTTATTTCCTTAGCCAATCTTATAATGAGTAAATAGGATACTATGGTTGCTTGACGAATGTCAATGATGTTCTTTTTCCAATTTTCCATAATTATATGTATTCTCTGATACCATGCCTCTGCCTGACACTATTATAATTTGCTTAGTTTATCTTATATCTGGTCTTTAGCACCTGAAAAGTGTAGCCTAGACTATAGCATTACAGTAAGTCTTTCTGAAATTTAACTCTAGCATTTCTATTGTGATGCAATTACTTTAAGTTTTAGTTCTTAAATCGTTCCATGTTTACAAAAGTTAGGTCTGAGATTGTAGTAAGCATTGCCGAAACTTTAAACTACCTCTTACATGATTCACCTTTTCCTGTCGCAGGTATCAGTCATTCAGCCTGTTTCCGGTTGTGGATTAGCAATACTTTCAGTATTCTCCCATTTTTATCTAAAAGAGGTTATGAACACTCTTGATTGGATAGGAATAACCTTAGCTGGTATTGGCACCATAGGTAATGTAAGTTCATAGCGATTCAAATGGTTGGATGTTCTTATTTCAGTTCATATTCTTTTGTCTTGGTGATAATTAGATATCAGAGAGTGTCATTGTTTTTTTCTTCTGGTAAGTATATCGGAAGATTTTCGTTTTTACTGATTGAAGACCCTCTATAATTGATGGAGGAGACTTAAATTCATTTGGCCATTCTGGGAGTGGCAAATTTTTTCTATATACTTCCATCATTTGTCAATTCAGTTAGAAAGAATACTTCAGTGTCCATCTTAATAAGTTTCTCATTTTCCTTTTTTTTTTAAAAAAAAATTCTAACATAGGAGAACATGCATGTAATGGACAACCAGTACTGTCTGTAATAACTAACAACTTCAAATTGTATTCTGTTTTTACAGGAGTTGGCATTGGAGGAGAAGAGCAAGAAGTTCCTGCAATATCTCTTTTCCATTTGCCTATATTGGGATTTGTAGTTGCTTTCTTGTTTGTAGGTATCACATGCTATTCACCGCCTATTTTCAGAACTTTCTCTGTGGTTTTATTTGTGAGAGTCAAATTTTGAAATAGAATCCTTTTGTTGTAAAAACCAGATTTGAACGATAATCTTTTGTTGTAAGAATTATATTTTGAAACAGAATAGAGTATGGTGTACTATAATTTAATTTCAATAATTGTAGAAAGACATGACTATACAGGTCTTAACTGTATATCTGAAAAAGTGGTTTGAAATAAGCAACTAATATCAGAAAAGAGAAGGGATGTTTAATGCTCCCTCCATCCATAAAGATTGTTTCCATCTGACACTATTTTTTCTCCTAATTGCACAAGTGATTCACAACCCATTAAACTCTATGAAACTCGAAAATGCTCTTCATATTTTTCTTAATCTACTTGACTACCCTTGATTTGCCTGCTGAGCTGATAGTGGCAAGTATGCTAAATTTGTGAAATGTGAAGGGGAATAATAACCAAGCAATTGCAGAGAACCGGTGGCCTCTTCATAAATGCTTCTCAGGGTTTAATGTGCATAATGGATTTACAAAGGTTAGCCTCCTTGGATAACATGAGGGGTTTGTGAGAGCTTGTAGAGGGCTTTTAGGGGCAAATCAGATAGCCTTTATGAGACATTTTTTTTAAATAATAGGACAAGTAAAGCGGGATGTAGGGAGTAATTCGTTTACTGCTTTTTCCTTCTTGTGAGAAAAAGTATTCATGATATGATTAAAGTAGGTTTTCCGTGCATATCTAAATTTTTAGTTCTTGAAGAAAATATTATACGACTAATGTGATATTACTTGGGAGTTAGGTTCTTTTGAATATCTGGCTTCACATTTGCAAACAACGAAGGCGAGATCAAGATTTAGTAAGTTTTAATTATACTTCTCATTTTTCATTCCTTTCTGAGGGTTGGAACTTTGGTCCAATGCATTTCTTTTAGAGCGTCTTCTCTAGGTTACTTTTTGTGAAGAAGTGTTTTGTCCTGCAAATTGATGCATGATAAACGGGAAGCCCCTTGCAGACACCCAATTGTTACTGTATAAGGGCGGTCAAATATGATATAAAAATAGATTGCCTAGAAATATGTTCCATTCGGAAGTTCTGGGTTCTACTTAAATAATCATTTAAAATCAACCACATTTAAATGGCTGAAAGTTCGGCCACAACTTTGTGTTTCACATGGTTTTACCTTGCAGTTGGTCCATAAGATAAAATTCTTGTTTGTATTTATGTAGACAGATGCCTATTATACTATGCCAGAAATCTTTTTTAGCTTCTTATGGTCTGTCAGTTCTTGCAGATGCATTCTGAAGTTGTTGAAGAAATTATATATGGATTGGAATCTGGCATATTATTCGGGTGCTGTTACTACTACCTCTTATTATCCTTGTCATTTCTAGTTTTTCATCTGTTTGTTTTTTTCCTATAAACTAGAACCTTCCTGATGTGCATCTGGAAACATGAGATGCGTTCCTTATTCAGTTGTTGAAGAAAATCTATATGGATTGGAACTTGGCATTTTATTTGGGTGTTCTTGCTATTGCCTTTTACTCTCCTTGTTGGGTCTAGTTTTTCATCTGTTTATTCTTTTTCCTTCAAACTAGAACCTTCCTGATGTGCATCTGGAAACATGAGATATCACTTTTCTTTTCTTTTTTTTCATATGCTTCATGATGTGCATTTTAAACATGAGATGTGATCCTTATTCATGTTCTTGCTATGTTTCATTTATTTCAGTGTGTTAATGTCTATGTTATCCTTCTCTAATAGCTTAAATTTTAAGAAGTGATCAACTAATATATTTTTTTGCAATAAGTAATCGACTAACATTATATTAGAGCAAAAGTTTTGTATCCGATTTCTGCAGGATGCAGTGTTTATGTGTACTTTCCTCTATGTGTATAATTACGTGCAATGCTTAGTGGTGCTTGCATGTGAAGGGGGAGTAGAAACTAAAACTTCTCCATAGGAGAAGTGGTTAATTGACCATTTATAAAAACAATGGTGAACTAACAATTTACAAAAACAATGTTCTACGTGAAGTAGATTTAAGTGGTTAATTGACCATTTATAAAAACAATGGTGAACTAACAATTTACAAAAACAATGTTCTACGTGAAGTAGATTATGTGTTTGTAATTTATTAATTGCCTTAGCTAATTCCTCATTATTTGTCTTAGAACTATCAATCATTGTCATCCCATTGTCCTATTACTTGGATTATAAATAACTTTTTCTTTTCTGTATGTTTTTGCATCTTGAATAAGAAATGAGATATGTCTATTATTTCTATATGGCAGGATGGCATCTGTCATATCAAAGATTGGGTTTGTATTTTTAGAACAAGGCTTTTCTAAGCTTCTGGTTCCTGTCTGCGTTTCAGTTAGTATTTTTTGTAGCGCGACTGGATTTGTTTACCAGGTATGTTAGTTGTCGTTTTTAGTAGCAATATCCGGCCATAATGCTTATCATTATTCTTATCATTGCTATTTATAATTTATTCTTATCATTGCTATTTGACCATAATGCTTGTTGTACAGACACGCGGATTTAAACATGGCCGGGCAATTGTGGTGTCCACATGTGCTGCCATTGCAGCTATATTGACCGGCGTGCTTGCTGGTATTTTTGCTCTTGGAGAACATTTGCCATCAGGCTCAATGGCTCGTTTTCTACTCCTACTTGGATGGTAAAACCACTCACTTTCTTCTATTTTTATTGTTTCTCATTGCTATTATAATTTACCTTTCTTTAGAGATCATCAGCTGTGAGGTGATCCTCAGGCTTCTAAACATATTCATCTTTTGTAGCAAATCTTTAGATGTTCTAGTTTGTGCCGACTAGTTTTTCAATATCATCAACGTGGCATTTTTGAAGAAAATAAGCTTTTAAATAATTATCCAGGAAATGCATAGTCTTCATGGTGTCATGCTTTATGCATGCAAGTAAGGATGACAATGGAATGTTCAAACCTAATAAGTGCAAGGGAGGATCCTTTTTTTTCAATCAAGTGAACAAATAAAACAAAATAATTGTTTTATCATGATTTCTTTAAGAATGGAATATGAGAACCTCTCTGATTGGACATATCAAAACAGTCTGAACAAATTATAGAAAGAAGAGCTGCTTGAGAGCATAAAATTTTGCATCTGGCCAATGATGGTTTACTAATTATAAAGAAAGTTCGTTGCACATAAACTGCTGTTGTCCATAGCATTGTTAGGTGCCCTGTGTATAGTTATATTCTTTTATCAAAAAGCATTGATTATATCAAAGTCATTGTGGAGTTTCTTTTCCGCTTATAAAGATGTTGCTGATTGGCAGGCTGTTTATAATTGTTGGGGTAGTTCTCCTGGTCTGCTCAGTGCGAATTATGGCAATTGTACCCCGACCGTGGCGTCGTTTTCTGAACAAGGGAGCCGAGAGAAACATTAGAAGATCAGGCTTGGTTCGTGTTAGAGAATCAAGCCCAAGCACAGTTATCCAGGCAACCACATTGCATCATCTAATAACATCTCCGGCAAAAACAAAGGCCTGAGGAATGTTGAACATGGCAGCATAAATGCTTCTTTTGTGCATTCATTTTGATCTGTGAATGGCATATTTCGAGAAGAATAATATTTAACCTAGGTTGTTAGACCTCAGCACATTTTTTGGACTAAACGAAATGAAAAATACCATTTGATGTGCGCTTAAGCTGATTTGCAGAGGCTACTATTGAAATTGTCTTAAGTCTAACCTCCAATATTATAGGAAATGCTCTCTCTTGAAGAAGTAAAAATGTTTTTTTTTATAGGTGTCTTTTTTTCACGTCTTTTTTGTAGCTTATTTTTTAAAGGAAAATTGGGGTTCTGTAACTGCACAACTGGTTAGAGAGGCCAGTTTTCCATATGGACATTTATGGTCAATTGCTTGGACAACCTTCCATCTTAAATGAACGAAAATGGGCAGATGCAGAAGCAGAAACAGAAATAACACGTAATACCTGAAATGATTATGAAAAAAATAAGGTGCCACAAGCTTATATTAAACTAGAAGACAAAACGCATATATAAGTACTTCGTTATCCTAAGGAAACAAACTACTAAAATATAGATATTTAAAAACATTGTTCAATGATGTCAATGATAATTGGAGGCATGCGTATTACTCGTATGTACGTATTACTCGTATGTAATATCAAGTGACTCCAATTCTAGCCCTAATCATTTACAACGTTCACATGCAGAATCTATTTCTATGCATGATTTTTGCAGCAATAACGGGGAGGATATAGCAGAAGGGACAGGTACACTGCTAGTAGAAGGGAGGTTTTTTTTAAGAAAATTATATAAATAATAATTTGAAAAAATATTTACCATTTTAGACCACTTTCGAAAATATTTTTTAATTTTTTTTAAGTTAATTTAGTCGTTTAGAAGGGCGAAATCGGGTTTAAGCTGATTTTGTCCTTCTGAACGACGAAATCGTGACACTTATACCATTTCAACGTTCGGTTTGTAACCATACTGATTTTGTCGTTTAGAAGGACGAAATCAGCTTAAGTTGATTTTGTCCTTCTAAACGATGAAATCATCTTCATTTAAACGCGACTCCGCCTCCGCCTCAAGTTGTTTTTTGCTCTGTCGATCGTTCATTCCACCCGCCTCTGGTTCCTGTCATCTACTCTGCCGCCAGTCTTGCTTCCATCATCCGGCCCGCCGCAGGTCCAGCCTCCTTCGCCGTTCCTATAGTCCGCTCTTTCTGTTGCACCAAATCCGCCCCGCCGCAGTGCTTGTGGTACCCTAATTTCCTCTAATTTGAATAACATGTTTTTGTTTTATCTTTTTGTGGTTTAAGGTGCTTCTCACCTTGCATAAAACTTGTATTTTTTGTCAAATAAGCCACTTAATGGGACAAAGGTAATACAATTTTTTTTTATATTCTTTGTAAATTCTATAAAATAATATGGTTAAATACTTATGTTGTGAGATATTAATAGTCAAATTGTGAAGCAAATGTATTTGCAGATCGGTCAATAAATTTTGGAATGCAAAATTCATTCTAAAATATTCCCTTATTTCTACATTTTGGGAGTTTTTTTGTGTTTGCATTATGGGAGTCAGTAGGGGCTTTTCTTATTGAGTCTGCATTTTGGGAGTTTTTTTTGGTCTATTTACCTTGTGTTCGATATTTTGTTAATCTTGCATGGGTTTATTTCTGTTGCTGGGACTGGACTGGGTTTGCTCTGTTCATTTGTTCTCAGATGGAATTTAGTCTCATAGGTCCTTTTTACGCTTCTATTTTTAACTTCTTTTGTAGATATATTAGGTTGCTGTGAATCAATTATTTTCGCTTGATAGTGCTCCACTTGCTCCATTATTGTTTGTTGTGGCATTTTATGCCTCTATTGACTGACATTTTTATGGGATTTAATAACTTATAAGCGGCTACTTGTCTTGTTCTTCATCTTTCAATCTTATGTGGGTCTGATGCTTCATAGTTTTTCTTTTTAATGATAAAATATAGGTGTTTTATAGGCTTAACTGTGATTCATGAGTATTGAATTTCTACTCCAGTTTATTTAAAATCAAAACCTAATTTAATAGAGAATATGAGTTAGTCATAGTTTGGATAAGGTAGATGACAGTAATAGTTTAATATTTTTATCAATATAGTAGATGAAATATTTGAAAAAGTGTATGAGAATATTTATTGTCTTGTCTGGATAAGAGAAGAAATATGTGATAAAGTGTATGATTATTACTCGTTGATATATGAGGTAATTGCTTAATCTAATTTTAGCCTTTTAGTTTTGAGACAATTGCTTAATCTAATATTAATTTAATCTATTGTTTATGAATTAAGTGAATAGAGATGACAGAAGAAATGGTTAGTTTTTTACTTACCTACGACGGACGCACAGAAGGGTTATTAATTAAGAAATCATCTACATATGATGAATTTGAGATGCAAGTAGCAAGCAAGGTTAGGTGGGATAAAAGAAGATGGAAAATTACTATCAAATGTAATATTCCGTCGTATAGTTTGAGAATGACATTAATATGCATAAATGATGATGCATAAATGGGTTTTATGTTTCACCACTTGCATCACGTAATTGTTTTCGAGTTATTTCTTGAAAAAGAGGCCCGAGTGCCTAGTGAAAGCGAAGTAGTTCACATAGGAGCTCATACAGGAGCTCAGATAGAAATGTGAACAATGAAAGACATATGCAAATGCCAGTGGATAATGAGGAAGAAGGAATTTATCTATGACAGTAGCTTCAAATGAACATCATAGGTCGTCTGCCCCTATTTACGATGGAAGTGGACCTAATTGAGGTAAGGTTTATTTAGTTGTGAATACGTTTTGAATCTTATAATTATTAATAAAATATATTTAGCTAAATTTTAAATTTTGTGTGTAATATGGAAGGTCCACAACGTGTGATGCGTGGTAGCCGAGTGAGCCTATGATGGCTCTTACAGGAGTTTCGAGAGCTCCCAGCTAATGCTACGGACATAGTTATCGAGCAGCATGCATGCGCCTATCTATTACATTTACTTGGAGCCATGATATTTGCAGATACCACGAGTAGCCACATACATGTGTCATATCTCTCCCTCCTTGAGGACTTCGACATGGTGGGTACTTATTCATAGGGCAGTGCTATTTTGCATTTTTATACCGAGAGTTAGGGAAAGCATGCCAAGCCATGACCTCAGGGATTGTGGGCTGCTTGACCCTTCTTCAAGTAAATAATTGCGTAACTTTAAATGGTGTTTTGGTCACGTATAATTCTTTAATTTTAATATTTGTTATCATATTTTCTGACATAGTTATGATCGTGGGAGCACATACACGTCAGACAACCAAGTATTGAGATGGGTTGCTTAGTCGAGGGTGCTCCATTAGGGGCGAGGTAGGCTGTATTTATGTTTAACACTTACTTTTTTTAGCAACGTTTTATGTACATATGTTAAACTTATTTTTTAAATTTAACTCCTTAAGGTAGAATGTTCGGAAAAAAAGAGCTGAAAATCCACAAGGAGTCCTCCGATTGTATAGAGGGGAGTTAGACTGCCAGCAGCTATATCAGGTAATTTTATTGCCGTGTTGAACTTTTTTTGTAATGATTTTAAAAAAAAATGTCGTTATTTAAACTAAATTATCTTTATATATTGTATAAGTTATTTGGCAGCCTTACTCAGAGGACGTGTTGGCTACGTTACCTCCTCTATATACTGATGGTCAAGAGGTGTGGCTATCTCGTACTTCATTAATATATTACAAGATTGTAGAGATATATGTGCCATATCGGGTAATGCTCTAGTTTAACCTGGAGCAAGGGGTCCCACCATCTACTGTCGAGTTTGTCAATCGCATTACTCGACAGGGCCACCATATTACCGACTGGACTTTACATCATGCGTCATATATCACTCGATGGGAGGATAGGAGAGCCATTGTTATCAGAGAGGAGATGGCTACGACATTGCGAGATGTTCGTAGTGCTTATATGCAGTGGTATTTACCGATTACACGACGATATATGTTATCGCGCGATGATGTAGAGGAGATGACATATCAGCCTAGGGGAGCATCTGAGGTAGCTCTGGTAAGTACAACTTTGTTAATTAAGGCATATTTTATTTCTTATTAATCAATTATTTAATATTTAATTTATTTTTTATACCTTCGTCTAGTTTGACATACGCATGCGCATTTGACTGATGCAATTAACACCTATACTCCGAGCGAAAACTTATTAGCAGCATGTTAGTTGGTGATTAGGGAGTCTGATGATGTCATTCGTAGCTTGCCACTATTTCAGTCGGTAATTATAGATGTTCATAGAAATTATCTTGTCGACGAGGCCGCTCAGACGTAGCCGATGCACTCTTCATTCCCTGATATTTCATCTTCATCAGCAACATATAGCTCTCCTCCAGGTTCATTATTTCTGGTCACTGCACATGTAGCTCAGCCAGATCCGATTTTATATTATAGACGACATCGGCCAGCTCATGTTGAACCATCTATTACTTATGCTGAGTCGGAGCCGCAGCTAGAGCCAGAGCCGAAGCTGGAGCCAGAGCCATATATCGAGCCGGAGCCATAGCCATAGCTAGAGGCAGATCATGAGGAGCTCGTACATGACCGTCCAGGACGAGGTCAAAGATGTAAGAGATTATGACATTACCTTTTTTATATGTTTATTTTAAACTAAATATTTTTTCGACTTATGATATAATATATTTAATATTTATCTATGATGTACTTTAATGTTATATTTGTTATGCATGGAATGGGTGGAATGAATGCAATTGTGTATGTATTGAATGAATGGAGATGGACAGGTGATAAAATTAATTTTAAATAGTTGAAAAAAAATTAATTTAATTTTGTCCTTCTAAATGACGAAATCAATATGGTTACGAACCGAACGCCGAAATGGTATAAGTGTCGCGATTTCGTTATTTAGAAAGTTGATTTCGTCGTTTAAAACGATGAAATCGTATCAAGTTGTAAACTAATTTTATCGTTTAGAAAGACGAAATCAGTTTAAACTTAATTTTGTCATTCTAAGCGAAGAAATTAACTTAAATTAAAAAAAAAACTACGTAGGCACTAGCTACTTTACTTGGTGCCTGCTTGGCTGGTACTTACGTGTAAAAAAAATATTACTTTAAAAAATATTTTTTAAAATAATTTAAAATAATAAATAATTTTTTTAATTATTATTTATATAATTTTTTTTATCCTGCCTGACTTGAAGGAATAGACGGTGCACATGCTAATATGCATTAGTATTATTATCCTTAATACTAATATATATTAACTGGTACGCCATTAATTTTCTAGATGGGCGGTTTCATATAATTTTTTTAGGTTAGGCTCACTCTCAATGTGAGGCATTTTCCCAGTGGAAGACAGTCATTTTTCAGGTGGACAGCGCTGCTGCTGTGGCCATTAGCGTTAGTGCTGATCACCCACCAGCTGGGTTCTTCCAGAGTTTTCTAAACTTTATCTTGAAGGTCATAACTGGCACCTCATTGTCCTCTTATAGGGGCATTATCATAATGCAAAAATAAAAAGAGAGAGAGAGAGGCAGAATCATGCTAGTCGAATCAGATTGTTCAGGCAATGATCCAATATGATTTGGCCGATGCAGAACCCAGCGGAAGATTATAAGCCTAGCCCAGTCACATTTTCCATTCATATATGATCCACAAAAACCATTCTTCTGATTAATCCTGCCTATGTCACTGTTTATACCATGCACTTTTATACAACAACATGATCAAGTTAAATTTTTTTTTATATAAAAACAAAAAGAATGGCTCGTGAATTGCACATATCCAATTTGATTATTCATGTTGTTGTTAGGACAAGGCAAGTGGCCGGTGCCGGTTCTTATCAACTACAGTGGGCATCCAAAGCACAACCTCCTCCAAAAAAGAATACTAAACAAATAAAGCCTGTTACAGCCAGTAGTCTAGTCCAAGTCGTTAAAGAAAGTCAGTCATCACCTTCATGCTAGCTGCCGGCATCGTTCTCCTACCAGCGTTTACCTACCAATTTCCACCCTCTACCTAAAGCAACTGCAAGAGTTGAAGTGACCAAAAAAAAAAAAATTGCTTAGGGGAAGCATTTTTTATATTCTTTATTGACAGCTAAGGTAAGGATCGTATAGGAACTGTCCATCCAAAAAAATTAATTACACATATTAATGTATGTTAGTGTGAGGGTCAATAATGCTAACATATGTACCGGCGATTTCAAATATTAATAGCTCATTTTCATTCTAGGTTTACTGTAAATATAAAACATAGAAAATACTTCCCTGCCCATGATCCTCACTTCTTTCACGGCAGGAATCATCAACTCTCTACCTTTCCGGGTATCATTCATAGGGTGGTATTTCCCCATTTTTCTAGCATAGGGGGACCAAGGAGCCAGTGAAAATTTATGTGGAGTTTGGAATTTCCGTCCTATCAGCAACAACTGCCTTGAAAAAACAGCTTAATCATTGAGGTGCAACATATAAATAACATTTGTCGGTCACACGCCTTCAAAACCAAAGTTTCAACGTGACTTAAGATATTGTTACACAGTTTCTTGAATGAAATGGCTAGGCTTTTGCAGCTAAGCATCACTTTCAAGTTCCAAAACGTGTCACACAACATTTGAAAAAAAATTCCGTACCGGTGTCTCTTCTATGAAAATATGAAGTGAGCCCATGTTTGTCTAATTCATTGAGCAACGTCTATAGTTATTCACTTGAGGTTGGTTTGGTTCTTACTGTATAAGGTTTACAAACTTTCCTTTGCTTGCGTGTGTGCATATTTCCAGACAGTGTTGTTGAAACCGTCCAATAAACGTAGATTGATAGGGTGGAGAAAGTCTTCTAAGCAGAAGGGCCGGGACCTCTTCCTCGTAGGGGGGAGGTGATACCATTGTACCTCTTGTTAGATTGACATGTTACTTGCAGTGATGCCACCGGGCTTTGCCTGGTCTAGAACCAGCCCAAACCTGGTTCCATCCTGACTTGACACGACCGGATTAAACCCAAATTGATATGACTTGTTTTATAAAAATCTATTTTGAAGTGTGGTCATTTATATATTTATAGTTATTGCCTCTTCACTAAAGTGATAAGTTAGGGACTTTTGCTTTAATTATGTCATAAGTCAATTTAGTTTGGTTTGGAAAATTAAAGAAAATAAAGAAAAAATCGACAATAAAGGCTACAGGAAAGGCGGAGAGCCGTTTAAAAATTAACCCATTAATAAAAACCCTATCATAAAAACAGGCCCAAAATCATGACAAATTTACATTACAAAATTTTGGCCAAAATTTGCCTAAAGTCCATTTTAATATTTTTTTAAAAATTGTGACAACTTTGTCGTTCAGATCCTGTTGATATGAGTCGGGCATATGTACACCCAATACATATCGACTGTGGGATTATGTAAAATATGAGAGGGTAAAACAAGCTTTGGTACTTCCGGGTGTGTCTCAAATATTTTCTTTTAGAGTTTTTTCCATATTACCTGGCTCAATATACAAATATTTTATATTCTTTGAATTTTAACACTTAATTTCATATGATATGGTTTAGACAAATATACTCTTAGCTCACAAATAAACCCATACCCAAGTTTTTATCTCATTATTGGTAATGAACTACCCACGATAATATAGATTATTTATATGAGCAAAATCAAAACATACAACATACAGAAAACAAAGCACTCACTTAAAAGATGACCGATAGAAAATAAAAAATTTCTCCTTCTCAATCCTATGTTCCAGAGAATAAACCAGAACCGAGCTACTTCCTGGTTTCAATCCAAAAATTGGTTCCTAGTTAAAAAAAATACAAAAATAATAGAATTCAAAACGGGGAATCAAAAGAAGCCACTTTAGTGCTTGCTAAATTGCAACAGACATATTATTTTGACAATTTGAAAAAAACTGGGTTGCGTTTAGAACGGATTAAAGGACTTCGGAGACTTGCCGCAAATGGAGATTGGATACGACAAAAATGAATGATTTTTGGGAGTATAGCGAATCCGAAGGAAAACAGGTGGAGTACATCTACTCTGCATGACTCGCGAGACATCCGAGAATGCAAGAATGAGAGGATGGTTCCCACTAAACGGACCAAAGATCTCACGCTCCACGTGGCCCGTGTCCAACATTTAATCCATATCACATATACGATAACAGATATGTCAGTCAAACGTATTATTGATAATATGATATGTATTATTTGAGCCGACAACCCATAATATGATATCTTCTATATCGCATATACGATAACATGATATTCGCTATAGCGTATTATTGATAACACGATATGTCAACAATGCGTGTTATTGATAATACAATATGCTATGATATCTTCTATGTCGCATATACGATATTCGCCATAGAGTGTTATCGTTAACATGATATTCACTATAGCGTATTATCAATAACACTATATTTGCCATAACGTGTTATCGACAACACAATATTTGACATAGTGTATTATCGATAATACAATATGCCAACAAAACGTGTTATTTATTTTCCTCTATATTGTATATACGATAACATGATATTCGCTATAACGTGTTATCAATAACACAATATTCGGTATAGCGTGTTCAATAACACAATATTCGCTATAGCGTGTTATCAATAACATGATATTCACTATAGTGTATTATCAATAACATGATATGCTAACAATGTGTGTTATTGATAATACAATATGCTACAATATTCTCTATATCACATATACGATAATACGATATTCACCAAAGCGTGTTATCGATAACACGATATTTGCTATAGCGTGTTATTGATAGCACGATATGCCAACAATACGTGTTGATGATAATACGATATATCACATGCACTATAATACAATATTCGTCATAGCGTGTTATCGATAACACGATATTCGTCATAGTGTGTCATTAATAACATGATATTCACCAATATTTGTTATTGATATAATTGTTCATCAAGTAAGAGATGAAAACCTCTAAGATCATGATGTTCTACATAATAAAACTTGTATATAAAAAACCATACTAGAGTCCCTCTTTGCACAATAAGGTAGGAGGTTATCATAACTATTCAACAATGTCATTCTTTAACATCTATATCTTTTTTTATTTCTTATATAGCCTTGTTCTCCTTGGATAGTCCCTTTAGATTTATTTTTGGAGTTGTAGTGTCATCTTGATCTCCTTTGTAAAAATAAATAGCTTATGTGGTTATAAATTTTTGGACAAAAATTAGAAAAGTGCAATTGCCGATGAAGTGAGGGAGGTTGACAATCACCGAATAGAAATTAGAATTTGTTGTTGATGAAAATATTTGGGCAAAAATCACAAATTGTCAATTAGCTCCGATTTCTTTTTTGTTTATGCAACATCATAACTAGTTGACACGATTTTAAACCCTAACCCTTATTATAGGGGTATTTTGGTCTAATTTTTTAAAAATATTGTGTAAACTCAAATTCTATAAAATAATTTTTTTATAAAATTAAAAAATATAAAATATTTATATCGTAGGCATATGAAAAAACCTCTTCCTTTTATTATCCAACTACCTACGAAAAATACATAGGATTTTTTTGACCCCGACCAAAGTGGCAGGCATCTCTAGCTCCTGATTCATGCCCATTTCTGCAGCGGCTCTTCAATCTCTGACAACGGTTAAAAAGCCGGGTCCATGACCCAAAACGACTGACGACGGTCCAGCCTCAGCTGGGGCCAACACAAGGCACGTGAAAAGCATGTACAAATTGTCTTCACCACGACCGGGCTTCACATGAATCAACCCATCGGATCCGGCCCACCCGCCAAGACTTGGCCCAGACGAAGGGGGTAACTGAATCTTTCCCGTCTTTCATTCACCTGCTCGAAGCATTTTTTGAAAAAGCTAAATATCGGGGAGCCTCCGGAACGGAATTCCGCTTCGGTTGGATCAAATCAAGCGCGACGACGACGAAACCACCGATTCCATGACGTCTCCTCTTCTTCCTTCTCTTCTATCCCAAATTTCCTTTTATTCGTTGAGGTTCTGCCCGATCTTGGATGGATCGTGCTTTTGATTTCGGTTTTTCGGTTTTTTTTTTCAACGAATCCATGTGCCTCCGCGGGATTCCGACGCCGGCCCCGGATCGCCGCCGGTGAATTGCTTGTTGCTTTCACTAAGTTATCGGACAGTTCCTTCTCGGACTGACGTGTTTGTTGTGGTTTTTGGTGCGGCTGGAGCTGGGATTTTTTTTGTGGGGGAGAGGGGGGAGGTGGGAAGGGGTAAGGCTTTTCAGTTGCCCCGGGAAGGAGTAGTGAGCTGCTTCAATGGAGCCTCGAGTGGGAGACAAGTTCCGACTCGGTCGTAAGATCGGGAGCGGCTCTTTTGGAGAAATTTATCTAGGTTGTGTATTGTATACACTTATTTGTTCTTTTGGTTTGTGCTATTTTTTATCTTCTTGACGTGTGTGGCTTAATCAACTACTTTTTTGTCATTTTTTGTATTTTTTTAGGTACGAATATCCAGACGAATGAGGAAGTCGCAATTAAGCTTGTAAGTCGTCGTGCTTCATGTTTTTCTTCTATTAATGTTATGTTAGGTGAATCTTTAGTTGTACTAAGAGAATAAGCTACTTGGAGTTTAGATTCTTATGTTAATAGCTTCTTAACTATCAAACTCGTTAGGTTGTGATATGTTGCACATGTTATATTTAACTTGGACGTGGTAGTTTGATGAGTGCAGGTAACATATAATTAAAAAATTAAGTGCTTCATAATTTGTTGTGGACTATGTATTGCGAAGGATGTTGATTCAATTGCTTAGGGATAGATGGATTTGGTATTGTTAAAAGGTTTTTCTGATCAAATGTTATTGATAAATGGTGAGAAGTTTTTTCTGGTCAATAGATATTAGTAAACTAAAGATGTAGATGTGTTTCACTGTACAAAATCTATAAACTTTATTAGGAACTCTTATTATGGCTGAAATTAAGGTACTTTGAATTTCTTTCCAGGAAAATGTCAAGACAAAGCATCCGCAATTGTTATACGAGTCCAAGTTGTACAGGATGCTACAGGGAGGAAGTAACGACAATAACCTCATCTATTCTTTGTTTTATTTCTTGTGTCACATGGGACATAAATTAACTTGCAAATAATCCTTTATGCCACTCGTATCTTGTTTACCCTTTTTGCAGCTGGCATTCCAAACGTGAGATGGTTTGGTGTTGAAGGTGATTATAATGTTCTTGTGATGGATTTATTGGGACCTAGTCTTGAAGATCTTTTCAACTTTTGTAGTCGTAAATTGTCTTTGAAGACGGTTCTAATGCTTGCTGATCAGATGGTATAGTTTTAGCTTCCAACTACATTACTTGCCTTTGATCTAGCAATCTTATAGTACTCTTAGTTTTGTTGTCTTGTTTGGCATTAGTTAAATCGAGTGGAATTTGTCCATGGAAAGTCTTTTCTGCATCGAGATATTAAACCAGACAATTTCCTTATGGGTTTAGGACGGCGTGCGAATCAGGTAAAAGTGAGTTGGAAAAAATTCAGAACAACGTGATACTTTGAAGTAAACTAAGATGAAGATCTGCTTGCAGGTTTACATTATTGACTTTGGTCTCGCTAAGAAGTATAGAGATTCTTCCACCCACCAGCACATTCCTTACAGGTTGGGGTGATTTATTCATATCTGCAACTGGTCCCTTGGGTACATATATATTTAATATAGGGAGGAGGGAGAAATCTTCATTGCTTCATTTTTATGCATATTTTTTCAAATCAACTCCTTGTTCTTTTTTACTCTCTTCCTCACCTTGATAAAATTATTGAAGTTATTGGATGTGTGTTCTTATTGTTTCATCAAAGTAGTATTGTATGCAATGTTTTTTTACCATTTGGTTTTAGTTTGATAATAATGGGCAAGTTACATTCTCAACCATATTTTATTAATTTTATTGTATCTTCTTCTGTCTTGATTACTGCAGAGAGAATAAGAATCTTACTGGGACTGCTAGATATGCCAGTATGAACACACATCTTGGCATTGGTATGCTACTTTATTATGCTTTATGACAATTTCCTGTTGTGGCTAAAGCCTGTAGCTGATTTCGGACCCTTTGTTCGGATTGCTAGAACAAAGCCGGAGGGATGACCTTGAATCTCTTGGATATGTTTTGATGTACTTTTTGAGGGGAAGGTATTTTCTTGTTCTATATCACTCTTTTCTATTTGTTGTAAAGTTTCTTGTGGTTCATTTGTGCTGTTTTATGAGCAAACAATTTCTTCTTGAAGTCTTCCATGGCAGGGTTTGAAAGCTGGAACTAAGAAGCAAAAATATGAAAGAATTAGTGAACGAAAAGTTTCGACATCTATTGAGGTGGGAATTAAAAAAACTAATGATTATATATTCATATCCAGTATTCATATTGGTGGGAGTTTCCTTTATATTTTTTCAGGCTTTATGTCGGGCTTATCCCACAGAATTTGCATCTTATTTCCACTATTGCCGTTCATTGCGTTTCGATGATAAGCCAGATTATGCCTACCTGAAAAGATTATTCAGAGACTTATTCATTCGTGAAGGTTCAAGTCTATCTTTTCTTCTTCTTTTTTTTAATGCTTGCTTTGCTGCATTGAGAAAAAAAAAGGATGTCTTTTTCCCGCTTATGTTTTGAATTAGGTCTTAGGCACTATTGAATGCTGTGCATTTAAATATTTATTTGCAGCAGCCATTTTTCATAATAACTTATCATAACTTTTGTTTTCTCTCTGTGAGCATTAGTTATATTCATCTCTCTATCTATATTGCAGGTTTTCAATTTGATTATGTGTTTGACTGGACCATTTTGAAGTATCAGCAGTCACAAATCGCTAGTGCACCTCCCCGTCCACTTGTATGTGCAATTGAAGTTTTTGTTAGTGATTAATATGGACATTGTGGAGAGGAGTTTCATGTGTATGAGACAGAGAGCAAGGAACAGATACGCTCTCAAGAGTGAAAAGAAAGAGCAACTGCTCTAACCGAGGGGAATATTAACAGATTTTAACAAAAAAATCAGCCCATTTTTTGAAGAGTAAATTGGGTAGATGCTTTGTTGGTCCAAGATTTTTGCATAATTTGTTTTTAGGTTTTAATCACCAGAAAATGGTTTAGTAAACCAGTTAAACCAGCTATTTTGGTCCTGTTTTAAAGCACAAGATATGTGAGCAATTCTCCTGATGGGAAGTTGGACTTTGTTAGACACGTGGCTGCCCATTAGATTGCCAATATAGTCCTTTCCGTATTTGGTTCCTTGTGCACAAAATTGGTTGTCTTTTCTTTATGCCTTCTAATGTCTTATGATTGTCAGCCCGTGTCAGGAATATGGCAAGAATATCTGTACCTTATTGTTATTTTTTCTAAATTAAATTGTTCCAATATCTCACATTAAAACGGAGCTTCAACACCCAGAAATTTTCAATTATGCTACTCACAGGGTTAGATGCATAATGTAGTGTTTCTACTTTGAAATGCTAATGAGACTGCTAAGAATTCTATTAACCTGAGTTGGTCTCATATACCACTCATTTTATATTTCGAATTATACAGGGACCAGGTGTTGGGCCGAGTGCTGGTGGACTCCCTGCTGTTGGAAATGCAGATCGACAGCCTGGTAATATGTCATGTGTTATCTGTTATCTGTGTTTGTTACTTCAATATGGTTATTTTGTGGATATGTATTTTTTTACTTCTATTCAAATCACTTCATTCTCTACAGTGTAATTTTATGACAGATGTTTTGCACTTTTAGAAGCATGTTTAATAACTGTGTTTATGTGGTGGATATATACCGTTAGGAGGATTCTATTGTAGAGAGGTCCATTGAAGCTTTCTATGTGTGTTCTGTGGAGATCCAACAGGGATATACTTCTTGAGTGTTGAATGGAGCAGAACACACATGAGAATAAGATAAATTTTGTGGGCCTTCTATATTGATGCTATCTTCAAGCCCCATACACATAGGGTTGATTGGATGGGATATTTAATGCACTCCTAATATCTTTGGTGGCACAATATATGTCATATTCATGTAGTGAGCAAGAGTGTGAACTTTGATTCAGGTGGTGAGGGAAGAATGCTTGGTTGGTCTGGCACGGATTCATCTCGGCGGAGGTTGTCAGGACCAGCTATTAATGCAGGCAGTTTACCGAAGCAGAAGAACCCAGTTCCAAATGATTCTCCTGCGGCAAAGGATGGCATGGTGAGAATTTTGGTGGCACTTATGCTTATGTATATTAGTCAATTGGTCATCATAATGCATACAGGTTTATTGGTCACAATACGATTGTCCAATAAAGCTGTTGGAACCACTTGATTTTATTTCGTTTTTAGAATAGTGACATCCTAGTTATTAGAGCTTAAACTTACAGAGAACAGATATCTGTCAAGTGCCCTTCGTCTTAGTGCTTGTGACAACATGGAAATACATGCATCCAACTTTTCCCTTACATTTTGGGCTTACAGTATAGACTTTTTGCATTGCTGATGCATTTTTAACCACATTTTGTTGTTATAGGCTGAGAAAATTATAGATCTAACTGTGATGCTTGTCTCTTTATATTTTATACTTTCTCCATCCTAAATTAATAGCTCCATTTGAGAAAAAAGTTTGTTCCATATTAATAGCTCCATTATTTTAAATTTAAGTGGCTGGGTACTTAAAAAAGAGTATCGTAAGCTTATTTTTCCTTTCTCTTAGATGTGAGTTTCACCATTCAATAAAAACCACCATTTTTTCAAATGTAGCTATTAATAGAGGACAAAGGGAGTAATATTTAGTTAGAAATTTTATTTAACTTTAGGAGTTTACTTTAAAAATCTTAAAAAATGATTGGAATTTGGATTCTGCTTAAATATGAAGAGGATGCCTAGCCCATGCTGCAGCTGCAGTGCGAGCTAGTGTGATGTAATCCCCTGCCATCAGATCATGGCCAGGGGCTTGTCCACTTCGTAGGGTACAAGCCCCTAGCCTTGATCTGACGGCCAAGGGAGCTACAGTGTACTAGCCTGCGGTGCAGCTCCAAATGAGTATGTTCAATGACTTATGATTGGTTCTGGGTTGTGAGTTTCAAATGGGGAGGTCACCAGCAGAGTTTTTATATGTTCTCTATGTGGGCAATTGACAAATATATTCTGTTTCATGGGCAAATTTTAGTCAATCCTCCTCCAAAGCACATTGGTCCCGCCCATATATGACACATGGGGTCCACAGGTAAAAAACGTTAACAGGTAACTTAAAACCCTTCGTGCTAATATTAATAGGAAATATAGTTGTTGACTGTAGTGGGAAATCCAAGCCCATATATCCCTATGAATGTGTGTGTGTATATTTAGAGAGAGAGTTGCGTGTGTATATAACAAACCAAGCTGAAGTTCATTTGTTTCATTTTCTTTTCATAGATATGGTTATTAGAAGTAGAACCTAGAAATTTAAATAATTACTATTTGTTCCTTTTCAGAATTTAAAAAAAAAACAGTAGTCTTAAGAATAGTAAATAAAGATAGTTCACAGGATGAGGAGTATGAGGGGTGGCATACTCCTCATCCATGTTCACATGTATACATAAACGGTATTTGATTTTCCTTAAAAATGCAGAGTCTGATTTTTTCGGCTATATGACAAAGCAGGAATGTACGTGTTGGTTTGTTCACCTTTGCTTTCATGTAACAAGTGTTTTTGAAAATATATTAAAATATAGATATCTACTTATCTTGTGTGATCAAGCTACAGATAATATTGTGGTTTGGTATTGTGACTGTTTTTTCCCCTTTCTGTAGCTGTCCAGCTCTGCATTCGTGGGGCGGTCAAGTGGCTCATCCAGGAGAGCTGCTGTTTCTAGCAGCCAAGAGCTAATTATGAGTGCTGAAGCTGACTCAACCCGGCATAATGCTATTCGCACAATGTGGGTTAATCCTAAACGTACATCACCCATGTCTGCAGAACCTAAACGTACATCATCTGGTAGAAATAGCTCTAACTTGAAGAACTACGAGTCTGCCATAAGGGGCATTGAGTCTTTAAATTTCGATGCTGAAGAAAGGGTGCACTACTAGCAAAGCATGTAGTACTGTACCTTTTTGGCTTCACTCTTTTTAAATACCATTCTGTAAATAATTTACTTGCTGGTACAGTTGAAAATGTGATTGTTACTTCGTTCGATTAAGAATACCGCTGCTTAAATGTTTACAAAAAGTTGATGAGATTACTGCTGAGCGAGCTGCTGGCGGAGAAGGCCGGCTACGTGTCTACAAGTAGTGCCGTGAATGTTTGCAGGCTGCGTATCTGGTCGCTTTTAGGCGTTAAGGCCTAAAGGTCTAAACGAGTTGAATTTTGTTTGTCACTTCTGACTTATCTGAACTACTTGTGCATGAGTCTATTTTTAATCTTAAAAAGGAAATTGGTACATTTGTTGCTGCATGTATTTTTTTTGGGTATTCTAGCTGCTTTTATCTTTGAGTCATGAGTGACTTTAGACAGCGTTATGTACTCTACTTTCTGGCGAGTTTTTAATCACCCGCCTGCTTACTGAAAGATGTGCATTGCCGTCCTCTCATTCGCCGTGATGCATATAATTAAAATTGTCTAATTGTTAATGTATTCTTCCGCCAAAATTTACGTGGATTTATTCCTTTACGAACATTAAGTTTCTTTTTATCTTTTTAATAATTTCTTTGCTAATTTTCTGATTTGGATGGGGAGATTGTTTGAAGAGATTGGTTGTGAAGAGCTATTTCCTTTCTTTGAGCTTTTCCTTCTCCTTTGTCAGACAAAAGGGTGGGGAATAGGGTTGCTCACTGCTTGGCTAAGCAAGCAAAACTGTTTCACTCCCCCAATTATAGTCCAACAGAGTGCTGGAGTATCTTCGTTCAGTTCTTAATTTGACAACTCTGTTTGGTTGTAGTCTGCCTTATCTAGCAACGTTCCTTTTAATTAGGACTTACGCAGAGCTCCATGGCGATGGGATTGCACGAGGGGTGTTGTTCTTCTACCGAGAGAAAGTCTCAGGTAATGTGCTTATGTGGAAGTCTCAGGTTAATTGTTTCATGTCATATCACGTTGAGGGTTTAAGTCTAGCACCGATTAGCCATTTGTAACATGGACGGTAAAAAAGAACCATAATACTTACCTTGTCCCCGTTAAGGATGAGCCTACGGGCTCTAGCAAAACCGTAATAAAAAGATGAATGGACGCGTCTTGCTTGACACGGCTCCATTACCAGTGCCCTAAGACCATGCTACATAGGTCTCATAACATAGCAGCCCCTATGTACAATGTTAAAAGTCCTATGTAACCTGGTCTCAGGCACAGATCTAGCCATTTAGGCGCTCTGGTCATAGAGTTGATCAGGAAAATATTTTTCAAAGAAAATCTATATGCTACTAGGGACGTTGTTCGGGGTAAGCCTTCCCAAAGCAAAACCGTAGATGAATAGGCCCAACAATTAAAATCACGGTGATGATTACCTTAAAGCCCGTAGGCTATCCTCTATGAATCAGCTCGAGCAATATGTATCTTTCTTAATTTTTCTCCCAATTACCTGGTCTAAGATACAAATATTTCATATATTTTAGTTTTATAAAAAATGTTCTATAGAACCTGGGTTTACGTGATATTTTTTTAAAAATAGACTAAAATACCCCGCAACAAGGGTTAGGGTTTAAAATTATGTAAACTAGTTGCGATGGCGCATAAGCAAAGAGGAGATTAGAGCACAATGATAATTTACGATTTTCGCTTGGCAATTCCCATGAACAACAAATTCCAATTTATATCTGGTGATTGCCAACCTCCCTCACTTCATCGACAATCACTTTTCTCTAATTTTTGTCCAAAAATTTCTAACTACATAAACTATTTATCCCAACAAAGGAGATCAAGATGATACTTATAACTCCAAATATGAATATTGGGGGACTATCAGAGGAGAATAAGACTATATAAGAATGAAGAAAGATATGAATGTTGACCTCCTACCCTATTGTGCAAGTTTGGTTTTTTGTTTGCAAGTTTTATTGCGTAGAATATTTTATGTAAGCATGTACACGATCTTAGAGGCTTTCATCCTCGACTTGATGAACACTTGTATCAATAACAAATATTGGCAATTATCATGAATGTCATGTTTTTGAGTACATGCAAAACACACATATCGTGTTATCTTATATACGATATGGAGCATATCGTATTATCAATAACACTTATTATTGACATGTCGTGTTATCGTATATGAGATATGAAACATATCGTATTATGGGTCGCTGGCTCAAAGAAGACACATATTGTGTTATCGTTAATACTATATGATGAATATCTTGTTATCATATATGTGATATGAAGCATATCGTATTATGAGTCACTAACTCAAACGACACATATCGTGTTATCATTAAGACGATATGACAAATATTGTGTTATCATATATGCAATATGAAATATATCGTATTATGGTATGTCAGCTAAAAGAACACATATTGTGTTATTATGAACATAATATTACAAATATCCTG
The DNA here is from genome assembly GCA_035235625.1 of Saururus chinensis. Classification (NCBI taxonomy): domain Eukaryota; kingdom Viridiplantae; phylum Streptophyta; class Magnoliopsida; order Piperales; family Saururaceae; genus Saururus; species Saururus chinensis. The sequence goes on from CP141143.1 coordinate 19,962,786, forward strand.
TTATTGTATATACGATATGGAGGATATTGTATTATGGGTTGTCTGCTCAAAGAACACATATTGTGTTATCGTTAATACGATATGATGAATATCGTGTTATCGTATATGTGATATGGAGCATATTATATTATCAATAATACATATTGTTGACATATCGTATTATTGTATATAAGATATAGAGCATATCGTATTATCAATAATACGTATTATTGACATGTTGTGTTATCGTATATGCGATATGAAACATATCATATTATGAGTCATTGGTTCAAAGAACTCACAGATCGTATTATTGTTAACACTGTATGGCGAATGTCATGTTATCATATATGCGATATGGAGCATATCATATTATGGGTCACTGACTCAAGAACACGTATTGTGTTATCGTTAACACGATATGACGAATAATATGTTATCGTATATGTGATATGGAGGATATTGTATTATGGTATGTTGGCTCAAAGAATACTTATCGTGCTATCATTAACATGATATAGTAAATATCATGCTATCATATATGCGATATAGACCATATCATATTATCAATAACATATATTGTTGACATGTCGTTTTATCGTATATGTAATATGAACCAAACCGTATTATGTCTATAGTGCAAAGAACGCATCGTGTTATCGTTAACTTAATATGACACATATCATATAATCAATAAAACATATTATTGACAAATTGTGTTGTCATTGATGAAAAATGAGCCACATCATATTATGAGTCATTTTGTCCATTATGTTGGAGGATGGGTCACCGACGCCGAGGATGGGTCATTTTTTGAACCACTAGCTAGTGTGTTGCCACTAGTGATCTGCCTCCGATGAGTCATCGTCGGTAATTTGCCACCAATAACACCTCCCCACACCCTTTACTATTCATTAATGAGATAAGAACTTGGGTATGAGTTCATTTATGACCTAAGGGAATATTTGTCCTAAACCAGGTCATATGGGATTAAGTGTTAAAATTCAAGGAATATGAAATATTTGTATATCGGGCTAGGTAATATGGAAAAAACTTCAAAAAAAAATTTATAATCTATTGAAAGCTATTGAATCTTTGCCTTCTTTATAGGTGTTAATGAGCCGAGTTGGCCGAGTATTGGGCTTACCCGTCTTGAACTTAAACCACTCAAGTTTAGCTCGAAGCTGAAACAAGTTTAAAATTTTTAGTTTGAGCTTGGCTTGAATTAGAAATCCATAGCTTGGCTCAAGCTCAAGCTCGAACTGCAATAAGTGAATTACAAGCCTAGGCTTGAACTTGGCTTAAACTAAAAAAGTAAAATATATCTAAATCTAAAGTATATGAAGTATTACACATAATAAGATGTTTTTAGTATTAAATAACAATAAATACGCTTCAACAACTTTAAATTGCACCTCAAACAACTGACTATAGTCACTACAAAAGAAGAACACTATGGCAAATAAGTTTTAGTTTTAGATACTCCAAAACAACAACATTACCATTTTCCTCTCTTTATGTGCATATTATCACTAAAAAAGATGTAGAAAAGAAAGACCCACATAGGGAGCATTGCCTTCTACTTTTTATATATTCTTTTCTTTACATACATATAAATTACTCATAAAAGAATTATTCTTCAACCTTAGGGGTCGTTTGGGTACTAAATCAATTCGCTAGTGAATCGGATTTTTTTGGAATTAATTCCGTCGATTCAATATAGAATCAGAATTTTGTTTGGGTGCAATTTTTCATATGGAATCGTGTTTGGATAGCGAATTGTATTTAAGGTAAGATTCTTTAGAATTTTTAGGTAAATTGACAACTATGCCCTTTGAATGGAATTGTTTTGATAGAATTATGTTTAAGGAATTTGTGTATTTTTTGGAATCATTGAATTTATGAAAAAAATTCAAAAAAATAACCTTTGTTTAGGCATTGTACGTGGTTTGTGTGCAACACCAATAATATGTTTGGCCACTCGTATTCGGCTTTGGGCCATATCAAACAGTTTAAGATGATGCTAAAAAAGATTTTTTTATTTCGCTAGATTGATTGTAGAAGTACAAGAGGCAATACGCTCCTCCTTAAACAAATTTTTATTGGTTGATGGGCCCATGGAAGTCCGTACTGGCCGATACGAGTGCTTATCAGTTGTACTTACCTGTATCGCTTTATTGACCTATACTGTATTGATACTATAGATACATATTAATACGCTATTAATTTATTAATTATTATATTTATAAAAATATTTTAAAAAATATAACAACATGGATACTTAACAATAACGATACATAGTTGTATTGGCCCCACGTAGCAATAATGATGCATCGTTATTGCGATAATGCTATATCGTTGTAGCGATAATGCTACATTATTGTAACAATATTGCTATGTTGTTGTAGCGATAATGTTACATCGTTGTAGCGATATTGATACAACGTTGTAGCAATATCGATACATCATTATAGCGATAATGCTATATCGTTACAACGATAATGCTATACCTTATGAGCGATATTGCTACAACGTTACAGCAATAACGATACAATATAATAACAATAATGTCATAATATAGAAGTGATATTGCTATAATATTATAGCAATAATGCTATAACTTAAATATAATTTTATCTTTCCAATTACACAATTACACCACATCCATCATCCACGATATAAAATTCTCTTGTCTTTTAATCCATGATATAACATTCTATGGTATTGTATGGTCTATGATATAGCATTCTATAGTCTTAGCACTTACCAAACGTATCATTAATGCATACCCTAGCATTCTATGGTCTTAGGCATACTATTTGCTACCTCTAATCATACAAGTTCATATTATTATGGTCATTTAGGGTCTATAATATAGCATTCTAATGGTTTTAGCACTTACCAAATGCATCATTAATGCATACCCTTTGCTACATACAAATTCATATTATTATCACGTGGGAGTTACATTACATCATGGTAAAAATAAACAACATTAATACAATATAAAAAAATATACAAATAACCTAACATCAATATCGGCCGCCACATTGTGCACCAATTGGAAATATACAAATGCATTATATTCCTACCTTTTGTAATTACAGAAATGCAAGCCAAATATGTCTCAGTTTTGCCTTTAATTACTTGAAGAAGCATAAGTAATTATTAGTAAGACATGATCAGAGAACTAAATCAATCCTCAGTTTCAAAAAGTTTAGGAATGGAATGAAGGGGGAAGCATAAACAACAGGACTACAAAAGATCAAAAACAAAATCTAGAACGATGAAACATGATTTCTAGACTTGCACTGTAATTTGATTATCTAATAGAGCTATTTTATTTTAATTTGAAACCTTATAGTGATGTTGAATAATCAACACAATCTAAAGAGATAGAAGTTGGTGTGCAGGTCTTCACTTCTTGTTCTGCATCTCTACAAACTTCTTCCATGAATCCCAGCCAGAACTCTCCTCCCACCACCAATTCACATTCTTCCTCCCAGTGAACATGTCACCCTTTTCTGTCGCCTCGCCTCCACTAAAAATTGAATGTTGGGCAAATGTGATAAATCTGCCAGAGAGAACTCGTCTCCCACCAGAAACCTGCTCTCATCCCGCCTCCTACACTCATCCAGTCTCTTCTCATAGATATCCAAGCACCTTCGCCAACTTCTCTTGGTTCTAAGCAATCATAGCACGATCCTACTTGATTCGCATTTGCGGGGCAAAGGTCAACTGGAAAACCAATGCTGAACTTGATGGATTGAAGCTTTGGCATCTGCCTCCAGCTACTGATCAATGGAGGCTTGTTGAATGAACTCAGTTCTATATAGTGTCTTGTTCCCCTGAGAAGCATATTTTTCTGATTATATCTGCATATAGCCCTTGATTATGCAAATTTAAGAAAAAAACATAGAAATAGATTGATGATTTTTGACCCAAGTCATTTTTTCTCTTATTAAGCCTAACCTCACCTGATTTTAACCAATTTTTAAAGCACAACCCAACCCCTCTAAGTTGGTTAAACTAATCTGACTCAAGGCTCAATTGAATTAGTCGAAGATTAAGCCTATTCCTTTAAACCTGAACCGAAAGGATGAAGAAAAATGAGGATCGAGACTAGGAGAAACTAGGAGAAACCAATTGTAGCCAATAAGTCTCTCAACCTTTAGGTCTTTTGCCCTCAACATGAGTTTGCCTCCTCCGCCTTTGAAGCCCTTTGGTTCAACATAGATTTATTGGTCCTTATCCCCTATTTGATCTATCGGACTATTTATAATTACTCTTATCTCATGCATAAAATTTCTTTTTGGGTGACAGCATATATAAATACAACTACTTAAGAATTTAGCATTGTAGTTTTGATGTAATAAAAAGATTTCTTTTGTTAATGTTTGTTGTATTTTCATTCCTTGTATGAAGAACAATGTTTCGCTAACTTCGTACCTTTTTGTTTTAAATTTTATTTTGTGCTCATTTTTTGTTTAATATTTTTTAAACTTCTGTTTAGATAATTTTTTATATTTATGTATTTTTTCATTATCTAGTTTGGTAGAATGTTGATGTATTTTCCTTATGTCAACCCTCAACATTTTATTAATTAGTGGGATATTCTTATTCATATTTTTTACACAAGGGCATTATTTACTATAATGAATGTCCCATGACGTAGTTTATTGTGATTGTAATTTTTTATTTATTTTTTATAAATTATATGGATGGTTATAGCTTTCTTTAAAATAGTTATACAACGAATTCACTTAACTAAAATTCCCAACTAGGCTTTGGTTAGATATAACAAGTAGGCCTAGAAACTCACATGTTTTGCATAACCAAATGCCAGCTGGGATTTTTTGTTGGGTATATTCGATGGGTAAATATCAGTACTATCTTTACAATAGGGATACTAAAATTTGTAAGCTAGTAGACAATTAATCCAACCCAATAATGTTAAAACAATTAATAGCTTTTTTATGTGAATCGGTCTTCTTTTATTTGTTTTTATGCATTGATCACATGACATGCTGTTTTGTATGTAACACCTTTGGTAATTGAATACTAAGATATTAGAGTATTTACTATTTTAACAAGGTTTCATGATGTTTGTTTGTTTTGTTGCTCAACAATGTACTTGAAAAAGAAAAATATTATCTACTTCTTCCAAGAACACCATCTCTTATATGAATTCCTAATATGGTGTCATTTTTATAGTAATTTATAAATTTTTTATTTTATACAACTATTTTTTACAACCCTAATTTAAAATTCTGGATTTGCCACTGCTCAAGACTAAGCAGGGGATACATGTAAACATGTAAAACAAAAAAAACTGCAAGCAAACCTAGATGACACAATATAACTCTTGTCAATGACCATAGATTATTAAGATACCAACAAAAAGTAAAAATATTTAAAGATATTCTTAAGAACGCTAGATATTTAAAGATTAAGTCAACCAGAGAAGAACCAAAAGTCAAGGAAGGAATGTCCATACCCCTGCAAGAGGAAGTAACTACAACCAACAGTGAAATAGTCTCTGTTTTTACTCTCTCAACTTAGACTGGAATTATGCAGAATAGAACTTTCAATTCCATGCTCAGTGGATGCAAAAGACATGTTTAAATAGACTATATAAGGATGCATACAAACTCCAAGGAGACATATGCATACACAAGGAAAGAACATCTAGGGAGAGACCACCCAGCTGGCCGCACATATGAACAAAGCTGGCCAGTAGTGGTGGTGATGCACGTGCATGTAGATTATCCCACATAGGTGCATGGGTCTAACATATATCACCTTACAAAAGTGGGGTGACAAAAAAGCCTATCTAAGGTCAAACTTAGGTATTATGTACTCACTCTAGGAAAGTCTCCTTACCTATGTAGGACTATTACAAATATCATTATATTACTACACTCAAAGTTTATTTACTCTCTTATAATTTTGAGTTAGTAGGTGAAACCCACTTAACCCAAACTTGTTAAAGACATTATTATGGGCTCAAAACCATATTATCCAATAGAATTACGGTGTGCACTAATTTTCTTTTGTTGGATGCTAATAATGCTCCTTATGAAGTAGAATTTAGTGGATGTAGTGAAGGTGGTAGAATTGGCTAAGGAATTGGCAAGTGAGATGTACTCCCTCTGTCCTAAATTAATAGCTCTATTTGTAAAAAAATTATGTTCCATATTGATAGCTCTATTTTGTTAAAATTAAGTGGTTGAGTACTAAAAAAAATAGTATAACAAGCTTATTTTTTCTTCTCTTAAACGTGTGTTTCACCATTCAATAAAAAACCATCATTTATTCAAATATATCTATTAATATAAGATGAGGGGAGTAATTATTAAAGAAAATAACCTCAAAGTGATTAAGAAGATGCAAGGCAAAGGGGTTATACGTCCAAGACAAAGTCAGATTCATACTCTAGCAAGTTTTGGTGCATCCGAGTTAGTTTGCTACATATTCAACCATATTTTTAAAGAAGCCAATCTAAGTGGCGAGATGATCAGCTTTGAAGGAACAAGTTTCTCATGCTTTTACTACCACTGTTATATATAGGTATTGCATATAGAACATATTAATATAAATTAGGCACTGAGATGCATAAGAACAAACAAAACAACTATTGTCCAATTCACATGTTTAATTTCTTATCAACATTGGGTTTATAAAGAATTTTTAGCTTCATAACTTCATTCAAATAACATTCGACACTCTCCTAATGCATGAAAAAACCCTCAAGTTTAATGACAGTTATTTGAAATAATACACTGTAAAAAGGTAATAACAAAGCTTATTCCTGTTTTCAAAATATAAAGAAAACTAACTTCAACTACCACATGTTCCCTCCTACTAACTTCTAACTACCATGTCTCATCGTTTCGATTCGCCATTACTCGAAGGCCCATGCGTGCTCCCTCTGAATTTCCTCTTCCTCTTCGCAGGTGAAGTCATTCTCGATGTTAAAAATCGTGGGTATTTCCTCGGGCGACTTCCCCTTCATCATGTCCACCACTTTCTGGCAGCTCAGATCCATCAAGCTCTTGATTTCCAGGTAGTTTGCTGCCATAATGAGGTGGAAGAGCGTGTCCTGGTCGACGTCGATGAACTGGCGTCTCATACCTTGAGTTGCTCCTCCTTTTCGGCATTGTTGTCCTCCTCCATCATCTGCATCTGCTCTGCATGCTTCTTGCAGTACTCGATCACCTTTGCGAGGAAATTGCCAGTCACATTCGGGATATCATCGTTCGCGCAATAGTCCTCGATCATGAGTTTTATCACCTGCCACTCTATGGCCACAGTCTCCTCCACGCCGAACACCTCTCCGTCCGAGCTCATCAGCGTCACTTTGTTCCCCGCCGCCATGGCCATCTCCACTGAAGCTGCTTACAATTGCACAACACAAGGATAGGAAGAAAGCAGGATTTGACTGTCTGGATGTGGTGCCGGGAACCCCTATTTATAGCTGCAGCTTGCCAGCCCTTCAGGAGGGGAGAAGGAACAACCGAGTTTGGAAACTTCCCCAGTTAGGATTCATGTCTTTCCTCGAATTGAATTGAGACTTCGGCTTAGGTTCCAATTAGGATTCCTGTTACGAAACATGCCCTTCTTCTGGAATCCCTCGAGTATCTGAATTTTTTGTTGAATGTCAGTGACAGGAAAGCGGGATGCCCGTTTTGGGCTCCCCCTGCGGCCCACACTTGGAGTGGGCCCTGCTCCCGGCCCACAGAGGTAGGAGGTGAGCCCGACATGGCCCTTTTTTGGGGGCGGTGGGCCAGGCCGCAGACTGTTCTGTCAAGCACGCTCGGGGCTGAACCCTTTTTTTTATTAAAAAAAAGGGGGCAATGGTGCGGCCAGGAGAAGCTGCTGCAAGGATCTGCCATAGCTCCCACATCCAAGTTCTCTCTGGCCATGACATTAGCGGTAGCCGGCAGGGCCATAGGGTCCGCGTTGGGGTGGTTGTTGCCCCACTGCCCCATTGGGTGGGCCTACTGTTACATCCCTATTTTTTTTAAACCTAATTTAACGTTGTTTTAGCCTCATTTTTTGTCAACCTTTTTATTTTATTTGTAGGATTCTTAGAGTCAATGGTTTTAAGCATAAACGTATATTTCGCACACCAAGATCGTAGACTACGATCTTGTTGTGCGTGTCTTGGGTGGGACATATATTTTGGTGATAAGAAACATATGCTTGTGTGGTCTTGTTTCGAAGGGCTTGTCGCTACGAAGCCAACGGTACAAAAATCTTGTAATTCCGAACTCGGGGTAAAAAGTTATACCCGTTTTAAATTTATTTTTTGTTTTAAAAAAATGATAAAAAAAGAAGGGGCTGACATCAGCAGGTTGACGCCAGCGCTGACGCACTAGCGTCAGCCGGAGCTGACGCTGGGCGTCAGTAGGAGCTGACACAGCGTCCTGTGTCAGCTCACTTGCTGCTTTTGCGGCAGGTCCAGGCTTGCTGCAGCAGGCCTAGCCTGCCGTAGCATGGCTGGCCCAACTAGCCGCAGGCTAGTCCTGTGGCTAGCCTGCGCGTCTGGCGTATAGGGCTAGCCGCAGCTAGCCCTGCGGCCGCAGGGTAGCCAGCGGTTAGCCCACCCCCAGCCGCCTTTTGTCGGCTGTTGGATGTGCGCCACATGGCACACATCCAACGACTGTCACTCTCTATAAGTAGGGAAGGGGGGGGGGAGTGCCCAACTCGCCCCTACCCCTCTTCCCCTCTCTTTTGCCTTACTCCACGCCATTTTGATTTTTTTAAACGTACGTTTCTTAACTTTTCCATGTCTGTTCTTACCCGTTCAAAAACCGATTTTACCTAAATTGATGGTGCCCGACGTCATGGGAGGGTCCGTTCTTAGAGGGAACCCCTCTAAACAGTAAAAACAACCCAAGGCTCGAGGAGGCCTTGTCCGCCACTCTCCAGCAAGAAACAAGGATTGCCCAGACATTAAGGGAGGTCCTGTCCGTCCCACCCGAGTCGGACGAAGAGACGGTCCCAGTGCTAGGGGAGGTTTTGTCTGCTTCACCCGAGCCGGACAAGGAGGTCGTCTCAACGTAAGAGAGGTTCTGCCCACCTCACCTGGGCAGGACAAAGAGACGGTCCCAGCGCTAGGGGAGGTCCTGTCCACTTCACCCGAACCAGACAAGGAAACCATTTCTGGGTAGGTGGTTTTAAATTCTATTCTCGTGTTAGGGAGATGCTCCGTGTTTTTCTCTTATCGTTTCAAGTCGTGATAAATATTCTTTTAAAGGGTTTAAAAGATTGTTAAGGGCCGGATAAAGGTCCGTCCTTACGAGATCATTTTTAGCATTAAATATTTGAATATTATTTTATTATTCCGGCTATTTTAAGAATTCGGAATTTGAAGGGTAGTTTTTTGGTATACAACACCAAAGACTATCGGAGTTTATTACTCCTCGATACTGCCTAAAAAGGCTTTTGGCGCGCATAGGAGTTGGGGTATCATGGGAAAACCCCTCTTCTTTTGATCCCGTTGCCCCATGAGCACGGGTGTATGTCGTTTTAGTATCGGCGGCATTCTGTGTACGAAAAGAATTTGTTTTAAGTTATGTGAATGCTTGATTTTGGACTTATCATACGATCTATTTTGCCTCTGCATGTTCATAGTATTTATCACTACCTACTGGGTATAATGTTTTATACTCACCCACCCCCAGATAATGCAGGTATAAATACCAGTTTGGGACTGTAGCTGATTGGTCCGGGAAACAAGAGCTGATATGCCAGATTTTGTTTAATTAAATATTTTGTATACATTGTATATTTTTGCTGACATAAACCTATGGCATGTATAGCTCTAATTTATTTTGGATTTTTGTACGTATGCACTTTATTATTATTATGAGTTCTTGTTTATATATGGTCGATCCAGGCCCTCTACGCTTACAAATTTCATGAAATGCCGACTTTTAAGTTAATATATATATATATATATATAAAGTCAGGGCGTAACACCTGCAGATCGGCCCTAGCCGGCCGCGAGGCTTGCACCCCAAAAATGGGGAACGACCCACTCTCTCTTTCGACTTGGTCAGGCCCGTTCATTCAAAAAGGACGGGCTTTGATGAGGACCTATGTGCCACCCGCTCACGACCTGCACAAATGCCACCTCTAGAGATGTTTCAAAGAACCCAATAAAACCCAATATGGGTCCATGATCAGTGATCTATAAAGAAATTTTAAAATTTATGACATCGATAGATTGGCCGAGGAGGTGATCGATTTGGGTACATATTGATTTTCATAATCGGTTTCACTGATCAAACGTCCTAGGAGCTGATCAATCGGGCAATCTATAGACTGGTTCACAGTTGTTTTAACCGATCGACTGGTTGGGTTACCTCACAAGCAAATAAGTTACTTTGGCGATCGATTGGCCACTACCGCTAGTTGATTGGTTAATAGTTACATTAATTTTTTTAGCTATTTTGAGTTTTTTTTATTTTTGTGAAAGTTTAGATCTTTTCAAAGGGAATTTCATCCCAAAAGATTTAAAAAGATTATTTTCACTCAGGAAAGAATGTGTGTTGCATTTCCCTTTTGATCGAAACTTTGATTTTATTAAAAATACATTGTTCTCTCTATCTTGCATAATAGAATAAAGGATTAGGCCTTTTTCTAAAGCTGATATAGGATTTGTCTTTAGAAATGTGATTTGCAGACAAAGAAGAAAGACTTCATTGCATATTGAGAACAAATTTACAGAGTTCTTAGTTACACACCAAAATTAAGGATTTGGTGGGGCAAATACTGTTATTATATTATTGGTTGTGTAAATCTTTGTTCTTCAAACTTGAATCTCAAATGATGGCTAAAATAGACAAACAAATCCTTGTTGAAATGACCGCTTCAATGCTTTAAAATTGTTGTAAGAAATGCACTACAATGAGTTGTGATTTAAGGCGTGAATCCCTCTCCTAAAAATGCATTTGCCCCCACCAAATCCTTCAATTTGGCATGTAAACATGAACTCTACAAATTTGTTCTCAAGATACAATGAAGCCTTTATTCTTTGCATACAAATCACACTTTTAAAAACAAATCTCATATCACCTTTAGGAACTTAAGGCCAAATCCTTATCTTCTATTTTGCAGGATAGAGAGAACAAAGTATTTTTGATGAAATCAAAGTTTTGATCAAGAGGGAAATACAAAGCACACTTATTCCTATATGAATATTGCCTTCTTAAATCTTTTGGGACAAAATTCTCTTTGAAAATAAGCCATTTTTTTTAGAAAACCCAAATAAAACTAAAATTTTGAAATGAAAATATAAGGTGATCCATCGGCAAAATTGGCCCACCAATCACCAAAAGTTAATGTAATTTCTTGTGTAGGCAACCCAATGGGTCAACCTGAAGCCTATAGATTGGTAAAAATAATTGTAAATGAGCCAATAGGCTCCCCCATCGATCGACTTCTAGGCCATTTGATCGGTGAAATTGACTATGAAAATCAATATGTGGCCTGATTGATTGGTGTCATAAATTTTAAAAATTTTCAACAATCCCCATCATTTTCAAAATTTTACAGCATCTTCTTGGGTTGTTGGTCTCTCTTTGTAAAGAATATACTTCTTTGCCCGTCATGTCTAGTGGATTTTCCTCTATACAAACCACAACCAACAGGATTCTCCTCAATGCCTTAGCACGTCTTGCCATAAGTGGAGACAAAGTTTAGTCATGCACCTTTGCAGTTGGGGTATTCTGCTCATCACTGCTTCAAACTCTCACATTGCCAAATTTTCCAAGTTTTTGGTTTTGATATTTATCAATATTTGTAAATTTTAGTTACTTTGGTTGCACATTTTATGTTAGAATGTTTGAGTGATATATTCCACTACCTGATTATGCCACTTTTACTACTCTACTTTTGTTTTTATAGTTTGCTTCTTTTTGCTCGCTGACAAAGCACCATATGCTACCTATAGTTGTATCTCTTTTAGTATTTTGTAAATATAAGTATGAAGGTTTTAGCCTGAAATTTTCAAGGGCATCATAATTCTACTACCAGGATTTATCTTAGGCATCTTTATTGTGAATATTGGCATGATAACTTATTAATCTCTGAGACCTCAGCCTCTTCTGCCTAAATTGCATGTGTAAAAAGGAAACTAGGTGTAGATTAATGTTGGTCTTTGGCCTATATTAATTACAAGGAAGGTCTATAAAACTTTTGTTGAATACATAATTTGCTCAGATCATTCTTACATTCAATGTAGAATTCTGCTTGTTGACGTTTCTACACTGTGATGTAAATTGTGATGACCATTGCGATATTTTGTATGTTGCATTTACAATATACATAGTAATATCATTGCTTCATGTAATGAACCATTGCAATATACATTGCAACATGCAGAAAAACAATTCTCAACACACAATAAACCATTACAATGTACATAGCATTATCCATTGCAACATGTAGTTAAACCATCATAATATACATCATATTATTCATTGTAACTTGCAATTAAACCATTAAAATATACATCACAATATACATTGCAACCCACACATAAACCATCGTAATATCAATCACAATATACAAATAAACTAACAAAAAATTTAGTATGAGAAGCATATTTTGATAAGCCCTTACCTTAAGGCTATGACAACCAAATATGTAAAATTGTTTTTTATATATGCTATCAGCTACATTCTTGATGCTGCTCCGTAGTTTATTTTACACCAAGTTTGCCCAAGGTACATTGTTAAAAACTATCAATTTTAGGTCATGTATCACGCCCCCAATTTTATACTACCTCTTTTTAAAAACTATTTATCTCTAACTATGAGAAAATATTTAAAAATTATTCCCACCTCCATAAAAGTAGCATATTAACTACTTATATAAATGCCAAGACTCGAAATATTTAAAACATAAATTAGGGGTGTGAAGACCATCGCTTTCCCAAATATTTGCTATGATAAAATATTTCCCGTTACCTCTATGTCTCCTCCCTAAACACCTCCGCCACAAAGGATGCTGAGTATATGGTATACTCGGTGGAATTGTAATTAATTAAAAATAATAAAATTCGATCAACATACCAAAGAAGAGCCCGTTGGAAAAACCTAGAGAAACGATACAAGATTATAATCAAACATACCTTTCTTCAGCAAGAGTATAAAACCCAAGAATATTCCCTTTTTGGGTTCTTTAGACATGATGACTTCATCTAGAAGCTTCACTAGACTAGATATTAGATCATCACAATTCAACCTCATTCATTACCTAAAGCCTGCCCCACCCCATCCACATCATGAAGTAAGGGTTCATTAGGGCTCATGGACTTAGTGTCGAGATTTCGACTATCATGATCATCAAAACCTCTTAAATTGCGTTAAGCGGGACAAGTCATCTTTTAATGCTCTAGCCCATTTGAACCCAACTCCCAAGCCAACGAAGTGGATCTAAAGAGAGCTAGAAGACCTTGATTGTCATGCCTGGGGATTATAAACTCAATTTTATAAATAAGTAGAAAAATATTTTTTTCTTCTTTTTGTCAAATATTCAACGAGTTATTTCAGGGTATGAGCCAACCATTTTTTGAACATACGAGTACTAAATCACAAAATAATAATAATCTAAGTCTAATAATATCTTAAATCACACAAGGTCTTGTCCGAGGACATGTCTAAATATGATGATATGCACGAGTACAAATAAATTGTCACTTACGTGCCTTAAGTTATCCACATTTATGTAAGAAAATATTTAACATGTCAAGTGGCCTAGAAACATCATTATTGTCGCACATCTAAAGTCTTAAAGTGACTTTAACCTAACAAGGAACATACATCACATGGATGATGAGTATAAGATGATTTACAATGAGATGGTTTAACAAGTACTATGTAATAATAATGTACATAATTACACTACATCATCACAAAATATACAACTAACATATCCAATAAGAAACATCATCATTGCTACACACAAGTGGAACAAGCATAGCATTCAATAATACTTTCTCATGATTTTAAACATCATAATGTGACGTTACTTAGGAGTCTCTTCCACTATAAGTGCAAGCTATAAGGTTCTCTATAACACTGTAGCCACACTTAGAAGTATAACTTCACTTGACCATGAACTACTCACAAATGAACCTTAGTACTTTTGAAGTCTGCCTACTCCATCTACGCTATGAAGCTAAGGCCCACAGGGGCTCATGGACCTAAGTGGTAGAGATCATGACTTTCATGATCATTGAAGCCTCTTGTATTGTGATACATGGGACCGGTTATCTTTTAATCCCCTAATCCATTTGAACACATTTCCCGAGCCAGGGTAGCAATTTTATATAACTCTCATCCTTAAAGAGCCAGAAGGCCTTGGTCTTATTTCATACCAAACTCTTTTCATTTAAGTAGCCTAAGACTCACTTGAGGAGTCATTCAAGCATAATGATCCTCTATCCTTAAGTGCCTTTGCCCAATAGTCTCAAGGTGCAATCCATTACAAAGATTTCCACATATACAAGGGCACAAAACCTAAACATCATCCATCACAACATCACATATAATTATATTTCAACCACTCAATACTATGCTATTATATCTCATAACAATAGCCTAACAAATGTAACATTCATTGTTAGAATTTACTCAAACTAACTTATTATGGTAGACTCATCCACATGTTGGCTAGGTCACCAAATCATGCGTGGGATAGTTTTGCTCATGAACCTTCAATTGTCTGGATGCATATGCTATGACTTTGCCTTGCTGCATCAATACGCAACCCAAACCCTTGTTAGAGGCATCACTATAGATCACAAATCCACCTTCTCCTGACGGTAAAGTAAGGATAGGAGCACTAGTCAACTTTCTCTTCAATTCTTGAAAACTATTCTCACATGCTTCATCCTAGGTAAATCTGACACCCTTCCTAGTCAGCTTGGTCATAGGTAAGGCTAAAGTGGAAAATCCTTCAATGAATTGCCTTTAATAATCTGCTAAACGAAAGAAACTATGAATTTCGGTAACAGATTTAGGTCTTTCCCATTTCATCACAGCCTCAACTTTTGCAGGATCAACGACTACCCCATCCTTGGATATGACATGCCCCAAGAAGTTGATGCTTTCTAACCAAAAGTCACATTTGCTGAATTTTGCATATAACTTATGGTTTCTGAGAGTTTGCAACACTTCTCTTAAATGATCTTTATGTACTTCAACTGTGGCTGAATAGATTAATATATCATTCACAAACACTATCACGAATCTGTCTAACCAAGGTTTATATATCCTGTTCATAAGATCCATGAAGGTTGTAGGAACATTAGTAAGTCCAAAAGGCATAACCAAAAATTCATAATGGCCATACCTGGTTCTAAAAGCAGTTTTTGGTATATCCTCTTCTCAAATCCTCAATTGGTGATAACCAGATCTCAAATCAATACGGGAGAAGACTTTTGCTAACTGAAGCTAGTCAAAGAGATCATCAATCCGAGGAAGTGGATACTTATTCTTTATGGTCACTTGATTCAACATTCGGTAGTCTATGCACAAGCGAAGTGAACCATCCTTCTTCTTTACAAGCAAAATAGGTGCCCCAAAGGAGAGACATTGGGATGGATGAAACCCTTGTCTAAAAGATCTTGAAGTTGTTCCCTCAACTCCCTTAAATTTGCTGGAGCCATCCTATAAGGTGCTTTGGAAATTGGGGATGTGCCTAGTATGAGGTCGATGGTGAAATCAACCTCCCTTTTGGGTGGGAGACTAGGATGCTCTTCAGGAAAGACATCTGAAAACTCAGAGACAACCTCTATGTCCTCCAAGTTAGGTCTGGTAGACTCTAGTGTGACTACACTAGCAAGGTAAGCCACACAACCCTTTTCCAAGAGTTTGTTAGCCTTCAAAGCTGAAATAATACAAGAATTTCCTCTCTCCTTGATCCCCTAAAATACAATTTCACTTTCCCCAGGAATTTTAAAGGTAACCCTTTTCTGATTACAATCAACCAAAGCATAAAATTTAGACAATTAGTCCATCCCTAGGATTACATCAAAATCCAACATATCAAGGATAACTAGGTCAGCTGGTAATTCTCGCTTACCCAAACAAATAGGTACACCTTGGAGGTAATCCAATGCATGAACTGGATTCCCTATGGGCGTATAAACAAGCAATTCATGTGGTAAAACAGACTTAGGGTACTCTAGGCTCAAAGCAAACATCGTGGATATAAAAGAGTGAGTTGCACCCGGATCCAAAAGAATCTTAGCAAACTGTTCAAAGATAGAAAGCGTACCTTCGACGACATCATTCTTCTTTGCATCATCAGATGAAAGTGAGAAAACTCGGCCTTCACTTTCTTTGAGGGATCTTCAACCTTAATCTTCACTTGCTTGTCAAGGCAATTTTTGGCAATATGTCCTTGCTTGTTGCATACAAAACAAGTTCTGGTTTCATTTGTACACTGCTGCCCGGGGTGATATCTTCCACAAGTACCACACTTGTCAGATTTCTTCGTCTGCTGCTGTCCGGAACCATGACTAAAGCTCGGGTTAGCACCCTGACTCGTACCCTTTTGCTGCTTACATGGTTGCCGTTCTGATTATCATTTCTGGGCCTTTTAAAGTTCATAGAGTTCTCATTCTTCTTGGTCTCTGATTCTTTCCTCTGGTTCTTAGACCTCAAGTAGTCCTCATGAATAGAGGCTTGAGCCATTGCATCAGCAAAGGATGTCGGTCTGGAAGACATCACCTTAGACCTTAGTCCTCCCCTTAGACCCCAAACAAAGTGCTCCTTCTGATTATCTGTCTGCACAGCTTGTCTTGCAAACCTCAAAAGCTGCACAAACTTAGTCTCATATTAGATCACAAACATCTCTCCCTGTTCCAAATCCAAGAACTCTTTTTCCTTTCTCCTTCTGACATGTGGGGGAAAATATTTCTGATAGAATATATCAATGAACTCGTCTCAAGATATATTAGTTCTACCCTGAAACTAAGTGTCCTCCTTGACCATCTTCCACCAGAAGTGTGCCTCCTCTGTAAGCATGAAAGAGGGCACATCAACCTTCCGTTCAGAGCTCATAGCCATAGCCACAAATGTCTTCTCCACCGCTTCCACCTATTTTTCTGCCTCTTCAGGGTCATCCTTTCCTGTAAAAGAGGGTGTTAGCTTCTTGAAGCGCTCCACCAATGCAGAGTCATGTGCTTCATGCCTCTCCACTTCAGCACGTTGTTGAGCTTGCACCTGAACCTCTCTGGCTTGCACTGCTTGTTCTTGCAAAGCTTGTGCATGAGCTGCATGTGCCTGGATAAGTTTTGTTTGGGCTTGAATTGTTCTAGTCATCTCCTGAAACATAACCCTCATCTCTGTAGGGTTCAGATCTTGGCCTTATGCAACAATACTTGAAGAAGATGCACCAGATCCTCCATCCTGCCCACCAGTCATGGTAACATTTGCAAGAGTGGCAGCCACCACAGGAGGGTTCTCTGGCACATTCTCCTCTGGAGCAGCTCTCCTACTACGATAATAAACTTGATTCGGTGTCATCTCAACCTGCAAGATAACACAGATTCTAAGAATAGAAATTCTACCCATAAACCTTCCATTCCATGCTCTAATTATCACTCTCATTAGTCATCAACTTGCAGATGGAATTAACCTGGGCTTCGATACCAACTGTCACGACCGGGGTTTTCTAAATAACATTTTTGAAGTAAATGCAGCAGAAAAATTCGAGTAATAATTTTTTTTTCAATTCAAATCATGCAAACCATTGACTAAAATAAACCCTAATCTGTGACTGCTGTTTTTCAACATATTGGTAATATCAAACCATGAATAATCATAATAGTCGATAGAATTTATTAAATAAAGAGCTAGGTCTCATCCATGTGCAAAATCTGATAACTAACAAAGAATAACAAATAAAGTATGTAATGACAACTCTCATGCCTTATTACAATCTATTTAAATAAAGCAAATCCTACTCTGAAGTAGTGAGTTCCTGCTCCACGAATCTAGCTACTCTGCTACTCCTCCTCTGAGGTACCTACATCACGAAGATGCACGAGTATACCCACTTATACTCAGTAGGATCAAACAAGTTTATAAAACCCAATAAGGGACTAAGCTTTGGTTTTAATTTATCATTCATAAGCCACTGAATTTTTATTCTAATGATATCTAGCTCTGTTAAAACCAAGTCCTTAACTTATTCTCATAGTGTTAAAAACCTCAATATCAGAGACTAAACCACCAAAGTAAAATAGAACTGATGCATAAGTTAATCTCTGCAACAACTCTTAATACCAGACTCCAACCTTAGACTAGACTGCTTATCAGCAGCTTGACCCAAACCCTCAGGGCTCTCAATAGCCTGCCACGAGTCTAAAGGCATGGATCTCAACTGTGTTCATGGACATAGATTGGCAAGAAACACAAGCCTTCCATGATGCTTATGTAACTCCACTTTTCGTACGCACTATATGGTCCTACGAAGACCTACGAGAGACCCGCGATAAAGACCTTCTGGTCAATACCCAAACTGTCGTGGCGATGGAGAAGCGTATCGCAATCTCTACCATTCCCCAATTGTGAGAAAAATAAGTCTTTGCAGACTTTTCAGATAAAATTCTAAGGAACCTAAGACTCTATGGCTCAAGGTTCCACACAAAACAAACACTGTCCAAAATAATTTATTTAGGTCACACGTTCGCTCAAATGAACGAATACGTTCTCATAGCGTTCATTAACCCATAATCACCCCTGAAGGTAAATTAGTATGTTTGAAATATTAATGAAGGTACTATTAGTCAATTAGAACCCCTCATATCCCATTTCAAGGTTTTAACTAATTATTTATTAATTTTCACCATTTATATATATTACATATATAAATATATATTTTTAAAATTAAAAAAATGAGTGAAAAGGCCTGAACCGCCCCAAATCCAATCTGAACCGGGCCGGTTCAGGACTCTTGACCCGGCCAGACCCGCAACCAACGCGAGTCGGCTCGGGAAAACCAGTCGTCTTCCCCAGTTTATTTTTCATTTTCACAGACGCTCTAATGAACAGAATTTCCTGCAGACCAGAGCAGAAGAGCTCGCCGGCCGGACCTTCCGCCCTGGTCAGCCGGAAAAGTTCCGTCGTCCATTCCTTAACCCTTCTGGGTAATTTTATGGTCCTTCACGCCATCCTCGACAGATGGAACTCTCCGCCCGTTTTTCTGTTCCTTGCACAGAGAAAAGGAAACGGCATTCGGCCGGTGACCAGTGTTCGTCCGGCTACCCGAGTCTACCGGAATTACTCCCGTACCCACCGTCCTTGCCTAACTCCTATCTCCAATCGCGTTTTACCCTCGACCTTGCTGATAATTCTCCCCTGTAAACTCCTGCGGATGAAACAGAACCGTCTCTGTCGACAAGATTATGAACCGGACGAATGCTTTTAGGCCATCTATAACTTCTCCACCGTCCAGAATCGCCAGCATACTCTCCCTTCATGCCGCTGCAGTCATCCTTTCTTCTCTTTTTATTTTTATTTATTTATTTTGTTTTTAGATAGGCAGCAGAGATTCCGCCCAGTGTCTCTGCTGCAGTTGGACAGAACCGTGCCGAACCTTGGGAAGCCAAGGGCGGCAACGGTCGCTCCTTGGCATCCAGAGGACACCTCCGTTACTCATAATCTAGCGTTCGTAGACTGGGTTCGTCCGTTGTTTCTACGGTAACCGGCCTCCAAAGTTATGAGTCAAGTATGCCCGCCGAGAGTTGCAAGATTGTCAATCATGCCTTTCTTATACAACCGATTTAGAATCTCTTTTACAATAAATGGCTACTTCAGCCAGGCTGTTTCTTATATATATATATATATATATATATATATATATATATAGAAAAAGTTTATATGAGTAGGCTCTATAGGCCGTCGGATTTATATCCGGCGGCCCATAATATTCATAGGTTTTATGAGTATTATAAACCCACAAGTATTATAGGCCGTCGGATGTCAATCCGATGGCCCATGAAGCTCGAGCTTACATAGGCATATATGAACCCGGGCTTATATAAACGGAACTTATATATATATATATATACTCCACTCCCCGTCAGCCATGGCTTCCGCACAGCAAGTTCCCAACACATGTATGTATATTATGATAAAACATTGCCTCCGTAACTCCATTAATTGCAGAGAATTACCAATGATCTAATATTTAAAGTACATAATTATAAGTAATTTCCCATAAATGAATTTTATAAACAAGGATCATACCTCTTCTTGGTGGTGTCTTTGTGCACGTTCCTCCTCCTCGCCTCCTTTTCCGGGACCGAAACTTCTACGCCTTCAGCTTTAATGGTTTTCTCATAGCTTATGAAGAAGGAGATGAAGGCTAAGGTTTGTTTAAGGTGGGTTTAAATAAGAGAAGGAGGGGAGAAGCCTTGTTCTATATGGAGAAGGTAGTGGTACGTAAAGCCAATTACCCCTATGCCAAGTCACCCCTAAGTGGTCCCCACTAGGTGACCCTACCCAATTTAAGTTCCTAATAAATAAAAACCTTAACTATGCTAATTTTTCATCAATTAAATCCAAAAAAATATGGAAAAATGCTAAAAAAAATTTGAAAATTACCTTGAAAAATCCTGGATGCTACAGCCCATCAGTCACCCATTGACGAGTCAAACCCTTACCGACTGTGGCATGACAAGAACAACCACCCTCATGTATGCCTCACAAAATTAAAACAATAATCTCTATTAAATTAAGTGGAAAGAAACTTAAAATTTTTGAAGAAAATCAAGAAAAACTCAAAAATTTTGAACTGCTAAAGTACTGATTCACAATAACCACGTCTTCAACCTCCCGCTGTGAATAGTGTTGATACAGTAACTAGTGATGCAATTTTTTTGGCTTCTTGCTTTGATCCTCTGGCTTGATCTTCAATTCTCTAACTTTCAAAGTCTCTTTTTGATCATTTTGGAGGGTGGAATGTGTTGAATTCTCCTATGGTTTGTCCTCTATGATATAAAATTTTCTGCTCTTCTGAATTCATAAATTCTAGGCAAAATTGTCTTGCCTTGTTTAAGTTTCAATTTCAACCGTAATAAATCTACTTTCTTTGCATAATATCCCTTCCTTTTCCTTCTCTTGCTTTATTCTGAATTAGTTCCTTTACTTTTACTTTCCTTTATTTAAATTCTCTGCTTATGCTATGTTTTTTCACTATTATAAATTTGCTGCTCAATCTACGTGGTTGCAGTCTCCCCTTCTTTCATTGGTTACATCTTCTTTCCTTATGCTTCTCTATTTCTTGTTATTCTTGGCCCTCCATAAAATATTCTCTTTTGTATCCAACTTTGGACTCTTTCCTTGCTGAACTACCCCTCTTTTCATTAGCTTGCCTCTATTAGCCACTCATAAAACCTTTTCCATATGTCCTAAAACATGTACACACATAGCTGAATTGCAATGAATTAATCTACACAAGAAGTACAATTATCATTGCTAAATTGAAGCTTCCATATGATACTAACATATTTAAGCCTAAAATAATACTAAGTTAAGGTTATAAAAGAAAATATAAAGGCATTAAAATAGCTCTAAATTATGCATATTACTTGTCTCGGTTCGAACTCGAATAGGCTTGGGCTGAGTTTAAGCACACACTTGCTTGGATTAGCTCGACTCAAATGAAACTCAAACTCGGCTCTACTTGACTCGAGCTCAAACTCATGAAACCAGAATATAATTTTGAAATAATATATAAATAATATATATATATAAAATAAATATTATATATATATATGTATATATAATATAGATATATTTATTAATTTAAATATATTATGTATATTTAAATTACTAATTATGTTTATATATAATAAGACATAATCACATATATGTACCAATGTCATGTGTCTTATGATATATAAGACCCATTTATATGAACCCTGGTTGGCTGGTTCACGCGCAATGTGCGCCCTCAAATTTTGGTTTGACGATACACGTTACTCAAGGGGCAGATTGGTTTTTGCTCCCTCTTGCACCCTCAAATCTCTATCCAATGGCCCATGATACATGGGCTCACGCTGACGTGCTTGAGTTCAAACACATATGACATTTTTTCATGATAAATGTATAATTTTTATGTATAATATATATTTTTAAAAATAAAAAAATTTAGACACAAATATTAATATACTCTTTCAGTCCCAAATTAATAGCTCCATTTGGTTTTTCAAGATGAACTAAAATTAGTTCAATTGAAAAAACCAAATGGAGTTATATATTAATATAGAACAGGTCAACATGATATTATACTAAGATATCGAAAAATTCTTATAAAAGAAGCATGACACTAGGGGGACCAGCCTTAGTTTACAAAAGAATAATTAGAATATTCTTTCAAAAGTTGAAGTATGGCACTGGGGAACTAACCTTAGCTTACAAATTATTTTTCTTTTTATATTTACTTTAAAATTTTTAGAGGCAACTAAGGCTGAAGAATAATTCTTTTATGAGTAGTTTAGAAGCATGTAAAGAAAAGAAAATACGAAGAATTAGATGATAATGTTGCCTATGTGGGTTTCTATTTTTTACATTTTTTTAGTGATTATTTGTACATAAAGAGAGAAAAATTGTAATGTTGCCTTTTTGGAGTATCTATAAAAGTAATTTGTCATAATTGTCTTCTTTCTTAGTGACTACAGTAAGTTGTTCAAGGTACAATCATAATACTTGTTGAAGCATATTTATTATTATTAATACTGAAAATATCTTACTTTGTATGATACTTTAGATTTAGATATATTTTACTTTTTTTTAGTTTGGGCCTTAGCTCATGATTCATTTATTGCAATTTGAGCGTGAGCTGAGTTCTGAATTTCTATTTCAATTTAAACTCAAGCTAAAAAATTCGAGCTTCGAGATGAGCTTGAGTTCAAGTCAAGCAAGCTTAATACTTCAGCTCGGATCTTCAACACCCTTAGTTATTCTTTTGGAGAAATCATTATTAAGTCTCTTAAATTCTAAATCAATTAAGAGTTTCATTAAAAGAGTAATATAGACATTATGACAAAAATCTCCGGCCCTTTTTATTTTAATAATAATATAAATATAATTATTGAAAGAAAATATTAATTAAATACAAGGCGAGCTATAAAATATGTCATTAATATAAAACATACATTATTCATAAAAATATTTATATTTATATGGGGAATTGGGGATGAATAACTAATGGGGTATGCGATTGTTTACTTGGGTAAAGTAGTGTCCATTCACCAATGCACAAAGATGAAATTCATACCAATTGCACAATTATAGGTTAAAAATGGCAACAAAACCTATGGTAGTTTTTGTTTTGAAGTAAGCATTGAGTATTTACGCTAGTGACATCGAAGCCAAAAATATAAAAGGTGTCAATCAACAGTCAGTAGATTTAAGATAAATCCTATAACATTTCCTGGTTCAGAAAGCTGGATAAAAGAATGGGAGAAGACAGTGAAGTGGACTCAGGACATGTATCAGTCAGATCCTAATGCCTGGGCTAGTCCATGGCTGGCAAATTGTCTTTTCCTAATATCAATTAGGCACCAATATATGCAAAGAACAAACACAGCTAAATATTGTCCATTCAACTGGGATAATTTCTGATCAACATATGTTTTATAAAGATAATTACAAAGCTCCTAACACATGTAAAAACCCTGAATTTTAATGATGGTAGGAGAACCATGCATAACGAAACCGCTATTTTCAGGATTCCCAAATAAACAACTTGTATTTGAAATAATTACAAAGCTTATTCCTATTTTCAAAATATAAAGAAAACTAACTTCAACTACCACATGTTCCCTCCTACTAACTTCTAACTACCATGTCTCATCGTTTTGGTTCATCATCACTCGAAGGCCCATGCGTTCTCCCTCCGAATTTCCTCTTCTTCTTTGGGGGTGAAGTCATTCTCGATGTTAAAAATCGTGTGTAGTTCCTCAGGCGACTTCCCCTTGATCATGTCCGCCACTTTCTGGCAGCCCAGATCCATCAAGCTCTTGATTTCCAAGTAGTTTGCCGCCTTAATGAGGTCAAAGAGTGTGTTCTGGTCGACATCAATGAACTCGGCGTCCCATACCTTGAGTTGCTCCTTTTCGGCATTGTTGTCCTCCTCCATCATTTGCTTATGCTCTGCATGCTTCTTGCAGTACTCGATCACCTTTGCGAGGAATCACATTCGGCACCGGGATATTGTCGTTCGCGCAATCGTCCTCGATCATGAGTTTTATCACCTGCGACTCTATGGCCACAGTCTCCTCCACGCCGAACACCTCTCTGTCCGAGCTCATCAGTGTCACTTGGTTCCCCGCCGCCATGGCCATCTCCACTGAAGCTACTTACAATCACCCCACAACACAAGAAGAGGAAGAAAGCAGGATTTAACTGTCCGGATGCGGTGCCGTGAACCCCTATTTATAGCTGCAGCTTGCCGGCCTTCTAGGAGGGGAGAAGGAACAACCGACTTCGGAAACTTCCCCAGTTAGGATTCGTGTCTTTCTTCGAATTGAATTGAGACTTCGACTTAGGTTCCAATTAGGATTCTTGTTACGAAACATGCCCTTCTCCTGGAATCCCTCGAGTATCTGAATTTCCTGTTGCAAGCTAGTGACAGGAAAGTGGGATGACCGTTTTGGGCACCTCCCTGCGGCCCACACTTGGAGCGAGCACTGCCCCAGGTCCACAAAGGTGGGAGGTGAGCCCGACACGGCCCCTTTGAGGGGGCGGTGGGCCAGGCCACGGGCTGCCCTGTCAGGCCCGCTCCGGCAGCTTGGGTGAGCCCCATTTCTTTTTTTTAAAAAAAGGGTTGCAATGGTGCGGCCTGGCGAAGCTGCTGCAAGGATCTGCCATAGCTCCCACAACCAAGCTCTCTCTTGCCATGGCATCAACGGCAGCTGGCAGGGCCACAGGGTCAGGGTTGGGGTGGCTGTGGCCCCGCCGCCCCATTGGGTGGGCTTACGGGCTGGCCCTAGCCATAAAGGAGCGGGCCGCGAGGCTTGCACCCTAAAAATGGGGCACAATCCACTCTCTCGGTGGGCTGGGCCAGGCCAGGCCCGTTCATTCAAAGGACCTGGCTTTGATGAGGGCCTATGTGCCATTGGCGGCCTACACAAATGTCATCTCTAAGGATGTTTCAAAGAACCCATTGAAACTAAATATGGGGCCTTGATCAGTGCATCTGTTAATAAATTTCAAAATTTATGACATCGATAGATCAGCCTAGGAGGCGATTGATTGAGCCACATATTGATTTTCACAATCGGTTTCACCAATCGAACGGCCTGGGAGCCGATCAACGAAACAACCTATAGACTGGTTCACAGTCATTTTAACCGATCAATCAGTTGGGTTACCTCACAAGCAATTAAGTTACTTTGGCAATCAATCGACCACTACTGTTGATCGATTGCTTAACAATTACATTCAAAAATTTTAGTTAGTTTGATTTTTTTTTTTTTGGTGAAACTTTACATCTTTTCAAAGGGAATTTTGTCCCAAAAGATTTAAAAAGACAATTTTCACTTGAAAAAAAATGTGATTTGCATTTCCCTCTTGATCAAAACTTTGATTTTATAAAAGGATAATAGAATAAAGGCTTTGGGCATTTTCTAAAGGTGATATAGGATTTGTCTTTAGACATGTGATTTGCAGTCAAAGAAGAAAGATTTCATTGTATCTTGAGAACAAATTTACAGAGTTCTTGGTTACACACCAAATTTAAGGATTTGGTGGGGCAAATACTGTTATTAGATTGTTGGATGCGTAAATCTTTGTTCTTCATACTTGAATCTCAAATAATGGCTAAAATAGACAAACAAATCCATGTTGAAATGACCGCTTCAATGCTTTAAAATTATTGTAAGAAATGTGCTACAATGAATTGTGATTTAAGTATTTAATCCCTCCTAAAAAAAGCATTTGCCCCCACCAAATCCTTAAATTTGGCGTGTAACCCATGAACTCTACAAATATATTCTCAAGATTAAATGTAGTCTTTATTCTTTGTATACAAATCACACTTTTAAAGACAAATCTCATATCACCTTTAGGGATTTAAGGCCCAATCCTTATCTTCTATTTTGTAGGATAGAGAGAACAAGGTATTTTTTTATGAAATAAGAGTTTTGATCAAGAGGGAAATACAAACCACACTTATTTCTAAATAAAAATTGCCTTCTTAAATCTTTTGGGATGAAATTCTCTTTAAAAATATGCATTTTTCTATAAAAAACCCAAATAAAACTTAAAATTTTAAATGAATCTATAAGGTGATCGATCGACAAAAGTGGTCCACCAATCACCAAAAGTTAGTGTAATTGCCTGTGTAGGCAACCCAATGGGTTGGCCTGGAGCCTATACAATCTAAAACAACATAAGCACTTTTACATCTGAGTTGACTTCAGACTTTACGAACTCTGAATAGCTGGTAGTCAGCCTTAGCTCCTCACTAAGAAAATTTGCATTAGTGGGATTCTCATATTAACTTATTTTAGTTAACAGTGTCATAGACCGATCAATTGTTCCATAGGATCATCGATCATTCTATGTTATGTTCGCAAACCCTAATGAATCTGATTGATCATATTAATAGTGTGATCGATCATTTACTATCCCACACCCAATGCATCTGACCACATCGGGCACAACAAATCGATCTATCCACTAGATGATCGATCCTTCTATCTTCTATTAGAAATCTCAAGTCATATTCAAGCTTAATCGATTGCTAGCACAATCATTTTTGAATAATATTGCACTTTTTGTCCGTTTTGTTCCATTCTCATCCCAACACTCAAATAAGGCATTTTCTACAAAAATCCTAAGTGCTTGTAAATGTTGTGTGTGAAGTTTACCTTTCTTTCTTTAAAACTTGGTAACTTTAATTAATCTTTAGAACACCTATGCTCCAATTTTTTAAGTTAATTAATATCAAACATGACTCAACACATTACTAAACTAGTTGAACTCTTAAGGTTAAAAACACATATAAAATGTACATAGTTTTGTTTAATAAAATATATTCAATTACAATACGTATGTCATATATATTCTAACACACTTACTTAATATGAGATAGAGGGAGTATCTAATTTTAGTTTGGATGAAGTTTCTATTCTTAGTAAAGGTTGTGTTGTTAGTCTTTTATTGCACCCCTATGGAGAGTATTGGCTAACCAATGTGGCCTACTGTAGTAGTTGTTGGAGATGTTAATTTTTAGGTGAATTGCATTTTTTTTTAATTTCCTCTAGAGGACATTTTCAGGCTCTTCATGATGTGTGGGGTCCATGTGTGGCCATGGGTCGACATGTGCACCACATGAGGCCATCCAGAGAGTGTGTGGCAATTGAGCAGATGGGAGCGTGAACTTATATAGGCGTGTTTAAGTCAAGAAATTTTGATAGAGGAAATTACTGCAATACACATATATTCCCTCGAGATCCCATATTATAAGTCCTATTGAATTTGTCAAAATAAATATGTGTCTTATTTGAATTTTTAAATAAATTTGTTTAAAAAAATTGAACAATACACTTAATATGGGATAAAGGGAGTAACAACATGTAGGCCAATATAAACGAGGCATGAGCGTAAACAAGCCTTCTATCGGTACGGTGTAGTGTAAAATCTTGCAAAGGTGAACATTGGAGCTTGGAAGTACTAATCCCATAGTGCAGTGTATAACTAAGTGGAATGGTTTGTGGCTTTATTGCATGTGACAATCACCAATATAAAAATTTTGTATGTTTGTAGAATGTGGTTATTTGTTTTTCTCAAGTTTATTAATATGGACCCTCCAAACCTGAAGTACTCTTTTTCCCCAGTTTCTATGTGGTAAGAATATAGAACGCATCTCTTCCATTGGAACCAGAAGAAACCATCATGAGTGAGCTGATAGTACTTACGACCTTCTTTTAACAGGTTTGACCCTTTATCAATGCTTCCTTGATGAGCTATAACCTTTTTGACCCATTTCTCACTCTTATAATCTACCAAAATCATTGCCTTAGTAATATTTTCACCATAGAAAAGCACTGCTAGGCCTCCCGGCCATCCAGCTACAATTTCTGGCGTAAAATACTCTTCATCATTATTAGCTTCTGCAATAAGATTTTCTGCTAAATGTTCAATAAACTGTTCAGATTTCACATCAAAAGTAGCGATTGTGCCATCGTATCCAATTAGATGTGGCGCATCCTCTGCCAAACGAAAACTAAGCCAACTACCAGACATTTGTCTCCATGTCTCCCCAATATTAAGTACACTTAATTTTGTACCATCTCCACGATTGATATTGGCGCCTACCAGTTTATATTTTCCTGTAGAAGGAATGTGATACAACCGCATTTCCACCCAACTATCTGAAGCTAGTTGAGGCAGAAGAAGTCTTCTATGTGTTGCGGGATTGATAATAAAGAAAAAATCATCATAGTGGATGACCAATAAGCCATTGCAAGAACTTATCACGTCGTACTTATAAAAAATGGAGCTTCCTAGGTTGTGACTTAGGAGTTCTGGAAGAGGTGTATCGTCTTTCTCCGTTTCGAGAGTAACAAGTATGCGCGATGGAGCTCGACTCATGTGCAAGTTCACAAAATCAGGATTGGACGATACGTCCCGCCAAAGCTTACAAACACACCGAAATCTCACAATATCCTTGACGGGCAAATGACTCAGAATATCCATTAGCATCTCGTTTTCAATATATACTTCCTTTGTTGTTGCATGAGCTTGTTTCCCCATCCCTACTAGGACTTTGGCTATTTGGTTGCCCATAATAGTTTTCTGCTGTTTTCTGCTGTATTTCAAGGATAAAACTACAATGGTTAATTGATTAAAATATATGATCAGTACTCCCAAGGATAAAAAGTTGATTTTTAAATATTTGATTAAACCTAATTAAGATAATCGTTTAACTCAACAAAAACAAGTAAACAAAGAGGATAAAACTTTTTTAACCAAGTTGTGGGGATAGAGAAGACGCTCAGACCCAATAATTGTGTTAGAAATCTGTACACTTCTTAAAAAATTTCTACTAAAATAAAAGCCATTTTTCCAGAGATCAGGCCAAATCAGTTAAACAAAATCATGCTAAAATATTTTACAGAAACACTGAAACCAAACGTAATAAAGAGAAAAGTCTTTTTTTTATTTTTCCTGTTGTAACTTCCACGTCAACCATTGGCAAGTTAACCTAACTGAAAATAAAACGGTACAACAGAAATTAGGAACAAATCAAAAAAACTCATGATCATAAATTTGAACATAGGGGTCTAACTCATTATCAATTGCTGAAATTTTCATAGCACAAGGAAGGGGCCATGCAACCCCCCAAATAAAACTACCAGAAAGTTAACCAAATCGAAATCAAACGAATCAACAGCATAAACGGAGAAAGCAATTTTCATAGTCACTAGGTAGCATGTGTTTCAGTCTATACCTGAATTAGTTTTCTCTTGCGAATAAAGACGGATCGACCACGGAGAAAGCAATTTGAGAGGACAAAGTTGGAGGCTGGAGAAGCAGCAAGACGGAAGGGAAGCAGAGTTACAGAGACAAAGCGCAAACAAGTTAGACAACATGCTACTCGTATAAAGAAATTATTGAAAGTCAATTTCCTAAATAAGTTGAACTGCTCTATAAGTTCTATTAGAACTCTGAAGGGATTGGATGAGGAAACATCGATGGAGAAGGTAACTAAAACATAGAAAGAAAGATATAAAAGGCAATAACCAATTAACGTTGATTTGAGATGAGTGGACAAGGGGAGGGCCGCGGGCGTAGTTGACGAGTGGAGAACCATCAGCTTTGAATCCTCACCATATGCACCTCTCAGAACAACCGTGTCTTGTCTTCTGCACAATTCCACCAGTTTCACGTTAGTATGCTCTTATCCATAGTCGATGGAGGATTTTAAGGGAGAACTTGAGAATATGGCTCTACCCTTTACGTAGCGAAAAGTGTGGCAACAGTTACCTTGGTATACTCGTGTGCCGAAGCAAAAATGCGTCTGGCCTCCCCGAAGCTCGTAACGAGGGATGAAACGTTTAAGACCGGGTCTCCCGGCCTGTAAAATATAGGTTGGGGTCGGAAAATTTTGGACTTTACCGGCGGGTTTAAAAAGTTTAAGCTTGTATTAAATAGGGTGGGTTTGGGACAAAAAACCCCGTTCAACCTTACCCCAAGTATAAAAAATATATTTTTTATTTTTTTCAATAGTCTCACAAGTCAAAGTGCATATGCATTGTAGACATAGGATATTGATAGAAAAATGGGAGATGGTAATTAATTTCATTACTTTACTATACTATATTGTATATATTGTATGGAAAATTTTATATTATTGAATTGGGAAAAATATCCTTACGTAATAACAATGGATAGTTAATAGAAATGAGAAGCTTATTTGTAAAAAAGTAAATTTTATTACTCCTCTATACAAATTATATTAATTTCTTCATAAAATAAAATAAGTCCCGTTTATTTTCAAGCCGTACATTTTCGATCATGCAACTCATATTACATGGTGGATAGGGTGGTTTAAATCACCCATCTATCCCCTTAATCTAGTACTTGTCTCAACAACTTACATTCCGTCATGTGCATATTGTTCAATATGAAACTCAACACAGGATAAATTATATATATATATATATATATATATATATATATATATATATATATATATATATATATATATATATATATATATATATATATATATATATATATATATATATATATATATATATATATATATATATATATATATATATATATATATATATATATATATTGTCACTAGGAAAATTTACATTGTATTAATTTAATTATTACCCATTATAGAGAGTCTGCTTATTATAAAAAAAACTTTGAAAAAATACTTGTGTATATGACACTACAACAAAAAATACCATTAGCGATGCTGTTAAGCGTCGCTAATAATAGTTTAAGCGTTGCTACAACGTATTAGCGACGCTTTTAACTAAGTCGATAAAAATGGAGTCGTTAATAGTCATTAGCGATGCTTACGCTTAAGCGTCGCTAATGTTTACTATTAGCGACGTTTCTTATTCGTCTCTAATACAAGATTATTAGCGATACTTTCTATTAAGCGTCGCTAATAGTATAGTATTAGCGACGTTTTAGAAAGTGTCACTGCTAAAAATAATTTTATTTTTTTTGGAAAAAAATATTTTTTAAAAAAATAATTAAAAATATAATTATTAGCGACGCTTTGGAGTAAGCGTCGCTAATAATATTTTATTAGTGACATTTTTTAAACGTTGTTAGTGTATATAATTATTTTTAAAAAATATAAAAAAATTATTTAAAAATAAATAAATAATAACATATAAAAATAAATTAACTGTATTAGCGACGCTCTTCGCTAAAATAAATTTTTTTTAAAAAAAACCAAACCGGGTCAATAGACCCGGTTTGGAAACCGGCGCCGGGTGCTGGTAGAAGCGACCCGCAGTCTGCGGGTCGTCTTCTTCAACCTCTCGACGTCGAGAGGTTGAAGCTCTTTCCCAGGTAACCGGCACGGCGGCGAAAAACAAAACAAAGCTGGAAAAAAACACAAGTGCGGCAGAAACCAAAAAAGCAGCAAAAAAACAGAACGGCGGTGGATACAGAACGGTGGCTGATACAGAATGGCGGCGGATACAGAATGGAAAGCTCCTGCCCAGGCAAAAAACAACAATGCAGACTTCGAAGACGAAGACAGCATGGGCGAAGAGATCAAATTTGACGAAGAGGGCAGCCGCTCATGGCCGAGGACGCCAGCGAGGTCGATCCTGACCTCATGGATCCACTCTGGGTTTGGCCTGCATCTGTTGTCTTCAGATCCGAAAAGGGTCGGGATGCTGCTGTCGCCGTCGCCCAACCTTTTCACCACGGGAATTGGCATAAGGCTGCAACTGGAACAGGGGAGTAGCGGGGAAGGGGGATCCGGAGAAAGAAGACACCGGGGAACAGAAGGAAGCCTGACGGGAGGCTGACGACGGCGTGGACGGTGGTGGTACTGTGGAAACGGTGGAAATCAGAGAGGAGGAGCGCGGCACGGCAGAGCAGAGATGAGGGACGAGGAATGGCGGAAAACTAATCAGGTCGGCTCGGGTTATAAAAAACTGGCAAAATTTTATGTGCGCGAAATTTCGCAGTCACGCGCGCAAGAAATTTCGGCCCCGTGATAGAAATTTTGGCCACACGCGAAATTTCGCGAGCAGGTAAAACTTCGGGCCTTTTACGACGCTTCCTCAGTAGCGTCGCAAAAAGGCCAAAATGCTCACGCTCTTCGCGATGTTATATCATAATCTTCATTAAAAAGAAACTATTTGCGACGTGTTAAACAATGCATCACAAATAGTATAATTTTTTTGCGACGCTTAACTGTAAGCGTCGCAAGAAAACATATTTTCACTTATAAGAGTTACAATATATATACTTTCTATAAAATTATTCTTAACTCATCTCTCTTTCTTTTCTCTCTCCCCCTCTCTCACCTCTCCTCTCTCTCTCCTCCCTCTCTCTCTTCTCTCTCTCTCTCCCCTCTCCTCTCTCTCTCTTCCCTATCCTCTCTCCGCTCTCTTCCCTATCCTCTCTCTCTCCCCTCTCTCTCTCTCTCCCTCTCTTCTCATTCTCTCTTCCCTATCCTCTCTCTCCCCTCTCCTCTCTCTCTCCCCTCCCTCTCTCTCTCTCTCTCTCTCTCTCACCCCTGTCCCTCTCTCCCTCTCCTCTCTCTCTCCTCCCTCTCTATCCCTCTCCTCTCTTACCCCTCTCTCCCTCCCCTCTCTCTATCTCCTCTCTCTCCTCCCTCCCTCTCTCCTCTCTCTCTCCCTCACCTCTCTTTCCCTCCCCTCTCTCATTTCTCCTCTAATTTCAATTTTTTTTATAATTTTTTATTAAAAAATTAATAAAAAATACAATTCTTCTCCCCCTCTCCTCTTCCCTCCCCTCTCCTCTCTCTTTCCCCTCTCCTCTCTCTCTCCTCCCTCTCTCTCCTCCCTCTCCTCTTCTCTCTCCTCCCTCTCTCTCCCTCTCCTCTCTCTCTCTCTCCCCTCTCTCCTCTAATTTCAATTTTTTATAATTAAAAATTAATTTTGAAAATAAAAAAATAAAAAAAGTAAATAGTAATAGCGACGTATATTGCTATACTTTGCTATTAGTATTTTATTATATATATATATATATATTTTAAAATAACAAAAATTAATAAAAAATTTTAAAAAATCAAAATAAAATACCTCTCACCCTCCCTCTATTCCTTCCCCTATCCCCTCTCTCTTCCCTCCCCTATACTAATAGCGACGGGGTGGAAGGCGGCGAAGTGGCAGGGCGGAGTGGCTGCACGGCGGCGAAGGCCAACAGGGCAGTACCTGCGGAGGGGGGAGGAGGGGCAGGAAGAAGGGCGACCGGGAGGGGGACAGAGGTGGAGGACGGTGGGCAAAGGCTGAGGGGGGCGGAGGCGACGGCACGACAGTGCGGCGGAGGCGACGGCGCGGTAGTGTGGCGATGTGGTGGTGCGGCAAGGGCTGTGCGGCTGTGGGCAGCGGGTGATGGGCGAATGGTGAAATGCGAAGGACGACGCTAGGGGGATTTATACGGCGCGAGTAAATTTTGCCCGAGAGCGAAATTTCCTCGCGCAGGTAGTTTTTGGGTTTTTTTAAAAAAACTTTAATTATTAGCGACGGTCACTAGGACCGTATGTCGCTAAATATATACTTTTAGCGACATTTACTCAAATCCTTCGCTAAAACAATTTTCTCTCTCTTCCCTCTCTCTAACCTCTCTCTCTAACCCCTCTCTCTCTCTAACCCCTCTCCTCTCTCCTCCCTCCCTCTCTCTCTCCTCCCTCTCTCTCTCCTCTCTCTCCCTCTCCTCTCTTTCCCTCTCTCCCTCCCCTCTCTCTCTCTCCCTCTCCTCTCCCTCTCCCTCTCCTCTCCCTCTCCCTCTCCTCTCTTTCCCTCTCTCTCCTCTCTTTCCCCCCCTCTCTCTCTCCCTCTCATCTCTTTCCCCCTCCTCTCTCTCCCTCTCCTCTCTTTCCCTCCTCTCTCTCCCCTCTCCCCCCTCTAATTTTAAATTTTTAACAATTTTTAAAATTTTAAAAAATAATTTTGAAAATAAAAAAATAAAAAAGTAAATACTAATAGCGACATATATTTGTATACGTCGCTATTATTATATGTATTAGCGACATATACTTCTATACGTCGCTAATACGTGTACTAATAGCAACGTATAATCCTATACGTCACTATTAGTATTTTATTTTATATTAATTTTTTTATATAAAAAATAAAAAAAATTAATTTTTTTAAAAAAACAACAAAATAAAATCCCTCTCTCTCTTCCCTCCCCCTCTCCCTCTCTCTTCCCTATCCTCTCCTCTCCCCCCTCTCCCTCTCTCTTCCCTATCCTCTCCTCTCCTCTCTCTCTCTCTCTTTCCTATCCTCTCCTCTCTCTCCCTCTCTCTTTCCTATCTTCTCCTCTCTCTCTCTCTCTTCCCTCCCCCTTCTCTCTCCTCTAATACGTGTACTAATAGCAACGTATATAATCCTACACGTTGCTCTTAGTATTTTATTTTAAATTAATTTTTTTTATACAAAACATACAAAATTTTATAAAAAATTAAAAAAAACAACAAAATAAAATCCCTCTCTCTTCCCTCCCCCTTTCCCTTCTCTCTCTCTCTCTCTCTCTTCCCTATCCTCTCCTCTCCTCTCTCTCTCTCTCCTCTCCTCTCTCTCTCTCTCTCTCTCTATCCTCTCCTCTCTCTCTCTCTCTCTCTCTCTCTTTTTCATATCCCCTCCTCTCCCTCTCTCTCTCTTCCCTATCCTCTCTCTTCCTCTCTCTTCCCTTTCTTCTCTCTCTCTTCCCTATCCTCTCTCTCCACCCTTTCTCTCTCCTCTCTCTCGCTCCACCCTCTCTCCTCCCTCTCTCTCTCTTCCCTCTCCTATCTACCTACACACTATCTTTCCTCTAATTTTAAATTTTTAATATTTTTTATTTTTTAAAATTAATTTTGAAAATAAAAAATAATTAAATAAAAATACTAATAGTGACGTATAACTATATACGTCGCTAATGGTATTTTATTTTAATTATTTTTTATCTTTAAAAATAAAAAAATAATAAAATTTTTAAAAAATTAAAATAAAATTTTAATAAAAATAGGTAGTAGCAACGCATATGACTATGCGTCGCTACTACTATGAGGTAATAGTGACGTATAGCATATACGTCGCTATTAGTTCTTATTTTTTATTTTTTTAAAAAAATTGAGAATTATTAACGACGCTCATATTTAAATGTCGTTATTGTTGAAACTATTAGCGACGTTTGTAAGTATACGTTGTTAATAGTGTTGAAATTTATTTAAAAAAAAATTAAATATATATCTATTAGTGACACTTTTAAAAGCGTCGCTAATAACGTAAGTATTAGTGACGCATAAATTCAAGCGTAGCTAAAATATTACGTATTAGCGACATTTGGAGTATTGCGTCGCTAATAGACTATTATTAGCGACACTTAATATTATGCGTCGCTAATATTTGTATTTTTTACGACGTTTTGTTATATGTCGTTATTAGCATATATTAGCGACGCATAGTATTGCGACGTTTACATAAGCGTCGCTAATACCCAGTTTTGTTGTAGTGTGATAGAAACCTTCTTCTTAAACTTCCCTATCTTGTCTGATTTTAAAGAAACATGAAGAAAGTGTTGGAAGATTCAGAAGAGATTGGTAAAAAAACATCTATTTTTCTTAGAAATCCATACATCAACCTTTCGTCTTATCTAGACGTCTTTGATACAAAACTGGTACCTAATTCTGGCAGTTACACAATCAACTAGGATGAGTAATGTCTTCTAAAAATAGAACTCATATGAGACTTGCATTATTTCAAATACACTACACAACACAATATTTATAAGAAACCACAACACGTAGTCTGTACTAAACATGTTGTGCCCGGTATGGGCAGAAGCAGTACCTCGCACAAATCACTCAAGAAGAAGGAAGGAAGGAAGAAGAAAGGGGAGGAAGTTGAATTTTCTATTCCATAACCAGAACAAGGGAGGAGAGGGACGACCCTTTTAGGAAACCGTGCCTCCTCCTTGGGAGTAGGGCTAGCTAGTGGGCCGGCTAATCATAAGGACACTAGCTAGTCCGTTACACATAAATGCCATGCTACCAACTTATTACATAAGGTAATGAAATCAAATAAAAGATAAGTAGAGCGGAAAGAAAGCCCGGTCGAACGTGCACAACACTCCACCACGCTTCCACCATTCGCCTTGTCCCCAAGGCAATCATACTGGGTAGCAAGTCATAAACTCATCCTCTGACACCCAAGTGGCATCCTCTGATATGGCCAGAATGGTAGACCTGATGCTTATCAATCACCGAGGCTGGAACATGACCTGCAGGTGGGGCCGGTCCCATTAAAGGGGGAGGTGGAGCATCAGTAGCTAGGGAAGTG
The DNA here is from genome assembly GCA_035235625.1 of Saururus chinensis. Taxonomy (NCBI): domain Eukaryota; kingdom Viridiplantae; phylum Streptophyta; class Magnoliopsida; order Piperales; family Saururaceae; genus Saururus; species Saururus chinensis. Next base: position 19,999,309 of record CP141143.1, read on the forward strand.
TCGCCCACACAGTGGCATAGTTTTGAGACATGGAAGACTGGGTGAACCAAGGACCCAGGTGGTAGAGTAAGACGATAAGCCACCGGACCAATGCGCTCCACAACTGCATATGGACCATGGAAACTGGGGGCAAGCTTTGAATGCTTTGGCTAAAACAATGAGGTCTAACGCTGAGGAAGGACGAAGACATAGACCAAGTCGCCCACGATGAATTCCCGATCAATGTGTTGTCCGTCATAGATATGTTTCATGCGTTCTGAGTTGCGGCGAGATTCAGCTTGAGCTAACGGAGAACCTCATCCCATGTCTGTAGCATGTAATCTACCTCGGCAACAGAAGAGCGGTGAGGAACATATGATAACATGGTCGGAGGTGGGCGGCCATACAATACCTCAAATGGAGTTAACCCTGTGCGAGTGGATAGGCGATGTTATACGACCATTCCGCCCAGGGAAGAAGTTGGAGCCACCAGCGGGGTTGAGACACGGCGAAACAGCGGAGGTATTGCTCTAAGCAGTGGTCCACTACCTCGGTCTGGCCGTTAGTCTGCAGATGATAATTTGTGCTCATGTGGAGAGTAGTCCCCTGTAATGCAAATAATTCCCGCCAAAACTGAGATACAAAGATCCTGCCACGATCGGAAACAATAGTGTAAGGCATGCCATGGAGCTTAGCCACCTCTCGAACATATATCTCTGCCACAGTCTTGGTGGTGAAGGGGTGCCCCAGAGTGCAGAAGCACGCGTACTTGGACAGCCGATCCACCAGCACAAGGACCACCAACTTGCCTTGCACCACGGGCAAGGCCTCCATGAAGTTCATTGAAACATCCTCCCAAACCTTGTTGGGAATGGGTAAGGGCTGAAGTAATCCAGCAGGAGATGTCGTGGCAGCCTTGGCTCTCTGACATACGTTGCAGGCAGCCACATAGTCTTGAACAACCCATCCTATGCCCTTCCACAAAAAACTCTGGCTGACTCTCTTATAGGTGCAGAATGCCCCTTCGTGACCGGCTAGTGGAGTATTATGGAAGTGGGAGAGAATGCGTCTGCGAAGGTTGTCAACCTCGGGCACCCAAAGGCAGTCCTTCCAAAATAGAAGATTATTTCACCACACAAAGAACGGCCGGCCAGCAGGGACTGCCTAGATAGATGCAATCAACATCTATGTGGAAGGATCCTCGTGGTATGCTCTTCTTAACTCAGCAATAACGGCGCAGGACAGTGTAGAGAAGGCCATGCAAGAGCCGGAGGAAGAGCTGCGAGAAAGGGCGTCGGTCATAGTGTTGTCCAACCCTTTCTTGTACACCACCTCATAATCGTATCCTGGCAGTTTACTAACCCACCGCTGTTGTGCTAGAGTGGACACCTGCTGCTCAAGGAAGTACTTCGAGGGCTGATGATCAGTGCGGATAAGGAAGCGGCGCCCGAGCAAGTAGGGTCTCCATTTGTCGACGGCGAGTACGATGGCCAACATCTCCTTCTCATAAATGGATAGGGATAAGGAATAGCTGGCCAAAGCCTTATTGAAGAAGGCAATGGGTCGCTCGTCCTGCAAGAGCACCGCTCCCAGGCCTGCCACCGAAGCATCCATTTCAACTACAAAAGGGTGGCTGAAATTTGGTAGAATGAGGACAGGAGCAGAGGCCATAGACTGCTTCAGCGCATCAAAAGCCGCTTGGGCAGCCTTTGTCCAACTGAATCCACCCTTCTTCATGAGATTTGTGAGGGGGCGGTTGATCTCTCCATAGAGGCTGATAAACCTCTGGTAGTAGCCCGTGATGCCCAAGAAGCCTCGTAGTACACAGACACAGGTGGGTGTCGGCCAAGAGAGCATGGCAGACATCTTAGATGGGTAAGTGGTGACCCCATCCCGATATATGATGTGGCCCAGATAGTCGACTTGTGGGCTGCCAAAAGAACACTTCGAACGCTTAAGAAATAAGGAATTATCTCTCAGAACAGAGAATACAGACTTGAGATGCTCCAAGTGTTCTGCCCAGGATTTACTGTAGACAAGGATGTCATCGAAGAAAACCTAGAGGAAGCGGCGAAGGAAGGATCTGAAGAGATTGTTCATAAGGCTTTGAAAGGTGGAGGGGGCGTTGGTCACCCCAAACGGCATGACGAGAAACTCAAAATGGTCGTCATGAGTGCGGAAGGCAGTCTTGTGCACATCGGCTAGCTGCACCTAATGGTAACCCGATCGAAGATCGAGCTTACTGAAGACTGTCGCACCAGCCAACTAGTCCAGGAGCTCCTCAATCACGGGGATAGGCTACTTGTCCTTGATAGTGATGGCATTTAAGGCTTGATAGTCAACACAAAACCGCCAAGTGTCGTCCTTCTTATGAACCAACAGTACAGGAGAGGAGAAATAGCTTGTGCTAGGGCAGATGATACCATACTGAAGCATCTCAACAACAAGGCGCTCTATCTCTGCCTTCTGGATGTGAGGGTAGCGGTAAGGGCGGATGTTGGCAAGAGATGCCTCAAGAATGATGGGAATATGGTGGACATGAGGCCACACTGGTGGAAGGCCTCTGGGCTCGGCAAACACCACTGTGGTCCGGCAGTAAAGCAAGAAGATCCTTAGGTAGAAAGAAGGGTGCCTGACAGAACCTTTGAATCCATACCCGCTATCCCTGAACCTCGAAATCCATAATCATCTCTTTGAAATTCCATACCACGTCCCCAAGCTCCTGTAGCCATTGAACCCCTAACACCATGTCCGACCCTTTTGTGAGGAGCAAAAAGAGGTCGGTGATAAAGGTGTGGCCTTGGATAGAGAAGGCGGCCTATGCATATACTCCGGAGCTCCTGAGATGCTTTCCGTCACCAATCAAGACATCGAATTGCTTCGAATTGGACACAAAACAACCTAGTATTTGGGCCACCTTATCATTGATAAAGTTGTGGGTCGAGCCACTATCGATAAGGATGGCCATTTGCTGACACTTGAGGTGGCCTTGGACCCACATTGTGCGAATGAATGCCCCTGAGAAGGCATGGATTGAGATCTCGGGTAGCACGTTGTCGTAGTGGGAGGAATCAGCCATGTGCCACATCCTCCTCTTCTTTGGCCTCCTCCACAAGGAGACTGCTTTCGATGGAACAACAATGCCCTGGAACAAGCTTCTCGTCACATCTGAATCACAGCCCCTTGGACCGGCGTTCCTCCATCTGTGTTGGTGTGAGACGAAGAACAAGCTAACCTGGTGGAGGAGGCTGTTGGCTAGGTCAGTCTGATATTGAGCTGCTGGCTAGGGTGGGTAGGGGGTTGGTGCCAAGAGGCAGCCGTGGGGAAGGTCCAAGCCGCCCCCCCTCCGCTGTCTATTCAACTTCTCCTCTTCAATTTGTGCATGCCGCACGGCATCCCGCATACTTAAGCAGGGGAAGTGGTGCATCTCTTATGATATCTATGGTTTGAGCCCTCTCTTGAATGTCCCCACGAAGGCTGCCACCGGCCAATCTAGAAGGCGGTTGGCGACCTTCATGAACTCCGTATAATATGCCCAGACAGTGGTGGTTTGGCATAGGGTGGAGAGCATCTCTTTGAAGTCCTGGAACTTGTTGGGGCCGAACTGAATGCACAATTCATCAAAGAAGGTGGCCCAAGTAGGGTAACGAACCTCCTTCTCAAAGCTCTAAAACCAAACATAAGCGTCGCCGTCCAAGTGGAATGCGGTTATGCACAACCATTCAACCTCGAAGTGCGTCTCCTGGTAGGTGAAGAACTTCTCCTCCTTGTAGAGCCACTCCACTGAATCTTCGTCCCCATTGTAGCATGGGAACTGCAGGTGGGCCAAATGGGGCTTAGCTCCTCCCCGTTGCCCTTCACAATAACCCGAGTACTCCTCCCAGTCATCCTCCATATCCTGAAACAAGTTTCTGGGTGGCGGCATCATTAGGGCATTTTTTCAAACACCTAGCGGGCCTTGCATATCCCAGGAGTGGCGTCTCCCTTCTATAGCCTGGTCGACTGTGCCAAAGTGCACGGGGGCCTGGGGGAAGCATGCATCCTTGTCTGCTGTTGCCTGAGGGCTAAGGCAGCGCAGTTCGGGGGCCTAGGACGGGTCCCCCTTCTCCACACTGGTTGGCTGTGGCCTGGGCAACAATGGCGCTGAGGGTGTTGCCTGAAGTTGAGCCACGGCCATAGTCAAGGACTCGATCTTGGCAAGGATTTCAGCGAGTGCAAGAGCGCTAAGGGTCTCAGGAGTGGTTTTTGGGCTGTCCGCTGAGACTTCGGCCTGCTTCTCAAGCTGAACTTCAGGGGCCACAGCTGGTTGCTTGCTAGGGGTGTTCACAGACAGAAACGGACGCGGAGATAGGGTTGCCTGTGTCCGTTCGTCATTTGAATAACTCTTGTCCGTGTCCGCCTTAGTCCGTATTATACTTTGTCCAAGTCCGTCCGCTACGGACATGGACAAATATTTCAACAACGAAATTTTTATCCCAATCCAATTTTTTTTGAACTTTTATAACATGTAAAAGTTGTCTTAACATGTTACATAAGTACTAAAATTATGTTTTCAAGTTATCTAATACCCATGTAGTATATTAAGATTATCTTAACATGCTATATAAGTTCTAGATTTATATTTTCAAACTGTCTAGTACTTATATAGCATGTTAGGACTATTCTAACATGGTACATAAGTACTGGATTCATGTTTTCAAATTGTTAAGTTCCTATGTAGCATGTTAGTACTGTTCTAACATGGTACATAAGTACTGGAGTCATGTTTTCAAGTTGTCAAGTGTCTATGTAGCATGTTAGAACCGTCCTAAGATGCTACATAGGAATTGAATTCTATTTTTTTCTTATAGTTAGTAATAATTACTACTATTATTAAGAGAATCTTAGGTAAGTGGTGGGACACGGACAAGGGTATGTCTGTGTTCGGCCTGAACAAAAAAAATTGTCCATTTTATATAAAAACGGACACAGACACGGACAGACATATAGACAACGGATGTCTATGAACATCCCTACTGCTTGCCTCGTGCCATGGCCGGAGATCATGATGGCTCTGATACCAGTGTTGTGCCCGGTTTGTGCCCTCATTTGTTCTCACTATCCTTGCCACCATCCCTCTTCTCCTTTCCCTCCTTCAATGCACTTTTCTCACCTCAACTGAACTACTTGCTTCTTTCTTGCCTCTAATCCACTGCTCTAGCCGCCACCAACCTCACCCATCTTCTTTTTCTAACCTCTACCAGACCGGTGGACTATTACCTCCCTCTATTGTTCCTTTCTTTCCTCCGTTGGACCACGACCCTCAACCCCTAAGTCCATGGGCCATTATCGCCTCCTCAGTTCACAGCCAAACCAGTGGACCACTGCCTCCCTCTTCTCCCTTCTCACCTCTGTTGGACTGCCTTCTTCTCATCTTTTCTTGTCTCAGCCAGACTAGTGGACCACCTCCCTTAACCTTCAGCCCCTCTTCTTTTTAACGGCTCCATAGACCAGTGCACTGTTGGACCATGATATGGGCTCGGGCCCGGTTTGGTCCAACGTGTCGCGGTCCGGGTGAACCGGTACGGGTCATGTGGTCCAAGGGTGGTGAGGGCGGACGCACCAACACCACTTGATTCCTCGTTACACATAATTCGTATGGGACCCACACATGTCACACACGTACACTAGACATACATCTAGGTGTGCATTTACACATTGTGGGGCCCAGTTGCGCGAATTAGGTGTTGGAGGGTAGGACACGTAGTAAGCGTGGGGTCGACCCTGTCGCGGGTTTGGCCGTGTGCAGGGGGGTCAGGCCTCCGCGGGCTCTGTGAGACAGAGCCCGCACCCGTTGTGTATGACCCTTTGTGTAAGCCAGTGTTTTAGCATCTAAGCCCATTGTCTTGAGCCCGTTCAGTGAGCCCATGAGAGGATGTCCATTTCTGGCACATGCCATATATGGAAAGGAAGGAGATTTATGGAGAGGGAGAGAATAAGGGAGAATATTCTCCCTTATTCCCAAACTAAATGGGACACCCCCCTCTTTGGTGGATCTATGAATTCATTTTGAATTCATCCCCTCTTCCCTTCTCTCTCTCTCTCAAGGTCGCCCCCCTCCTCTCTCCTTTGTTGGGTTGTGGTTTTTTCTCTTGTACTAGAGTTGGCCACCCCTTCTTCTTCCTCTAGAAGTTCCCTTCCTTCTCCTACGGTGTGTAGTGCAAGGTTGGAAGAGGAGCTCACTGATTTGAGGCTTGAAAGAGAGGCTTTGCTGAAATTGACTCCAAGATCAAGGCTAGAAGGGATCAACACATAAATCGTTGAAGGTAATCCTTGCTTCTTTTGTGTGTTTGAGTAGATCTATCATTTGGTGGATTAGATCTTCAAGAAGAGGGCATGCTAGGGCTGGATCAAGCCCAAGGTTAGTACGTATTAATTCCATGTTAATTATATCTTCATTTTATTAAATAATATATGCATGGTTATTGCTAATTGTAATTAGAATTACATGTATGTGTAGATCTTGTTTAAAGATTCGATTTTTTGTGCACCAACCTCTCCTACCACTGCTTCCGCTGCTGGCCGGCTACTCTACATGCACTACCTTCCTCCCTTTGTCCCTCTTCTCCTTCATCGCCTCTGCTAGACCACTGCCTCCCTTTGTTGCACCTTTCTACCAGATCGCCTCTCTCAACCCCTCAGTCTACCATCAATTACTGCCTCCCTCAATCCCTCTTCTCCTTTTCTCACCTCTGCAGGACCGCCTTCATCTTCTCTTTTCTCACCTTCGCCGGCCACCTTTTCTCTAGCCAACTATACCTGTGAAAAAACCCAAAAGCCCGTGGCCTGCATATCAAGCCGGGCCATGCCAAGTTTTTATTTAGGAGGTTAGGGCCTGTTCAAGCTCTTTATCTCACATTCATGTTTAGGGCCAAGTCTAGGCCTAACACTAACACTAACCTGCCAAGGCCCAACTCGCTTACAGCCTTACACATGGCAATATAAGCCATGAACCCAGCACAACTTGCATAAGGAACTTGCCTTTGTGTTCCCACACGCAACACCGCCAATTAATTGGTATTGAGGCCGATCTGAATGAGGAATGTGCCTTCTTTCATAAATTGATAGTGATTTTCATATACAAGTGGGCCTTACACCACTTATCTCTATCTAATAAAAGGTTGTGTTAAGGCCAATAATATATTAAAAATAAAAAATAAATATCATTTCCTTGTAAATAGCATTCCTCGTAATAGTTCCTTCTTCAACGCTAGCTGTTGCATATATGCCTGACTTAAATTCAGTTCTCTTCATTCGAGTACAGGCACTGCGGGCAGCGCAAGAGTTCACAGTAAGTTTTTCGGCTTTTCTCTTCCTGACTGAAACTAGGCTTTTATTATATATTGTTCATTGTTTACGGTGCATTCATACCACGCATTAGATAGATCATAGATATTTCAGCTGGTTTGGTTTTTGGATGTTCTATGCGGCGAGCATTCATACCTAAACGCTTATTTGGCCAGCTAAACATGTTCCGCCCTGGAAACTTAGTCAATTGAGTCAACACCGCGTACTTGTTTTAAGTTGACAGTTCAACTCCAATTAGAATGCCTCTGTATATCTATCTATTTATCAATCTATCTATCTAACTATAATTCTGTATAAGTGGAAACTAGAACAATTATAGAGTGAACCTTATAAAGAAGAAAGAGAGCCAGAGTCAGAGCCTGGGTCGGAGGGGAGGTAGTTTAGTGGGAAAAGTGGGAAAATAGACCTTGGTAGAAAAAAAGATATTAGTTTTTACTTCCATGCGTGGCAATTCACATATGTACAACTCTATTTTGAGAATTTTCTAGGACCAGCACACATTTCGCACATTTCGATAGACATGATATCTCTTTTGGGCACATCCTCTTTTAACTTTTACTTAAAAAAAAGATGAATATTTATAATTATTAGACAGCTTAGGGTTATTAAAGGGGCAAAAATAACTATAGTTTCTCATTGCTCAACACCATGTTAAGCAAAGGCCGTGAATGTGATGGGCCCCCAGTGTAGGGTGTGGCCCGAGATTTATCGCCGTAGCCCACTGTTGCTAGTAATGATGAAGGCTGGTGTAAGACCCCTAGCAACTAAATAGGCTAAATGACGGATAAGCACTTAGACTTGGTAAGCAGACAACCAAGGGAAGCATTGGCAGACTCATATACAAGTCCTATTTAGAGCAATATTTGATTGTGGGCTGGGTACTATCACATAGGATAGTACTTAGAAGGTCGGGACTCTCGCGGACAACTCCTACTTAAAGTAGAAGAGACACTGAATATGATTGCTAATTCGCTCTCATGTTTTCTAGTATGACTAACAGTCACCTCAGAGGCCTAAGGTAAGTAGGGTGCCCGAACAAGGAGTTGTGCGGAAGTCGGATTGCTCAAAGCGGCCAAATCCTAGTGGAAAAAGGACTATTCGTGAAAAATATATGCAACCAAGACTTTTCATAGGTGAATGACATGCACGCTAAGGACTTCTAGCCAGAAGAGGAGTTCAAAGGAGTGCTAGATGAGGCAAGACACTTGAAGGAGGGCTGAGTTGGACTTATAGTCGTGTTAAGACTCCTTAGATATGGTTTAGGGCAAGTGTATGAGCTGGTTTCTTATTTGTAATGAGGGAGGGAGGTGGGATTCAAAATTTATAACTAATTAAAGGGACATGCTAGTACAATAGGACTAGGCTTCTTGACTCCTTTATATAAGGGGCATCATGGCAGGTTAGGATTATTATTCATGCATTTAGAGAACTTAGAAAGTATGCAAGGGCCAATTAAGAGCTTTAGCAACAGTTTCATAGGACTGTTGGGCAGTGAACATATCCCTGGCAACTTGGAGGAGCCGCTGTGGTGCAACTCAGCCAAGTGGCAGACCATATTTGACATCTTAGTAAGCTTGGGACAAATATCAGTTAAGAGGCAGACTGTTTTGCGAGATAGCTGAGAGGATGTTGGGTTTGGGAGCAAGGTCAGTGCCTTATTATTGTAAATTATTGTGTTGAATAAAGGTTTTGGAAGCGGCCTCCTTTTTTCTTATCATTTTCTTGCATTATACTTGTTTTGGACGGGCAAAGACGTTGGTAAAACAAGGGGATAAGTTGCTAGTTGTACTAGGTAACCAAGCGATCATGTGTGCGAACACTAAGTAAAGGTTTGCACTTGTGACAGCTGGGTTGTAGGCCAAGCACCCCAACGGCTAAGAGCCATTGGGATGGGGCATTGCCTCTTTTTTTTTATATATTTTTTAAAATAAATTTAAAATAATTTATATGTTTACAAAATTGCCACTTCCCTTATTATCCCCAAGAATAATTAAATAATAGTTATATGATATTTAATTGTCACATTTGAAATATTCTAGAAGTAGGGGGGAGTTTTTAACCTTCTCTTCACCCTTCCTTTAACTATTTAAGTATCTCTTTCTCCTCTCCTCTCATACTCTCAAGCTCTTAATTACATTATTTTTTATTTTTAATTAAAATAAGGTTATCACACTCTCAATCCTCAAGATTTAAGTTTTCAATGGCATTGTTGCAAACTCCTATTACTACTTGTCTAGTGTTGTGTTTGTCTATGTGATATTACTCTCTTTGCTGGTGGGTAGAAAAGATGCGATGCAGGAAAGGGACTATTGTGATGGGTAGTAGAATAAATTTGGTTTATTGTTATATAGCACTTTGAAGGTGTGAAACATTTTTAAATATGGGAGTGCATGAGTTTAAGTGGAGAAATAATAATAAGGTGTCAAAGAGTATCACGGAGTTACTACAAATTTTCTTATGGTTCAAAGTTATTTTTATGGTGTTGTACAACAATGAATTTATATGCAAAAAGTGTGGAGAATAGTCACTAAGGTATAGACCAGATTGAAGTTCGTAAAATGGAGAATGTGTGCTCTACGTTTAAAGGGATTATGCAAAGAGTACCAAAATGTGGATGTGGGCCCTCTTCTGGTTAGCCCACAAGGCTATATAAGCCATGAACCCTGAACCCAGCATAGCTCGTGTCTCGAACTTGCCTTTACGTTCCCACACGCACCACCGCCAATTATTTGGTGTGTCTGAGTCCGATATGAATGAGGAATGTGCCTTTGTTCAGTATTCCCCGTGATCTTTCCTTTTTCAATTGTAATCAGTGTTTAGGGGGTGGTTTATTTGTTTTTTTTTCTTTTCTGACATAGTTTTCTCCTGAATCTTAGTTTGTATGATGCAGGTTTAGATTATGTGGTTCGCCCCAAGCTTCTAGCTTGTAGGTAGCATGGTTGCAAAATTTTTTCCTAGGCTTTGCCCAGGTTTTTTAATGCAAATTCAATTATAAAAAAAATCTTCCCTTCTTCAATGTTAGCTATTGTATACCTATGTTGGACCAGGGTATGGGCTCGGGCTCATTACAGCCCACTTTGTTTGTAGTTCGGGTGAGTCGGTATAGGTCATGGGGTACAAGGTTAGTAGGGGCAGTCGTACAACCCCACATTAGCCATCATGACACGGATTCTTATGGGACTTACATTCGTCACACATTCAACATTAAGCATGTAACTAGGGTGTGCATTAACACATTGTGGAGCCTGACTCACGAATCAATATTGATAGTCAAACACGTGGTTAGCCAAGGGTCAACCCTATCACGGGCTTGGCCTTGTGCAGGGAGTCTAGGCCCCCGCGGGCTTTGAGGATTAGGGCATGCTCCCGTTGTGTCAGACCCTCTAAAAAGAACCTGGTAAAATTCAGCAAGAGGCCCGTTTAATGAAGCCCGTTTAGGAAGAGATTGGCAAGGGTATAAATAGGGAATAAGAGAGAGATAAGGATGCCCTGAGCTTGGTGTGTGCCCCCCTCTCTCCCTTGTAGCCCCCCCCCCCCCCTCCCCAATTCTAAGAGAACAAGTGTTGGTCGCCCCTCTCCTCCCTCTAATCCTTCTCTTGTGCGGTGTGTTAGAGGGGAAGACTCTCCTCGTTATTGGTCACTTCAAGAACAAGAGTCAAGACGCCTCCTTGCTGAGATTTCTATCCAAGAAGAGGGTGCAAGAGGGATCTACACATAAACATGGTATTCCTCTTTCTTTACTTAATGATTCAATTTAGATTGAACATCAGCGTGAAGGCAAGAGGACGTCTTGGGGCTCATCAGCAAGTCAGTTTGTATCTATCTAATAATTTCATTTTGATTCATTCATTTTGATTCATTATATGCCCTGATCTACATGTCTTATTGTTTATATAATTGCATGTTCATGCTTTTTTGTAGTAAATCATTTTAAAGTTGGGATCTTTTTTCTTTGCACCTCCCCTTGGGCTTGCCCACTGCCACACCTCTACTGCACCACCACTTTACAGTGGTATCAGATCCTGGTTTGGGGAATAGGTTGCTGATTTGCATAAAGTTCTAATTTTTACCGCATTTAAGGTTTTGATGCATATTTGGGGAAAACCCCAATTTGATTACTATGCATGATCTATTGATAGGGATTTAAATATTGAAGTGAAATTGGGTCTATTAGGAACTGATTCATATATTTTGCTTTCTGGAATTTTTGTGATTCGACTATTTATTTAAATTTGTGAATTTGGCACATGTACGGTTAAAAAAATAAATTCACATGTATGAAATTTTTGCCCAAATAAATTTGTTGATCACTTTATGTTCACACACATACTCTCTAGTCTAGAAGATTTAATTAATTATATTGAATTAATTTAATTAATTAATTAGATTAGAAGATAGTGTAAATTGACTAATTTAGCCTTAGGGGCATTTTGGTCAATTCACAAGGGCTACGTGTGTAGTTGAATGTTTGCTATCCAGAATATTAATCATTATCTTGTATTTTGATTGAATGATATTAGGTGATTTTATTTGGTGTTATTTTCAAGGGTGAAAAGATCAAATTATCCCTAGGGCTATTTTGCTAATTTCAACCATTTTTTTTTGGACAGAAAGGTTCCAGCAACCCTAATAGGTATTTGCTTGCTAATTGGTGCTAATTGGGTGTGTTTAAGAGATTGCAGAAGCCATTAACATAAGTAATTGTATAATTAAAGCAACTTACCTTAAGGGTAGTTAGCGCTTTTCACATGCTAGTGACTTGAGCCTAATTTTTATGCAACTAAACTAAATGTTCCTTTGTTGTTTGTTAGAGTAAATGAGTCAATACATAATCAACCAAGAAGCTATTGGCCATAACTTTATATTAATTCTTGTGTCTTTGCCTTATTTTTTGTGGTTGTAAAATGACTTCAAAGATGGTCACCTATGAACTAGGAAAGACAAAGAAACTTATTAGTGATAATTATATGGTATAAAAGAGAATGATACATCATATCCTCACACTCTCTTACCTAGCTCATGTCATGGAGTAGGTCATTAATCCATGTCTAGATAATTGTTTTGCAGCACAAAAGAAGGCTTATGAGAAACTGAAGGATGATGATAATAAGGCTAGATCTACTATTCTCACCTTCATGGAGCTTAATATAAAGAAGTTTTTTGAGAAATACAAGACTGCCACAGAGATGCTAGAAGCTATATCTATAAGATATGGAGAGCAGACTAAGGCTCACAAGAGAATATTGCACTCAAAATATTATAATTTTAGGATGAAGGAGGCACTACAACAAAATATAGTATTAGCGACGCATTTATTAGCGACGTAAAACCAAGCATCACTAATACCAACTACTTGCGACGCATAAAAATGCGTCGCAAAAAAATGAACTATTAGTTATGCATTTTACTATGCATAGCTAATAGTCATTTATTAGTGACACTTAGTTTCAAGCGTCG